>CM065394.1:37892500-38492500 GCA_033060915.1 Euryodendron excelsum
TCCGTTATTTTAGTTCTTTCTCTCTTTACCGTTCTTCGAAAAACGGACCGATAGTAGTAGAGCCTTTGTTGTTATAAACACATTTCATCTTTCTCTTTAGAATCAAGTACATTTTTGGAAACTTAATTTAGATTTAAAATTTTTAAACCTTACGGATTGTGGTGAATTTAAAATTTCTGGATATTCTGTGTTCGACTGTTTGTGTAATCTGCAGGTCACTCAACTTGATCTACATCGCCATTTCCACGCTCTTGGTGCTGGAGTAATTGAGGAAGTTCGCGTCCAACGTGATAAGGGCTTTGGCTTTGTGAGATACAGTACCCATGCCGAGGCAGCCCTAGCCATTCAGATGGGAAACACACAGTCACTTCTTTGTGGCAAGCCAATCAAGGTATGCCTTGTGCTCCCTTGTGAAAGCTTTTTTATTTTTATTTTTATGGAAAGCCAATTTGCTTTGCCAAAAATTCGAGTTATATTGCTCAAATTTATTGGTCTCTTTGCCAGTTTGAGTTAAATCCCATTGAAGTAGTTAACTGCCAGCTTGCAAACTTTAGTTATGTTTCTTTGCTAGGATTTAATTTTCAATTTGTACACAACCTGATATGTGGTGCAAGTATAAACTAAGAAATAGCTGAGGGTTGTTCCTTGTGTGCTTATTTAACTTTGCATTTGTATGTTCTCTATCATCTTGGTTTGACTGGTCATCTTTGTGCTTGTAGTGCTCATGGGGTAGCAAACCCACTCCACCTGGAACAAGTTCAAACCCACTTCCTCCACCAGCGGCTGCACCTTTGCCAGGCCTTTCAGCAACTGACCTTTTGGCCTATGAGCGGCAACTGGTAATGAGCAAGATGGGTGGCGCACATACCCTCATGCACCCCCAAGGGCAGCATCCTCTTAAGCAGACAGCTATGGGAATGGGAATGGGTGCTGCTGGAGCTAGCCAAGCTATTTATGATGGTGGTTTCCAGAATGCCCAGCAGCTCATGTATTACCAGTAATATAAGATGAGTTCCATTGTGGGTGAAACGTTAATTTTCCTGCCTTTGCGGGTCTTATTTGAGTTTTCAAACTTCTAGGGAGTTTTCAACTTTTCATGATGTTTCACTTTTTTCCTGAGTTGTGGGGTTGTTACCAACCCATTATATGCTATCTTATTGATACATGTCATGTATGTTTGGTTGTTTAATGTTATGCAGGGATGAGTGGTAATGGTTGTTACAAGTTGGTTGTTCGGTGCAGTTGGTGTTTTTTTGGTTTTAAAGGTTTCTGAATGTCGACACTTAGGGCCTGTTGGGTACAGTTTTTTTTTAGCTTTTTAGGTTAAGGTTTTGCCTTTTTTGGGTTATAAGCAAAGTTTGAATTTTTTGTACTTTTTTACTTTTATAAGCTAATGATAAGCAAAAAGCAAAAAAAAAAAAAGAATTGGTGTATTTCTTGTTAGTTTTTAAAAAAAAAAAAAAAAGCTCCAAAAAACTTGGATGTATTCTTAGTCATGACAATAAAGCTAGTGATTAACATAAATTATCTCACCGAGGTAATATTTTAAAATAAAAACCTAGGGAAAGCCTATATACAAATCGTGCAGTTATTGGTGTTTTTTGGGTTTAAAGGTTTCTGAATGTTGACACTAGCAATAGTATTTTTCACTCTATAGGGCTGGCATTCATGTTCTGTTCTTCATTTCTTGTTATGAACTGTAATTGAGAAAATACTTTTAAAAAAAAGGACAATTGGATGGAGTTATGGTGCTCTTACACCTACTAAGTACACGAAATATTGGGCAAATATCTTAGTAATGACAAAAAAAAGCTAGTGATTAACATAAAATATCTTGTCAAGGTAATATTTCAAATAAAAAATGATAAGCAGAGGGAAAACCTTTGTGCAAAATTTTTTATACAAAATGACGTCACAATAGCACTTCTAAACAAGAACGACAATGATAATTCTTTAATTAAGTTTTTGTTCGCATGGGATTATTCTTAATTTTCATAAATAACTTTTTTTTTTTTTTTTTTGGGGTCAAAACAGTCTACCTGCACAAAGGATGCAGGTCACAATCCGATTTCCAATTACAGTTTCACAGGCACCAAACATGGATTTTCACAAAGCATGAATCGTGAAAAATAAAAAACCAATCTGATCAGCTTATCTTTCTCATTTGGTCATTTGCTCTAAACAAACAGCTTAAGATTAAGATGCAAATAGTAACGTTAAGGAACAAAAAAAAATTTTGTTCAGTGGAACCGGTTGCAATCCATCATCAACCTCTTCTAATATTCACCCTTCAAAGCATTATTAACAAAAGGAAAATATAAAAATAGAACACTACAAGATGAGCATAGACAAGTCAGTCTGATTGTAACCGTGAAATATAATTGTCATAGAATTTAGCAGCTCGCTCGAGATCTCCAAGCTCAGTATAACAATCAGCTATTGCTCCATAGGCTTCCGTATTCCCAGAATCCTCCCCCTCTCGTTCAGAGATCGCCAGAACCATGGAATGATAATTGATAGCTTCTCGATATTTACCCTGCCTTTGCAGTGAGGCTCCTGAAAGACAAATATCCCAATTTATAAAAAGGACGAGTTTAAAGTATGACAGTTCTAAATATATACAAATTACATTTCACTTGGTAGACTAGCTAAGTGCACGATTTTTTATTACGAAGGAACAATGTTCCAAAACATAGAAGCGGCAATTTCTTTACCATGTTTTCTCTATATAGCTGCCTTTGTGTCTCTTGTTTTCTCTCTCTACATCCTAAGCTGTTCTAAATTTGTAAGACTTGCAAAAATGGGAGAAAAAAAAGGTAAACATTCCATTTCCAACCCACCCTTAAAATTCTCATGCTTTGACATACGATAATATGGCTTTGAAATGTAGGAAATCCTCAAGTTAACTCCATGAGATCCGATGCAATAATACAAAAATTCAAGGAAATTAACAATACATGTTCACGAGACACTCCAAATTGTCCAACAAGGCCGTGTGTTTGTGTGAAGAACACAAAACACAAAGTTCAATTCGTAGTGTTTAAATATTCACTGGGTCAATATCCTTTGTGCCCCGTTGGCACTCTGTGGAATGGTGACTGTTCACTAGGTTTATGTATCTGGACTGTGTCAAATCCATCTGTACGCAACTAAACTTTCAATAAAACGAAAGACCAAAGAATTTTTAAAAATCAGACACCACAGCATATCCTAGCTTCGAGATAAGTGACAAGACTCTTTGGAAACAACAGTAATTAGACATAGATAGGATGACAAAAAGAAGACAGGGAAAGGTAACCAACCTAAGCCCCTAGCAGCTTTCTTCTCCTCAATTGGATCCCTTAGACTCTGAGCAAGTTCAAGAGCTGCCTTAAACTCCACAAAAGCCTTCTCTGGATCTTGGTTCCTCAAAAAATTCTTTCCTGTTTTTAAACGAGATATCAACTCCTGCTTCCTTGGATCAACAATTACTTCATTCTTTGGTATTCTACCACCAACAGGAGCATAACTCAAATTGGGGGCATAAGACTCAATCTTTGCTTGCCTTCTTAGAGCTGCGTTGATCTGGCGCAGCTGTTCATTCAGCCGTGCCAATTCTCCTCTCCTCTGTCGTGCAAGCAGTCCTGCAATACAGAAATTACAACACCAGTGAAGATGAATTATGTGGAAACTCACTGGGAGCTAAAACTCTGTACACCTCATAACACAAAGGATATCCCCTTTTCTGATGGGTGATGAAGAAAGATATGATTGAGGGTAGTAGGCTCATTTTGAACTCAAGAACATTTTTTTCCTGTTGTGGACTAATGCAACAAGCTCAATTCGAACTTGAGAACATTTCTTTCTGTCATGTAAGCAAGGAATAAAACTGGAGGATACCATGGCTTTGAAGTGCCTTACCTCCAACTGTGGCCCCTATAAGGGCTACAAATAGTAGCAAAGGCATGTTGAAAACAGATGCATCCGTCTCACATGTCTCTGCCAGAGCTTCAAAGGGCATACTCAACATCAAGGCATTAGCGACAATAAGTGCCACCACTGGGGATCTTCCAAGAACCAAAACCTGACAAAACAAGGAATTCCAATTGGGGAACTCGTTGATAACAACACAAATCTAAAGTCTACCACAGAGGGCTCTGAATCATCATGAATACATGGCAACTGAAACATATATAAGTATTCTAGAGTACAAGCAAGTTTAAAACTTGGGAGTTTGATGACAATAATGGAAAGGGAAACTAAGTCAATTTGTGAGTATATCTCATATGATGATTGCAGAAAATCATAGATAGTTTGAGACCCAAACCAAATTATAGTAACTTTCTCATTCAGCTTCCATGATTTAAAAATGCCCCAACTTGGAGGAATCGAGAGTCTATGCAGATACAGAATAGACTATATGCAACAAAATCTGTTGATATGGATGTATATAAGCAGAACAGATTGAGGGAATATAGTTCTCTACATTTAATGTGGGCTTTTTTTACCCACTTCTAAGCAAGCAAATAACAAAATGTTACAAGTCACACAGAATAAGTAGTTGTTCCCAACTGACATGGAATAACTCACCATCATACCTGATGAGCAACTAATTCTTCCAGAGTGGTGTCATAATCTAGTTGTCTATGGCCACTATCACAAGTTCCTTCTGGTATAGAGGTCTTTACATCATTCACCTCCATAAGCATACACAGGCTGCCCAGCAATGCCTGATGAGTCTCAGATTCTTCACTAGAAGTATCTCCATAGGATGATATGAACTTCTTTATTGTAAGAGGAAAAGAAGCCAACTTACCTGAAAAATGTGTTGTATCATCAGAGGCATGCTCTTATGTCTAATATAATCTAATCACTAATCAATAACTGGTTTTCCATTAATTGTAAAGGTTGCCCGCCAAAGTATTGGCAATAAAGAGTCTCACAGTAAAAACTGTAAAATTTATGGGAGTGAACAAGTAACTTTTTCATGGGCATTGCTGTTTGTTCAATCTCCAATATCAGCAAAAACTAAAACAATAAGCTTAATCAATTACAAAGATACCAAGTGCAGGAGTGATGTAGACGTTTAGCAAAATATCTAGAGTAAATTGCAATAAGTGGTACTCTAGACTCTAATGGTATTTTTCTTATAGATTTTCTATCCATTTTGTCATTGTATAATGCCACCACTATAACATATCAATGATGGACATCCTTTTCTACTATTCTAGTTCATTAAACACAAAGCCTTAATTTATAGGGGAAAAAAATATCTTTAAGGAACATTTGGCTGAAAAATTTCCCCCTCACAAGCTCTGTAATCTCCTTCACTACATGTCTAAACCATCTCAATTGTATCTCACCCAATGTCTATAAGAAAGTACCCCAAAGTATGAGAGAAGTTAAATGAAACCAAAGCAATAACACTCCAGGTGCATCCTCAAAATTTTCTACTGGAAAATTTTATCAAGAATTGAAAAGGACAAAAAACCTATCTTTGCCTTCATTATCATACACTTCTAACGAGGTTGGGAAATTAGGATCAACAAAAATGTTGCCCTTCTAGATATCCGAGTATAAGCATAACACGAGATTGTTGCCATACTACCAACCAAAGAACTTGAAACTCATATATAATTCCAATGGTGAGCAAAAAATTGAGGACAATTTTTCTCGAAGAGGAGATGCTGATGCAAGACCACTCTGGTGCTCCAATAGCAAACATATTACAACTAAAAGATGCAACTCACAATAGAATTTCTGTTCTTTAATTTAGTCTAATTTTATATCTAGAAGTGAAAATTTAGTGTAGTACTGAATAGTTTATTGAAAATACAGTATTTGAAGCATCTAGTTAATTGCACCCAGGATTGACAAACCATATACGGCATAATCATGGTGATTAAGCTTTAAACACATAGGGCATAAATCACATAAAGGCAATGAACCCTCTTTTATTGTAGAGTTCTCCACCAACTCCCTTTTCTCCTACTTAATTATCTTCCATTATCTCTTTGGCATTCATCACAAGTCAAATGTAAAATAAAATTCAGCATCATCGAGAAATTCCTCAATAGTACAAATGAATCAGATATTCAACTTCTGAAGCTATGCCCTCGACTCACTACACATAGTGTGACCTACAGTCCAGATCAGCTATATGATTGTGATATACGTTGTTAGGTTGCGTTTATTAGAAGCTAAACTGTGAAACGCGTGAGGCATCAACTACTTTTTCTCCTATTTACTTAGCTTTCTTGGCAAACAAACAAAAGAGAGAAAATATGCAAAGAATTTTACTTCATTGCAACAATTTTAACTCAAATAACAAAAAATATGAACAAAATTCATAATAATTAAAATTAAAAAAAAAAAGCCAAAGAAGAGTAGAGAGCACTTACCAAAGACCTGGCGTTTAAGGGGGAATTGGTCGGAGGGACATGTTCGGCGGTCAAAGCCGGCGGCGTCTAGGCGGGGGAGTACGGAGGAGCAGCGGACGACCACCGCCATTGCTTCGGATAAGTGGTGGTGTTTTAGTTGCTTTTCTTTATGCAAAGAAAATGTTCAGAGCGCGTTTGCCTCCGAGGACAGCGTCATCCTTATTCCTAATCCATGTGTGGACTCTCTTTTCTGTGTGCGCCAATACTGGCCTTGGAATTGGAATATCTGTTGGAGGAAAATGGAAATAAAAAAAAGGAATAATTATATTTTACATTACTGTGATTCAAGTAAAAATTAGATAATTTTTTCTGTGAATACATAATATTTGTGATTCGAACTTATCACAAGATTATTTTAGTAATTTCATCTCTTCAAAATGATATATAGAAAGACGATTTCACACCTTTATATCAAAATAAATGGTTGTCATTTGCAACGATATTTTTGTTATTTTGTTTAATCTGTCACGATTTCATCCATTTGACAGATAATTTCAAATTATAAAGAAAGCTATTTGTTTATTTTTAAATCACAATAGATCATCTGATTTTATGTCAAATCATAATAGGGTAAAATATAATTATTCCGAAAACATTATTTTTGTTAATGATTTCTAATTTTTTTCAAGACTAACAGATATCATGCTAAAATGATAATCCCACCGTACCATTCAATTGTTTTTTCTGACAACAAAAAATGCGTTTGATGGTGGTTTCGGTTCTTAAATTTTTTGTTCCATTGAAATTACATTTGGTAGATTGATTTTGAGATTTTATTTTTGATATACTCTTGTTTTAGGAGCCAAAAAAAAAAAAAACGATGATTTTCTAAGCTTCTAAAACTCGTTTTTATACAAAAAAAAAATGTAAAACGATATGAAATATGGTGTTTTTAAAATTCTTGTTGTCTTGTTTTCAAAAACCCAAAAACGATAATTTTCATTATTTTCATTTTCGAAAACGATATCAAACGGTGATCTTAATGGAATTGGCAGGGACAAGGAAGCAATCAATTACGAAAATATCAAATTTTCTTGTGCATGGCTTGTTTGAACTATTGAAAAATTTGTTTTTTCTAGACATGCATGGCTTGTTTGACAAAAAAAAATTTTAATATTGGAACTATTAATAGTACTCGCAACTGATTTCCTAATGGTGAAATATTAAAGAATTGAAATTTAAATACTATAATTCTAAAAATAAATATATATAAAAAGATAAAAATAATAATCCACACTTCTAGTCTCTCTTAATTTTCAGCCAAATTTCAGCCAATTTTCAAATTCAAATTATGAGAAATCATTATCAAACATACTTAATTGTGAAACCCCTTAATACCGTCAGTTTTAAGTGCTTAGTCGTTGTCAAACATGTCCACACACACTAGATGCTTTGGTTTTCAAAATAGCACTATTTCCTTCGTAGTGTCTCATGTGAAGTTTCATTGGTAAGGTAAAAGAATGGGTATCTTTTGGGTTATTGAACTATTTTCCCCTTCTAGGCATTGTTTGGTAGCATGCTAAAAAAATGGACATTAAGGTCAATTTAATTGAGTCAGCCACCAAAACCCTTTTTTGCCGATTACTTTAAGGCTGCAATTAGTCAAACGGAAGTCAATATTTTTGGTCAAAAAAAGAAAGTGCATGCATAATTAATCTCTGAGGCTTTTTCTTCATGGATAAGGATTTACTCCTAATCAAGTTGGAAGAATTTTTTCTGCTTTGTGTACATGACAGTATACCATTTGATTATATATTTATTTTTGTTTAATTATCTTTTATAGATATAGTAATCCAATGATGAATGTCTAAAATATAAGGAGAATATAAATAGATTACTAATATAGTTTTAAACAAATAATAGACTCCATTGTATTAAAATAACATTCTTGAATTTTCTTAAAATATATCCTAAGTGCACATGTTAGCACAACCTTTAAACAAATATTTCTTGTAAAGAGAGGAGATGCACAGATGTATGGTACAATTGGGAAAATACTTCAGTGGTATGGTAAATACCAATTATTGCCATTCATAATGCAGTATCAACAAGCACAAGAGGAAAAAATTATGAACAAAATAGAAAAAAGCTCAAGGCTCCAAATAGGCCTCAGATTGAATAATTTTTTCTCAACTCACTTGGTGGTCGTTTATAAAATCTAAGCTACCCAATTGGATGTTGCATGAGAAATATACCTTCAACATGATCTTCATAGTACAAAGGACAAAAAATAGAAAATTCAACAATCACAATGAATTCTATTAATATTATTTGTTCATAACTAAAATTGAGGAGATATCCTACAACTTAAGCCCTAGTAACCATGCCAATAAAAGCACCATTTCAATTCAAAACCCATACTTCTTATCTTCTAGAGAAGTTAGCTATGTATCTATCTTGAGGAAGTATTGAAGTGCAGCATCTCAAACCTTCAATGCTTCCAAACTTTATGTCTTCCCACATTTACAGTGTCCACACCATCTTTGAACACTAGCTTCCTGATGAATAACTGTATGTCAAGTAATAAAAATGGCAAGTAATTATTTAGAATCCACATGTTCAAGCGAGAGAGAAAAAAAAAAAGAACAAAAAAGAAACCATATTTCTTGTTCTTCTACCTGCAAAGGTCCGATCCCCATTTCAATTTGAAATGAATTTCTAGATCTTCTGAAAGGGTTGGCGCCGAGGTATCCAACAAAATATTTAGTCTCTCATCTTCCATTCCTTCATAACCTTCAACCGTTGCATCTTTTAAGTAATGCCGCCAACATTTGACACTACTGGAATTGCAACAGTTGAGACCTTCTTGGCGCACTAAGATTGTGCAAAGGTACTGTAAATCAAAATATTTAATACTCAGAATGCATATAAAAAAGAGCATGCATTCTCTCTCTCTCTCTCTCTCTCAATTTATAGTTTTTCATTCTTAGACAACAATATTAACTGTACTATAAAGGATAGTACCTTTGCAAAATGAACATTGAGCTCATCCTTCAATACGATAGTTAGATTTTGAGGATGGCAAGTCCAAAACAAGTCATCCACAAAAGTTCCATAACTTGTCGATAATGACTGAATTTCTAGCTTCAAGTGCTCAAGCTCGTATGCTGGATGAACTGAAATTTCTTGTAGTACTAATTTTTCCAAGGTACATGAATTCTTCACAATCCATTCCTTCACGGTGTATGGAAGTAAGACATAAGACAAAAGAAAAAGAAAAAAAAAATCAAGAATCATAAAAATAAATTAAAAAATCCATCATAAGATGAATGTAGTAAAGGCAAATTGGATAACAAAACAGGTTTAAATTATTTTGTTACCTGGTCATAACCCACACGCAAGTTCAAAACTTCAAATTGATGTGATCTTGAAAGAAATTCCCTTAGCTCTAGGAAATGAAGGTTGAGAACATTAAAGGTAGCTTCCCATTTACCTAAAGCGCTTGTTGAAGATATTGAGGTACATAGCTCGCCCTCATAAGAAAGGGAAATCAAATTCGGAGCATCAATATCGACTGTCAACAGGTTTTTACAATCGTATAAGATAAAGCGCTTAAGATGATGACTTGGAATCTTAACATTTTTCAAATTTTTGCAAGTAATCACGTCCAAATTCTCGAGGAGGGGAAATTTGGATTCAAGGCCTTGAAACGAACCATCTTCAATGAAGGAGTTCCATAGCGATAAATGCTTCAGATTCTGACATGCAGATAAGTCGATGTCTGGTGCATTTTCACCCTCGTAGCGAAAATACTCGAGACTTGGAGCGTTAATATCAATTGATCCAAGTTCATTCAAGGGCTCGATCACAGAAACTTTATAAAGGCTATGAAGGCCGTACAGTCGAATTCTTCTTAGCCCCCAACAGTTCACGAGAGCAAGTTCTTCAATAACTGGGCAGCTAGAGATGACATGATGAAGAACTTCCTCTTCGACATGGATGGTATCGAGAAAGAGCTTTTGCAATGACTTGAACTTTATGCTTTCCATGCATGAGCGCTGCCCCAAATTACAATCTTTTAACTTCAAAACTTTTATTGATTTGGCAGCGAAGATTGCTCGAGGCAAATTGTAGAGTGGGCATGTTTCTGTACAGAACCACAGATCTATCTCTTCGACATGACCATCAATCACCCAGCGGATCCATTTATCGAGAAGAGAAAAGGATCTAGAGTCGATGAGGCTTATAACAAGCCTGAATTTCTGAATCTTTAGGTCCTTATGCTCGATGAATCTTGACAGGGATTGATCCACGTGATCGAAGAACACCTCCTTAGTTTCCTCGTCAAAACTATAGAGTTGATCGAACTCCAATATGGGGAATGAAGCCCCTATGCGTTGCCATCTCTTTGACAACACGCTGGTTCTTACGAAGTCTTTTCTCCGCAGAAAAGACATGATGTGGTGAATGACGAGCTCCGGCAACTCCGAAATTCGGTCGACGGTTTCAGATTTCTTGCCCATGACGGCGAACGGCGAACTGCGAACTCTAGATACAAAAAACTTTATATCTATACATCTACAGCTTATTCAATAGAGTGATTTTGATTCGGAAAACTGAGCTTTGAAACAAATCCAGTTTTGGATTAGAAAATAAAAACAAAACCAAAACAAATCCCATTAGAAAAGGGATTTTTGGCAAAGTAAAAGGAAATAAAAAAATTGAAACTGTGTGGAACTCTAATAAAAAGGAAACTCTTGCGCTTGATAACAAGGTAATTACGCTTTATTTTTTATGATTTAAGCTAAAAGTACATAATTTTATGTGATTTAAAGGTAAATAAATAAATTTTTATAGTTTGAATTTATATGTAAATAGATGAAAACTATTAAATTTAACGAAAATTTTATTATATGAGTATTTTTGTTATTTTATCTCTCTAAATTAAAATGTTAAAAAGACGATTTAGTAAAATAATAAAAAAAACTTGATAGACAAGCCTTTATTTTGGTGTAAAGGGGCCAAATTATCTTTTTGATGTTCTAATTTGGAGAGATAAAATGATAAAAATACTCCTATAATAAAATTTCCGTTAAGTCTAACGGTTTTCTTTTATTTGCAGATAAGTTCAAACCACATGAGAGTCATGTATTCACTTTTAAACGTGTTTTTTTTGCTTAAACTACAATGAGTAAAGTATAATTATCCTTGATAAAATTGGTCCTTACAAAAGCTTAAGAAGTAGGGACAAAATAGTAAAATGAAAGAACTATATTAAATCAAAGCTAAGGGGGTGTTTGGAGGGTGAATTTTTTAGTAGTTTATGCATTAAACTTGTGATTTTTTTAAACTGTATTTGGCTTTCGTTGATAAAAGTAACTTTTTAAGCTTAGCTTAAACTTAGAAAAGGCTTTGAAATAAATGACTTTTTAAAACTAATTTAAGCTTGTGGCTTATAAATTTTTTAAAAAGCAATTCAAATACCCCCAAGTCCTATTCAAACCCAAACCCAATTATTGAGATGAGATTTAAAAAATACAATCTATGTCCATCGTATGAGACAAATTGTTATGCTTCACAGACACTTCCTGGGGATCAGCTTTGCTTCAAATTTTAATATTCAGAATCTTTTAAATTCTTTATTTTACTACGCCACGTGTTAGTTATTCAACTTTAACGAATGATATTATCTTTTTTGAACCCACAATTTTACTTAATATTTAAAAAAACTAACAAAATGAGAACGTAGGTTTAAATCGGATAATAACATTATTTGTTGAGTCTGGGTGACCAATACATGACTCGTAAATGAAATAAGAAGTCTGAAACATTCTAAATATTAATGTTTGAAGGAGAGCCAAACCCCATATCCTGTGTCGATTGTTCTAATACAATATCAAGAGAAATATAGTTTAAATTACCTTTCCCACGTTAAAGCAGTAGTCGCATGTAAAAATTGCATGTATGAATAGTTTTTATTTTCTTTCGTTACTAATCGGGTTTTGAAATTTCGCTATTTAGATCACCCAGATTTCCTTTTCCAAATCCTTCTATTGCAAACAAAATGCTTTAAATAGTAGTCATGTAGGGGTGCCATAGATTCTACCATCCACTTGGATTATGAATGAGAAAGATGACTGGCATTAATTCACAGCACCTATAACAATATGAATGTACACAAATTGAAAACCAAAGAGAAAATCCATCAGTCAGTATCCGCCCCATCAAAATTTATTTGTCTATAACTAAAAAGCAAATGCTAATACGTGCGCTAAAGGTACATTTTAACTATGTTTTGTTTGGTTGTATGTAGTGTTGGTAATTGTGTTTTCAGTATTGAAAATTGTAAAAACACAAGTTCCAACGTTTTGTACAACTAAACAAAGTATGCTTAAAATGTGCCCTTAAGACATATGTCAGCAATACCCTAACTAAAATTGACATGATATTTCCTCAAAATCTCAGACCATTATTAATCTCCTCTACATGTCTGCTGAAATAGTAAAGTGAAGCTACTACAATCTTAAATCCTTTTTAATGTCTTCGCTCTTTAGATCTTCCAACATTTATATTGACTAGTAGAAATTGGCTTATGTTGCGGTTCTGTTTATTAAATTTCGAAGAGTTGTCAAGATATTCCAGTAGTTAATGCCTATTATTTAATTGGGAACATACATACATAATATTTTCAGTGTATTTTCTCACACAAGTGAATGTGTTGACATATATTAACTATTGCACATCTCATCCCCTGGTGCATAGTGTGAGAAAATGGCTCATATGATTTGGATCAAGTTATTTGCTAGTTTATTTAACCCTTTTTCTCCTTTTTTTTAAAGCCAAAATTCAATTTTTAATGCGCTTTCAGTTTAACTTTTGATTTTCTATGAAAAAGGCTAAGCCATTTGGATCTGCTGTTTCAGTTAGTTTTTTTTTAATACCAAAAGCCAATTGTAGGTGAGATTTTTCAGGAAGGCTGGGCCGAGCTCTCAAGTGCAAAGTGGATGAGTCCAAACTTCTTCCTGCAAGACGAATGGGTTAGAATGGGTCGACCCTGGGTGGGTCGATCTCACTCCGAAGGTTAAGTTAGCAAACTTAATTGAGAAGGATGAATGGAAGTTGTGTATGTCAGGGGTTCATTCTCCATACCTGGCTCTCGATTCCTCGGGGCTTTATAGAGTCCTTCAGGGAGTGTCTTTTGTCTCGGCCTATCAGCAGGCTCTCATGGTCTGCTGGTTAGGCATCATCGTTGACGCCGCCTGGCTACCTGCAGCGTCTGGCGCACCGTCGTGGGGGATTTCGGCTGACCGGACGTGCACGTCGACGTTTGTGTGGGCGGCCGCTCGTGCATTAAATGCAAGTCAACTCCGCATTTAATGCTCTAAGACCGCCAGCGGTTTGCGCAAACCGTTGGCTGTCTAGGCCACGCTGGGAGGAGGTCGGCAGTTTGGGCTGGCCTTTCCTCATAACTGATTTGGGCCCCAGGCAGCCCTAACTTTAATTCAAGCAGATTGGGCCTCACCCATTGGGATGGGCCGGGGGTTATTTCCCCACAATTGCCCCCCAGCCCTTGCGTCGATTCAGCTTCTGAAACGGCCAAAGGTTGTAACGGTCACCCGACCGCACAAACGGCGGGGATTTAAAAAATTTATTGATGAGGCGTTATCGAATCGACGGCCGACGTGACGCTTCGGCAGAGCGTCATGATTAACGCCGTTTTCCCGCGTATGAACCGACGGCTCTGGCGTGTATAAAAGAACGACGCCCTGATTGGTTTTGGGAAACACTTGCTCTCTCTTTTTTTAACTTCCCTGCCTCTTGAATCACGAGTGCGTCGGCTGTTTCGGCACCCAACACTGTAAGTGTCCTTCAAGCCCGCAACTCTTTCGCTCTTCACTGTACTTTCTGTGTGTTGACGATTGCCCCCCGATGGCATCCCGTCTTCGTAAAATGTTAGATGGTCCGTCGGCCCTTGCTTCGTTCAGGGCCAGGTTCGAAATCCCAAACGAGATCGGCTTAGAGCCGGTCGACCCTGATGACTTCCGTATGGGCAAGACCGAAAAGGGAGTACCATTCCCGGTCATTGCCATCGTTGAAGGGGGGCTCAGGTTGCCCCTCCACCCTCTTCTTCAAAAGCTCATAGTAAAAAATAATGTGTCACCTTCCCAGTTAGCGTCAAATGTATATAGGATCTTCTTTGGTATGCTTGAAATAAATCGGCGACTGGGGGTGAACCTGGGCCTTGCCGAACTGGACTACTGTTACACCCTTTGCAAAGTCGGAGGTAGTTACAAGGTTTACCTCCGGGTAGTAAAGAAGTCCTTAGAGTTAGTGAAGTGTCTGCCTTCTTCAGGGAAGGGCGTTGATGATGTAAGGGTTTGGGTAACTGGTCTGTGGGAGTTCGGCAATGTTCCCGAGAAAGATAGACCGGCGATTCGGTGCCCTAAAAAGCCCGTTCAACTAGGTTTGATGCCGATCTTCTCAGACTGTGTATCAGTTTAAGTTTCGGTCCGCATCTATACTAACTCTCGAACTTTTTGCAGACACAAGGAAGCGGTTGAAAGCTCGTGATTGGTTGGTTAACTCTGACGACCTCAACAAGGTCTTGAAATACGTTGGTGAAGGTCGGCTACGATACATAGCTCGGGCAGCACATATCTTGCTCTCCTATCCGCTGCGATACTCGACTTTTACTGCCGAGACTGGTGTGCCCCCGAGTGTTCTAGCAAGATTGGCGGACAAAGGTGCCGAAGGGGACTTTGAGGAAATCCCTACTGGCATAGCGATCGAGAGGGCGCGCATCCCTACAGGCGTGACAGTTGCGGTTGCTCCACCATCTGCATCGCGTGGCGAAGAACGGCACGAAGAGCGAACCGAATCGCACAGTTCGGCGTCCACTTCGTCTCCATACACCGTACCCGACCACCGAGTTGAGGTTCCCACCCGAACGAGTGATTCCAGCCCATCACCCAACGAGATGGACGGCATGAGTCTGAAGGAAAGAATGTTTGCTCTGGCGGGACAGCCGCTGAGGTCGGCCACTCCCACTCCTGCCGAAACTCCCCCAGTCAAGTCGGTGGCAGCACCCGTGGAGGAGGCCACAACCGTGCAACAGAGGCCAGAGACACGACAACAAAGAAAGAGGAGGCCCGATGTCACTCCAACTCATGCGCCCAAGAAGCAGAAAGGCAAAGCCACGGTGGACGAGGTCGGCGAGACAGTGACCATCACTCCAGACATTTTGGGCCGTCCAATGACGACAGCGGATTCCATGATCGATCAGCCCGAGGTCGCTTTTGGTGTTTTGAAAAGCGTCCTTCAGAAAAAGGACGTGGCAAAGCTGGGCGAAGCAAGCGACTCGGCCGTCTTCATGGGCGCTTTCCATGATTCCATACTGGTAAGACAGCTATGACTTTTCAGTGACTACAGTCCTCTTAGGCACTTGACCTAACAACGACCTTGTTCAATTTGTGTAGGGCTGCCTAAATTCCTTGGAGGCGATGACACGCTTCCAAAAGCTTGCCGAGGTTCACCAGCAACTCATTGAAGAGCACGGCCGTCTGAAGCTTGAATGGATTGAAGCAAATAAGGAGCGGATTACCTTCAGGAAACAAGCCGAGCAGGCTTCCGCCGAGCTTTTGCTGACGAAGGCCGACTTCGAGAAGAGGGATAAGGATCTCGCCGACCTCGAGAAAAACTTTGACGTGCAGTCCGTGGATCTGCACAAGGCCAACGAGGAGGTGGAGACCCTTAAGGCTGAAGTGGCCAAGCTGAAGGTGGAGGAGGAGGCTATATTGAAGCGGGGTGAAGAGAGGGGAGCCAAGAATTTGGCTCAAGAGATGATGGACCTCAGTCGCACCATTTTCCGACAGGGTTGGAATGGTGCCCTTATCGTGGCAGAGTTGGATAAGGCCTCCGACGTGTGGGGTCTTTGCCTGGACTACTTCGATACTACCGAGGACGGCGTCGTCTATCCGAAGAAAGTCCTGGCCAATGCCCAATATGCACGGGAGCTTTAGTTAAAAGACGCGGCCGAAGCTGCTGCTGCTGAGAAGGAGAGACTTGAAGGCTTGAAAACCGCAGCTGTGCCCCCGGAGGATGTGGTAGAAGTCTTGCCGGGGGTGTCTGCAGAGCCGGGGGAGAAGTCGGCATAGCTTTTCTTTCTTTTTCTCCATTTTTGTAACCGTCAGTACTTTTTAATGAGAAAAACTCGTTTGTTTGTTTATTACTGGATCTCCTTTATTTGATTTTGTTGTTTAGACTTAATTTTCTTTCTTTAGCTTTTCTTGGCCGGTCTGTGCAATTTGGACAGAATTGACACTTGACTTTCGTTTTTCTTTGGCCAACCTGCCCAACTTGGACAGGACCAAGTTTTTACACTTGGTTTTTGTTTTGGCCTTCTTTGGCCGACCTGCCCAACTTGGACAGGACCAAGTTTTTACACTTGGTTTTTGTTTTGGCCTTCTTTGGCCGACCTGCCCAACTTGGACAGGACCAAGTTTTTACACTTGGTTTTTGTTTTGGCCTTCTTTGGCCGACCTGCCCAACTTGGACAGGACCAAGTTTTTACACTTGGTTTTTGTTTTGGGCAGAATGGCCCGAGTAGGGTCGTTTGAACAATCTTCATTTTCATTGATTCTTCAACTGAGCTTTATACATTTCGGGGACTGTTACAGTGTTTGGGGTTTCATATTACTGGTAGAACTTCCTCAAGTTGGTCGCATTCCAAAGTCGCGGCAACGGTCGCCCTTCTTCAACGGTCTCAAGTCTGTACGCGCCGATGCCGACCTAGGATGTGACCCTGTAGGGGCCTTCCCAATTGGGGCCGAGCTTCCCATCTGCCGCCTTCTTGGTTGCCCCCAATACTTTTCGTAAAACCAGATCTCCTGAAGCAAAGTTTCTTGGGCGAACCTGCTTGTTGTAAGAGCGTTTAAGCTGTCGCTGATACTCTGTGAGCTTGATCAAAGCGGTTTCCCTTCTTTCTTCGACAAGATCCAGATCTCTCGCAACCGTTTGGTCATTGACACCGGTGTCGAAAGCTGCCGACCTGATAGTTGGTAGACCGATCTCCAGGGGGATGACTGCCTCCACCCCGTATGCCAAGGAGAACGGTGTTTCTCCTGTGGACCTCCTTGGGGTTGTTCGGTAGGACCACAAGATATTGGGTAGCTCTTCTGTCCACTTCCCCTTGGCTTTTTCAAGACGTTTCTTGACTCCATTCAGCATGGTTTTATTTGAAATTTCGGCTTGTCCGTTGCATTGGGGGTAGGCTGGTGTTGAGTAATAGTTTCTGATCCCCAATCCTTCGCAAAATGATCTGAAGATATTACCATCGAACTGGGTGCCATTATCTGATACGATGGCACGGGGCAACCCGAATTTGGTGACAATGCTTTTCCATACGAACCTTTTGGCGTCAGTTTCCCTAATGTTTGATAAAGGTTTGGCTTCTACCCATTTGGTAAAGTAATCGGTGGCCATGATGAGAAACCTTTTGTTACCCGGAGCCCGAGGCAAAGGTCCGATAATGTCCAGTCCCCACTGAGCAAAAGGCCACGGACTAGTGATGGAAGCAAGATCTTCGGCTGGCTGGTGGATAATGGGGGAAAACCTCTGACATTTGTCGCACTTCAGGACGTACTGGGCTGCATCCTTCTGCATGTAAGGCCACCAGTATCCCTGTGAGATGGCTCGGTGTGCGACCGATCTACCGCCGACATGACTTCCACATATCCCTTCATGGATTTCGAACAAGACGATTTGTACTTGGTCCTGATGAACACAGTGCAAATAAGGACCTGTAAAAGAACGTCTGTAAAGTTCCTTACCTGGCGACAGCCAATACCTGAGAGATGCATGCTTGATTCGCCGAGCTTCAGCCTTATCGTCTGGTAGCTTGTCTGTGTCAAGGTAAGAAATGATTGGGTCCATCCATGATGGTCCCAGCTTCTCCGCTGTTAAGGCTTCCTCCTCCTCGCGGAAAATGCTGGGATTGGCAAGAGTTTCCACGTTGATCGTCCTTCTCGAACCTGATTTCAGAGCCGTGCCCAGGGTTGCCAAGGCATCTGAATGTGAGTTGTTATCTCGGCTAATCTGTCGAAGCTTGTAGTTTTTAAATTGGCCGAGAAGTTCCTTGGCCTTTGCTACGTACAGTATCATTTTGTCGTTCTTTGCAACGTATTCCCCTGTGATTTGATTTACGACAAGTAAGGAGTCCGAGTATATGACGATTTCAGGAATTCGAAGTTCAATGGCTCGACGTATTCCGGCAAGCAAGGCCTCGTATTCTGGCTCATTGTTGGAGGCAGTGAATTCCAGCTTGATGGCTTGCTCGATGGTTAGACCATCTGGTGTAACGAGTACGATGCCCGATCCTGCCCCCCGGTCATTGGAAGCTCCATCCACGTAGAGTTTCCAATGATCAGATTGTTCCCAAAGATCCAGGGGGATTTCGTGTTGCGGTTGGCCAGTGGCCGGGGTCTCTTCTACTTCTGGTGTAATTTCGACAGAGAACTCGGCAATAAAATCTGCGAGAACCTGCCCCTTCACTGCCGATCTAGGCTGGAACTTGATGTCAAACTCCCCTAACTCTACGGCCCATTTTGCAATTCTTCCTGAGAAGTCGGCTTTCCTTAGGAGGGGTTTGAGCTGGTGGTTGGTGAGGACGTTAATGGTGTGAGATCTGAAGTAATGCACCAACTTTCGGGATGCGACTACCAGTGCGAGTGTCAGCTTCTCCAGGGGTAGATACCTGCTCTCGGCTCCAAGAAGGGTTTTGCTGACGTAATAGACTGGGAATTGTTGCCCATTTTCTTGCCTGAGTAGGACCGCGCTGACTGCATGGTCTGACACTGCAAGGTAGAGGAAGAGCTCCTCGTGCTGGATAGGCGTGGAGAGCAGTGGTGGTTTGGCTAGGTAGTTTTTTAGATCGGCAAGGGCAGAATCACACTCAGGGGTCCACTCGAACCGTTCCTGTTTCTTCAGGAGCTGGAAGAAAGGTTGGCACCGGTCCGATGAACGGCTAATGAATCTGTTGAGTGCGGCGGCCATTCCTGTCAATCTTTGAACCTCTTTGGCATTCTTTGGAGCGTGAATGCTCTGAATTGCACTAATCTGCCGGGGGTCCATCTCAATACCCCGATGCGTGACCAGGAACCCCAGGAACTTGCCTGAGCCGACCCCGAAGACACATTTTGAAGCGTTCAGCCGCATTTTGTAGTCTTTCAGGATACAGAGTACCTCCTTTAGGTCCACCAAATGGGTGTCGCTCAGTTTGCTTTTTACCACCATGTCATCGATGTAGACCTCGACAGTTCTGCCG
Organism: Euryodendron excelsum; assembly: GCA_033060915.1. Taxonomy (NCBI): domain Eukaryota; kingdom Viridiplantae; phylum Streptophyta; class Magnoliopsida; order Ericales; family Pentaphylacaceae; genus Euryodendron; species Euryodendron excelsum. The sequence goes on from CM065394.1 coordinate 37,912,181, forward strand.
AGCTGCGTCTTGAACATCTTTGTGACCAGTCGCTGATATGTGGCTCCGGCGTTCTTCAGGCCAAAGGGCATAACTCTATAGCAGTAAATGCCCCTTGGAGTGATGAAGGCCGTTTTCTCTTGGTCGTCGGGGTGAATTGGGATCTGGTGATACCCACGGTAGGCATCCAGGAAACTCATCTTTCCGAAGCCAGCGGTTGCATCCACAAGCTGGTCAATTTTGGGCAGGGGGAATGGATCTTTGGGGCACGCCCTGTTGAGGTCAGTGAAGTCTACACAGACCCTCCATTTGTCGTCTTTCTTTTTTACTACCACGGTGTTTGACAACCAGCTTGGGTAGTTGATCTCCCGAATCGCTCCAGCTTCCAAAAGCTTCTCTGTTTCTTCCAAGACGGCGTTCACACGCTGGGTAGCTGCCCTTCTCCCCTTTTGGATAACAGGTCGGCAGTTTGGGTTTACATTAAGGCGATGACAGGCAACGTTGGCGCCGATCCCAGGCATGTCATAAGGGGTCCAGGCGAATACTTCCAGGAAGTCTGTTATTAACTCAATGAGGGATTTTTCCTCTTGTTTGGACAAAGAGGTGCCGATGACGAAGTATTTTTCTCCTTGCCGATCTATGTATATCTTCTTCAGGTCCTCGACAGCTTTATTCTCGGGCGTCTGTCCCACATCATCTATGGTGGGGGTGTCTTCATGTAGCTCCATCATTTGTACTTTCTCTGGTCTTGTCTTGGTCGCACATGCTATTAGAAAACACCGTTTGGCAGTCACCTGGTCTCCCCTTATCTCACCAACTCCCGCTGGGGTCGGGAACCGAAGCAGCTGGTGATAGGTGGAGGGAACGACCTTCATGAGGTGCAACCAGGTTCGTCCCATGATGGCGTTGTAGGGGGATGGTACGTTAACCACCAGGAATTCTGTTTGTAATGTGATCCCTCCAGCCGTCACAGGAATCGTCACTTTACCCATGGGCCAGACTGGGTCTAAGCTGAAGCCGACCAATGGGCTAAGCGATGGTTGGAGGTCGGACTCCTCGATTCCCAATTGTTTGAACAAGCTGTAGTATATAACTTCAGATGAACTCCCTTGGTCAATGAGCAATCTTCTAACATCACAGTCCGCCATTCTTAACGTAACAACCAAGGCATCATTGTGGGGGATCTGCACTCCAGCGAGATCCTCGTCAGCAAAGGAGATGGATGCATGGGTATTGCCGACCTTGGCTTTCTTGCTGGGTGGTTGTATCTGCATCACTTCCCTTAGGTGCGCAGCCTTCTGCATCTCAGTTCGGTACCTATGTGGGTCTATGGTTCCTGATTCGGCCGAACCATACAGCACGTTGATTACCCGAACCGGCCTTACTTCTGGTTCCTTCTGGGCTGCTTCCTGCACTCGTGGCTGCTCGGCTTCGACCTTAGTCCTCTCCCGATCAATGAATTGGTCGAGGTGGCCCGCTTTGGCTAAGTCTTCCAAATGGGTTTTCAGATGCCAACATTGCTCCGTCTTGTGCCCCTTCTCGCGGTGGTAGGAACAGAACCTCTTCTGGTCCCTAGTTGCAGGGTCTCCCCCCAGCTTTGGTGGCCACTTGAAGAAGGGCTTATCACGGATCTGGGGCAATATTTTATAGATGGGGTCTTTAAAGACTGTGTAGACCCCATCGGGTACTCTTTTTCCTCGGCTGATGTCCTCTGATCGGGGCTTCTTGGCATCCTTCTTGCTCGTCTTTTCGGCTGTAGCGCCGACCTTAGGTGTCTCCCCTTGGGGTACGTCCTCGTCCAGCCGCGCATAGCGCTCGATCCTCAGCATTAGTTCCTGTATGGTGAGGGCTGGTTTCTTCATTAAGGACTGTTGCAAGCGATGCTCCCTGGGAAGGCCGATCTTGAACTGAGTTATAGCCAACTGCTCGCTGCACTCATCAATTTCGTTATAAGCCTCCCAGTAGCGTCGGGCGTATGCTCGCAATCCTTCTCTTTCCTCCTTTCGCAACGTTAGCAAAAAGTCAGCATCCTTTGGCTGTAAGCTGTTTGCAATGAAACGAGCTGTAAAGAGCTTGGCCAGTTGCCTCCAGCTTGAAACGGACTTTTGTGGCAATTTGTCGAACCACCGTAAAGCCACGCTCCCCAGGCTGGAGGGGAAGATTCGACACATCAGCATCTGGTCGCTGCACCACACTACCATGAGCTGTTTGTAATGCCGAACATGGTTAATTGGGTCAGACTTTCCGTCATAGAGGGTGAACTTTGGTGGGGTGAATTTTCGAGGAATTAGATGGGATTCAATCTCCTCAGTGAATGGCGTGGATGCAATCTGGTCTAGGGCCTTTCTCATCAGGTCATGGGCTATGCGTTCCTTAGTTTGCTGCCTTCTATCCTCCTGCTTTTCATTATACCACTTTTCCCAGTCTTCCTTCCGCCGATCTTCCACCGCTGGGCTACTGTTCGGCGGGGTTTCGCTCCTGTCCCTTCGCCGACCCGTGCGCCTGTTAACGCAACGCGCGGTACTAGGGGTGTAACTCCCTCTTACCGGTGGTGCTGGTTCGTCCCTGGCGCCAACAACCTGCTCCCGATCTGGGGACCCATCTCTCCTATGCCCATTCCTGGCAGAGAATGCCTCCCTCATTACCCGCACCTGTGAGGTGAGGTAGGCTATCTCTTCTCCGCGCCGCCGAATTTCCCTCTCTGCCGCACGGAGTGTATCCTCGCTTGGGACCCGCCCACTGGAGGGTGACGGGGCCAGATTCCGAGGATGGTTCCTGCGGAAGTTTCTGTCCCTGACATAACCCGTATCCCTCCGCATTTCCTCTTGTGTCTCCGGGTGGCTTTCGGCGGACGTTCGTATTTCTGACCTCAGTATTCTTCTTTGTCCATCTACTGGTGTAGATTGGCAGTGTGCCGAACTGGTCTGGTTTTTACTAGAGGAGGCTCCGAAGCCCCTCCCGTCGTAGTTTTCTTTCCTATGTCTCCGGTTGTTTAGACTCATGGTTTTTCTAAGCCTTCCCACAGACGGCGCCAATTATAGGTGGGATTTTTCGGGAAGGCTGGGCCGAGCTCTCAAGCCCAAAGTGGATGAGTCCAAACTTCTTATTGCAAGACGAATGGGTTAGAATGGGTCGACCCTGGGTGGGTCGATCTCACTCCGAAGGTTAAGTTAGCAAACTTAATCGAGAAGGATGAATGGAAGTTGTGTATGCCAGGGGTTCATTCTCCATACCTGGCTCTCGATTTCTCGGGGCTTTATAGAGTCCTTCAGGGAGTGTCTTTTGTCTCGGCCTATCAGCAGGCTCTCATGGTCTGCTGGTTAGGCATTATCATTGACGCTGCCTGGCTACCTGCAGCGTTTGGCGCACCGTCGTGGGGGATTCCGGCTGACCGGACGTGCACGTCGACGTTTGTGTGGGCGGCCGCTCGTGCATTAAATGAAAGTCAACTCCGCATTTAATGCTCTAAGACCGCCAGCGGTTTGCGCAAACCGTTGGCTGTCTGGGTCACGCTGGGAGGAGGTCGGCAGTTTGGGCTGACATTTCCTCATAACTGGTTTGGGCCCTAGGCAGCCCTAACTTTAATTCAAGCAGATTGGGCCTCACCCATTGGGATGGGCTGGGGGTTATTTCCCCACACCAATTTATGCCTCTGTTAGAACTTCTAGTTGGCTTTTGACTTTTTTAACAACAAATAAAAAATAAGCATCGTAATTTATTTAAATAAACTAGCTTATAAGCCAATTCAAAAGAAGTTTACCGGTAAAAAAGTCAAAACATAAGCTCAACGTTCAAACCATAAAAGATAGAAATTTAAAATTTGGGTAAAAAATAAGCTGGTGAATAAACATGAGTTAGGAAATATGGCCAAAAAAATAAAATCATTTATTGTATTTTCCTAGCCTCATTACACATAATTCCTACATTTGTCACCGGGTCATCGGATTGACGGGTCCTAATAAAGGTTCGGTTCATATTACATATACGGATCTGCAGACATACCCAACCCAACCCCGCACAAATGGTTCGAATTTCGAACCTCTCTCTCGTCCGTATCAGCCGATCTTGGAAGTCAACACAAACGAGCTTCGTGGGTTTAAGGCTAATGAAGTAAAACCCTTCCCTTCCCGCGCTTAACAAATTCTTCCATCGATAGGGTTTTACTTTTAAGCCTAGCTTCCTTACCAGAGCCAACTCGACGCAGAGGACAGTGATGTTTTAGGGTTTTAAGGTTCCATCAAGGGCATAGAATCACTGTTTGCGGCGATGGAAGTTGATATGGAGACTTCTCCTAGCTACTTCGACCCCGAAGATCTCAGCACCAGAGAGCGGTATCGTCGTTATGGGTATGTATTAGCTACTTTACGCTTTCGTTGTGATAAATTTTTTTTCATTATCTGTTCTCTATTTCTGCTGCGCTAAAATTTTTTCTTCTACTGGAACCCTCTTATTTTTTTCATGCTTTTTCAAGATATCCAATTTTAACTAGAAAATTTTGGGTTTTCACACGTAATTCCATCAAATTGGCCTTATTATTTATTATTTTGTATGCACTGTATGTATGCATAGATGGATGAATGTCTATATATAATTAGAGAACTGTTGGTACTTGGTAACCAACTCCAAACTGAGATGTAAATTTGGGTTTGCTACGGCATTTATATCACATTTTGCAAGCGTTGTAAAAATTAATTTATTTTCTTGAATGTTTCAAGGAGATACATCAAGGCTTGATGATATTGATTCCGATGCTTGCATACATTCGGATGGATGCATTTTTCTTGGTATGATGTCCTTGTACTGAAACCTTCATATAGCAAGTGACTTTAACCCAGTTCTGTAAACAATCTGTTTCCAACTTAAGTTCAGCTCTTGAAGTATAAAAACCTTTCCCTCCTCTTCAGTACTTTTGTTGGTAGTGCCATAGATATGTCAGTTGCATACGTTTTTACACTTTACATTGGAAAAAATCAGTGATATTCTTGAGACCCCTTGTAAATGTCAAATTTTGTGGTTTATCTAATTAGAAGAATACGGGAAATGCACGTTTTTTATTTTTTGTCCTAAGCCACAATAGCTTGAAAACCTTTCTCGTCATTCTTTGCTCTTGATTTTTATTTATTTTTGGTTTGTCTTTAGTATTAGTGCCTCACACAAATGGTATTGAGTCTTCTACTGAAACCCTTTTCTCTTTTCCATGTTTATTTGAGATTTCCAATTTTAACTAGAAAATTTTGGGTGTTCAAATGTAATTCTATCAAATTGGCCTAAGCATTTATTATATATAAATACATGTGTCTATCTTCTTGTTGAGGTTTACATTGTGTATATAAATTATATAATTGGTGATAACCAACACCAAATTGACATGTAAATTTGGATTAAGTGGTTAACTATTGCACTTATATGATTATATCATGTTTTGCAACCATTTTAAATTTTCATTTCTTTACTTGAGTGTCTCAAGGAGATATGTGTAGGCTTCATCTTATTGATTTTGATGCTTTCACACACATTCGCACTAGCATATAATAGTGCAACACTTTGGATGCTTTGTTCTTGGTATGATTTCCTTGTATTGAAAATCTGAAACCTTCATATCACAAGTGACTTTTACCCATATCAGTAAGTAATCTGTTCCCAACTTCAGCTGACGTGTACAAAAGCTTTCCTTATTATTCTATACTTATCTTGGTAATGCCATAGAGATAGCAGGTGCATTATGTTCTTACACTGTACATTGGCAAAAATCAGTGACGTTCTTGTGTATCTCATTAGGAGAACACAGGGGAAATGCATGTTTTCGGTTTTAGTCTTAAGCCACAATAGCTGGAAAACCTTATTTTCATTTTTTTATGAAAAGCAATACCTTGCTTGTCATTCTACACTCTTGAATTTTTTGTTTGTTTGTAGTATTAGTGCATTACGCTCGCATGAATTTCAGAATCTACGTTATTTCCATTGTGCATACCTACACTGAATGGTTATGTAACATTTGCAGGAAAAGGCACTCAACTTCCAGCATATCACCCCACCAGGACAGTTCAGTTTCAAAGTTCAGTGGAGCCAGGCTTTTGTATGATGGACAGAGCATTGAAAGGCGGCCAAATGCTGCACTTTTTCTTGAAGATATCAAACAAGAGGTTGAGAGCTTTGATGCTGATCGGTTAGATGGAACACCTGTGAAGACACCATCTTCTTTGAGGCGAAGATCATTTGCTGACAGTCGTGGTGTATCTCAGGCAGATGTTGGTGCTGATTCGATCCGTCGACCTGGAAGTTATTCAATAAAATCTGCCAAGCACGAGGATGATGCATTGGCAGATGGTGGAGATAGCACTTTTACTTTATTTGCGTCTCTACTTGATTCTGCTCTTCAAGGTGCTTGAATTCAAATTGCTTTTACTTAAAAAATACAATTTTCTCCCTATTTTTGCATATGAAATGGTCCCTTGCCACCATGTTTATCGATTTTGACAAGGTTCCAATGAATTCTTTAAGTTGCATTAATTCATTTAAGCTATGTCAGTTTTTTAAGGTATTAATCTTTTCTATAAAACAGAGAGCCTTGAGCCGAGAGGATTATGTCTTTTTCTTTTTTGTAGACTTATTATTGACGGTGTGGATTTGTGCACATCAAATATGGCAATTTATCTAATGCACTATTAATCTTTTGGAGTTTCAGGAACTGTTTGATTGTGTTCTCTATGTGACTAAGAAGTAGTGACACAGACGAGTGACATGGTCACATATACGCCTACTTTCACAAGATGCAAGACACGACAAAATATATATTTTATTTGTCGTATATTAGAATATTGAATAATGAAAAATTGCAAGATAATGCTAATTAAATTTAAAAAATGGAGTTTTAGGAACTATTTGATTATGTTCTCCATCTGTGACTAAGAAGTAGGGACACAGACATGCGACACAGACATGTGACACGACACAGACATGTTGACTTCAAAAGATGCAAGACGCAACAAAATATATATTGCTTATATATTTTTAATATCTCATAGATAGGAATACTTTACTCAAAGATGATGACAAATTGCAAGATAACGCTTATTATATTAAAAACCATGTATTTCATAGCTTAAATGCCAAATTAGGCATAAAACCATATTATCTTTATTTTTCAATCAAATTTAAAGTTATTTTCTATGAACTTCCAACGTATTTTATGCATGTTTAGGTGATGGACACGGTGTCCAATTGAAGCATGACCCCTAAGTGTCCTAGTTGTGTCCGGTTCAAAAAAAAAAATAAAAAAATAGTAGGAGACATTTGAATGCGTCTGACACATGTTGGGGAGTGTTTGATGAGTGTCGTGATTGACACGTCACCTTCTGTGTTTCTTAGATCTGTAATGCCCCCTATGTCTTTTTATTTAATTAAATGTGTAAAACAAGTTCAGCCTTTTTTAATAAATATTCGGGCATGTCTATATCATTATTTTTGGTATTTATCCAGTTAGGATTGCAAGCAAATGAATTAAAATGCTACTTGATTTGTTATTATTTCAAGCTATGGGCTAAACATATATTGAAATTACTTGCTAAAGCTGACACGAAAACATTTTAAATTGCTTGATGCTTCATGATTGTATGTAGATATGGCTATGGACTGAAGTTGGGAATAATTTATTGGAGTTAGAAGTTCGAGTGGGCCTGCAAATTTGATTTGGAACTGGTAGATGAAATAATCTCTAGATTGTTTTAGTAAATTAAAGGCTTAATAAAACAAAATTTGGGAGAAATGGTTTTGTTTTTGACTTAAGATCTTTGATGTTCATTTTGGGTCTACTTTTCTATCTTATGGGTTAAGTTGTTATATTTCAAGTTATTTTCTAGTAAGTATATTTTGACATATCGGGTGCTGATCTAATTACTTCTTTTGGTGCTAACCTAATAAGTATTTCTCATGCCATAACACTTGGAGAATGTTTTGGAGGACCTTGGTATCTTAGACGGTTAAAGTAAGGAGCTTACAAAGATTATTGATTCACTTCTTCTGAAGCTGAATGGGTCTTTTAACCTTATTGCACATTTAGAATTGCTTTACTGGTGTTCAAAATTTCCCTTTTGTATTCAAGTTTCTTTTGTTACAAAGCTTACTATATTGTGTATCTTGTAGTTAACATTCTGTGTCTCGCAGGGTTGATGACTATCCCTGATTTGATATTGCGATTTGAGAGATCTTGCCGCAATGTGTCAGAGTCAATAAGGTGTGTCCCACACTTTTCCTATGTTTGTATCTTTGATAAAGAGTCTTTTGGAATGTGTGCACGACTGTACATGTACCTGTGTAGCACACTAGATAGTCCTCTCTGCTACGCTCCACCAGCCCCTACACGTCCGCCAAACTGACCCCCTTCCTTCTGCCATCGCCAATGTGCTTCTAACTTTTGGCCCCAAATCCACTTAGATGGGAAGTATGCAAAACATACTTTTCTGTTGCCAGAATCTAAGCTCTGTCCACCTTAACTATAATCCGAGCCCATGTCAAACGAGTCCTCCTAGCTATCTTCATCTACACCAATGTATCATCCACACTGGTCACCAATTTTTTTTAATACAGCCTCATCCCATAAGTGTAAATGGCAGGCCAATCACTCTTACCTAGTCTTACCAAAAAACGCTAATACCCTTGTGATTTACGATTTGGGAATGATGTTCTGAAACATGGTACATTTTTGTAACAAACGGTGAATTCAGTGAACCAATGTATCCTAAAATTTTTTCTATTATTTTCTTGAAAGTTACAGTAATCAAACATAATCAACAAAAATGTGGGGAGAATGGAGTCTTGGCATAACAATATGAAAAAAAAAAGAGTGATAATGCTCATAGAAATGTGTTTTTACGTGATTAATTTGAAAAAGATATACTGTATTTTATTAGATATTTAATTCTTTTTAAAAAAATTACTCTAGAAGTACCTTAAATTCTAATTGTGTAATTCATACAAGTTTAGCCTTATTGTACCACCTTTTAGGGCATGTGGCGTACGTACCACGTTCTCGTTCCCGTTCCACCTACGGGAACGATTTGCATTCAAGATAACATAGCTCTTACCCAAACCTCTAAGAGCCTTGCATATTGTTTGAAACAAGTGGCCCTAGTAGGTGCGGGCCATGGCACACCCCACCTTTTGTGTCACCCTTTTATATGTAGTATATATATACATGACGTCCCAACAAAGATTTATTCAGCTAGTGCCCACCCCCCCAACAATTTAAAACCCTTCCTAAGACTCTAACCCAATAAAATGTCAAAATTTTCAAAATGTGGACTATGGGTCAGACCTATTTTTTCCAGTACATCCTAACCAATTAAAATGAACAGTTATTGGGTTCTCTACTATGCATCAATCCAACAAAATGTTGTCTCATGCACAGTTTTCATTTTAGTGTTTTGTGAATTATCTTTTTCACCAGTTAATTTTATAGATGAGCACCTCTGATGTTGTATTCCTTTTTGTTTATAGGTTGCACCTCTTTTGGTTTTTTTTTTTAAATATATACTTTTTGGCCCTTAAAAAGAAATAATTGAAATGTACTAAGAAATAATAAATTTGTTAATTTTTCATATTTTGTTGTGGTTGAACGAAAGCTAGCTTTATTTTTCATGTAAAAATTTAGTATTGCATCCTAATATATTTCTCATGCTTGAAAACATATATCCAAAGGAAACTTAAAATATAATAGCTATATTATTAATTGGAAATTTGTGTCTCAAGTATTGGCGCCGCTGGAAACAAAATCTTTGTTCCGCCCCTGGGCCCTAGTATACCACCAGTCTAACATCACCGGGGAGCCTTCAAAGCTCCATGTCTGGTCTTGAACTGCCAAGCCTCTTCTCTCAAGGGGAGCATGAAGAGGTGAAAACTCCAGCTAGATTCAGCACCTTCACCCCCGTTTTCACTTAACACTTCTTATCAGCCAAAACTTGCACCGTTTTGGCATCTTGCATGTAGGATCTATGCTGTGTTGATACCTGGGGAGCTCTACCAAACTCCTTCAATACCGCAACACTGACCTTTCACCCCTGGGCAACCACTTCTACCGGCTGCTGGGTCAACCATTGGATATTTCTGTGGCTCTGCCTCTCTCGATCACCTCCACTTCATACTTCAAGCCAGTTTGCTCTTCCGAAATATGGAACTGTGGAAAATTTTCCATCCTATTTCAATGGTCCTCCTGAATGTTTGAAGAGCTTCGCCGGAGAAGGAGACAGCACAACTTGAGAGTAGCTCACTGTTAATTTTCTTATGAAGAAGCAATTCTTTGTGAATTCAGTTAACAAATGTGTATTTTTTTATTTTTCTCTCTTTTTCTCTCCCCCGAAGAGAGAGAGACACAGAGATGGGAGGCTCTTTGCTAGATGATAGTGTTACCTTTTGTGTCTCAGTTTGCCAAAGTTAATGGATGACAGAGGAACTAATCAAGTCAAATTCTTTGTACATATATATATATCTATGCATGCACAAGAAACATAACTTTATTATGAAGAAAATAGGAGGGTGGTAGAGAAGGGAGGCAGAAGTCCATTTTCTAGGTTAGAAAAGAAGGAAACACCAACAATGAGAAAGGTCTTCCAATCTAATAATTATACAGTGCAACTTGTTTTTCTTGCTAGGGGCTCTGAAATGTGATGAATGAGGTTCCCAAGGAGCAATTATCATGCATGTTTTTTTTTTTTTTGCTTTATTCGTATCAAGTTTGGTAACTGTTAGCATCTCTTGTTGCTTATTTAACTGTACTCCTGTGCACGACTTCTGTAGGTATGGATCCAATGAAAGACACAGAATTGTGGAGGACAAGTTGATGAGACAAAAGGCTCGGCTCTTACTTGATGAGGCTGCTTCTTGGTCTCTTCTGTGGTACTTATTTGGGAAAGGCAATAAATCTCCACCTTTAATGTTCCTGTAATAGAACTGATGTTTTGCATCTTATATTTAAAAGGGCTCTAGGGTGTTGCTTGAACGCTCTTGCAATTATTAAATATGTGCTCATTAAAGTTTGGGAAGTTCATAATTGATGTATTGGGGTGCTTGCGTAATATGTTTTATCCCTCTGCTGGCTAAGAAGCATATACATGAACACAGTGATTTTCGAAAAATGAGGAAAAGGATTCGACGGGAATATGGCAAAAAAATATATTTTTATTTTCTATGTATGAATGTAGCATCCACAATCTCCAAAGATATTGAAAAATAACATTAGTCAACATGAAATTTTTTTTAATCTATAATTTAAACATCATTTAATACAAAACAAGATGAAAACAAGTTTACAATGTAATAAGCATGAATCCTCATTATTTTTCTTTTATCATTGGATCTCATATTGGTTTTAAAAAAAATTGCAATGTGTTTCATATTTGTATGTGATGAACACATGTCTCCTAACTTTTCGAACCGTATACAATTGTAAAAAAAATGAAAAATAATAAGACATATTTGGAGGCTTGTCCGACACGTGTCGGGAAGTGTTTGAAAGTGTCAGTGTCCGACACAGTAAGGGCACCTTCTTAGAAATGTTTATGCTTCTTCGTTTGGTAGTGCTTAAAAAGAAATAGCATTGTGACATGCCAAAAGAATTTTCACAAGCAGTTTCACATTATATTAAATCACTCAAGAAGTTTATATTTGTTGCAGTTACTTCCTTGCTGAATATATCAGCATAGAAGTGATCTGACTGTTGTCTAAGTCATTGGCAATTAACTTCTTGTTTCTTAGTCCATGTGACACTTGACCACTCCAATCTGCACCTTGCCTCTTAATTCATTGTATGATTCCAGGCCAGTTATGTGGGCTTTTGACTGCTGGTTCTTGGTGTAACAATCTTGAAGAGATAACATCAGTATGTGTTAGGATATCAGATTTGTAAATCAGCTAATCATAGAAATCTGGCCTTTTAATGGAAAGATTTTAATTCCTGATTATTGGTGCATGTCCTACCTCATACCATGTCTATTTGAATAATTAGAAGGCTCTGAGGAAAATGTACAGAATATTATTGTCTGATTTTAACTTATTGGACAAATTTTATCTGATGGTGAAATTGGTCATGCTTTCATATGCATTTCTCTTCACATAATTTCCCCCAAATTGAGTTCTTCTGTTAGATGATAGGGCATCCCATTATCAATTAAGAACTAAAGTGGGATGAGCTCACTCGAAAAACATGGTGCAAAAATGTTCAAAACTTATTCACATTTTTGCTGCCAGTGTCACTTATTTTCCTGGCTAGGACTGCTGCATGTTTTAAATTAGTGTACTTAAATGTTTTCCTTGAATGCTTAGACAAGGTATTCTTGTTGGCTCTTTAACGTTTCTGAAGTTCTGGCTTGTAGGTGAAAATTATTTTTTTTCATCTTCTTGCAGGAAATGAAGAACTTCCAGAAGATCTAATGCTGGTGATGCATCTTCGGTTGTTTACTTACAAGTTCTCGGTTTTTTCATGTTATGATATTTCCATGCTCTTATATTGTGAGTTTCATCTGATGCCTTATGACAGTCCCCAACAACTTCACATTTGGAGGCTTGCCAATTTGTTGTCACAGATCATACAGCCCAGTTATGCCTCCGGATTGTTCAGTGGCTTGAAGGACTAGCCTCCAAAGCCCTTGATTTGGATAACAAGGTGATGAGTTGGCTCCTTTCTCCACTTTTGACAGTCTAATCCTTATCCGAGAGAGAGAGAGAGAGAGAGGGGAAGATTAAATTGAAAGTGAGGTGGTTGTCGTGATCTTCTATGAGGACCACTAGTGTTTGCTCCCAACTGTTTTATATATATGAGCAATAATTGTCGTCATTTCTTTATTTGTGCAAAACTTTATTGATATATAGGAGGCCCGATCATGCCCCCCCTCTCAGAAAGAGTTTTTGGGGTATTTGTATTTCCCTGTAGATATATAGCAAGATTGTAAAATTTTGACTATATCTTTATAGATCTTGTGTACATGGTTGCACCTCCTTGTTTGTGGGGCTTACTAACATATTCTTACTTATCTTAAGTGTTCTGTGATTTGGTTGGCATAACTGTTGGTTATTTTTGCAGATGAGAGGTTCTCATGTTGGTACTTATCTCCCTAGCTCTGGGGTCTGGCATCATACTCAACGGTCTCTAAAGAAAGGTGTCTCAATGCCAGAAACTGTTCATCACTTGGATTTTGATGCTGCAACGCGTGAACATGCTGAACAATTACCTGATGATAAAGTACTTTTTCACAAACAGCTGTCTTATTATGTTTATTGTATAATATATATTCATGTACTTTTCCAATATAATTTTATTAAATTTCAATATATTAAACTATTTTCACATCTGTTCAACTTAGCAACTGTTGTATCCGATCTGTTCATCTTATTGAATGCAGTTTTCCTGATACTTGTAGATCTAGAATTTTTTACTTACATTCTTTGAAATATATTCTCTTTTTTTTGTTTGGTTAGAGCCACATTAACTGCTTTTTACTGACAGAAACAAGATGAATCTCTTCTGGAAGATGTCTGGACTTTATTTAGGGCTGGAAGACTAGAAGAGGCATGTGACCTTTGCCGGTCTGCTGGACAGGTAGGCATAATTTTATTGTGAGGTTGTGAACTTCCTCTCCCATTCTGATATTAACTTCCATTTGGACAGCCATGGAGAGCTGCAACTCTAAGCCCATTTGGAGAGTTGAACCTATTTCCTTCTATTGAAGCCCTGGTAAAAAATGGAAAGAATAGAACACTGCAAGCTATTGAACTTGAAAGTGGCATTGGTCACCAATGGCGGCTTTGGAAATGGGCTACCTATTGTGCATCAGAGGTCTGGGAAAAAGGATTCAATCGAAGTACTTTTTGTGCAGTTAAAAGGCTTTCTCTCAAAATTTTGTGGCTCTGCTATTTCTCTTCAGCAACTCCTGTGAATTGAAAAATAGAATGTCATTCACTTTATCTGTTCTGGTTTTTTTTTTTTTTTTTGCTTCTTCTCTCTTTTATGGTGTGTTCTACTCTTTTCGTGTTGGAGATTCCCAATATTTGTAGCTTAATAAGATTGTTGGTGCCATTTCTCCATTCAACAAATGCTTAATCAATTGAGTGGTTTAGTTAATGTGAACTAATGGATTTTTCTATACTTTCTTGTATTGAAGAGAATTGCAGAACAACATGGCGGGAAATATGAAACAGCAGTATACGCAGCCCAGTGTAGTAACCTAAAGCGTATTCTTCCTATTTGTGCAGACTGGGAGGTAACTTTTTGCCCCTTAATGATGCAAACGTATAAAATTGCCTTCTAATTCTGTTATCAGTTTCTATTCACCCATAATTCACATTGATATGCCTTTTGAACATTTTTGGGAGAACAATCAAACACTTACTCCTACCTACAATCTAGAACCTTTCCTGGTGGTGGTTTTGATCATAATTATGGATATGTAGCCACTACGGCATGGATAGTAACTTGGCTCAGGTGGTTTTCTATACTATAAACTTTTAATCAGTAAACTGATACCGGGGGTGTTTGTTATTGCAAATCATTAATTTCTGTAATTTAGTTTTCTTGAATTGCTGCAATGAAAGGAGATTTAGCTGTTGTATTGGCATCTAGTTGAATAACTGCTCAAATATAGTTGTACAAGGGCAATGAAGTAATAGAATGGTGAACTGACCTGTCTATTTTTTGACATCGCATGTTGTCTTTTGGGAGACAACCAATTATTATTATCTTATACGAAAGTACCAAGCACAAAAAGGGTACATGAAACTTCTTAGTTTTCTCATCAATCCATTAAGTCCTTGGGGAAATGCAGAGCCTTCCCATGTTGACATCAGGAGAGGACTTAACTTAAGAGTGACAAATCAGCTTGGACTCATAACCTTCCCTAGTTGACCTCAAATTTTGAGTCCCATAGTTGTCTCTGAAGTGTTAGGGACTACTCCCACCAGCGGAGACACCAGCAAATAATCAGAAACTTGAGCTGATCAATTCACTTCTGCCACAAAAATATGTGGGTTGTCCAGAGCCGCAAGGCACCTCTTTAAACCATAGTCCTTCCCAGTTCTATTTGAACCTGCTTGACCAACATCTTATATAATCCCCATCTTCAAACCAGGTTGAGCTTTTCAATAATTTCCCACAGGGCACAACTGTCTTGGTTGTAGAGATACTTCAGAACTAGGAGCCTATACTTCCCAACAAGCACCTCCTGTGAAGGGGTAAGAAACTTCCAAGTCCTTCTCTTAACAAGCTCTATCTGGCGTGACAGGATAATAAGGAGTTATTGGTTATTGTTATTCAATTGCCATTATAAAAGTCGATAGAGTAGCTTTCCCCTATACCCCCACCTTTTAAAGGGAGAACTTTAACCATGCTGAACTGTGCTTGACGCTTTCCATTGGTGTGAACACTTTCTCATATTAGTGGACTTCTTGTTGAAAGTTATGCAAATAAGAAGTGTGTTAATTTTAGAGTTTGAGCTAATGCATTTTCATCCATAGTTTAAATATGTAATTTTGTCAATTGACTGAAATCTTGAGGTTTAGCTGCTCTCGTTGCAATCATCTGTAGGTAGTTTTAGTTGTATTGAGATTAATTTTTTCTCATTTTCTTGCTCTGCTACTTCTGTTTGAAATTAAAGCTCAGTGCTTTTGCAGTCAGCATGTTGGGCAGTGGCCAAGTCATGGCTTGATGTTCAGGTGGATCTAGAACTAGCCCGCTTGCAACCAGGCGGAATGGATCAGTTTAAAAGTTATGAAGATGCAATTGATAGAAGTCCTGGACAAGGAGATGGTATTTCTCCACCTACAGTTGGACCAGAAAATTGGCCACTCCAAGTTCTGAACCAGCAACCTCGGCATCTTTCTGCACTTCTTCAGAAACTCCATTCAAGGTAAAGATAGGGTGCCAATTTATTAAGGTCTTCTGGTTGAGTATTTCAGTATTTGATAGTTCTATTTTCTGCATGATTTAGTGACTCAGTACATGAAACTATTACTCGAGGATGCAAAGAGCAGCACCGGCAAATTGAAGTAAGAGCATCTTTGTTTTTGATAAGTGAAGTAAGAGTTTCTTCTTAGGAGTAGACTTCAGCATACTTGGCTATTCACATGCCACTTCTTTATACTAATTGTTTTGAATGCTGAAATTATGTTTCTTGGGCCACAAGAACATGGATTTTCCTTTCTAAATAAGGGTGATTGTGACTTGTCTGAAAGGATGTCTCATTGACAGTTGACTTATTGTTGACCTTGCACCTAGTGCCATCTTAATTGGGTGTTGTCTGGCTAGCAACTCATTGGTATCATACCGCCTTTACAATATTTGTGTTGACTATCAGTTTAATGCAGCAGCACTGTTGTGCATTCATTGGATGTTGCTCACTTGCTTGTGTATCTGCTTTCTTGCCTCTATGCATATCCCTATGAATGGAAGAATTTTGCATCTTATCCTATGTTTGGCAATTTCTGTTTGCTAGTATAGGTCCTTATATACCATGTTGTGAATAATGAAATCTGCATAATCTGTTGATGAATTTGGTACATTTTTTTAGCTTCTTGCGTGTGTTCTACTGAAAAACAGGTTTGGAGTGCCACTGTCTGTTTTTTTCTTTTCCATCTTTTTTGTTTTTCTCTCTTTCCTTCTCTACTCTTCATTCGAAATCTCTGTACGTGTGTCTGCTCTGTTTACTTTTAATACAAACCTGTCTTTGAACTGTTTTTTGGATTTTTTGGTCTTTTGAGTAAGATAGGTGGTGCATACGCTATATACATTTTGTTTCCATTGATGTACAGGGCTGGCACCCCCTTTGTGCCTTTCTTAATGTACTTTTTACTTGTAAAAAAAAAGGGCAAAGAAAGAAAGAAAGAAGCAAATGTGACAATTGTTTTAGTTTGGCTAAGTTTGAATTACATGTCATTGGTCAGTCTTCACTAACTGAACATTAATGTCCAGATGAATCTCATGATGGGGGATATACCGCATCTGCTAGACCTTATATGGTCATGGATATCACCTTCAGAAGATGAGCAAAATATGTTCAGGTGAATTTATATTTTTTCTCTGCATTTGGGGCCAGAATTTTATCTAGTGACAGACCAAGATAGTTGGATGAAATGTGTGCCAAATGCTTAAAAGCAAGAGTATTGAAAATAACCTTTTTGTAATATTTCTTACAGGCAAACCAAATAAGCATTTTGTTCCATTTTTTTATGGTCCATGTTTGAAACTCATTCTTAGTTTGTTTATGATTATTATTATTATTATTATTTTTTATATAAGTGTAAAGAACATGGGTGCACATGCATGCATGATTGTGTGCTCACACACACTTGGATGACACTGTAATTATCAACACTCACCTGGCTGAGCATGCAAATACTCATGCCATTGAGTTGGATGTGCTTTGTGCTTTCTACCAGGCCTCATGGTGATCCTCAGATGATTCGATTTGGTGCACACTTGGTTCTTGTGCTTAGACACTTACTTGTGGATCAAATGAAAGATGCTTTCAGAGAGAAGATCATGACTGTTGGTGACCTCATTCTTCATATGTAAGTGTTCCTGAGCCCTGCTCATTAATAATTATTATAGATCAATCTACTATAAGCCCTAAAAATATACTCCTGAAGTAACTTTTTTATTTTATTTTAGAAGGTTAGACAATATTATTTTACATATGTCTATTAATTAGATTCGTGCCTTTCAAAATCAGATTATAATTGTTTACAATATGCAATTTTCAGGTATGCGATGTTTCTATTTTCAAAACAACAAGAAGAGTTGGTTGGCATTTATGCTTCTCAGCTTGCACGTCATCGTTGCATTGATCTCTTTGTGCACATGATGGAGCTAAGGCTGAATGGCAGGTCCTTTTTCCATGCAGACTGTGCTTTGTTTCATCTCTTAAATCTTTTTGTTGTTCAATTTCTTCATTCCTTTTCTTTTATGTTTTATCATCATCATAATTATTTTTTAGGACGGTAAGTTCAACCAGCTTGCTGACTTGCACCAAACGTGTGCTTGAGATAATCCTAAGTATAGGATGACGAAGTAGTATATACTCGGAGTACGAGATCGTTCCTACAAGGAGTAGTTTACACAGGACCGAAAGAACTAGTACAATCCTCTCAATCGCTCACAAAAATCCGAACAAATTGCTTCTAAAAGAAAATAAAATTCTGATTGTTTTGAAAAAGGCTTGTTTATCTAAACTAACTAGCAAGCAAAGGTAAATATCTTGAACAAGGTTTGATTATAAGGTAATGAGAACAAATCTCGGGATTAATTGATCTAACCAATTGTGTCTCTTGGAATTCCAAAGGAGATAATTTTGGAACTCAAATCCTTCAATTACATCGCGAGTCTCGGATTCGGAAGATTTAGCGATAAAAACCAAGTGTTCTTTAAAACTTCAACTTCTAGAATAAATTAAGTTGTTAGATTCAAGGATGAATGCCATCGATTTATGTAGCGCATATACTGAATATAAACTCATAGATAAACGTTACCAAACATAATCAAACATCCAAGTTATCAAAGATTTCTAGAATGAAGAAGAAAAAGAATGATAAAATCAGAAAATTGAACTTTGAAACCCAAACTCTCACCTCCTTTGTTCATCCAAGACCTTCAATTGGTCTTCACAATTAATCCCGAGATGGGAAGGTTTAGCTACTCATCTCCATCTATGAAAAACTCAAAATAATTGAATGAATACTAAAAATATCGATTTAGTGCAAAGAAACAAAAGAAATCTCGAATTGAATGCAAGGAATCTAGAAAACTTGTATTGAAGTGAATCCGATTACAAAGAAGCAACAGCCTAACAAATCTAAGCTATTTTAGTGTAAAAATTGTAAAAACCCGCTACAATGGCCGCCTCCTTCGAACATAAACCGAGTAGGTATTTATAGGGATTGCAGTCCAAACCCTAGAATCGAGTCAGAATTTTGTCTTGCCGTTCAAATGGCAGAACGGGCATTTGAACGCCTCTGATAATTTTTCTTCGCCGTTCGAACCCCAAAACCCAGCGTTCGAACGCTAGGCAAATTTGATTTTGTATGCTCTCTGGCCATTCGAACGTTGAGTTTTGGCGTTTGAACGCCAACTCTTTTTTTCTTTTTTTGCTTTGCCTCTTGCCATTCGAACTCTACTTTTGGCGTTCGAGCTCTGGAGCCCTTTTTCGTCCTTTTTGGTTTCAACTTGTTTGAGGCTCTTGGAGTCAAAATTGGGTGACGCTCATTAGACGAAAACATATGTAACTTGAAGCGAGCTTTACAACGGTGTATCATTCATCTCATTCTGAGCTATGAACAAAAACTTGCACATTTCTCGAGACAGGGTCCCGACAACGTTCCTCGACAAGCCATGCCCGCAAACCGGATTACTTCTTTAACTCCAAATCAACTCCCTTAGCTTTAAATACCTGAAATATGATTAAGTACGAGGTTAAATACAATATATAGCAAAGAGAGTATAGTTAACCCTAATCTACGGCTAGCAAAGGTCATTTAGCGGCGATAGACTGCACTTATGTAGTCTAATCACTTGCCCAAGACTGAGTATTTGTTTTGAATGTATTATTGAAACAAGAGATTTTTTTCTAGAAAAGTTTCTAGTTTTAAGTGTTAGTTGCCAAGCAATTACAATATAGTAAAATAAAATTTCCTTAGGAAGAAAGTGGTATTATACTTTCTGATGGTTCCATGTGCTTCCTTTATATTAACAAAATGGGATGTCTTTCTTATACATCTCTGATGTATGGTTTACTTAGGCTTGTAAACATTTTTCGTTGCCAAAAACACTCATAATGTCTGCAAAATACTATAATTTACAGCTTTCTGCATTTATTGTAATCTGTAGTGTAGCAACAAAAAGAAAAGAAAGAGATATTAAATAAGTTAAGATATTTAAGAAGCACGGACACTTTTAAGAAGGTGCCATGTCCGTGTCGGACATGACACTCAACGGATAGTCCGGACGCGTCGGACACACATTCAAATGTGTCATATTATTTTTTAATTTTTTAAAACTGGACACACTTTGGACACTTGGAGGACAAAGTGTTTGTCATTTGGACACCCATGTCCATTACTTAGACACACATGAATTACGTAGCAAGTAAACCAATTGTAAAATGAAAGTAATGAGGTTTATACTTAACTGAACATTTAAGGTATGTAATACATGATTTATAATTTTAATTCATGTTATCTTGCAATTTTTTCATTATTTTTGAGTTAAATATTTTTGTATATGATATATAAATATATATTTTTGCCATGTCCCTGCTATGTCGTGTCTTGCATTTTTTTGAAATCATCGTGTCAGCTTGTCTGAGTCATGTTGTGTCCATATCGCGAGTCTGTGAAGTTCATTGGTTCAACTTGTTTATTTGCATTTTTCTGCATGTAGTATTTCTTTGGTGAACGTATATGATTACTACGAAAAGAGTGCAGTGAAAAAATAACTGTGCCTTAATGGGGGTACTCCCTTAAACAACCTTTTTGGTGAGAAGATTATCCGTGTTGTCGTCACTGAAGACAGGTGTATGGTTTCTTTTTTAAACGAGGAGCCATTGCATCTGTGCTGCTTTTTATGGCTGCATTATCCTATGGGCACTGTGAACACATAACTATTCTCTTTGTTCATTTCCTGTAAAATGTCCCACTAGCATTTGGCCGTAGTTCTCACATGATCACATGTTTATGATAATTATGTTTCTAAAATTCCCTTTTCGAACGAAACTCCAAACTGTATGTAAATCTGGGAGGGTGCCTAACTGCCTAGCAAAAAAAAAAAAAAAAAAAAAGGGAGTGTGGGTGCTATGCTACCACCTCCCTAGGATACAGCATGATTATAAGATTCTTAACAATGAAGTTGCGAGTGTGTTGCTAATGTAGTTATTTGTTGCTCCTTTGCCTGCCTACAGTGTGCATGTCAAGTATAAAATCTTCCTTTCTGCTATTGAGTACTTACCATTTTCTACTGGAGATGATTCAAAAGGCAGTTTTGAAGAAATCATTGAGAGGTTTCTATCTATTTCCTTGACTTATTATCCTTTTTTTTGAGACATGAGGAATTCGATAGTGTTATTTCCATAACTGGTGAGTTCATTTCTAATCTACTCGAACAGGGTTCTGTCTAGATCTCGAGAAATCAAACATGGGAAATATGATAAATCATCTGATGTTGCTGAGCAGCACCGGTTACAGAGTCTTCAAAAGGCTATGGTTATTCAGTGGCTCTGCTTTACACCTCCCTCCACTATTAATGATGCTGAGGCTGTCAGTACCAAACTTCTCCTCCAAGCACTGTTACACAGGTATTTCATAATTTTGGCCTTTAACGGCATGAAATCTCATTGTCGTATTTCTTAAAAGCAATGCTATGATTTTCAAGAGACGGCTCAATTATAGGGAAGGTGCATGTTGTCATCATACATGGCCACGTGTTCAGGACAATTGAACAAAAAAATTCTATATGTGAAGCCTGATAACAGCTCTCGAAAGTCAAGTTTGTGAAGGCAGACCCTTTTATGAAGGTCTGAAACCACTTGACATATGGCAAAAGTGTCTCCTGAAGACCCATTCTGATACAAAGAGAAAAGAAAAAAAGAAGAAGAAAAGAATAGCCCCCTTCCACTGCACAAGGAGTTTGCCTTAGAAAGATATGGCCAAGAGAGGGAAATTCTCTATCTTCATGTCCTCCTATTGGTGCTTTATTGGTTGCAAGTGGAAGTGAAGTTAAAATTCAGAAGAACCTGCTCAGAAAGAGGCTCCTTCTGCTACTCACTGCTGATGTCTGCATACTAGCAAATTCAACTAGGAAACAAGTGGTCCATAACCTTATTTACTTAAGTAAATTGAAGTTTTAAAGTGTCACGTGAACTTTAAATATTTCAGAATGATCCCTATTTTTTATATTTTTTCATATGCTTAATAGTACTGAAAGAATCTTTGCACATTTACCCCTACCAAATTATGGGTAAATGTGGGCTATCAATTGTGAGTAAGGGCGAGGGCGGAGGCGGAGTAGGAATTTTGTTTTTTGTTTGTTTGGGGGGGGGGGGGGGGGGGGGGGGGGGGGGGGGGGGAGAGAAGGTAAAAACCTTTGAATTTTCGAGGGGTTAAGGTAAATTTTTTTAAATGTTAGGCCAATATACTATTTTTACCATAAATACACAAAAATCCATAGGTCCTAAAAGGAATTTTGAAAGCTCAGGGGGGCCCCGGTCCCCCTTGGTCTAAGCATAGGTCTGTCACTGAGTAAGGGGATTTGGGTTTGAGTATAGTCACTTTGTGCAGCTAATATAAAAGGTTAGGTCTGTTCCTAGTCCAACCCTTCCTGCACTCTGTATAGGTAGAATCGATGCTAGTAATTACCCAGTTATACTTAAATTTGACTGAGTCCTAAGTCCTAACGCCTCCAATAGGCAGAACAAACACCAGCTAACTGGCTTTGGCCCCAGTCATTATTTATCTTAACCATGTGATGTCTACTTTAATGAATAC
Organism: Euryodendron excelsum; assembly: GCA_033060915.1. Taxonomy (NCBI): domain Eukaryota; kingdom Viridiplantae; phylum Streptophyta; class Magnoliopsida; order Ericales; family Pentaphylacaceae; genus Euryodendron; species Euryodendron excelsum. The sequence goes on from CM065394.1 coordinate 37,934,672, forward strand.
ATATATAAGCCTGTTTCCTCGTGTCTTGAATTTTGGCACTGGTGTCTGAGTCGATATTCAGTACTTGTGTGCATGTTTGGAAGGCAGTTGCACTTTGTTATATTGTCTTTGTTGTGGTTGCTTCTGGGTTTTGACTTCTAAATATGCTTTTCTTCTTATTCCTTCTATAAACTCTACACCTATTCCATCAATCCATGGTTTAAATTTATTTATTTTCTCCTATTCTCTTCTACTGCTGTGTTCCTTCTTTAAATGTCATCATACATGCTTGTTAGGAGTTGAAGAATAACACTAATTACTTTTCTATTTTTCTTGCCTGCCTATTTTCTGGTTCTTATCATGGTGTGCCCAATATTGATCTTTCATTATTATTGTAGCAACATACTGTTCAGGGAGTTTGCTCTTATTTCAATGTGGAGGGTGCCAGCAATGCCCATAGGTGCCCACACATTGCTTAGTTTTCTTGCTGAACCTTTGAAACAGCCAACTGAAACTCTTCTTTCTGCTGAGGATGTTGATGTTTCTGAGAATTTAAAAGAGTTCGAAGACTGGGTATGCTTTATTTAAATTTCTGTATTTATTCCTTGCACTTAATGTTGTTCATGCTTTTCTTTTGGCCTTAATGAATTATCACTTCTAAGACTGCAAGTCTCTACAATGTTCCATTAATTAGAGCGAGTACTACTCCTGTGATGCAACTTATCGCAACTGGCTGAATGTTGAGTTAGAGAATGCAGAGGTTTCTCCTCATGAATTGTCAGTTGAGGAAAAACAAAGAGCGATTGCGGCAGCCAAGGAAACACTAAATTCATCATTGTCATTGCTCTTAAGTGAGTTGATTTAACTAAATGCTACAAACATTGGACATAGAGATCTTTGGGTTAGCCTCCCTATGTTTACTTGCATAGTTTTTATTACTGATTGTTGACTTGGTCTCTTCATTTTGTGTTTTCTTCCACTTGTGAGCTTTCAGGCTTGAATTTTATATTCTGACACTTTGATTCATTTTCTTTTCTAGGAAAAGAAAATCCGTGGTTGATTCCCACTCAGGATCGTATTTATGAATCAGCAGAACCTTTGTTCCTTGAATTGCATGCCACTGCAATGCTCTGTCTGCCTTCTGGTGAATGTATGTGCCCGGATGCCACCTTGTGTGCAACACTAATGAGTGCCCTTTACTCTTCAGTAACCGAGGAGATTGTCTTAAATCGCCAGTTCATGGTAAGTTGCTTCCTTTGTCCTATTATATGATACAAAAGGATGGCCGACAAATGAAATGGTCTAGTTTTTTGATAATTTGAGGATAGGTTTACACTTCTGTGCTTCTTTGTACCTTAACGGATTTGTATGCCAAATTTGATTGCATTCTTTTAAGTTGGATTGTCTGGTATTGTGTGAAGGTGTACTATTTTCTGGACCTTGTTACTACTTTATCCAGAAGTAGGTCCATTTATCAGAGTATTGGATCCATGGTTTATGAGTGTGAACCTGTGGTTTGTTGAATTGCAAACCTTGTTGATTTGGAGACTTGCATTATAATGCAAGGGAATCCTTAAATTGGGAATACGGTACTAGTACTAGGTCAATGGGTAGGCCAAAGGAAGAGAAGGTGGAGGTTTCAAATGTATTACTCGGAAGAAAACTTATGGCTCTACAGAGGCAGGCTTAGAAATGAAAGTAATTTTTTTTATTAGTCTTAGAATTGAAGATATAGAAGGCCAGGAGGAGAAGAAACACCTAGGAATTTACAATTTTACCATATGTCCAGCTTCTGAGCATTAATTTTCAAACATACTAACAGCTTGGTAGTTTTCTTCAGACTTTGTTGTCATAATTAGACCCATGCACTTAATGCTCAAATGAGCTTATTATAAAATCAAAACCATGTGAAGTTCTCTCTCTCTAAATTTACATTTTTTTACAAGTCTTGCTCTAAATTTATAGTTGGGACCACCTATACCTAAAAAAAAAAACATCTCAAATATTGAGAATGCTCCATTACAGTCGATTTATCTATATGGGATATACTAATTTATCTGATCCAAATTCAGATCCAAATTCCTGAAAAAGAAAAAGAAGCATGTTGACTTAATCTATTTGATTGTCAACCCGTGAATGACTACCAGAAAGTAAGTAATACAAAAAGGATTCAGGCTATTCCAAACCAGATTACCTATATCTTTGCTAGTGATCGTAACCACAATCTGAAACCTAAGCCCATAACTCAGCTTGGATGATGAAGCATCAGCTTATACCCGGTGAACTCCATAAGTTGTTTAAACTCCTCTTTGTTTCAGAACGGCTAGAGCCAATAGATAACTAATGAGATGACTTACAACCCCAGCTCACAAAAATTATAGAATTGAGGTATCTCTACACCTGAGAAGATGGAATCTTGAATTTTTTTCCATGAAGATGGTTTTCAAGCTGTTTACTCTGTATCTGCATGCTAAGTAGTCAGTTGTGTTTGCTTGACTGTATTGCTTTACTGGGTTCTGTTAGTGAGAATTCTCTTTGTCCTCACCAACTTTTGACGTCCAAACAGTGCTCTCTTTTAGCATTGGTCTATCATTATTTATGCAACCATTTTGTTTTAACTCTTGTTTTTCTGTCTGTGTTCCCCCTCGTAACATTATTGTGTGGTTTCTTCTATTTCTAAGGAAGGATTGTGTGCTCCTACTATAAGTGCATATGAATAAAGTATTGCTACCTAGGATTTTGACGTTCTATATTTTGCTTAGCGGCTCATGTATAAGGTCAATTAACCATAAATCAATAGTACTGTCTGATGTTTGAGATGGTCTCACATTGCTCTTTCCTGTGTGTATCATACTAGTAAGCATGAACATGTCCTAACACGTGTCTCTTTTAGGTCTCTCTTTTTGTTTCTCACTCACACACACAAAAACACACATCACTGGTCTCTGACTTTTTTCTTTGAATGTGAAGGTGAATGTCTCTATCTCAACAAGAGACAATTACTGCATTGAGGTTGTTCTTCGCTGCTTGGCAACGGATGGAGATGGACTTGGTCCGCATGAACGTAATGATGGCGGTATTCTTGCTACTGTGATTGCTGCTGGTTTTAAAGGTAAGGAATGGTAGTACCTGTAGTCTCCTTTCAAAATGTTATTTACTAGTGTGCTTGTGGTCGTGTTACTGTACTTTGTGAATTAAACATAAATATGAAGAATGGTGTATTGATTTCTGTTATGTTGATGCTTATTCACATATATTAACTTGTATATAATCTGACACAGAACCTGATACGTTTGTCAAATCATATATTGATTGGAATCATAAACTATACTTCATAATTGTTCTTATCCTCCAGTAACATGTATCATCTATCCCTTCTTATCATCTATTCCGATACATTTTGTATTTCTTTTCATACAGTATTGATTAGTTCTTATTATTTAGTTGAATGTTATTTAAGTAGCTAAACACTAGGCCTTGTTTGGATGTCCAGTGGGAATTGAATGTTCTACCAATGAATTTGTCATCTAAATGGAGCTTTTTAGGAAAATTACTACCACCTGACATGGCAAAATAACCTGGAATGTCGGGTCCCATCCTTGACCTGCACTGATCCTGTTAAGATGGCTTTGGAAAGGGATTAAACTGGGTATGGGCAGATTTGTGGGTAAGCAAATAACTCCCGATGGGGAGGCTGGGATCAGGGGAAGGGTGTCTCGGCCCGCCCTACCTCAATTGTGTAATTAAATTACTTAAGTTCCCCTAATATGTTATGATTTCCCATAAATACCTTTCTTTAATAATGCATTAGACCAGTGTTATCAGAAAATACTAATGCTCTAGCAATTTAAAAACGACGTTAAGAAACATGTTCAAATCTAATGAATGAAAATCTGAAGATAATGGAGTTTTGGCAGGACAATATGTAAAAACATGGGACCATAATCCTCCTAGAAATGTGTTTTTACATGATTAATTTGAAAAAATAGATTATATTTTATTAGTTGTGTAATAGTTGAAAGAAAATTGCTTTAGAAGTACCTTAAATTCTAATAAATCACCTATCCTACAACATTTTAGAGCACGTGGCATACCATATTTTGTTCCTGTTGCATGTACCAAAACGATCCATGTTCTAGGGATCATTCCCAATGCCTTCCCTTTTCCAGAGTTAAGGTACATTTGGTGTATGTTTCTGTTCTACAATTTAGATAATCACGTGTTATATAATTAAACCTCTAACCTTACAAGCCCAACCGTTCCCATCCCTAACCTTACAAGCAATCTTCAAATAATAATTTCAATATTCGTTATTTTCTAACGTAAAACTGATATTGGAGCTGGTTGAAGACTCCTTGTCTACTTGATGATTCAATTTTTTAGGTCATCAAAGATGCAACATGATGTGCAGTAGAAATACTCAAATTTGAGGGGACATCCAAAAACAAAAGACTTGATATATACACTGAACATAGGTATATGGAATTGCAGGCTTCTAGCCTTAGTTGTATACTTTACTGGTTTCCAATAAAATCATGCCATGTTTATGCGCTGAATAAAATTAAGAAGTCATCAGAATAGAAAGGATAATGGGAGACATCAAAGCAATTTTTAATTATTTAATAAGTACATATGGAAGCGTGCTTATCTGTAACTCTTCTGCAAATTGCTTGAAAAGGGACATGGAGATTAGCAATTGGCTGGTTGACTCTCATGTGACTAAGTGGTCACATCTTAAACAGCACTGCAATATAATTCCATTGTATATGTATGCTTGGATAAAGTCAAATACAAGCATCCAGTGGGAATTACTCAGAGTTGTTTGACATCTTATGCCCCATCCTACTTGGGAGTTCCTAATAGAGATGTAATAGTTACGTGTACTGGTATTGTTTAAACCAACATTGAGTTTCTTATGGATTATACAACATATGAATCCAGGAGAGCTTGTTCGATTTCAAGCTGGTGTAACAATGGAGATCTCACGATTAGATGCCTGGTATTCAAGTAAAGATGGTTCCTTGGCAGGCCCAGCTACATACATTGTTCAGGGCCTTTGTCGTAGGTGTTGCATTCCAGAAGTCATTCTTAGATGCATGCAGGTAAGCTTGTTTTATGGAAGCCAGAAGTCCTTTTGTGTTTCTTCAATTTATTTGGTCTTACCATGTAACATTCTCTCATTGGTCAAATCTTCTCCTTTCAAAGTAACATTTTTTTCTTTGCAATCATGAGGAGATTTGTTAGAGAAACAAAGGATCTATAGAAAAGTAGTTTTTAATTTTTGTTTCTTGCTACATTTGCAGGTTTCTGTTTCTCTCATGGAGTCGGGCAATCCACCTGAAAGCCATGATCAGCTGATTGAACTAGTTGCATGCCCTGAAACTGGGTTTCTCCATTTGTTTAGTCAGCAGCAATTGCAGGTGAGCTAATTATCGCATCAATGGAAGCTCCATGGAAGACAACATTTGTACATAGAAACAGATAATCAGTCTTTACTTGCTTGGGGTGGTTATTGTCATAATAATTGAAAGGAAAACTTTTGATCAGTGACGGATGAAACTATCATAGTCTTATAGACAACCATTCTTCTTTTAGGATTAATTGGGTGGCCTCTAAGAAGCATGGACATGGACACGTGTGTCAGACACGCCGACACGGTGATTCTCAAAAATTGCATGATATGACAAGGTGGAGGCATGTCAAAAATATATACATATTTTTATACTATATATATGCCATATTTAGATATATTTTACTCAAAAATAATGAAAAAATGCAAGATAACACTAATTAAAATTAAAAATCATGTATTTCATAGTTTAAATATTAAATTGGGTTGAAAATCACATTAATTTGTTTTGTAATCGGATCCCAAGTTAGTTTCTTCAACCATAGTATGTGTTTTATGTGTGCTTAAGTAATGGACACACGTGTTCTAGTAACGGACACGCTTCACATGCCTATCCCTCAAGTGTCCGAAGCGTGTCCGGTTCTAAAAAAATTTACAAAATAATAGGACACGCTTGGACGCACACCTTCTTAGGGTGGCGTTTGAAGTTACAAGAGAAATTGATTTGGAGGGCAGTTTAGTCAATTCATCAAAATTTTGCCATTGGCAATAGGGCCACACTTCCAAGTTTTATCCAGCACTTTTCTTGGTTGGAATATCACAGCCACAATTACAGCTCTACTATAATTTTAAGTTGCAGAAGACATTTCCTGAAAGCTAAAGGATTTATGTTTCACCAGTTTTGAGAATTTTATAGATCTTACAAACTATCCAATTTTTAACTTTCATCTTTTTGGTTGATGCAACAATTAATATGGTTGGCTATGTCGATAATTTGTTTTCTTTTGTCCAGGAATTTTTGTTATTTGAGAGAGAATACACGATATGCAAAATGGAGCTTCAAGAGGAACTTGCTTCTTGATTTGTGGGTAAATATGAGGTGCTGATGTACTGTTCATGTGGTTGTATAATGCTGGTACAGATTGTGGAATGGATGAAGAGTTAAGTTTTATCGTTGTATCAGGGGAATTTTCGATAGTTATCTCTCCGCTGTGTACAAACTAAGTTTTATCGTTGTATCAGGGGGATTTTGGATAGTTCTTTCTCTGCTGTGTACAAATGCACAGAGACGGACAAATGTTTGGGTGTAGTGGGGGAGCCTTAGAAACAATGTTGGTAAGTTTTCTGCAGTGGAACTATCACAAAGCCTTTCTGCATCCTCTATCTGCTGATTCGTTATTGACTGGTTAATTCCAAACCAGTTACTTCGAAGTGTATTTGCCGGATTTGTAAGCTATCATTTCGTCCCATGGACGTTGTTTCAAATTTTAATGTTGTCTTTGGACTTTTAATTTTCTATTTGAGCTCTCGAACTCATAGTTGTCGGAAAACTCATTTGGAAGGGAGAAGCGTATTTTTCTAGAAGCATGCTTTTGGTACCGGTATGAAACTCGTTTAAAAATTCTGGAGAAACGTTTCGGAAACTCCTTGAAAAACGTTTTAGAAACACTTGAGAAACGTTTTAAAAACTATTGTGAAACCTTTAAGAAATTTTTGGAATACTTGACGGAGGCGTTTGGAAAATTTAAGAAAAACGCTTGAGATTCTTAAAGGTCTTCTTTTAATAGTTTTTCGCTTCCTGTATTCATTTACATTTTTTGGATGAGTTTTTTGTTTTCATTTCCCTTAACGTTTTGTACTTTTGTTTTTCATTTTGATAACTATGCGCTTCAACTTTCATAAGTTCATACAGTCCAGGTAGTTAGCAAAAGTGAGAATGTCTTAAGGAAGCTGGCTCATTTGCCGTGGTGGTGACTGGTGACTAGTGACTACCACAGGAACTAAATTTGGGAGTTTTAATTGGGAACTAATTTCTATGGATGGCACAAAAAAAATGGCTTTAAATGTGATTGTTTTAATGGTACAGCAATTGAAAAGCGTTTCAAATCAAATGGACTTTTGGAGAAGATGATATTTGCTAGAGAGGCTCATTATTTCTTAAAGAGAAATACAATACCTTTGAACAATTGGGTGTTTCAAATTTGTGGGAAATAACTTCATATTTCTTTTGAAGTATGGTTTTTGTTTTTGAAGTTCTAAAGCGATTTTCTCATTAAGCTGTGCAATTTATTTAGTGTAATCCTATACACAATAAAAATACAAAAGGAGGAAGAGGAATCTCCTCATTTGGTCACCAATCATGTGCAACAGCATGATTGTGGACTGTAAAATAACTTTCAACTAATTATGAGTGGTGTACTCGCGCAATGCGCATACAAAAAAAAAAAAAGAGGTATAAATATTTGTTAAAAAATTAGTTAAGAAATTAAATAATTATAAAATAAAATAATTTAATTCCAGACTTACAGAGTTATGGTCTTATTGTAATCTTTTTTTTTTTTTTTTTGTAATATATACAGTTTTTTATATGCATCATATTTAATACTATTTATTTACTTTAAAAATGTTTTAAATTCGAGAAAATGTTATGAATATTTTACGTATCGTATTGCAATGTTATAATTTGTAGAGATTTAATTAGATAGAACTTTATATCTAAAATCATATTACGTATTATATTTCATAAGATAATGTGTAGAAACTTAAGTAGATAGAACTTTGTATTCAAGTAAAAAACTTTCTTGGACTATAGTATGAATTGTAATAATCTATAAAAATTTAATTAGATAAAATTCTGTTCTTGAAATCATATTACGTATTATATTTCATGAGATAAAGAGTAAAAACTTATAGGTAAGACTTTGTATTTAAAATAAAAATCTTATTGAATTATAATACAAATTGAGACTTGATTGGATAGTATTATATATTTATTATATTTCATTAGATATTTTGTAGAGACTTAATTGGATAGAATTTTATACTTAAATAGGAAACTATATTTGATTACTAATACTAATAGAGTAAGCTGAATAACTGAATAAATTAATAGTTATCTAACTAATTACTCTTGTGATATGAATTTTAAAAATATCAAAATATTTAAAGTGCCACGTAAAATAGAAACAAAATATAAAGACAAATACAACTTATATATATATATATACATATATGATTACATGTGATAAACAAGCAAGCTGAAAAACTAACGTCCTGCTTCGACAAATAAGCTATATTTTTTTTTATTTTTTTGCTTTTTGCTTTTTTATTAGTCTTAGATTATAAAAGCAAAAAAATTGAAAAAATTTAACTTTTTTTATTAGCCAAAAAAGTAAAATAAAAAAAAACTAATAAAAAGCTGTACCAAAGCTGTGAAACTACTACATTATTACTTTAAAAAAGAGTCTTTTCTGGTGCTCACAATTTACCAAACTACTTTAACAAATGCTCAGCCAAACAGGACTTTAACAGCCCGTTTGGAACTTAGGAATGGAAAAAGAAGGTAAAATAAAGGAAAAAAAAGAGAAAATGAAGAAATTTTTTTTTTCTGTTTGATTTTGTAAAAAAAATGAAACAAAGTGAAAGAAAAAAGAGAGAGAGAGAGAGGGGGTGAATATTTTTTTTTTTCCTTTTTCTTCCATTTTCTTTCTCTTTTCCTACCTTCCCTCTCCTAGGTAATATAGGACAAAAATTTAGAACTCCTTCCCCCAAGTTTCAAACAGGCTGTATATAACGTCCGCAGCCAGACTCGCGAGCCGACAAAGAAGCCATCTCGTCACTCGCTCTCGTGGTCCGAATCTAAAATAAGCTTCATAAGTCCCCGCGTATCTTTTCGTTGTTGCTCTCTCTCTCTCTCTCTCTCTCTGTATATATGATGTTCTGTTGAATCTCTCAGGTCGAGTTCTCTCTCCCTGTCTCTCCGTGACTCATCACATCTTAGGGCTTTTCTCCCTCTCCCGAACTTACAATTCATGACCATTTAACAGCTCCCAGCCATGGGTATCTCTTTCAAGGTCTCGAAGACCGGTACAAGGTTTCGCCCCAAACCTCTCCAATCCGAGACCACTGTTGAAGATGACGAAGCCGGAAGTTCCAAGAAAAGCAGACGAATTCTCGGCAACAATGAAGCTACTTCCACATCCATTCGGAAGCTCGAGGTGCTTTTTTCTCTTCATTGAAATATCGTTTTGTTTGGATGTTGAGAAAATGTTGGAAAATCAGATGAAGTCACGGTGTTGAATTTTTGTTTTTCTTTTTGTATCTTTTGTTATGGGGGACCGTAGAGAAATTTCAGGTCAATTGAGCCTGATGCTAGTAATTGCGACTCTCGAGTCTCGACTTCTCTTATTTTTTCTGTTCTACTTTTCCTCCACTTACTCAGCGACTTCCGGCGTAATTTACCATTTCTCATTAAATAGGTGGTATTGTTTACTGGTTAATTTAGCTTAACTAATTGTTTAGTTTTTTTCTTTTTTGTATTTGATCTCTTTGGTTTTGATAGTGTGAAGGTTGAAGTTTATGGTCTTAGAGGTTCTGCAGATAATTATTTTACTATCTCAGGAGTATTCGTGTAATATGGTGTAAAATTTAGGAAATTCTGAAGATAATATCTATTGTTTTTCCAGTGTTATCCTTTAATCTTTCAGTTAAGCTCCGTTTGGTTGCTGAGGAAATTAGAGAAAGCAACGAAGTTGAACTTTTGAATCATTTTTTTCTCCATTGCTATTTGGGGCCTAACCAGACAAAGAATCTTGTGAATGAAGGTTCAAGATTAATTTTTCTTTCTTCTGTCTTGTCCTGCAACAGATGTCAGAAAGCAAAGGAAAATTCATGTAACTGCATTGGAAAAATGAGGTTTTTGATCATTGAAGTCCCTTTTTCGTCATTCTTACGGGGAACTATATGGACCTTTCTTTTCCTTTTTTTTTTTTTGTTTTTTTTGTTTTGCCCTCCATCTAAGTGACCAGGCAGAGGAGTTTTTTTTTTTTAATTCCTCTTCAGAGAATCATTGTTGTTAATTTTTCTTTTCCTTTTTTTTTGAAGTGTAGTTAGTAAATATTTTTTTGTTTTCTTCCATAGGTAGAACTAGCTTGAACTCTTACTGAAGAAAGTAATGACTAACTTTAGATGTTGGTTTTGTCTTTCTTTGATCATGTCTAACTGTTTTGTGACATAGGTTAATGTCACTGGAGGGGACGAAGATGTTGCAATCTCTGGTTTGTCCATATCTTTCAAAGGAGTTCTTATTTCTGCTGGGGACAAATATAGTTCTCCTTGTTTTGTGTATTAAGTACGTTGGTTCTTTTTGATTTTTCCAGAGAATGAAGTTTCCTTTGCACTGAACCTATTCCCGGATGGCTATTTTATTAGAAAACCCTCAGAGGTTTGTACTATTAACAGATATAGTCTCAACTGTAAGCAAAATCAGTTGAAAGAAAATATTTTCTGCTCTGTCTAATTGTATATATTGCTTATAATCCTATACAATTTTTTCTGCAATTTCTTGTTACATCTACTAAATGCTTACAGCCGGTCCCTCTTTATATTTTTGGAAATGGTGAAGCTGGTCAACCTTTTATTTGAATAGTTTCTTCATAGTATGGGGGACTTTTTTGAAAATTTTAATATACAATTGATGGACCCCAGGAGGACTTTAGGTAAAAGATAATATATGCTTTTCTAGGTGTATTGTTGTGGACAGTCCTTTGTATCCTCTCTTGTATTGAGATTTGATTTTTGTGCTTTTGCAGTTTCGTAAGATATTGTGGCATAACCCCCCTTCTTCTTTTCCTCTACCCCAAAACAAAAACCAAGAAAAATAATAGCAAAAAAGAGAAAAGGTAATGTATACAAAACATGTCCCATTGTCTGTAACTCTTTAGAAAAATACCAATGTTTATTGTTGGGCACTCCTCTTTCACTACCAGTGCTGTTTGTATTGTGTTGTTGTGGCCTCTGCTCTTTATCCATCACTAGTAGTGCTCTTGTCCCTGCCTTCACTACAACTGTCCACCTCCACACATTTGCACTATCATCTCCACTGCTACATTGCAAAGATGTATTATGTGTTCCTCTCACCTTGGGCATCTTGTCCATTGCTGCTACCACAGCTGCATCTTTCACATGCATCAGCTATTGTAGTATGATCTACAGAGGACTTAAAAGTTGATGCTTGCATGACATTGTTAACTGAAAGGGAAGATGCATTACATATGATGCCAAAAAGTAAAATGATGGCATTTATAGCCCACCATAATGTCAGAACCTAGCTAAAAAATCTGGCCTGATCCTGAGATAATGTGGCTTGACTATTACCTTTTCTATCTACTTTTAACTGTTCATATCCTCAATCAACTAAAATGATTAGGTAGATTTTTCATGGAGGATGTGATCATTGAAGTTGCTTGGTTGGTTTGTGAACTTAGGTCTATGATGTTGAAATTATGCAGGTGCAAGATTATTGAAAGTGCTCTTCAGAAGTTGGGCTTGCAGTTTCTTCTTCAGGTGGTCCTCCTATTGTCAGTAAGTTCATCTTAGGATGTTACTAGAGAATGTAGTGAAAGATATCCCATCGATCTCTGATGATACTTGGACATATGGTGATCTGATGGTAAGTAGAATATATTTTTTTCATATCTGGCCGAAAGGATATGGGGCCATTTAATGTGTTTTCACTCCTGGCTATATGAAGTGGAGTCCCGGATATTGAAAGCCTTGCAACCACAACTTTGTCTAGACCCTACTCGACTCTGTGACAACCCTGTTCCCACAAAGGTAATAGAACTAAAATTGGATGTATTCTGTTTGGCCTGTGGAAAGGATTGCTCATGTCTGAACTCTGTTGAACTTTATTTGCAGCTAAACTTGTCTCTGTGTAGCCTACGAAGGAAAAGGAAAGGGCAAATACCAGAAATCACTGTCACTTCTAATAATGAGATCCATGGGGAAAAGGTCTGCATAGATAGCGTGCCAGAAAGCTCAAACTGCAGGTTGGGAGATCCAAGATATGTATCTGGCGATGTGGTGCCACTGCATGTCCATGAGAATCTTGCTGGACAGACTGTTGGTTCTAGCAATGTGCTGGTGCAAAGGCTAAAAGTTTTGTACCAGATGCTTCTGTCCCAGCATTGCCGTTACTTGTTAGTATCTCACCAATCAAAATATCAAAGTGGGGTTGGGAACCCAAGATTGATGCAGGATCATGGGTCAGGGCATGTTTCAAATGCACCAGGAACTTCTCTGGCTGGGCAGGACATGATGATCTTGTACAGTGACAATATGAACTCTAGTGTTACTTCTGTTCATGGTAAGAGGGAAAATCAAGTTGGGCCACTGGCTCCCTTATCCAGTTTAAATAAGAAAGCTAGGCTTACATCTGTGGGTCCTGATAATAATCAACAGCAGCATATGGGGCCACATATGGACAGCTTCTGTGGATCGGATTCGCAGTGGAAAAATATGCTTGCAGCAGCAGTTAATTTCAAGAGGAATTCAGTATACAAATACTGGCATGCAAAAGTATCCCCAGGCAGATGTTCGAAGGGGGTTCAAATCATGAAGTTGGGGCAACACAGTCCACTGTGGCACCGCATGGGATGAGATATGCGAAGGAAGAGCCAATAGAGCTAGAGAGATTGGATAAACTATAACTCAACCAAACCTATCAAAAAAAAAAACTAGAACTCGACCAAAATAAAAATGAAATGCACATGGTGGAAGCAGAGAGAAATCATATGGACCTCCAGCAGTCACGACTACAGCAAAGGTTACCACAGCAGGCATTCATGAGATCCAGTTTCTCTCAAACTCTGTGGAATAATCTTGGTCAGCCTCTTGATACTCTTGATAACAATTTAAGAAAGGAGGACCAGTTTCAGAAAAGGAAATCAGTGCAAAGTCCCTGTGTTTCTGCTGGGGGTTTGCCTCAATCTGCCTTGTCATCAAAATCTGGAGAATTTTCTAGTGGTTCAGTAGGACCCCAATTTGGACCAGTTGCAACAACTGTAGTCAGGTCATCACAGAAGGAGAAATCAGTAGCTACTTCAGTTCCTGCAGTTGGTGGCACAACATCTTTGACTTCAAGTGCTAATGATTCCATGCAACGTCTACACAGGCAAAAATAGCTGCCAAACAGAGATCAAACTCCTTGCCGAAGGCCCCAGTAATGAGTGGAGTTGGGTCTCCTGCAAGTGTTAGTTATATGAATGTTCCATTAAATGCAAGCAGTCCTCCAGTTGGAACTCCACCTTTGGCTGATCAAATAATGCTTGATAGGTTCTTAAAGATTGCAATGGTGGCTATGAGGTATAATGTCAATCAAACAACCACTGTGTTACAGAATTTAATGCATTTATGCTTCTCTGATATGGTTGGTATTGTTAATAAAATTATTTCTTATATCTTTCTTGTTGTTTGACTCTAACATACATCAATAGTGATACATGCTTATGTTTAATTAGTGGCTTTAGTTGACGCTCTCTTTTACTTTCTTCCTAATTTTGATCAAAGAACCTGAAGATTATATAAACAGGGCCTTCATTGCTATATTCTTCCTCAGGATAGTAAACATAAAGAGTGATGTCACTTTATTGTATGATTCACGCAATATGGAACTGTCAAGAAATGATGTCTTCATTCCCTACTCTCCTTAAAAGTACCAGTGGCAGCATAATAAGTCCCTCCCCGCTTTTGTTACACTCATTTAATGTTTTCTCTTTCAGGTATCAAATTAATCGCAGAAAGAATAAATTAGATGGGCACCCTGTCAGGAAACCTACTAAATATCCTGCTCAACAGCTATTGCTTCATCTCTCTAGTGATTCCAATAGCGAGAATTTCAGAGATGAAACATGTACAATGCCAATGTCAAAGTCGCTTGTAGGTGGCAGCATGGATGTTTATAAGACAAGAGTCTTGAATTTTGTGCAGACAGAGTGCATGCTTCAAGGTTTGTTGGATTCCAAATTGTTAAATATCTGGCACTTATTAATCTCAGTGATTCTCTCTTTGCTAATAATTCCACTTTTAATTGTCAGCAAATGGCTTTTCTATTGTTCCTAGGGCACGAACTAGAATGATCATGTCAGGCAAACCAAGTGATGGAACTGTAGCCATGCATTACGGAGATATAGATGATAGTATATTTTGGCTGTGGAGGATTCTCTTCCTACATTGCCAAATGCTGTGAGTTCCTTGTGTACATTTGTAAATTTCTTATAATGCATAGCACAGCCCATTTTTTCAGATGTTTGTATTCTAATAAAGATTTGCCTTTTGGATTGTTCTAATGCCGTGTTATCTTAGTTGTTTGGAGTCAGCACTACAGTTCCTTCTTCACGACATCATCCTGTTCAAGAGTCTTCTCAGAGATCAGATAATGGGATATAGGTTTTTTGTGATAGAAATATTCTTGTCTTTTTGAGGTACGAGCTACTTCAATTTGCATTCATGCTAATTTTTAACGGGTGACTGTTGGCATTGCTTTTTACTAGAAAGCTTCCAGTTGGTCTGTCCTTTAACAAATTTTGGGATACTTCTAGGGTTTGTCCCGTATGTGCTGGCTTCTTACTTCATATTTTTGAACTGCCAGTACTTGGCATCTTTACCTATTACTTATCAAGAAAACAAGAAAAAAATCAGCATCTTTACCTCCTTTTACCTCCACTATTCTTGTGTATTCCTCACTCCTCAATCCTCATGTTCTCGGTGGTCAACATTCTAGCCTCTTAAGGCATGGTGGGAAAGTACATTGGTCTCTTTGTGTTTAATTGATCACAATCTTCTGTAAACCGTATTATATTGGTTGAAATTTGCTATTGTTCTGTAAAGGAATTATGTTTTTATTGTCAATGTCCTTGTCTGCTTGCTACTAGTGATGTGTGGTTGCCCGTTCATAGAAAGAGAGGGTGATCAGAGTTTCGGACACTTTCAGGATAGCCTTAAAGTTTTCAGAAGCATTAAGTTTTTGCATTTAAAAACTCACATTGCATTACGATGGCCTCTGCAAGTATGCATTTTCCATTGCTTTGTCTTATACATCTAACTGTTCCTGTAACAGCACATTGCGGACTTGCAGCACAATTATGTTTACTGGTATGTTCTTTCAAATGGGTTTGGACTTCAGAAATCATGATTTTTAAGTGCCACTCCCTCACATTATGTCTGAAGTGATATGATCCGATTATGCAGATGATCCGTGATGGGTATCGTGTGGAGGATCATATCCAACCAAAACCAATCCGGACAAATTGTACCTCAAGTACTCAAATCTAATGCCCCTGTAACCCCTCAGAATAACTCAGCAGCTGAGGTGCAGCAATTTTCAGATGCAGTTTCTGGTCTGCCCTCCAATGTAGTTGCAAAGCCAACTAGCAGTGATAATGCATCTCTAAGCCCAACCCACAATCTACCAAGTGCAAAGATGCTACCTCCTGGAAATGCTCAGGCCTTGCAGATTTCACAAGGAGACTTGCCTGGAGTGTCTATGCCTGCGAGGCCTCAAGAACCTGATCCACAACCATCATTGCAACAACAGTGGCAGCAGCAGCAGCAGCAGCAATGTCAACAGTCATTGATGCAACAGCAGCCTCCCCAGTTCCAGAGATCACCTCTCATGCTTGCGGCAAATCCACTCTTGCACATGAATACTTCGGGGCAGAATTCCAACATGCCATTGGGTAATCATATGGTTAATAAACCCTCTCCTCTCCAACTACAGCTGTTACAGCAACAGCAGCCACAGATGCAGAGGAAAATGATAATGGGACTTGGGACGGCTGTGGGTATGGGTAACATGGGCAATAATATGGTTGGGCTTGGAGGACTTGGCAATGTCATGGGCATGGGGGTTCCAAGGGGGATGGGAGGAACTGGAATTTCAGCACCAATGGGCTCAATTTCAGGCATGGGCAATGTGGGTCAGAGCCCGATGAATCCAAGCCAGTCCTCAAATATTAGCAATGCAATTGGCCAGCAACTTTGCTCTGGGGCACTAACTCCCACAGAAGCACAAGCTATCATGGCAATAAGGCTTATGATGGCACAGAACAGAACAAACATGAGGGGGGGTCCTCAATCAAGTATAGGCGCGATTTCAGGAGCTAGACAGATGCACCCAGGCTCCACTGGTCTTTCAATGCTGGGCCAAACTCTAAATTGGGTCAACATCAATCCAAATTATCCAATGCAGCGAACAGCAATGGGACCGATGGGTCCACCAAAGTTGACAGGGATGAATCTTTACATGAACCAGCAACAGCAGCAGCAGCAGCAGCAACAGTTGCAGTTACAACAGCAGATGCAACAACAGATACAGCAGCAATTCCAGCAGCAACGGCAAGAAACAGCCTCTCTGCTACAAGCCGTTGTTTCACCACAGGTGGGCTCGCCATCAACCATGGGTATCCCACAGCAACTGAATCAATAGCAGCAGCAGCGGCAAGAAGCTAGCCCACAGAAAATGAGCCAGAGAACTCCAATGAGCCCACAAGTGAGCTCGGGGGCTATGCATCCCTTGAGTGCTGCTAATCCAGAAGCTTGTCCTGCAAGCTCTCAGTTGAGCTTGCAGACACTAGGCTCTGTTGGTAGTATTGCTAATTCGCCTATGGAGCTACAAGGTGTGAGCAAGAGTAACTCTCTTAGTAATGCATAGTTAAATATCAACAAGCTTGGTTTCAATTCCTTGTGGTAATGCTTTAGTTTCACTGGTTCAAAGCCCTCCTCTTTTCCTCAGCAATTGTTCAAATTGCAGGGAGGAAATGGAGCTGAATCAACTAAGAAATTCTTATGCCGTACCATAAAATAAAATCATGCCGAAGCAGATTTTATTTCTGGCTCTGCGCCTTGACAAGGATGGTCACATTCCATTCCTGCGGTTGCTGTTGGATTTTCCATACCTGCAGAGAAATAAATCAAAGAATTTTGGCTATCCTGTTCAGTAGAATTGGCATACATAACTCTAATTCCTTTTGCTATCAATTTATATAAGCTGGTCACCTGCATAAAAGTAGGGGTTGATAAAGTTTAGGATAGTTCAGGTTTGTATTTGCAGAAGAGATGATAATGTTGTTTTAGATGATTTATTTGTCAAATGATTACTGCTTTTTAATATTAGTATATACGGACGTTGAAAGTTGAAAATGTCAGTAGGACAACCGATGTCGGAACTGAGCAAACAAAGAATGATGGTGTGTTTGCTCTGAAATAAAAGAAAGAAACGATAGTTTGCAAGTTTTCATGGGACTTTGTACATGTTTGTTGTACTGTTTATTCATTTGCATAACTCCCCTGTTTTACCTAATTGACATGCTGTTTTGTATGATACTACTGTTTTACTTTGTGCAAGCAGTTTGCTTTCTGTAGCATGTACTGTTGGCATAGCACTCTCTCTCTCTCTCTCTCTCTCTCTCTCTGTTTTTTAGGGTGCGATAAGCAAAGTTAAGGAAAAGTGAGCACAACTCAAAAAGGTCAAAGCCAGCGTTCTGGGCTGGAATGTAAGAGGATTAGGTAATCTGATCTTATAGGTTGGCAAATGAAAATTATAGATTAATATTCAATTTAACGGTTTTCACTTAACTTTGGGTTTAATAACACCCGGTAATGGTTAGGTTATTTTGAATTGATTCATTTCCATGTTACGGTAAGTGTGGAGACTATCCAGTTCAGAGACTCTCAGGTTGTAAACCAGTTCTGCGACAATGGCTCAATTTCTAACTTAGTAACAAGTAAATCACCACATCAGATGCTGAATATATCGTGTCCCGGCCATCGCTCTTGCGCTAAAAGAGGAACCGTAACGCTTCAACCACACAGATGAGCTAACTATATACAAAGCATTTCATTATAGTGAACCTATCAATCCAACCAAACCACAGCGGGGACTCTGGCCCTGGGCAGATCGACCACACTTTTCGGACTGCAGGTTTGGCAAGAACCACAAGGATGCTTTGCCACCTCATGCATATGGTTTTCCTGCTCTTTTTTCTTTTTCTTCCTACTGTTCACTTGCTCTTGCAGCAGTTTTTGAATCAGAGATCATTCACCATTTCAATTACTACTGGATGAGATACAAATAAAACTGACGACACAGAATAGAATTTGCTATATAAGTACTAATATAAATTCTGTTAAGGTCTGAAAACAAATAAGATTTTTTTCGTTAATATGTTTTGGCTCCCAATCCAATCTCATTATCAGGGTCTCCCTCAAATTCTCACATGGCCTGATTTTTCCCCATCCATATAAGGAAATTTAACCGTGCCATAAACACAAAATGCTAGTCACCTTGAAACATAATTGTTTGTGCGCATTCAGGCCCCTAATATGAAGTCTGGTGTGTGGAGGATTCTCACGAGCAGCCTGGAGAAGCTTAAACAAAGCTTGGAAACTGCAAGTAAATGGTAGATCACCAAATTTTCTTTTTCACCCAGAAAAGGAGGATGACAACTCCAACGACAATGGCAACGGGGGCCCACTTCCGAATCAAAGCCTGCAGTGAAGAATGATGCAACAACAGTATAGTTAAACATATATCAGTATCCACTTCCAAAATAAATATTTCATAAGCAGCTCAGCAGAAGCACTTTTATCATCACCAATCAGGCTCTGGTAAAATAGGCACATATGGTCAGTACAATACATAGATATCAAATAAAGATGTGTTAGCAAACTGGGACATCAAAACCATTATCATCACCAATCATGGAGCAAACAGATCTAGCCGATTTCCATCAACCTCATTCCAACTGCCAATTGTGGTCAAGTTGCATTATGCATTCCCAACTAAATGTGAGTTAAGTATGATGTCATCTGAATGTCATCTACAACCTGCACTGACCTATATTTTCTGCCTTTATTGTAATCTAATCTGATCACGAAATTCTAGAATGACTCAATTAAATTAAGGCAAATGCTCATGCCTAATGTAAATGGAATAGTAAAAGTTTGTTTAATAATATTATACGCGGCTAAGCACCATGGGAAAATTACAAATTGAATTCGTCAACCACATATGAGAGCCAAAAAAAAAAAAAGAAACACCGTCACATTGGATCCTAAGAATTAACTGTAATAGGGGGTTCAGCTCAAATGCCAAAAAGAAAGTATATAAATAATATTAATAAAGATATCATCACCCATAGAGCAATGTTATACCAAATCAAAGAATTTTACTTTCATACTATGAGGTCTTCTACAGCTATTCCATGTTTAGATCAACCATGATAACGTTAGAGAAGGGACTTGGATCTACCAAATGGTAAGAATGCCTCTTAAGGTTGAACAATCATAAGCTGGGGTAAAAAATCTTATGAGACAATAGAATAACTTTGACAAACTAATGCCGATGAAGTAAAGTTTGACACATCAGATACATATCTAATGGAAATTCATCACAACTTTCAGGGAGTGCAATGAAGATTTCCATGGACTTCAGGTAAATTATTGGATTAAACTGTAACACATAAAAAATTACTCAATGCAAAATCAATAGGGCAATTATACACCCAGGCATGCTTCAATGAAATAAAAGCCTCATGCAACATCTAAATTGCCAAATGCTATTGCCAAGTATTGGTCCCCATTGATTGAGTGTGCTGGGAAGGGGTGGACTAGTACAGACCCAAACTTTGGCATGATTGCACAAAATGGCTATCCTTAAACCTACAATGCTCAAAAAACATCTGGTTTGGCTAATTGAGAGGAAACTGCAAGACTCAAAATGCTAGTAGAAACTCAATTACTTCTGCTACCAAGTACTGATGTCACGGGGACACGAATGCAAGCTCTGTTTTCTCTGAAGTGTTGAATTACTCCTGCCCAAGCCCACTGAAGGCTGAGAAGTGCCACTAAGATGTTGTCAAAGCAGGTTGCATCATAGAGCAACATTCCAGATGTAATAATAAAGTTGAGATACTCACTCAATAGCAGCCCTAAATTACTGGACTTCAAGAAGACAAGCTCATAGTACCACTGCCACCCACCCCCCCAAAACCCCCTCACATCAAACAACCACAACCACTGATCCCACTGATTTATAACACTATTTTACTTGGGAGATTTTATATCCGGCAACTGCAAGAAGTGATCATGCCTACCTGCCAGGAATTATCTCAGTAAGAGAATCTCCACTAAAAATAACAGCAATGTGTTGTTTTATATTCTTTTCAGCAGTGACCAAAATGGATTCGGTCAATTCTTTTAATCATTTTAGCAGTCACATTCTTATAGTGTTTCTTTATAAGAACAGTGACATTATTATAGTTGAAAAAATTTTCCTATGCCAACAAATGTAGGCATGAAAGCATGCATCTGCTGAACAAATAGATATCTTCCAAAGTACATTTTAAGCAGGAACTATGAAAATCTAAATGTAATAACATCTATATACCAAACAAAACCACCAACGAATGACCATATTGTTACCCAAAAGGATGAGATAGAAAAATATAAAATTTTTGCTCATAAAGCATGTCTATCATCTAATGATCCAATTGAACTAACCTGTCGATTTAAATCTTTTGCCTTATCAGCATATATGCGAGATTCTGATGTCAAGCGGCTGGACATTTGACTGACCTCTGCAAAAAGTGATATCCAAATTAGATACAATGAACCAAAATATGAAAGAGAAATCCTTGGATCACATGATGCACAATAATAAAACGGGTAAAAAGGTTAGCAACTATAAAAGGGGGACACCAGTAAGTCCATATAAACAACAATAAAAATTTTGAGCAATAATACTACACATGAAAAGGATACATTATATGTGGTGCTTCCCTCCCCCCCAACCCCATTTGTAATGACGTATATAGTGGTTTCTTTAGTTTGCCCAGAAAAAAAGAAGAGGCAAAATCAACAAACAGTCACTTCAGAATGACACATGTAACAAAAGCAGACTCAAACTACATTTCTTCCATAGAATTTGACACTCACACTTAAATGGTCTGAAGCATCACTGAACTGATTGGAGTTGATTGCATTGTTGGTATCTCTCCATTTACAGTATGCTCATAGACAAAATACTTAATTAGCCATTTCAACATGCAATATACTTATTATTTCTTGAACAAAGCATGTTCAGAAGGTTTGTTACACATTTGACATTTACTACCTTCACTATTGGCAATTTTTTCATGGGTAAGTTACACTAATGCCATGGAGATTTCTAACAATTGTAAAAAAAACAGCCGTCAAGTTTCTAAATTGATACTAGATGTGTCAGATGGTGGTGGGTTTGTAAAGTGACAGAGGGATGGCCATTAGTGGTAGGTCACTGATGAGATTGAGCAGGTATGCCTAGGAATGGCAACGGGTCAGATTCAGGTTGGAGAACCCTTATCACACCACCGCTCCGTTTAAATTACTGCTCCTCCGAACCCAACCCGGTCTGTTTGATTTTAATCCCGAAACCAATCCAAATCCGAAGCTTGAGAACCCGATTCACCCCGACCCAAACCCGAAATGCCCAAAATAAAGGCTTTGCTCCTCTTGGTGAACGGTAGGAGACGACTTTCACCAAAGAAGAAGAATAAGGCGACCACTCTTGTGCCGACCGCATATCCTCTTGGCTGCGCTTCACCTCAGATCCTCCACTCCAGTGCCGTCGTATACCCGCCTTCCATCGCTGACAAGTTGTGCTTCACCGGCACCCCCAACTCCTGTGCTTCACCGCCTTCCATGCCGCTAGTCACCATCACCAACAAATTCTTCCATCTCCAACAAAGGTCGCAATAGCAACCCGGTAAAGAGGAAACGATTGTTCAAGGCCATAGTGGTCTGCGATTGTAGATTTGGGTTTATAGATCTGCCATAGCCCTTATATTTTTGGTTCTCTGGTTCGCAGGAGCTTAAGGAGACACACATCTGCTTTGTCTCTCCGCCGAGAACGACCCTTTGTATGTGATGAAGCTTTGTTTGTGCCTTCAAAGCAAGGAGCTTAGACAAGCACTGGTTTCAATTCTCTGAACCAAAGCTAAGGATAGTTGCAGAGAAAGAGAAAGGGTAGGAAGAAGAGCGAGAGAGAGAAAGCAACATCAACTTCAAATACAATCTATGATCTGGAAGTCGTTTGTGCACATAGGTATAGGTATATATGTATATATATATTTATATGTAAAAAATAGTGATGACAGGCTTTTATGAAAGGACCTAACAAAAAGCAATTGATTGTTGTGTTTTTTTACTCTTTGCTCACCCCAATCAAGGCCAGATTCAAAAGTGGCCACTCCTTCCTCATCGATGTCATTGATGACATTGTTAAGTGGCTTATAAAAATAGTTATTTGTGTCTCCGAATCCAAGCCGAATCCGAACCAAACCTGATTTAAAAAAAATAAACTCCGAATCTGAACCCGAACCGATACCGATAAAGTTAATCTAAATTCGCACCGGGTTGGGTCGGGTTGGGTTCGGAACCCGAAACTTCGGGTTTGCTTGCCATCCCTAGGTATGCCAGATATGGTGGCTATGATCCTGTATGGCATTATAGTGGTGAAGAATGGGTAGCTATGGTCCCGATGTGGTAGTGGAGCGGCGATAGAGTTGTGGCGATTGTGAGAGTGTCAGAAACAAGAGAGAAATGGGTCAACTCTAGAGATTAAGTAGAAAGAGAAATGAGAAGTAGCAGTGATGGTGGTGGAAAGTGCACAAATGTAGGTACGGGTGGTGGATTATGGCTTTAGACAAGGTTTGAAGTAAAGGTAGATGCTTTTACGGTGGCGGTGGCGTGGTTTCTGGGCGAGAAGTTTACTTAAAAAGAAAGACCACACAGCTTTTTTCCTTTCAAAGCCTACTAGACTCTCAAAAGGATGCTTATTGATTCTAAGAAGAGGTTTCACCATACACATGGTTCTACACACAACCAAGGTCATACTATCCTCCCGCTTCTATTTTTTGTGGACATTTGGAACACGACATAAAACAGAGTAAAACCAGCTTTGCATATCTATTATCAAATCAGGCCCATGATTGTGTGTGATGGCTTCTAATTCAAAGCACATAAATGTGAAAAAAGGAAAAGAAAGAAAGGATGATCTTGTGGCATAGCTGCGTACCACTAATATGATCATTGTACCAACATTGCCGACAATGTTTAATTTGAATATCTTTTATGAGAATATCCCATCTTTAAATGGGAATGCATAAATTCATAGATAAATTCAGCACACAGATCCTAAGAAGTATCTTCCTCTGTCAATATGACATTAATACATATCATATTAAAACGCAGCCATCTCCCTCTTCTTTTTCTTTTTTTGGGTTTTTTTTTTTTTTGGTGGGGGGTGGGGGTGGGGGTGGTTGGGTAACGTAACGTAGAAAGAATAAAAAAAACCACACTGATCAAGTTATGCAAGATTAAGTTTGTTGCTAGGAGTTCAGCATTTTATCTTTAATAAATACTTCTAACAAATAAGACAACAGCAGATCAGGCAAATCAAGAAAAAAGAGTAACTTACGGTCCAACTTTTCACCAACACCCAGAACTTCCTGTACATTGCGAGTCATAATTTGGTGAACTTCATAGAGTTCGTCATTCAGCTTTGCAATATTCCGTTGAGTTCGTGTGTCCTGGTACAGTTTCTTTGTTTTCTGTATGAATGTATCTTTGAAACGAAAGAAAGCAGGAAAAAACAAAAATCAAATCCAGCAAAAGTAGGGAAAATCGACATTGAGAATTCAGTATGCACATATAAGAAAATAAGGAAAGTAAAATGTACCGAATTTTATGAAAGCGTAAGGTCTAGCTGCAGTTTCAATTTGACCCCCATTAACACGCTCAAACTCGTTCTTAAGGTCTTCAAGGTACTGAAAGGCAAGTTTCTTTGGATACGCACGATCACACATGGTCAAATAGCAAACACGTCCTTCAATAATATAACTAAGAAGTTGGGTTAAGAGAACACTGAAATCCATGAACAGTGCAGTTTCAAATGCAAGAAAAATAGTATTATCAGACACCCCAGTTTAGAGGGAGAAAAGAAAGACAAAACCAAATGCTTGTACTGCAATATGTAACAAAGCACAACTTCCAAAAACAAGAAGTTATGGAATGCAGTAATAGTCCTTAATCATACATTATACATACTCTGCATATGAATTCAGAAGCCTCATCCTACGTATACAAGTTTAGCAGCATGCAATATGTTAGAAAGCACCGCTTCCAAAAGGAAGAAGTTATGGATGGCGGTAATAGAATTGGTCCTTAATCATACATTAGGCATACTCTGCATATGAATTCAGAAGCTTAATCATACATTAGCAGCATGCATGCATCTAGGCCTAATTAGTTGTCATGGACCAAAATGATCAGAATAACACTATATCCACCTATTTACATTTTTTTCCCTGGCAAGTATAATGACCAATATATTTTTTTTTCCTAGCAAGAAGTGACAATATACTTAGGAACCATTATCCACCACTGTGCTCTTCTGAGCAATCAAATATGCAAATTAAATGTTCAGGCATTCAATATCACTATGAGGAAAGTATAGGTTCAGAAATGAGAGTTCCCACCCTTCTTCACATCTCAAGCATGTAATGAAAGGAGAGATTTTTTCTTTCAAGAAGTGAGAAAAAGCTAACATTAGTTGCAAGCATTAGTAGAAGAAAATGGCATTAAGACTCAAACGAAGAATTTAACCCATTATTGCAATACAACATGACATATTTTTCTCCTCCGGCCTCCAGGGGGAGAAAAAAGTAAGGATACTGCCACTAAAATGATCTTTCTACAAAATCTCATAGTTGTTTGTTACTCACTCTTATCCAAATGTTGGACAAACACTAAAAATAGGAGGCATGTCTTGGAAGTTATAGATATTCAAAAGGCACACAAAAAAACACCTCTAGCGTATTAAGGACAGGCCAGGAAAACAGAGGAAAACTATTAAGTAATAACAGCAAGAGCCTGTCAACTCCTTGCATATAGAGAAGAATACAAAAATGAGGAAGTAGGATTTCTAACAGCCAATGCCAAGGATACTGGAAAACATATGGGCCAGTTTCAATCGACATTCTTGAAGCCTCATTCTGGCCTCTTGAAAGGTTCTTGAACAAAGCCTTGACTTGCTGTTTGTAAAATTCAGCATCTTGCAAATCACGGTCATCATCCAGTCCCTCTGCTAGTGGAAGCCCATCAGTAACACGCGCAATCATTGTAAGCTTCACCATCTTTACTTCACAAGCTCTCAGCTATACAAGTCAAACAGAAATATGTTACCTAATAAAACACATATCTTGACAAGGAAGTAGTAAAATGTAACTAAAATGAAATGCTTGGAATTGCTGAACTATCATACATGTAGCTGGAGTTTACACAACTTTGCCAATTTGCAACATTCCAGATAACTGTATATAATTATGAAATTATTTATATATTACTAAAAAAAAGAGGTAATTGCATGCCTATTGCAGATATGTATGAAATTATTTGTCTTTTTCAATGTTACTAATTGCCTCTTCACAGTAAAATGACATCTTTCTCTCCTTTTTTGAATCGCTTATTTAGTATAAAATTCCTCATATGCCCGACATGATTTAAAGAGCTTCAATAAAGTGTAGGTTTTTCTGGGAAATGAAATTACTGACACAGGTTCAAAATTGGGGAACGCCAAATTTGTGTTCTTCCTTTGCATATTGGAATTGATGAGCATTTTCAATTAGCTTTTGCAAGAATAAAAATGAGCAAAACACCTCCATAATATATACATATATGTATATGTACCTATGCATATATATATATATATATATATATAGAGAGAGAGAGAGAGAGAGAGAGAGAGAGAGAGAGAGAGAGAGAGAGAGAGAGAGAGAGAGAGAGAGAACAGAATAAAGCAAGTAGGCAATCCAATCTATTTGCTCATTTTTGGAACCCTTGGGCCTCTTTCAACCACTTGATACCATCACTCATCTCTGTACTTTGAGGCTGTTAAATGTGCCTAGGAACAGTGAACTAAAAGCCATCCTACAAAACCCACAGAATTGAAAGCGAAATTAAGCAACACGAGACGAGGGATGAAATCTAATGTTCTGATATAGTAAATGCTTTGATTTTTTGGATATTACCCAGTTCAGTATTTTCACAAAGGGCACATCTGAAGGCAAAGATGGCAACAAATTGAACTGTTTTGCATAGAAAGAGATAATGCCATGTGTACGTACAGTGATGTTCTGTATACTGTGTCTCAATTTTTTGGTCAGTCTGACGACGTTCAATGGACTAGGGAGATCCTTCTATAGTTATGAATTTCTAGAGAGAGAAAGATGAAGAGAGAGAAGGGGGAGAACGGGATTGAGATACCCTGCACAACGGGTAACAGCTAAAGAAGGATCGAAACTGAGAAGGGGAACAGAAGAACAAACCTGGGAGTAGTCTGTAAATTTTCCGGGGCTGGAAGTGACGACTGACGAGGGGGGTTTCTGATCTTCCACGCGGCGAAATTATCAAATTATGCCGTACGATAGGAGAAAAGATGGTGATTTCCGAGAAAGGAAAATTTAGAAACGGAAAATTACAGTAACTTCATTCAGGCCAGCCACGAGTCCCAAATCGACGGCTCAGCATTACGGTTTTGCTCAATAGATCGCAGATCAAGAAACGGAGGAGAGAGAGCTTCCGAAGAGCCCTAGTCGATCAAGATCGAGTGAGACAGATAAAATCAAAGAATTACAACCCATATATATATATATATTTATCAAAATTGCAGGACCCGAAACCATTTATTACCGCAAATTCGGGGGTTCACGGGTTCGGGTCATTTCTCAAGTCAAGTCGTCAAAAAGTGATTCGCACGTCACTCAAAGTGAACGGCTTTCTGTATTCCTCTGTATTCCCCAAACCCAAATACAAATAGCAGAGGCTTTGATCACTCAGAATTATCGTTTCGTAACCTAGCCTACCCTCTCTCGCCAAATTCATCTGCTGCTTCTCATTTTAGGGGGAAGGATGAATCGTGGTCGAACCCTAAACGACGGAATATATTCCACTCCCAGAGGACGAGGACGAGGACGAGGACGATCTTCACGTTCCGCTGATAGTTCTGCAAATCGTCACGAACCGGTAATGTTTTCATCTCTCTTTCGTCTTCTGTAGTTAATTCTCTGGGTTTTTGATCCGTCAAGGTTTCATCTTTTGGTAATTTGCAACGCTTTGCGCCGATTTTAAGCTAAGGCGTGAAGCTTTTCGGAGATTTGGATACTTTAGATTGGAGGGCGTGAAATCCATGGCATTGATGCGTAATATAGCATTACGGGTACGGATTTATGTATGTGAGCATGTATGTACGTATATATGTGTATTGATACAAACACACACTTCAGGGTGGTATTAAAATCTTGAATCTTGTACCTTGTTGCTGTGTTTGGTTGGGCCAAATTCAAGTGGAAGAAGCTAAATTCTTCCACTTACTGATAGTATATTTTTGGAACTAATGTAAGTTAGTTATGTATTTAAAAATTAAGCATGAATTTGATATTAAGAAATGAAAGATGTTCTTTTGAGCACCTTCTACGTGGTGGGGTCACTGCTTAATTACTCGAGAAGTCATTGCAGGGTTTTATGTGATCATCCGAAAACCAGTGAGACACTCCATGGTGTTAAGTGCTGAGTATGTAAGAGAGAAGAAATTATTTGCTCTTAAATAGGCATAGTTGGAGCAAGGAGGTTGAAATTAATGGGTGCCAGTAATAGAAAAGATAGTGACACATTGGTTGCTGAGAATATCTGTAAAATTAATCTGAAGATGGTTTGGGCGTGCAAGGAAGAATAAGCTCATAAGCCCTCACTTTTGTAGCTTTGAGAATATTTTGATAAAAATAAAAAGGTTCAAAATAAAATAAGTCAAGGCTCCAAATAGCTGACTTTGACGGGTTAGCTTATTCTACCTGATCTTATAAAAAAAAGGTTAAAACTGATGAATATGTTCTCATGAAAAGTGTTTCCTTTACAGTTACAGTCTGGAGCTGATGGCTCTTTTTCTAATATCTCTGGCAATAAGGATGGAGTATCCCATCCTGGAAAGCAAACTTCACGGCAAATGTCAGCGGGTAGTATTTCAAAGCAGTTTGATCGCATATCTTCCTCAGATCATCAGCACCAGCAAGATTATCATTTGCCTGGTACCAAAAACATATCTTCTGAAGTAGGAAAGCTTAAGCTGGTGGAAAGTTTGCCAGAGTCAGTGGCCCGTAGTTCAAAACAAGTGGATTGTTTGTCTGCTTCCGCATGTGAGGAGGGCTTTCCTTCATTGTCTGTTCAGTCTGATTTGAGGGACAAAGATCTTAAGATGTGGAGTACTCAGAAGGGGCGACTACAGGATGACACAGTGAAAAGAAGTAGCTCATTTCATTTTGATTGCTCAACTGCTCTTGAAAATGCTCGTATGCTGAATGAGCCTCCTCTGCCTGCTGGATCTGTCATTAAAGACATGCCTTCCAGGAAGGGATCACAAAGTGAGCAAACCCCTCATAAGAAGACAGCAGACAGTGGATGTTCAGAGAATCTGGCTGTGGGAGTTCCCTATGACATCTGCCCAGTCAGAACTGGAACTTTCATCGTGCTGAAATGTCCTCTACATGTACAGAATAGAATGAAGCGGAATGAAGCAAAGCGCACCATGGAAGGAAAAAATATAAGGGTATTGAGGTCTGGGATGCTTCTTCTAAAGAGATATATTTCATTCGATAGTCAGGTGCAACTCTGTGCTCTCTCTTTTCTTTGTTTGCTATGATCTGTTTCATGATTTTCATCCCTCCTGATTGGATTATCAAGACTGAAAAATTAGTATAAATACATGTGCATATATGTTTGCATTAATGTACAGGCTAATATCAAGTCTGTCCTTACAGAGGTATATTATATCAATTATGTGCATCTTTCCTTACACGCATTCAGTGGGACAACTTACATTAGAATGCTTCTAAAACTCTAGCCCCAAAAGATGTTCTAACGGTGGTGGTGTTCATTGAATTCTCTCTCTCAAATTTCGTCAACCTCATTTGGGAACATTGATAAAGAAATCACCCTTTTGGCCTTGGGCTCATCTGGTGGCTTTAGTCTTTCAGAGATTTTGTTGGCTTGCACTGAAGATTTTGCAATAGTTATCCCAGTGCTTAGGTGTCAATTGAACCGCCTGTGAAGTTCACATTATGCATATGCCTGATACCCACTGCTGGTCCTGTCAATTTTGGATCCCGTTTCATATTGATTGAGTAGGGTGTATTCAATGAATTCTTTTACACAATAAGTTAGCTCTCTCTCTCTCTCTCTCTCTCTCTAGAGTTAAGAATTTATTTCTCACTGCCTTTTCTTTAATCAATGTTACTTGACCTTTGGTTACTGATGTGTAGATTAAAATAGTTAAGCAATGCCGAGATCTTGGCCTTGGTCCTGGAGGTTTCTACGAGCCTGGTTACCGGGATGGAGGAAAGCTGCATTTGAAGATGATGTGCCTTGGTAAGAATTGGGACCCTGAGACAAGCAAGTACGGAGATCAGCGACCTATTGATGGTGCTAAACCCCCCGAACTTCCCAATGAATTTTGTCAGTTAGTGAAAGAAGCAATCCAAGAATCTCATTCCTTTTTAAGAGAA
Organism: Euryodendron excelsum; assembly: GCA_033060915.1. Taxonomy (NCBI): domain Eukaryota; kingdom Viridiplantae; phylum Streptophyta; class Magnoliopsida; order Ericales; family Pentaphylacaceae; genus Euryodendron; species Euryodendron excelsum. The sequence goes on from CM065394.1 coordinate 37,964,651, forward strand.
CATTCCAAAGTTCCCAATGTAGAACATGTACTTCCTTCAGTATCACCAGACATCTGCATTGTCAACTTTTACACAAAGAGTGGCCGGCTTGGTCTCCATCAGGTTTGTTGATTCATTTGTTATTGCATTGATGGCATTGAAATACGCAAAACTTTAAATCGTTCATTAACCCTGTGTGGGGATTATTGTTTTTTTGTTGTGAAGTTTGTCCGTTTGTTTCTCCCAAAGCTACAATCCTAACAGACTACGACGTTTCTTCAACAGCTGCTCCACTCTCTAAGTGGCAGTGACATTGCAAATTTATGTATCTTGTATCTTCTAGGCAATCAAAGAGAACATTGAGGAAAGAAAGGGAAATTAAAGGTTGATATGTTGTACATTTTCCCTTCATGCAGGATAAAGATGAAAGCATAGAAAGTCTGGGTCGAGAACTACCTGTAGTGTCCGTCTCCATAGGTGACTCAGCAGAATTCTTATATGGCGATCAGAGGGATACTGACAGGGCAGAGAAAGTCATATTGGAATCCGGAGATGTCCTAATATTTGGTGGGAAATCTAGACATATATTTCACGGAGTGGCAGCCATTCTCCCCAATACTGCTCCTAAGGCCTTGCTAGAAGAAACACATCTGCTCCCAGGCCGTCTGAATCTGACTTTCAGAGAGTATTAGTTAGTATTATAAGTTTGTGCAAATCCGTCTTTCTGGTATTCCTTCGAACTTAATCTAGGGAATTTGGATACAATATTTTGGGAAGTTCTGTGCGCCCATTTTGGGAAGTTCTGTGCGCCCGTAGTATGGGTGGCTATGTTTGTAGATCTTGAGAAAACTGGATATATACTTGTTTACTACATGGTTTCAGCTGAATAGGGATCGTCTTAGACGAGTCCAGATTGGAATTCCTTGGTTGTGTAAAGTTTGGTCTATATTTTTCTTCTTTGAAGGTTTCTCTCAAAAATACTATATGCTGTTTAGTTTGAAGATCAATTTGTGATCACCACCGCCTGTTTAGAATCACATCTCCTTCCAGCTTGGTTGTATTTTTCCCTCACCCAATTAATCGTTATTGTGATCCATTCTTTAAATATTCAAAAGATCAAAAAGGAGAGATGGATAGTCTAACAAGAAGCCAAGAAAGGAGCAAGTTCAAGCCATGCATCTGCCATTACAACTCTCTCTCTCTCTCTCCCTCGCTCTCTGTGTGTGTCACAAAAATGGGGTATGGACCTACGAGATATGGTTGGATGAGCATTTAGCGATCTAAACAGTTCCTTTATTTCAGTGCCCCAGTTTTGAAAATTCTTCCAGCAAACAACCATCTAGAGTTTCCTCCACCGGTTTTCACGAAAACAAAGTTGAAATAAGAAGATAACGGCATACCTATACGACTTCACATATGGCCAACAGAAGTATGGGTCGATAGTCCCTACTTCCCTATAAATTTGCGTGGTACGAGGCTAGCTAGCTCTTGGAGCATCATCTTCTTCTACTGCTTCTTCAAGCTTCTACCATTGGCGGCCTTCCGCTCAATCATTCTTCTCACGATCCCTCTCCTCCTCTCCATATCCCTGACTCTGCCGCCGCCAGCCCAAGCCCTCTCAGTCAACGGCCTGCCGATCGGCGGTGCAGTCGTCGGAGGCACCGTCCTTTGCACCAACAGCTCTCTTGACGTGGCTAGGGCTAGAACCTATGAGGTGATCCAGGGAGCGCGGGTCGTGATGTTTTGTGGAAGCGGCTCCACCGAGACAGTGATCGCCAGAGGGGTGACTGATCTAGCCGGCGCTTACTACTTTCTATTCACAGTAGTTGATACATTGGGACCTGACCCGGGAAAGTGTTTCCTTCGCGTGACAATTCCACCAAACACTTGCACTTTCAACATCCCTAATGGGATCCTTCGTATTCCTCTAGTCGTGCTTGGCGTGATTCAGCTCCCCGTCGAAAAACTGCTGGTTCTTGGCGGAGGTGCTTATAGTTACGTGGTGTACTGATGAAAAAAGCATTAGACTTTTTGGCCAAGTCATGATGAAATAAGTGCCCGCTGCATGGCCTGAATGATGTACTGTTTGTTAGAAGTACTCTCTGTAATCCTCCTTGCTTTTTGCTAATAAATTTCTCTATCGAGAAAGAAAAAAAAATGTTTGTGAATCGGAAGGATCTATTATGTTGTAAGACGGTCAGCCAAATATATATATATATATATATGGAGGAACTACACTCATGGTTGGGGTGCCATGGCGCCCCACCATTTGTACGGCATCCTTATATATAGTGTGTATATATATAATATTTTAGCAAAATTTTAGTACATGGGCATTCCTAATTTTTGTATAATTCTCTTTTATGTAGTATATATATCATCTTAAAAAAAAAATCTATTATACTAGTATCCACACAGTTTAAAACTAAGGCTTAACCTAATATAATATTAAAATTTTTATATAGTGGACTATGAAATTCTCTCATTTTTTTGTTCTTGCACATCCAAATTCATAATCCAATAAATTTAAAAGATTATGGGCTTCTAATAGCACCATCCAAAATTATAAGAAAAATCAATAGTTTATGGGCTTTTAAGATGCACCCATCCAACATGTAGGCTTTACCTATTAAATACACACACACAAAAAAAATCAAAATAATAAATAAAATCATATTTTACTAAGACTATATAGAACTTAGTTTTATTTTTTGTGTGGCAAACTTTATTTTGCTTCAATTCAGATATATGTGCAAAGAATATTGAGAATATAATCTTTGTATCAATAGGTAAAAATTTGTATTTTAAGTTTTGACACCCTCCAAACCACAAGAGGTGGCCTATTGGTCAGTTTATTCTCTTGTTAAGTATGAGTTTTTAAATTTGATTTCTACTCACACCTCCTTGTATGAGTCATAATTAATGCACTACATGAAGTTTACATAATTTATGTGGGTTCTGCATGAGCTTAGAGAGTAGTTGACGGAAGATTCAGACACCTTGTAACCAAAAAAAAAAATTTTTTTGGCACTTTCCAAAACAAATTCTGAGCTCCGTCGCTGTATATATGTAACACAATCAATGTCATACCAACCGTCATGGGGATGCATTTTAAGAGGCTACTCGGGGGCGGCAGAAAATTACTGAACCGAACCTAATGCCGCCTCAGGAGTTCCATGGCAATATAAACACATTTGCGTTATAAACGACGAGTATGGGAATCTATGGTTTATATAGAGTTTCAAGGAAACCATACACTCATTCAAGGGCCGAAGGAAATTGAAGGCTATCCTGGAAAGCCTAGCCCAACCCCTATTTTTAATTTTCAATAGTTTTTAATATCTAAATTTAGTTCATCTTAATATTGCTCAACTCCCCCCTTTTTAATGCTCAACTTAACATTTTTTATTGTATCCCAATTACATAACACAGTCTATTTTAGTTTTAATTTTTTAAAACTAATACAAATTAAATTTAGTACAGTGATTGAGAGACTAACCTTCCAATTTTCTATAGACTGAGAGGGTTCATTTTCATTTCTAAAGCATAAAAAAAAGTAAATAAATTTATATTCAGTTTACTAACATTAGTAATGCTATATCATCCCAAGAGGGTTGAGGAATTTTTTTCTCTCATAAGTGATCATTTTGTCTAGAAAAAGGTTGATGAATTTTTTTTTTTTTTTTTTATATTTCATGAAGAATCATCAGGCACAGCTTCAACGTGTATTTTTCTTTGGATAGTTTTGAATATTTACCTGTTCATGTATACCTTTGCTAGATATTAGTTATAAAATTGTTGGGTTCATATAACTTTTGCATATACATATTATATAATTTTTTTCATAATTTATTAAATTTTGGCATCTCCTAGAGCAAATCAAAATCATGGCTCCCTCCTTGCACTCATTTTGCTCTCTCCAGTTTCAGTTGAATGGAACGCATCTCACAATAAGTCAGATTGGATTTTCTTGGTGGCGTGTGAATCTTGGTGATTGCCTTTGTATAAGGACAGATAGCATGTTATCTCATGACAAATTATTCTATTTATAGAAATTTAGATACAAAGGGACCTCTCTCTGTTTCGCTCTCTCTGAAATAGGCATAAGAAATTTCAGATGTCAGAGTTTGACAATTAACAAATGAGTAAGAAAGCTGTTTGACATTACTTGCCATAATATAATACTGTCTGTTCCTCTTCCCGGAAAGATGCATTGTCCTATTTTATGATTCATTATGATGGAAAAATCGTATTGGGAGGGACGATTGTTCTTGAACTCGATTGTTCTCTATTCTAGATTCGGACTTTCAATCTTTAAGGCCCGTTTGTCAAGGTTTTTCGGTCTACTTTTTTTTTTTTTAATCTTATTAGTAAAAAATTCAATTTTTTTTGACTTTTTTGTTTTTGTTTTTTTATTTTTTTGTTTATCTTTAGCTTATAAAAGGAAAAAAAAAAATCTAACTTTTTTATTTATAAGTTAAAAAAACAAAGCCAAAAAAGTTATAAAAAAACTAACCAAACGTGCCTTAATCTTGAGATCAATTGGGTACAATCTGCAAGTAAAAAAGTTGTTTATTTATTACTTCACTAGCTTCTTTTTTTTCAGCAAAAAAGTCACACACAAAAAAAAAAAAAAAAAAAAAAACAACTCCCGTGAAGCCCATATTAAAAATGAAATTTAAATCTAAGAAGAAAAAAGTTAAATAAGACGAAGAAAAATAGTAAAAAGTAGCTGCCAAACGTGAATCTAGTTTAATTTTTTTGAAGATTTTTTTTTTTTTGAAAAATACAATATATAATATGCAAATCATAAAATAAGCCTCATTCTAAACTTGTATTATGTCTGATATTATCTTGGCAATTTCTTCAATCCATAACTGATCGCTGTGTTCTTTGCGTTTGTTTTTCTTTCTAGTTTACTGCATTGTATTGCATAGCTTCTGTTTATTGTTTTCTCCGCAACAAGCATTAAACAGAATTTGTACAAAAACACTTGATTATATTTGACAATTGGAACTTCTTTTTTTCTTTAGGGTTAGTAAGACGACTGGATCTTATGGACCTTGAATGGTAAGTGGACCTCTGTGTTGTGTGCCGAGACAATTCACCAACTATCCAGAAGCTCGTATATGAAGACTTTCCACAGCCCGTTATATTTGAAGATTTACACCATTCTTAAAGTCTTTGGAAAAGAAATTTATAACTGCCACCGAATGACTCTTTTCTCTTTTTCTATCTATAAAAGAAATGGAGTCGGTGGACGAAGGGATATATACAATTTTTTAGCAGAAGTGAGTGTGAGGAATCGTGAGAAGAAAGCAGTGGGAAAATAGTAAGGGTTTGTGTAAGAAAGAGTTGGTGAACTCTTGTAACTCCTCTTGTAATTTCCTATTTGTTCATAGTGAATACTGTAGTGACTCAGTGTATGTAGCCCTAAATTGGTTAGGTGAATCATGATAAATTTGCATATCTCTTTGTGAGTATGTACTATTTTATTTTCTTTCTTTATCCTCTTTACAAATTTAATTGCTCAGATCTTGAACAAATCTCCCCAACAATTGGTATCAGAGTCAGATGTCTATAAAATTGGTGGAGCCCGTGATAGCAAACGTTTTTGTGCAAAAACATGATCTGCTACAGTGCCTTCCCGTGAAGCTATAGTGTATCACTATAGTATCTCCGCGTGAAGCTACAGTGCGTCACTACAGTAACTGAGTTGCAGCAGTTCCGAGTTGCAACAATAACTGAGTTGCAGCAGTACCAAGTTGCAACAGTACTGAGTTGTAGTATTTTTTGAGTTACAATAGTAGCTGAGTTGCAACAATTCTCGAGTGCAACAGTAGCCAATTCCATGAAACATCAACGATGACAAAAGACGAAAAAGTCAAAATTGAAAAATTCAATGGTTCAAACTTCATATTGTGAAAGATGCAGATAGAGGATTATCTCTACCAGAAGGATCTTTGGGGAAGAAATTTGCAGCCGACATAGAATGACTCTATTTCCCTTTTCTGTCTACAAAAGGAAGGGAGCCAATGGACGAAGAGATATATACAATTTTTTAGCAAAAGTGAGTGTGAGGAATCGTGAGAAGAGAGAAAAAGGAAAATAGTGAGGGTTTGTGTAAGAAAGAGCTTGTTAACTCTTGTAACTCCTCTTGTAATCCCCTATTTGTGCATAACACAGTGACTCAGTGTGAACGTAACTCTAAATTAGTTGAGTGAACTACAATAAATCTGTGTGTCTCTTTCTGAGTATGTGCTATATTTATTTTCTTTATTTATCCTCTGTACAAATTTAATTGCTCATTAGGCAAATCTCCCTCACACTCTGATCATGAAAGCTTTTAGTTCTTCTCATATCCTAATTATAGGCCACGGTGGGTGGCCTGCCTTCATATACTTTTAGGTTGCAATGTAGTAGACTTCATTATATCGTTCTCTGAAATTACTACTACTTTCACCACTCTATTCACTCCCTTTTTGGCAGCCAAACTTCAACCGTCACTAAACCAAAAAACTCTTTTGCTTTATCCTACCATTGAATTTGCTCAAAGAAACAGAACACAAAATGCTAGACTCTATAACCAAATCCACAATATCAACCACCCCATCCAACCAACATGTTTTTCTTCAATCTCATCGGTTGGATCCACCCGGCTGAACCGCACGGGAAATGCTTCAGAATTTAAAGTTTATTTTACTCTTTGCATAGTGCTATATATATAAGCACTCTCACCTGTATCCCTTCAATCAACAGTATTCTTTCTCTTCTAGTTCAGATGTTCAACCTTACATAGCAATGGAAAACTTGAAGCTTGGCCAAAAAAAAAAAAAGAGAGGGGGTGGCCCATGCTGGAGAAGCAGGGCACATGCTAGATCACTCGGACATTGACCTGAGACTTTCGCGTGTGCTCTTGTTCTCCAGGTTGGGCCCTCTCCTAATATCATCGCGAGAAAAAGAAAAAAATACTCCAGCATGGCATAAGGCAATACAGGTAATTTTATTTTAGAATATTGTGTCTTAATATGAATTGCACATTAGTTTATTCAAATAACACAAATCTTGAATGAGCTAAGTTTGCTAAATGTAACACATAAGAGACCTTGGATCATTTACATTCAATCAAAGAAAAATAAAATTTTTGTATCAATGAGCTCTTATCTATGAGCAAACTAATCGATTTCCACACCACCAAAATTCCACATGTGGCGAAATTTATGAATGAGTTCAAGCAAAAGCAGTTGCCTCTGTTTCTGCACGAACCAGGCTAGCATAGATGCCATTGAGGTGGGAAGCCATGAGAGTTTCATGGCTTCCATATTCTGCAACCGCACCGTCTTTGACGACCGCGATGTGGTGGGCTTCTCTGATGGTGGAAAGGCGATGAGCCACCACAATGGTGGTGGCCTGCTTGGAAAACTTCCTCAGTGCATCTTGGATGTGTTTTTCTGATTCCAAGTCTAATGCGCTGCTAGCTTCGTCTAGTAGTAGAACTTTCGATTTCTTCAGTATAGCCCTTGCTATTGCAATCCTCTGTTTCTGGCCGCCTGATAGTTGGACACCACTCTGGCCAACCTGTTGCAGGATCAAGAATCACCAGCTGGGTCACATGGACTAAGCTGATCAAGGATTAACAGTCCACTCTAGGCCATAAGATCGAAACTCTGTTTCGATAGGTCACTTGTCTTGTATTTTTCTCAATCAAAATTATACAACATGAAAAGTTCTAAATTCTACTTGACACTAAATATTATTTTAGTATATAACATTGTATTTTGGTGTATTTTTATATGTTCCGGTGCGTTTTGATGAAAACATAAAATTTCGTTATTTGATTAGTGTTTCATTTCAGTCTCCTAAAAAACCTAAACGTTTTAGCTGTTTGGACATAAACAAAAGAAAATTTTATTCTTTCCTCTAGGCTCTAGATCATGTATCAATATTGAAACGAAATAGGGGTGAATTTTCTATACATACATACATAATAGATAGACATACCTGTGTATCATATCCCTGAGGGAGGCCACTGATGAACTTGTGAATGTAAGCCTCTTTTGCAGCTTCTTCAATCTCTGCCCATGAAGCATTTGGGTTTCCAAATGCAATGTTCTCTCTTATGCTCCCAGCAAAGAGAGCTGGCTCTTGGCCCACCAAAGCTGTCTGGCTCCTCAGCCACTTCACATTAAGCTCCCTCAAATCCTTCCCACCCATCAGCACTTTCCCTTGATTTGGATCATAAAATCTCTGCACCAACCATACCACTGTTGATTTTCCAGACCCACTTCCTCCCACCAGAGCCACCATACTTCCACCTTTGACCTTCAAACAGAACTCCCTCAACACAATCACCTCAGGCCTAGATGGGTATGCAAAAGTTACCATCTTGAACTCAACATCAAATGGCTTCGACCTTTCGATCTTCCTACCTTTATGGCGATCGTTGCCTATCAATGGCCTACGGTTAATTATATCCAAAACAGCAGGAATTGCAGTTGCAGCCATGGAAGTATCAGGCGCAAGGCCAGCTAGTTGTCCAACAGAAAATGAGCTCAGAACAAGAATTAGAAAAATTTTATACACATCCCCAAAATTTGTCTTGCCTTGTTTTACGAGGTAAGCTCCAAACCAGAGAGTTAGAGTGTATGCTCCATACATGGCACCTTGAGAGAACCCGAGGGCTAACCCGAGAATTTGTGACCTTCTAACTGATGTTCTCTGGGGCTCGGATAAAGCTCGATCAAAGGATTGAACTATCTGTTCTTGAGTTGAAAATGTTGCCACTGTTCGGATATTTGAGACTGCTCCTGCAGCAATATTGCTGGCTTTGGCATAGGAATTGTTGTCTAATCTAGGCCCCATGTTGATGATCAGGTTGAAATAGCTTGCACCGAGCGTGAATGGAGTGAGAGCAGAGGCCAAAAGGGCTAATCTCCACTGCAATTTAAACGACACGCCGAGGCCAACAGCAGCTGAACTCAAACCCATTAGTAAAACAGAGAATCGATCCCCAAAGGCTGACCGAAAATTGACACAATCAGCTGAAAGCCTTGAAACAAGTGTTCCAGTGGAATTCTTTTCGAAATCAAACCAACCAGGTTCTTGTTTTAATATAGCTCGGAATAAGAAATCTCTGACCCTTTTTGTGAGTTTTGTGCCAGCCCAGCCGCAGAAACCTTGCTGGCCTGTCATGGTGATGATGCACCCAAAGCCAAGCCCAACCAGAACCATACAGAGTATACCGACGTCTTTTTTCATCTGTTTTGTGTTTGGATTGAAGTAAACTTTAAGCGCTTGGCCTAGAATGAAGGGAAAGATGGAGAGAATTGCACCAGCAAGAATACCCAAGAAAAACCCAAATAAGAGTAAGGCAAACTCTGGTTTCTGTAAGTTCCATATCTCTGAAAGCCGATATTCCCTCGGCTTTTCTTCTCCCTTTTGTTCTTCCTCCTCCACTTGGCTTACTTCTTGCATGGATTCCAAGTACTTGGATCTTGAGATTTCATATACGTGCTTTGCTCTTGCGGCGTCATGAACTGATTTCTTATCCATGGATGACTCTGTATTTTTCTGACTCTCAGTTTTCTTTGACATGGGTTTTGAAACTGCTTCGGAAGCCAGCTTGACAAGGTTGTAGTAGGCGCCGGCCTTTTCCATGAGCTGGCGATGGTCGCCAATCTCCACAACAGAGCCCTGATCAAGAACAACAATAGTGTGAGCATTTCTTACTGTTGCAAGCCTATGAGCAATGACAATGGTGGTTCTGCCCATGGAGATCTTGTCAATGGCCTGTTGCACCACGGATTCAGACTCAGGGTCTAAGGCACTTGTGGGCTCATCTAAGAGAAGAATTCTGGGGTCTTTGATCATTGCTCGAGCAAGTGCTATCCTCTGCTTTTGACCACCTGAGAGTTGGGTTCCTCTGTCTCCAACCTGCCCAGATGATAAATTCAGTGAGAGTTAGAAATATGTGTATGCACATATAACTAATCATCTGCACAGGCGGCATTGCTATATATATATATATTTCGATATGCATAGTCATAGATATATGCATGAATGCTTGCTTTTATATGATTGTTCACTATGTTGCACCTGGGTATCATAGCCCCATGGAAGGCTACAGATGAAGTTGTGGGCATTGGCTGCAATGCAAGCTGCAGTAGCCTCTTTCTTGGTGGCATTCTCTCTCCCCATCATCACATTTTCTAGTATGGTAGAGCCAAAGAGAGCTGGCTCCTGACCCACCATACCTATCTGACTTCTCAGCCACTTCACCTGTAGAGTCCTTAAATCATGTCCATCCAAGGTGATCAACCCTACCAAAACATTTCGAAAACTTGATCAAGAAACAATATGAATCACCAAATAATTGTACCCATCTACACTACTGATTCTTTGTCTACTATTAAACATCATTTAGCTTACCAGTGGTGGGATCATAAAATCTCTCTATAAGAGCAAAAATGGTAGACTTGCCTCCTCCACTTACACCAACCAACGCGAGACTCTTTGAAGATGGAATTACTAGATTGAGAGAGCGGAGAATTTGAGCTGTTGGACGAGATGGGTAAGCAAAAGAGACGTTTCTGAACTCAATCTTTCCACGTACACTCGAGAGCCTCCTCCCTTCTGGACTGTAGGGATCAATATCTGGAACTCTGTCTATAATTTCAAACACTCGGCTAGCTGCTACAGTTCCTTGTGCAAATTGCGCAAAATATGACAATGACAATGCCAAGCCCCTGCAGAAATTATAGTAAGTTTTCATGGCAGAAATCAGTACCTATATATATATACACACGTTTTTTGACTCTGCAAATTGAGAGAGGGTTCATTACCTTCCCCCTACGTTGACCCCAAAGAAACATGCTATGGCATCACCTCCACTGATCTCATTTCTACCAACTAAGATGGCTCCATACCAGAAAGCCAATGCCCATGTTGAATAAGTGACTAAATATATGACTCCCATTCCTGCGCCCTTGGCAAAGCCAATCTTCACCCCAAACGGCACTGATTTCTCCAACTTCTCAGCATATCTTGCAGCCAAATGATCCTCTGCTACAAAAGAAAATACAGTTCTAATCGAACAGATGGCTTGCTCTGCAATGCTACCAGCTTTCCGATAAGAAACCTTTTGAAGACAGCACCAAAAATTCTTAGAAAATAGACACAACCAGATGAACATAAAAGGGTTTACAAATTAAACTATTTTGTGCTGTTTTGACTGCATTTTACCTCCTCTTTCGTTGTTAGACCAACATATACAGCCTTATAGGCAATACCACAGAACATAGTTAATGGAGTGACTGCAAAAACTGCCAGAGAAACCTTCCACGACCTCAGAAAACCAACCGCATAGCCACAGATGAAGGTGAATATATGATGAATGAAGTGCGCCATCTGTGATTTGAATAGTAATGATGTTCAATGGATCATTAATCCTGATGATCTATAAAACTCAATGCATAACTTGGCAAAATCATAAAACAAATGCAAGTCAATTATGTCAGCAGCATCAGCTGGACAAAAAGGCCTAAAATCTATTCATGATGTCTGAACTCTGCCAAATAACATTTATAAAAATGTATTCAGAAGTACAGTATATAAATTTTGAGCTCTAAATCACATATCTATCTGTGTAGAAACTTCACTTTTGTCATTGATTTCTAAGTCTGATTTTTCGATAAATTCAAATTATATGATGGGATTGGATTCAGCGGATCAACAGAAAAGTATGCAGCTGAAGGTACATTATGGTTTCCACCTTCATTTTTTCTTTCTTGTTTAGGACACACCTTAAGTCATCTATATACAAGAAATGACTAGTCCCATTTAAAACAAATTCTCTTTTAAGTTGCTTTTATTTTTTTATGTTCTAGAAGAAAGAAGCTGAAATCTATAAAATTAAAAAATTAAAAAGAAAAAGGATCATAATAGAAAATTTAAAGTAAGAATAACCTTCTCCCCCATCACTTCTTGGATTTGTGCTACATCACTTGAAATTCCATGCATGATATCGCTAGTACTAATTTCTGTATCAAAAAATCCAATGTCCTGTCGCAACACTGCTCGTAGATATTCTGTTCTAATCCGATGAGCTGATCGTTCCCCCACCATTCTCCAGCAAGTGATCTCTGCAATTCATGGATTCACAGTAATGTCAATGAACAAAATTTCCAGAATGAAAATTTTGCAGTCCAAAAAATGATAGAGAAAATTCCCTACTTACCCAAGTATGCTCCAACCACCACTATCGCTGCTAATCCAGTCATAAGAATACATATCTGAATATTAATGCCAAACAAAGTTAAATTAACACTCTTCGCCGTCCAATTTATGTACTTTATATTTAACTGTAAAGCATAGTTGAGAAACAAGAACATATTTATATTGACCTAGGAAAAAGGTAATGCTATACAATTAGAAAATTTATACAGAATTTATTACCAAAATAATGTAGCTAAGTTGTGGATCTATCACTTTAAAATAAATAACCCACCAAGATACTTGTTTATTACAAAACTGTCATTGTCACATCATTCTGATATAGAATTTTATACAAAAATTCTGGAAGAATAGCATTTTCCAGGAAAAAAAGGTAAAACAAGAAAGAAATTCATTGTATTAGTCATAAAACTCTTACTTTTTCCACTTCATTCATCATCTGAGTCGTCTCATTGTTTGGTCCTCTGGCGATCTTGTTTACAAAATTTCCAAAAAGGAAGGAGTACCAAGGAAGAGATCCTCCATTTATTAGAGCTCCCAAACAACCCAATATCACAAGAATTATATCAAACTTAGTTGAATACTTGAATAAGCTCAATAGCCCAACTGACTGTGGTGGCTCTGCATCATCCACATCATCATCTTCGTCATCATCATATTCTTCACTGTACCCAACATCATCGGCATTGTCGAGGTTACGCTTCCCACCATGATGATCATGCACACTATGATCTCGGGAAATCCCATGATGGTGATGATGACCATGATGACGGTTATGAACACCATGATTATCATCCATGTCATCCTCAGTATCATAATCTACATAAGCATGTGAGACAGAAGCCCAACGTGGATCCTGACGTTGGTGGCGATTGGTTTCTGTCTCTATCCTTCCAAGCTCATCCTTGTCGACCAAAGGGCCACTTCCTTCCTTAATAGTCGCTAAGCTTGAAAACTTATGGGATTTGCTATATTCACCAGAGGTGTAACTTCTTCCAACAAATACGTTTTCATTCTCTCTACTAACAAAACTTTGGAGCTCAAGCCTCCCCGACGGCACTGCACCATAGCCGGAATATTCATAGTGTGGGTTATGAAAACCACCATAGCTACGAGAAAGGTAATAGTCATTAGCTGATCGCCGGAATATTCGACTGCCGCCAGTACTGGACGGGGTGGCGGCAGTCCATGGGCTCAGCGCCGCACCAAGATTCTGATTGTAGCGCCGCCCGGTCGGCTCGAACTGCCAAGAGAGCTCCCCTTGCCATGACCTGTCATCATCGGAGGCGAAGGGAGTGGCCGGAGTAGGATTCCTACCGGGTCTACGTGGAGTAGGATTGTGAGAGAAGCTGTAAGAGCTAGACTGTGCAAAAGAGTGATCAGATTGGTAGCGGGGTCCGGTGGGTGTAGGGTGGCGGCGGCGGTGACTGTTATGGGAACGGCCATGGCGGGAGGACGAGTAGTCGATCTCGAAGGAGGAGTCAGCCATGAATGGAAACGATCTCTCTCACTCTAGATGGGTTGCCAATGAGAGAGAGAGGGATGGGAGAGGAACTAATGCTGGGGATGAATACGATGAACATAGAGAAAACTTTGTGAGTAGCTATCCATGGAGTTGAGTTTTAGGAGGAAAAGAACTTCGATTGATCCGCTGTTTTTTCTATATATATATATGTATAATACAGATGTTTCAATGAACAAAACAGCTGTTAAGAAATTTGTTAATGTGGCCTCCTGTCTTTGTTACATCTTTTTCTTGTCTATGTTTTGTTCACACCATGCATATACAAATACAATTCAGTCCTTAATTCTATATGTCTGATGGATAAACATTTTGTAGCTATAACAATTTGAGCCATTGATCATGAATAATATTCTTTCTTTTTTTGTAAACCAATTGTTGGTCATTTAAGTTCCAAGAACTCTTTTACTCTTGGAGGAAAGAAAGGCCATGCTACACAAACAAAATTTTGTCTCGAAAAAATGCTACTCTATCAAAATTTGTATAGAAAATCTCAATAAAATGAGATAGTATTTTTTTTGTAATTAAAAGCTAGGAAAAAGTTGTTATATTGAATGTTATATTTTTCAGTAAAATACTCACATTCAAACACATCATTTCTATTAAATTTTTTGACTGTGTAACGTTATTATTTTAGCTCATAATTTTATAAATACAATTGTCTCATCATGTGATGAAATTTACTGTATATAAATTTTGAAAGAACAGATTTTTCTCACACTTTGAAGTTTCAAGTTCTTCGTTCGTTCAGAAATGATCGCCTTGTGTTAGCATATAAATCATTATTGTAGAGTTTTCTACATAAAAATAAATTTTTTCTAAAATAAAAAACACATCATCATTGAGGAAGTCTTGCGAACCATATAAAAGAAGTTAGGGGCGGCTCTTCGTCGGTCGGCCGGCTAAGCGGTGAAACAATGATGCCGGCACATTGAGAGTGTACTAAATCACTGAAAATGCTTTGAATGTTATAAAATTAAAAGAATATAAAGTGAATAAAATAAATCAAGATAAAGTATAAAAAATAATTTTTTAATAACTGTTAAATACTTATCATATTAATTGTTTTGAAATAATTAGAAATAGATCTTCTGAATCACTTAAGACTTTATTAATAACATAAAACAAAAAAAAAATACAACATAAGCTTTGAGGATTTACTTATTTTTTACTTTCTTCTATTTTTTCTCTGCTTCTTACTTTCTATTTTCTTTCTATTCTTAATTGTACCTAGAACTCTCTCTCGAGCTCCTATATTTATAGTGATTTAAAGTTGGTGATCCAAAATCGAGGTGGCGAACAAATTCGTGATCCGCACGTTTTTATTGCGGTAGGTAGCAACCTTGGCAGTAGTTTCGAGACCTTATAGAAGTCACCCATTATCTAACATTTTTCCTTGAATGACCGCAAAATATAATACAATATATATTTTTTGAATATATTAAAACTGTCTCATTAAAACTTTGTTAAAAAAAATCTAACGAGAAAAAAAACTTTAGTGAAGAAAAAAGAATACAGTGTTTAACTCTTTCTGCTTAATAAAAACTTGTTTGTTTCGTGAAAAAATTCTCAGACGACGCACATCAATAACATGCACTAATTTCTCAAATGTTTCTGTTGATAGTGCTTGTTTAGGTAATAATTAATTCGATGAACAATAAGTTGGGTTTTAGGAAATTATCGTCTCCTTGTCGCTACTCTGTTTTCGATATATATATGGTCATTCTTCTTCGTGGGGGAATCCTACAAGGAACAATGGCATTGTGGGTGTTCTCTTCTTGTGTTTTGAATCTTTGACATTAAATGGGTAATTGAAGGGATCAAATGACTTCAACTTACGATTTTCCTACATTCATCGTTCTGGGGCCAGCCGCCATCTTTCATGTCAATATCCCTATACGATCTCGAGCGAGTGGTAAGCCAGAGACCTGACACCCTGTAACAAAAAATGAGAGAAAAAAAAAGGTGGGAACTTAGAAAGAGGACAACTAATACTATATTTGGAGATTTATGGAGAAGTGAACTTAGCATTGCAATATCTAATAAATAGCTTGCATACACAGAGCAGAGCCCTTCCTCTCTTCCCCATCTTTTTGAAATTTTCTACTCAATCGTAGTAGTCTTTGCATGCCTTCTACAAAGTGCATTCCACTCCCATCGAAATTCACTTCAGACTTCAAGGTTAACCTTGTTGCAATTGAAAAATGCGGGACCAAGTGGAATGTTGGTGAAACTTGCTGCCCATGTCCAGCTCCCAGTTTCATAAGCCAAGGAAAAAATGTAGCAGCAGCAGACAGAAGAAGAAGAAGATGACAATGATTATGATAATGACGAGTAATCATCTTGTATAAAGGCTAAAGCTATTGCCCGCATAAATACATAACTCTTCTTGAAACTGTCATATTTTTGTATCTAACAAAGAGTTCAAGATCCGATATACATCACACGAAGTCTAGGTGCAAATGAAGATGAGAGAAAGAATGCTTCGACTACCAAAATCACGGACATTATGCCAATTGGCAACTTTTCAATTAATACAATATACAACATAACATTTCAACACAACTATCTAGAAATAACTGACTAATAAATCACGAGGAAGGCCTCGCCAATACATGAAGATATACACATTAACACCACCATAGCTTAATAGGTGGTTGTATGGTGCCTACCTCAACTGCTTGCTATCCATATGTATTAATCGTCCTTTGCAGCCTATCCTTCAAGATGATCCCACAATCAATCAGCCTCTGGAACTTCTTCTCAGAGACAGTTACCTAGGCTTTGAATCGCTTCCCTTGCTCCGAAATGATGACAAAGAAAAGAATGATCTTGGAGCTGTAAAATTTAGACCCAAGAATAAGCGCACCAAAGTTCTTTTTTTTTTTTTTTTTCCACAAAATACTAACTCATTACTTTAACATGGAAGTTTTGATTCCTGTCCTCGAGAAGATGAGGAACCAAAACAAAAAGAGAGAAAGAGCTCAATCAACCGTACTAAATGCTAGCAGTTTATGATGGTAATTGCTCTTACAGCACTTGAGTAATCTTTTACACCCTAAAGTTGGAATTTTCAAAATCAGAGCAGATTTTCGACTGGAAATGACACAATCACAATTTATGCATATAAATGATAAGCAAGAAAGAATAACAGTTCCTGGACATTCAAATAAATCCAAAACCCGGAGAAATTCTATTGAGGGACAAAGCAGAAAGTGGCAACCATCTAGACAGCAGTAAATTTATGTGTGTGCATGTATGTGCTTGTGAGTGTGCGCACACATGAATGAATCACAGTGTACTTTTTACACTTTTAGCAAGCATCAGTCTATAGTCGCAAGGTAAGATTTCCTTTTAAGCCCTCTCTGGGACTTGCCTAAGAATGAGAAAGAGGAAACTCATAGCATGGAATAAGATTTGATCATATTCATGGAAATTCAAAGCCTCCAAGGAATACATGGCCAACCAACAAGCTATTGACCATATCACAGGAACCATAAAGATCTACGACAACTTTTCTATATCCAAATTGTTTTTTATCCTCACCCAACCATATCATTGGAAGACGTGGATGAAATTACATTCTGGAACAAAAGAAACCATAAAAAATAGCAATAATTTGAAACTGTCTTATGTAAAACCAATGATTTTAAATTGCTCAATGTAGGCCTTTTTTCTATCCCCAAATTTGAAATTGATCCTGTTAGAGTATGTTATATTATGCTTAGTCTCACATTGGTTAAACACAACTGGTAAAAGACTTATGCCTAATATAGATAAACCTTACGTGTGTTAGGGTCAAATAATACCCTACATACACTTTATCCACACAAACAACATAGTATCAAAGCCTACTCTAGATTCTCTATAACCGCCATTGTCAACCACCACCAGCTACTGCCGAAACCCTAACTCGACCCCATTCTCTCCTTCAAAACCCTAACTCGACACCCAGAACATGTTGGAGTAGACTGATCATCATCACCATCCCATTTTCTAGGGCTGACGTAATCGGTCGTACGATGACGTCATGCTGACGTCAGCCCTAGCTAATTGTTCGAAGTTTGGGATGCTCCACTCCGACTCGTTTTCACCTTCTGGATATTATGGTGATTTTTTCAGAATTTTTTGGAACCATTTGATGTGAGTTTTCTATTTTTGAAACTTTTTCAGAATTTTTTGGCCCGATTTTTTGATCTCCTGTTTGCGCGATTACCCAAACTTTTGGCTGCTTGAATCTTGTTCTATGGGTGCCGATTTGCTGTTCTAGAGGCTTCCTTGGTATTTTCTTGCTCGTTTGTTGGTTCGGTGGGCTGTTTTTGGCTCTTTTCTATCAACGGCTTTGCCTGTGGGACTGATTTGGGCTTGTTTTCTTCCTTCCCTGCACTTCTTGGGGCTGCTATCATGCTCTAGATGATCTCCGAAGTTGGTACATGATTCTTCTTTTCTGGGATTACCCTGGTATTTTGTTGATAGTTCCTTCAGCCCTTGTTTTTGGCTTTGTACTCCTCCATTACCATTTGAGATGACTACTAGTCCTGTTTTCAGTATTTCTAGTTCTCCTACTCCTACTGTTTCTCACCACTAGTCCCCTAACATGTTGTCCATCACTGCTATTCGTTTGAATGGAAAGAACTATGCTATTTGGACTAAATATGTTGAGACATATTTTTTGAGCTCCAAGCAACATGATTTTCTCACTGATGATCCTCCAATTGCCACTGCTGCACTTGCCCATTGGAATATTGAGGATGCCCAAATTTGCCTTAAATTGTGGAATAGTATGGAGCTTGATATTAGTGGTGCACTAATGTTTTTGAACACCGCTAAACAGGTTTGGCAACGAACTCAGGAGTTATATTCTGGGATTAATAATCTCCGTCGGACTTTTGATTTGTATCAAGACTATTTTTCTCTGGGTCTTGGTGACTCTTCTTTGGAGACATATTATGCTAAGTTCAGTCGTGTTTGTGAGGAGCTCAATATTTGTTAGCCTCTTTCTACTGATATTAAGGTTATGCGTCGACAGCGTGAGTCTCTTCATGTGACTCGCTTCTTGAATGGTTTGCCTAAGTCTTATGATCCGATTCGTTCTCAATTGCTAGGAGATCAGGAGTTACCTTCCCTTTGTGAAGTGTTCAGCTGCCTTCGCCAGGTCTCTATATCTGATACTGGTTCTGTGTCTTCATTACCTTCTGATCAGTCTGCTCTCGTTGCTTCGGTTCCTAGTGGTCCTCCTTTCCGTGGTTTTGGGTGTGGTGGTCGCGAGTCTGGAGGAGGGGCAAGCGGTAGTTTTGGTCATGACTCTGGTCAAGGTAGCCGTGTTTCTGTTGGTCCCGGTCGTGATTCTGGGCGTACGGGTCAGCAGTCAGGAGTTACTGGCCGTGGTCGGGGTCGTGTTCCTTGGTTTTGTACTTACTGTAAGGGGACTAATCATACAGTTGATCGTTGTTGGCAACTTAATGGCCACCCTTCTACACATCAAGCTACTGTTTCTGAGCATGATGGGTTTCGATTCACCGGGTCACCTAGCTCTGCTCCGCGTGTGGTTACTATTTCAGAGGATGAATACTACCGTCTCACGTCTCTGCAGCCATCTCCTCTGCCGTCCTCCACTGCTATCTTTGCTCAAACAAGTTCTTCCTTTGCTGCCCTTGCTTCTCATTCTCCATGGATCATTAATTTTGGTGCTAATGATCATATGACTAGTGCTTCAGCTATTTTGTCTGGCTCTCGTCCTATTGGCCAGTCTTCTCATGTTACCTTAGCTGATGGTTCCACTTCTCACATAGCCGGTTTAGGTTTCGTTACTTTAAATTCATCACTTTCCTGTCTGTCAGTAAGCTTACTAAATCCTTGAATTGTTCCGTCACATTCTTTCCTAGTTACTATATTTTTCAGGATCTCACAACGGGGAGGAAGATCGGTGAGGATACTGAGTTGGGTGGTCTCTATTACTTTACTGATGACGAGCTCCCGCCTTCTGTTGCCCTCCAATCCTCAGTTTCTGCATAGCAGCTTCATTGCCGCCTTGGTCATCCGTCTCTCCAGAATCTTAAATGCTTAGTTCCGTCTTGTAGTTGTGTTACTGATTTACCTTGTGAAGTCTGTCAATTTAGTAAGCATCACCGTGTTTCTTTTTCTCCTAGAGTCGAGAGTCGTGTGTCGCGTCCTTTTCATTTAGTTCATTATGATATTTGAGTCTTTTTCGTGTTCCGTCACGCTCTGGATTTCAGTATTTTGTTATTTTTATGGATGATTATTCCCGTCTTACTTATGTTTATCTTATGAAAGCACGTTCTCAGTTGTATGCCATTTTTAAATCTTTTTATCAGGAAATAAAAACTCAGTTTGATGTTCCTATTCAGATTCTCTGTACTGATAATGTTGCAGAATATTTTCGTACTCTTTTATCTATTTTTCTTGATGACCATAGTATTATTCATCAATCTTCTTGTTCTCGCACTTCCCAACAAAATGGGGCTGCTGAACGTAAGTTGCATCATATGTTAGATGTCACCCGTGCCCTTTTATTTCAGCGTCAAGTTCCTAAATCTTTTTGGAGCGATGTTGTTCTTACTGTCGGATATCTCATTAATTGCATGCCTTCCTCAGTCTTAGGGGGTCAAATTCCATATAACGTTTTGTTTCCTGGTCACTCTCTGTTTTCTCTGCCTCTTAAGGTTTTTGGTTGCATATGTTATGTTCATACTCTTGGTCCTGGGCGGGATAAACTGGATCCCCGATCCATTAAATGTGTCTTTCTTGGGTACTCTCGGACCCAGAAGGGATATCGGTGTTATTCTCCGTCTCTCCGGTGTGAATTTGTGTGTGCTGATATCACTTTCAATGAGTTCTTACCTTTTTTCCCGTCTT
Source organism: Euryodendron excelsum (assembly GCA_033060915.1). Classification (NCBI taxonomy): domain Eukaryota; kingdom Viridiplantae; phylum Streptophyta; class Magnoliopsida; order Ericales; family Pentaphylacaceae; genus Euryodendron; species Euryodendron excelsum. The sequence goes on from CM065394.1 coordinate 37,985,259, forward strand.
CTGTCCCACTAGATCCGTCTCATTATATCCTCACCTCGGTTCCTTCTTCGCCCGCTCCTCCGCTCCCACTACAGGTATATACTCGTCGGCCGAAAGTTCCTTCTGCACCACCTCCGCCCCTGCCCTCTCAACTACCTTGTTGCGAGATCTTGAGCCATCACCTGATTCGGAACCAACGTCACCACTTTCTCCTACTTCACTTCCGATTGCTCTTCACAAAGGTACTCGTGCTTGCACTTTTCATCCTATTGCTCGTTATGTCTCTTATGCACACTTATCTCCCTCCCTTCGTGCCTTTGCCACTTCTGCTTCGTCCATATTTGTTTCTAATACTGTCCGAGAAGCCTTATCTATTTTCAAGTGGCAGATGGCTATGGAAGATGAGATGTCTGCCCTTCACCATAATGGCACTTGGGACTTGGTATTTCTTCTATCTGACAAAACTACCCTCGGGTGTCGCTGAGTGTTCACTGTAAAATACCATCCGGATGAGTCTGTTACGCGCTATAAGGCCTGTCTTGTTGCTAAAGGTTATACTCAGACTTATGGTGTTGATTATGCTGAGACTCTCTCCCGTTGCCAAGCATGGGTTTGTTCGTATTCTTCTGTCTCTTGTTGCTAATCTTGGCTGACCTTTATTCCAATTGGATGTTAAAAATGCCTTCCTACATGGTGACCTTCATAAGGAAGTCTACATGGAGCAACCACCAAGGTTTGTTGCTCAGGGAGAGCGTAATCGGGTATGTCGCCTCCGTAAAGCATTTTATGGCCTTGAGCAATCTCCTAGAGTTTGGTTTGGCAAGTTTACTGATGCTGTTCTGAGGTTTGGCATGTGTCATAGTGAGTCAAATCATTCTATTTTTTTCTCTCACGTCAGCAAAAGGAAAAGTATTGTTGATTGTCTATGTGGATGACATTATTATAACTGGTGATGATCAAAAAGGTATCGATGAGTTGGAAACCTTTCTACAGCAGCAGTTTTATACCAAGGACTTGGGAAAATTACAATATTTCTTAGGTGTTGAGGTGGCACGATCTAAAGATGGTATTAGCTTGTCTCAAAGAAAATATGTGTTGGATATTTTGCAAGAGACTGGACTATTGGGCAATAAACCTGTTGAGACCCCCATGGATCCTAATGTGAAACTATGTGTTGACCAGAGGGAGTTACTCCCTAATCCAAATTAATATCACCGCTTGGTTGGTAAGTTGAACTATGTCACAGTCACACGTCCTGACATTTCCTTTGCAGTCAGTATGGTGAGCCAGTTCATATCTGCACCTCGTCTTCCACATTGGGAAGCAGTACTCAGACTTGTGAGGTATCTTAAGGCTCATCCAAGGCGTGGTCTGTTTTATCGAGCAAGCGGACACTTACGTGTTGAGGCGTTCACAGATTCTGATTAGGCAGGGTCTCCATCTTATAGGCGATCTACCACAGGATATTGTATCTTTCTAGGTGGAAATCTTATCAATTGGAAGAGTAAGAAACAGACCGTTGTGGCTCGATCTAGTGCAAAAGCCGAATATTGAGCCATGGCACATACTACTTGTGAGATTGTGTGGGTGCACTCTTTGCTTGAGGAAGTAGGATTCAATGTGCAACTGCCTATGAATCTATTTTGTGATAATCAAATAGCAATCCACATTGCGTCTAATCCAGTTTTTCATGAGAGGATTAAGCATATTAAGGTTGATTGTCATTTGGTTCACGAGAAGCTGATAGTTGGTGTGATTGCTACTCCCTTTGTGTCTACCGGCGCTCAGTTAACTGATATGTTTACTAAACATTTGTTTAAGCCATAGTTAGAATTATTGTGTAACAAGCTGGGACTTATTGATATTTATTCTCCAGCTTGAGGGGGAGTGTTAGAGTATGTTATGTTATGTTTAGTCCCACATTGGTTAAACACAACTGGTAAAAGGCTTATGCCTAATATAAATAAACCTTACGTGTGTTAAGGTCAAATAACACCGTACATACACTTTATTCACACAAATAACAGATCCAAAACCCTAGGTTTTTGCCCAATTATGCACAAACAGATTTTTCAATTTTTGAATATCTAGCCAAGTTTGTGCCAATTATTTGAACTTTAAAGTAATAACAAATAATTCACTTCTTGTACCTTTCACCAATTTGATAATACAAACACACACATAACGTATATTTGGTTCTAAAAATGCAATAGAAACTAGTGTTTACATCTGGCCAAACCAAGACATGCTTTTTCTTTTACTTTTTCTTTTTTCAAGTTTATCTGTGATCTATTGGCAGTGGATCAAAAATTATGTGGTTGTGCGAACACTCTTGTGTGTTTGCTATCAGCCTATCACACGCATTGAACCTCACACCAGCCTCTCCCCATTAGATGCCTCTATCCTATGTTACCTGACTCTTCTAAATATGTGAAGTACTCGTGTTTGACACTCGACAATCGATACTAGTTGGATATGCATCTAACAAGGATGTATAACTAATTGAGTTTACTATAAAACTAAGCATAGGACTTCCATTTTATGTATGAAATGCTATATTTTAGCTTGTAAATGCCATTTTACCCTAAAAAAACAAAATAAGTATTTAAAAAATATGAAATCTAGCTGTGTCCTAGTGTCTTGGACATGAAAATTAGATGAATCAAACATTTGGACATGTATCCGCACCCAACACTCGTACCCGAGTCCAAGTAACATAGCCTTTATCAGCATTACAAATGAATGTGGGGCAGTTAACTGAATTTCCACCACATCCACCATTACTGGTTGAACTTTTGGAATGAGGATGGTCATTGTTTCAGGTTATGCACGCTTTTAAGCAGACATCAAAAGTAGACATTGATTAGGCATCAGAAGCAGCCTCATTCTATTGGGCAGATCAACAATATATTCAAGCCCAGGGTTGTTACAGGCTCAAATTAGCCATCCAATCAGTACAATATTTTCCTTGTGTGAGACAGAGTATGCTTCAGGGTGCACTCTTTCGGTTTTTTTTTTTTATTTGGTACATTGGAGGGCTAAAGCATTGGGGAGAAGGAAAAGTCAAACTCATGACCTCACTCATGAGTGGGGGCACCACTACCACTGGGTTAGCCCCTCTCCTTGCTCAGGGCGCACACTAGCAAGCTTTCACTAGGTAGAGGATGGGATGAGATAGGATACTCCATTTTAACCATATCAACCAAGACATAGAATTTTATTCAGCAATCACTTCTCTAAAACCCTAGGCAAATGCTAAACTTCGGCTCTAGGAAAAGGGACCAAGGCTCAACCAAATCATTATTGCAGGTATGAAATTGAGAACAAACCCGTAAACCATTAACCATTTACAATGTCACCTACCTCTGATTTTAGTTAGTTTAACCAAATGATGGCACATGTCAATGAGGTATAAGACTAAAGCACAAGAACCTCCTAAACATAAAATATTTCGGGTCAAAAAAGGCATTTTCTTTAGTTGTACCTAGATGATGAGCAGATCATTCAAATATTACAGAATAGACGGTGTCCTTTGCTATCAAAGCTTAGTTCAACCAAATGATGGCACATGACAATGAGGTAAAAGACTAAAGCACAATAACCTCCTAAACAGCATAAAATATTTTGGGTCAAAAAAGGCATTTTCTTTAGTTGTACCTAGATGATGAGCAGATCATTCAAATCTATTCCAGCCACTAGCAATTGAGATGCTATGGTTGAATAGATGGTGGCCTTTGTTATCAAAGCTTCTTGAATGGAAACTTGTTATCTCCATGAGACAGCAAGCAACACAAAGTTCATAGGGCCATCAGCCCCACAGGCCAATATCTGGACCACCACGATGGGCTTAAATTATCATCTGGGTGTTGGTTTTCCGTGACTGGCTAAGTTTTTACAGTTCACCAAATAAGAACTCTTTGGACGTTCTATACTAAGTTCAAATTCTTGTAGGCTTAGAGGCACCGAACCGATCATGCCCATGGAACCTCCTTAACTCAAGAAAACCATGAAAAGTAAAGCTTATATGTGGACAACGATGATGGGATCAAACTATCACTTGGTCGTTCATTTTGCCATACTGCCAGCTTTAGAGTTACTCTTTGGAAGTCCTAGCCTTGGTTTCGCCTCTCATATGCCTGGAGGAACTGAACAGGACCGTGCAAAACAAAACTTCTCATGTTTGAAGGATTGGAGTGACTGCAGTCCTTCTAGTCAACCATCAAACAGCAACTTCATGCTTGCAGCCTCAGCTTGGGAACAAAACGGTCCGAAAAGACAAGTCTGGTATTAAAAACTTTCACCAAATTTTAGATTTTCCTGAGGCCTTGCCCTGATGGAGAGCCATCAGGAAACCAGAAGAAAAGCTATATTACTTGAGTTTCAAAAGGTTGAGGGGAAAATTCATTGAGAATTCTATGAAGAAATTTCTTGAGAGAAATCTTGAAATTGCGGAGATTTGGAGTAGACAATGGACTTTCTTTGCCATTCTCCCGCTTATTGACTAGGGCAAGTCATTCAAGTCCTCTTTTATCACGCTATTTTCTTTGGAACCAGACGCACAATACCTTAAGTCCTTCTCATAGACAATTTTAGGAGAACACAGTCACTAAGCCAGAGTCACAACTTTGTTAATTAGGAAGTCAATCTAAAATGAATACCAAGGGCATAATACTAGCAATATTAAATTTATTACTGAACAGAAACTGACCAGTAGGAAATCAACCTAAACCAGACTTGTTTCTAGACAGGCTGGTAAGCACAAACCCATACGCCAGCTATCTATCTAATGGGGTTGATACCATGAATCAAAATTCTAGGTTGTCAATTGAAATTAAAAGAAGCCACCCCAAAATTGCTATTCTGTTGATTTAAACTACAATGTGAAAGTGCAGAAAGGATATCCAATGGTGCATGTACTTTCTTCAGATGAAAGCATATATAAACTTACTGCTAAGGATAAAAGTCAAGAATAAACAACTAGGCAGGATTCATAAACAGTCACCTTTAATTGAACTTCCAGACAAATGATCCTCCGTCAGTTTAAAGTTCACCGGAGGTGCCGGGATAGAACTCTGTAAGGCTTGAACTGCAAGAAGAAAGAAACTTCTTGTTGTTATCTTGAAATCCAGTATACTTTATCCTCAATAAAATAAAAAGAAGAAAAGAAAAAAGAAAAAAAAGTGTGCCCGTTAACCAAAACAAACATTTACCCAGCCAAGACTAACTTACCCGCCCCAGCCTCTCTCCCACTCGTATATAATTCTGCGGGTTTTTAAATTGAATCGAGGTATGTATGTATATTTAGACCAGAGAAAAATCATTATTCAAAGAAAAAAGTTGTCTGCAATGGAAACTAAAAATGTAATCAATTGAGAGACAGGTGGTAAAGCTGTCAAATATTATCTTCGAACACGCACTAACTAATCAAGACAAGAAAGCAAGAAGCTAACATATCTAGCCACCCCCACCCCCGGGGGCATGAGAATACCAAAAAGACAAAAAAAAAAATGGGGAAAGAAAAAGCATTACTATAGTCCCTACAGTGCGCACCAAATCAACTCACAGATTGCATGGCTGCCAACGGTTAAAAACTCCAACATAAGAGAATGACTATAATAAAGGTCTGCATTAAAAACATATTATAATATCACAGCCAATATAGATTTTCCATTCTAAAAAAGTAGAGTTATACCTCAAATCATTTCCTACCAACTAAAGGCCCTGAACTTGATATCCAAAAATAAAATTTAATTGAAACCTTTCACAAAACCAAATTCATAAATATATGCATTAATTCATACAAAACATCATCAGCGGTGACAAACCTCATGTGCTGAAATTGCAAATAGGTCAATGAACATCCTAGCTTCCCACAATTAGGACTATAAAGCATAAAATTGCAGCAGTGGAGTACTAAATCAAATGTGAATATTCAAGAAAACCATTAGCTGACAGTAGGCAGTGTTTACAAAAGAATTTAGCAGAAAGTAAGCAGTATTAAGCATGCAGTAACTTAATTTTTTAGCAAATACAAATGAATAGGAAACACAAAGGTCACCTTGTTCACTGAAAAACTCGCTTTCATTAAAGCTATCATCGGAAGGGTGACCTTGTGAGAATCCCATTCTCGACTTCCTCAGGTCTTCTGATGACCGATTGGCAGGATCTCGTCCATCTTCAGTATCATCATCTCCTTCAGAAGTTGTAGCAGAAATCCAGTCAACCAAACTCTCAGTGCCACGACTTTTCCGTCCAAATTTTAATAACCGTTTAAATCCTTTTGTCACATCCTTGCGAGAATGACTATGGGAAGAATTAGAAACAAGAATAGGTTTCTGAGCGCTTCCCCATTTCTTCCTCATTCGAGCTGCATCAGCCTCTGCTTGATTAAGAGAGTGTGAATTCCAAGCAGGGCTCCCCATTGGAGAGTCAGCAGAGGCATCAATATCAGATGTCTCATGTGCATAAGAAAATGCATGTTGCATACGTGAATTCCATGACACAGGGCTTTCTTCAGGTGATTCTTGCACAACAGGTTGGAAGGTCGAAGGCACAGCAGCAGGCAATTCAGCTACAAAAGAAGGGTTCACTTGAGAAAAAGATCTCAGAGCATCACCACTTTCTGAACCAGAGTCATCCAACAGGTCAGATTCGTGGCTGAGTCTTGGTTTTCCATTATCCATGTTAGCATGATCTTCGGTAATCATGGCTTCAGACTCTTCCTCTTCATCTTTAACCACATCCAGTGATTCTTCTAGATCAAAGGCCAACTCCTCCGACTCGTCTTCATTGTTCGCAGTCCCAGATGCCACTGAAGCTTTCATCTTGGCTATAACAACTCCAGCACCAGGACCTATACCATTACCCTTTCTAAGGAAAGGCTTTGACTCCACATTCTTTGAAAATTTATCATAGAGACCATGTTCAGCTTGCTCTTTATCAAATTTTAATGGTGTCAAAACAATGCCCTCCGAGTCCAAAGGGGACAAGCCCTTAAACTCAGCAGGACTCGTAGAGCTTTTTCTTGAAGGCTGTGAAGCATGTAAACGCCGTGGCTTCTCTTCCTTGACAAGGGGTATCTCTTCACTGGTACTTTTGCTGCGGGCATAGTTTCTAGCCTGTGGGCGAGTTGAAGTTTTACTAACTCCAGAAGAAGGCTTCGTGTTTTCTTTTCTCAAGTCAGAGAAGTTGGGGACTGACTGCGCCAGAGGATTTTCAGACTGCATTCTTCGTCTCCCAGTAGTAAAGTTAGAAGCTTTTATAGCTGACCTCGGAACTGGTGCTGCTGAAGTGTAAGGGGTGGAAGATGACAAATTTTTATTGGGTAAAAGCTTCTTAGTTTGGGTGCTTTTAGAAGGACCGTCCCCCAAAGATGTCTCACTAAAAGACATGTCTTGGCCATATGGTTTCTGTTCTGCAAAGTCAGATAGATCTTCTTCATCCTCACTCTGCAGAAAATCTATTGGGTGCTGTCAAAAAGGCAAAAACTTTTAACTGTCAGTTGAAAAAAAAATAAAAGGTGCACTCTGATCTTCATTCTTGAACAAACATCTAATTTACCAGTCACTGGTTTTACTTTTTCCCACAAAACATAATTGAAATGCAGAATACCTGCTCCCTTTTCATAGTTGACTGAGTATTGAACGATCTGAATCTCTCTGCACGTCGCGGAGCACTAACTGCTGAATCTTGTCTATCAGCAGACCCTGAAAACTTGGCCTTCATCTCTGCTCTATTGCGCTCAAAGCTATCCTGAATGGACTTCATCTTGGCATCCTTCTCTGCCCTTTTAGAACCCCATTCTTCCCTAAGTTTTGCATCTCTTTTCTGCATATATTTTTCGTAGAATTTACCTCTGGAATCATCTGAAAGACCAAGCTCAGAAATATTCTGCATCAGGGAATCACCATAATCCTGATTATCTAACACTTTCATTGGTGGAGTAGCAGTAAACTTTGACATATTGCTGGAACTTCTCAAAGGTTCAGTCACCATGTTCTTGTCAGGAAATTGTGCTGGAGAAATCTCTGCTGGTGTTTTCCTGTACGGTAAACTTGCTGCTTGTTCAATCTGCAAATCAGCTGGCTTGTTTCTCCGTGCAGAACTGGACTGCTCTCCAGGACCCCGAAGCTTGTGCTCTGCAAAAAGCTTTTCAAGCTCCTTTGCTTTCATTTTCAGCTCATCATTGAGTTCCTGGTTTCCTTTGGGTTGCCTTACCTTCTGCACTTGCTCTGTAGATACAGTTGGAACGGTACCAATCTCTTCCTGACCATTGGAAGCAATTTTACCAGAGAAGACTGGCCTGTTGTTTATGTAATCAGAACTACTTTTGTCTCTCCTAGCCTGTAACTTCTTAGTCTGTTCAGGGGCAGAAACTTGTTTCTCGAACTTCGATCTTTGGAGTCCAGAATCTTCCACCTTTTCTGTGAAGTTGCCAGGTTGCTTCTCAGATGACCCCATGTCTCTCTTCCCCACTTCCTGAACTTCTCCCAATGATCTCCAATGGGGCTGAGAAGCTAAAGAATCTCCCTCAATCCCCTTACACTGAGCAGCAGAGGCTTCCCGAACTTTTAGTTGAGAGCCACCTTCCAATTGCCCATAGTTGTTAGTTGTCCTAGGAGGGGCCCTAATTTGAGAAATCGACTGACCTCTTGATCCAACACCTTCAACTCTGCTTTGAAATTCACTGTTTGCAAATTGATATGATTCACCAGTAGATATAACATCACTTTCTTTGCTTACAAAAGCCCCAAACTGGGACTGCAGAACAGCATGATCTTTCTGTCCAGCAACTTGTGTCTCAGAAGCAACTAGCACTTTGGCTCCACTATGCTCATCACCAGCAAAAGAACCCTTCAACCTCCTTTGATCCGTCAAACCAATCTGCTCTGCTATAGCACCAGGCAAAGATCTGGACTGGGCTTGAGAAGTTACCTGATCATTCAAACTGTCATCCTCAGCCCTGCAAAAGGAGGACCTTGACTGGGTCTTACTACGTGTTTGATCTTTCCAACCATCACTCTCAACTCTTCTCAAAGTGGAGGCCAACTTATTGGATGCAGAAGCATCTTCCAACCTGCCAGAAGAAACTGTAAACAGGTTTCCAGAATTTGTTCCAACCTTTGTCTCAACCACCTCCTCTTTTCCAGAAGTAACTCCAACCCGAATTTCAGGATCAGCTTGATGCTTTGACCCACTATCACCAACACTACCTAGAGCACTCTTAAGCTCGGGCTTCTCTGAAGCCAGTGAGTCATTCAATGGCTTTCGCTCCTCTGCCTTGGTTTGTGAAACCAAGGAAGAAGAAGGCGTACACAGAGGGCTCTCAATGTCCTTCCTTTCACCACTCACATCAACACTCATGTCACTGGCACCACTCCATCTCCGCAAGACAGCCTTCTCGACCACAGTGGATGCAGACGACACATCAGATGACAGTCTCCTGAGTTCAGCAGACTTCCCAACGACGGGCTTGCCACCACTACCAGTATTCTCCTTCTGTTTGTTCTCAAACAAGTGGATTCGGTCCTGAACACTGAGGCGCCTTGTGGACTGAGTGGTCTGAGAGGGCTCGTTCTGATTCACAGTCTCTTCTTTCTTTTCTTTCTCAACAGCCCTGCCGCTTTCCTTGCCCTGGTCTTTGTCGACACTCGACTCCCTACTACATCGTATGGGGAAGGTGACGGAAGGCTTCAAGGGTTGCTGCCACATGGACTGTTTGGATTGCTCGAAAAGCTTATTTTGTTGTTGTTTTTGAGTAGCGTTTGGTTCTCGGCCAGTTGGGTGTTTGTTCTCAAGGTGGTGGCGCTGGGGTTGGTTGGGCTCACTGTGCTGTTCTTCAGTGGCGTCTTCGTCAATGGACATGTCTGACCCATATGAAGATCGGATGGCAAGATCCTCCACTCCAGACTTCCATGGGTAGATCAGGTCCGGCCGTCTCTCACACAGTGACATGAACTTACTACATGCTTCGCTGCACCAAAATAATAAAATAAATAACCGTTAGGGGGAAGAATAAAAAGCAAACCACAAAAATAAGATAGGTAATGTGTTAGAGAGGGAAAATGCTAGTCAATCCTTCTAAATCTAATAGCAAACTAGGAAGGTAAACCTGATTGCTTGATTAATCAAGCACTACTAAGGGAAAGCATGGCCAAAATCAGGGCGCACCTGATGTGGGAAAAATGAGTGGTCCAAACCGTCAATGAACCATGCAGCCCTCCCATTATCCCATATGTCCTCAAAGTCAACATAATTTCACTCAGACCAGTAAGACCCAAATCAGGGAATCCCTTTTTGACTCAGATTTCTTTCACATATTAGAGGTTCCATGGTGTGACCACCACTACAATTTTAATTCATGGTGAGACAGTCCAAAAATACTAAAAATCTCACGATCACCTGTGATGAAGCAAAGCCTCATTCCAATTGGATACCTGTTGTACATGGGTGAAGTATATACTATATCATGCTTACAAGTCCTCATGAGACAAACAAGAAGAGATAGAAACAATTCATGGCCTAAAGCATGGATCACCAAATCTAAAAATGTGGAGTGACCCAATACCAACCAATAAAATCATTCCAACGAGTAAGGAATCAGAGGAAAAGCACTAGGCCAAGATTTATGTTTCCTTCTTTGACCAACAACTAAAAACTTTCATGTAGGCACCCATTGAGTATTAAAAGGTAAATACATGTTAAAATTTCGTTTTCTGAACAGCTCAGCAGTTAGTAATGTTTTAAATCAGTAACAAATTAGTTGGACACCACATCATGTCAACTATATTTCTTTCTTATTTTGTATGTCCTTTTCTTTCTTTTTCTTTTGTATTTCCTTTTCTTACTTTTAATTTCATGTAATCCATGTGGCAAAATCGAAAGAAAGAAAAGTTAAATGCAAACGGATTAAGAGCAGAGAGGGAAGGATGAGACAACCAATTCTGGAATTCCCTTTCATCCATTCATTGGTGAGAGCAGTAGAAAAGAATGAGAGGGTGATAAGAGAACTGGTAGCCCGACCTGTCAACTGCTTATTTTAAGTCGAGTCCAATAGATAACAGGTTTAACAAAAGATGGATGGCCTGTAGTAATTCACTTCCATTTTCTTTCTTCCTGTCTTTCCTTTCTTGACCTGGAGAAAGCAGTTAGGTTGTCTAGTTTCCTTTTTCTATTCTTTTATCTCTCCCCGCATGCTCAATTTATGGGACCAACACTAAGTAAACAAGCCTGTTATCTTTTCTCTGCATACTCACCATGTTTCTACTTCCATCGCGAAAAACATTGGCCTAGAGTCCTCTCCTCTCTACATTTCCCTCCCCATTTATTATGCTTCCAACCTAATCAAACCCAACCCATACAGTACACTGCAAAAAGGACCTTCTGACAAATAAAATGTTGAATAGCAAGCTGTTCCTATTTTCCAGCAAATAGCACTGGGTAATAAGTTTAATGGCCTTAGCAAGCTGATTGTCCCTATTTTCCAGCTAGTACAAAATTTCATTATAATAGCAAACTTATTGCTCAAACCACATAATGGAAGGAGAGAAAATGAGAAGAGCCTGGAGAGACCTTTGAGTTTTTTGTGCATATTTGAGAAAGGGGTGGTGGGACAGTGGAAGAGGTAAGAAAGATGAGGGTTTCCAGACTTCTTACTTTAGGTGATCGGCACCAAAATGATCTGCAAAAAGTTGAAGTTCCGAGACTGTGTCAGGGGTAAAACCAGCAGCTACTGCTCGAGCACAAGCTGTGGTTAAGTGCTGCCCGACAGCCATGAGCCGTACATCAATAGCTCTCAGAAGTTCCTTCCTGTGGAAATGGAAATTTGTAAGTACATGAGAGAGAGAGAGAGAGAGAGAGAGAGAGAGAGAGAGAGAGAGAGAGCAGAGCAGAGCAGAGTAGTCATTCTGCAAATTAACCATTTCATTTTGTGAGCGAAAGCATAATAATCTCCCACAAGTGACAAGAAGCAAAATATGGCTATTCATGCCTATTAATTTCTGACTTCTATTGAAAACGTCAACCATCCACTTTGACCAGAGGCTTTATCTGTACAGCTAAAAGTGTCCTAATCTAATAATTTGTCACTACTTCAGATAACAGTATCTGGTTATGCCAGCTTTGTAAAACATAAAGCTGGAATCTCAAAAGATAAATGTTAGCTCTGTAGAATTAAAATTTTCTAGCTAGCTCTCAAGCCAATGGCATATAAGCAGATAGGTTTCCAAAAATCCCAGACTGATTGCTTAACGAAGGGAACATCCACAATCCTATGTCATTATTAATCATGTCAACAAAAGAGAGCCCCCCGTCTAAAATCATTTTACTTTGAATGGCAAACTTACAAAGCTCTACAAGAAGACCAGGACAAGACTCATAGGCTAACAGGGATCCCCAAGGCAACGAGGAATCAAATATGCTAGTTTATACATGCTACCTTGCCAAAATGTTATTTTAATATGAAGCAATCAAGCACGTGACAACAAAAAAATCATCATAACCAATCCAAAATATCCTATAGCAGTTGAGCAATAAAAAGCACACGCGCGCATGCCCAGAGAGAGAGAGAGAGAGAGAGAGAGAGAGAGAGAAGTACTACTTTGTCGCATCAGCTGCTGCTGTAGCTGCATTCCCACCTGGATCAAAATTAACATCCAATGACTGTGTCAGAGAACGAATAACAACTCATACACCGCTAATAACATAGGTTAATGTAAATTCCAATTCTCAATCAACAACTCATACACCACTAATAATATGGGTTAGTGTAGACAACTCATACACCACTAATCGTCTGAGATAACAGAACTGATGTCGATGCAATTTCTAAATCCTCACAACCAAGATGGCAACATAAAGTTGGGGAAAGAGAAACAAAATGGCAACATAAAACAGTTGACCAATAAGAATATTTAATTGTGCATGCTTCTTTCTCAATTGGACATATGTTGGAGGAAACCAACCAAATCCCCATCCATCCAAAAAAATCCTAAATGTTCTCAAAACAAAACTTTTCCTATACTTCTTCAAGAATATTGTGAGAGATTCAATATTCGGAATGCTAACTTTTGCTACTAAATAAAACCATAAAAGCATGTGTAACTAATCAGGGAAAAGTAACTAAATGTAATGTCTATGTTGCAAGGAGAAAGACAGGGCAGACTTGATCTTTGGAAAGTTTGTTTCAAATAAAAGGCCATACAGGGTGTGCCTGATGGTGTCTAGATATGTAGTCAAGCTGTGCCCATCACAGGCACAATGCCTCTCAAGTGTTCATGCTAATTAGCTTCAGACCGATAGTTTTTCATGTCAAATAGGATAAATGTGAAATGTCAACTAGGATAAAATGAAGAGACCTCGCTGTAAAATCTTGAATCAAAACAATCCAGTAGTTTTCAAATTTACATGATAACCAAAATGTAGGGGACCACATCAGGTATGTCACCACAGCAGGAAATTTTCTAAAAACTAGGGAGATGGCAAACTCAAATCCTATCACTTAAGTTAAACATTGTTTTTCCGCACCAAGTTCCAAAATATATGTTTTGTTGATTTCCGTAACCATTCACAAGAGAATGAAGCTCTTTTGAAATTTAATATTTCAAATTCATTAACCTTTCTTCCGAAATTAAGCCATTTTAAAGACTTAATATACCAGAATAACCAGCCAAAAAATTTATCTACCCAAAATAGTAACATAACGTCATTCAAGGTCTATACATGAATGATTCCAACAAAAAGAAGAGGGGAAAAAAAAAACAGAACAATCAAAACTAAAACTATAAATATCCCGTGAAGACTTTAAGGATAAAGTAACAGAACTATTCAAAAATTTTAGTGCTATCGATTCTCCTAAAAGTCCCATGCCGTTAAGTTAGACATTTGTGCATTCAGCAAGATTACCCAGTTTAGAGCATGACATCGCCATGCTACTTGAGAACAACAGATTGACTGTCACTTGGCACTACTAGACTAGGTGCTCTCTAATTTCAAAGATGTGTGCTGAAGCTCAGTCCCTATTAAGCAATCCCAAAAGTGTCAGCTTACTAGATCACAACACAATTATACCACTCATTGATTGGGATTATGTTCTGACTTCAAGTCACAATGACCTCATAGTCAAAACATCAATACTCAACTCAACTAAGGATTTTCCCAACTACTTGAGGTCAGTGACATGAATCTTGTTTTGCCATTCTGCTCTTTCAATGGCGATAATCTCAGTTAAATGCAATATAATGTCTTTCTTATCCAATATAATTTTGACTCGCTTATCCAAAATGTAGATAATCTCACTCTTCCTAACCAAAGCATTTATTGGTCTTTGTTGTATATGCTTGAACCATCTTAATCAATTTCCCTCGTTTTATCTTCAATAGGAGCTACCTCTATCATCTCATGAATTTGTTAGAGAAACACTCCCATTTGAAAAGCCAAAAATAAGGCTATGTCCTCATGCTAATCAAGAAGCCTTTTTAATCTAATGGGAAGTGCTAATATGTCTTTTGAGTCATTGGTTCTTGGTTTGTTGAGCTTTTGTATGTTCATAGTTTTATGCAATGTTGTAGATTAGGCGAGTTTGGTAATAAGCTTTACTTATTTTTATTCTTGTGAAATTAGTTGAACCCAATGCAGAATTTAAAAGGTCTTCTTTGTTGGAAACTTCTTATTTTAAGAAGTTCATCATTTGTACAGCTGTGTTTGTAATTTTTAGTTCTTATTTTGTCCAACCAAAGAGTGTTCTCTTAGTTTTATTTATCACTGGATTTACTTAGAAATTTACTGTTCTCCAGACATTTTGGCTCCTCTCTTGGATTCTTCTTCTTTTTTATACTTTTCCTAGTGGCCACCAGGATTCCTGTAATTTTCCAGAACTTTAGCATCTCATAACCTTCCAGTGCCATCTATTTTAACCTCAACCTTTAATAAATCATTACACATCCCCTTCCCTTCTATGTCCACAAAATCTAAAACCATAAACAATTCTACGCCTTACCCACAAAATAAGCCAGTGTAGATATAATTCTGCTAAGGTTCTAAGCAATACAACAACAGTGGTGAAGAAGCAACACAATGACCATTGCATTCGACATATCAAATGATATCTGATAAGAATTTTATGGCATGACATTTCGGTGTCCAAAACAATTCAAGATAAAAGAGAAGAATCAACAGCTTAAATACAGATGACAGGGAATGAAACATACTCAATGTGCTGGAAAGCAGATCTCCTGTACCCTGAAATAAAAACTTCATAAATTTAGGGGGCAAAAAGAAAGAAAGAAAGAAGCATTGGTCCCATTATTATTATCATGGAAGAACAATTAAGTATATTTTTGGAGTTACCACCTGTGAATAGATTCTACGAGCTGCTTCTAATTGAGACATCTCTGCATCAAATGTATTGACCAGTTCCAAAACCTCTGGTGTACTAACAAATCGCACAAACCTGAAGACAACAAGTAACAACTTACATCAAAGTTCACATACAAAAATAAAATAAAATTTCAGGTTTTCAGTCAGTAATGTGGATAACCTCTCAAGCGTTCCTTTCGTGAACCATGTTTCAGCATTTTTACGTCCTTTCACTTCAAGCTTAATTGACTGAACTGCCGTTGCCACTTGTTCTTCTGCAACCTTCAAATGAGTCACAAATGGTTTCACTAGGCCTGATGCAAGCTTTTCAGTGTTTCCAGCACTGGAAACAAACAATTCACATCTGCTGAAATAAAGAGAAGCACAAGTATTAAAATCTGAAGGAAAAAAAAAAACACTGGTAATATATAAAGTCGTCGAAGGAAAATCCCCACCTCGAGTGTTTTGGTGACAACTGGAATACAGCATAATCAAGAGGAGTGTCGGATTTCATTTTCAGCCAACTATAGTGACACTATCTCTTTTTTGACTTCTTTCATACAAAGAGATATACCTCTTGGTGCTTAATAATCAGTATCATAAAAATCCTTGATTAATTCACTGTAAGAACTGCAAAACCACAATCAGCATTAGCATCTCTATGTTCTTAAGGCTTTGTTTGGAACTTGGAATTATTAGGAGAAAAGGTAGAGAAAGGAAAGTGAGAAGGAAAACCATTTCCCCACGTCTTTCCCCTCCTACTTTATAGAAAACATTGGATATTTTTTTTTTAAATCAAAAGAAATCAGGAAAAAAGAAAAGCAAGAAATGATATCCAAAACTAAAAATTTGTCGAACACTTCTATCATATTTCCTTTTCCTCATTGTTTTACATGATAACCAGACAAAGTGCAACTACTTCCTTTGAATTTTCTTTCCTTTTTCCCTCACCAAATCCATGAACCAAACAAAGCATAATGTACCCAAAGAAAATTCAGGTTTCAATAAAATAAAAAAAAGTAAAAAAATGGTAAAATCGAAGCTGAAGAAGGGTTATTGAAACACTTATATGAAGTCAATGCATATAATCAATTCTCGACTGATCCACACAGGAAACCACAATGTAACTGGCAAAGAAAGTAACAACCCGTAAGTAGATATCTAGAAAATGAGAATCGTATCCGATGGTAGGTTATAGATCGCAATTTTAAAACCTGGCTTCCAAACAAATTGCAATTGAAATTGAACTGAACTGCCAATGACACAAACATATAAGTTCAAATAGAAATGTCTTAGATCTGATTCCGCAGAAACCAGAATTTAAATGCTGATCCATATAACATCTGTATTTGTGTGTATATACATGTATATACATATAGAGAGAGAGAGAGAGTGGCAAGTTTGGAATTCGCTTAGTGTAAAAACATCATAATCTAACCAAGTCTGATAAATCTGAAATTTTCAAGTAAGACGTGGATGCCAATGGTAGAGAACTGAAAACCGTAAATGATGAACTGGAGTAACTGAAAACCCCTAGCAATTAAGGTACAAAATTTGAAAGAAATGCGAGACAATCGTCCAAATTGAAACCGACCTTGGCGATGCCAATGCGGAGATCTTCAATTGCCGAACCGGATCGTCCGACTGCCGTTCATATCCGAACCAACATTTTCGATTCTTTCTTCTGTATCTGTGTCTGTGTCTTCAAGATAAGGGAAGAGAAGAGAAGAGAAGAGAGAGAGAGAGAGAGGCTTTCCAAATAGTTTTTTTGGGGTTTTGTTTTTTTGGTTTTACGAAAACCCTACAATGGACTGACTCGTAGCTGTCGTTGTTGGTTTTCGCTTTACTCCCTTCTCAAAATGCACTCTCTCTCTCTCCCTCTCTCCCTCCCTCTATCCCTACGTATCAGAGAAGTATCGTATGGAGAGGGGGGACTCAAGGGGGTTTGAGTGCGTGTGCTTCAGCCTTCCGACAAATATTTAATTAGGCGTACAATCTTAACTACGATGAAAGACAAAGACACTGGTTTATGTTTCAAATTTACAACTTGACAATTGTTGCTCCTGAAATGACCATAAACCCCCTGTCCTGCTATTTTACAAATTTAGTACATTTCCTTTTTCGCAAACCAGTTTGAAAGCCAGTGAATAATTAAGGATGTGTTTGGGAAAACAGAATCAAAGCTTTGCAAAACGCTTTCAGTTCCTTTCTTATTCTTTTTCTTTTTTTATTTTGATCCACTACAGGTGTGACAGTGACTAGATAGTAAGATCTAAGTATTATAACGCTCGTGTGATTTATCATACATTTTTAAATTTAGTGTTTGTTATGCTATCTAATAATACTGAATTAGTCACATAAAATAATTTTCCTAAAGAACCAATTAAAATGATATAATATTCAAATCTAAGAAAAGAGGATCTAATATTGTTTGGCCAAAATGATTAAGCATTTGACGCTCTGCATGTTGGACAGTTGTTGCTAATCACATTGCATAATTAAAAACAAACAACTATCCTAGTTTCAACGTAGATGAATTGAAATCAATTATTCACGTTTAAATAAAGCTTAGATCTCCAAAATATTAAATTACCGGTAATTTTTCAATTATCTTCCTTAGTATATTTTAAAAATTTTAAACAATATTTTTATAGAAATGCAATCTTTTGGAGCACAAAGATTAAATTAATTAATTAACCTAAGCATTCAGACAAAAATTAATGAAAAAGAAAATTTATTTGGTTAAATGTGGTTGAGGTATATAATAGTTCAAATCTAAATTAGTCTATTGTCAACTAACTGGACAGCAGATTTAATTGGCTTGATGGACCACTTCACTATGCAGAGGTCAGGGCATTTTCGACAATTTAATTCATAGCATGTGGTCCAGATTCTGAGTTTTAACGGCCCTTTAAAATAAAGTTTGAAAACGAGAGTGGGAAATTAATGGACAGATCGTGAGGCTTAAGCAGAGAAATTTTTTTTTCTTCTCTCACAAATTAATGAAATCACTATTGTATTATTACAGTAATAACCTTGATAATAATCTTTTGGGAGACCAAGCGTTCGACTCTCGCTAAATGCAATAATTAGTCTCAAGGAATTTGTTATTTGTAAATACTCTAGTCCCAACGTGAATGACTTACTTTTAATAGAGTTAGGGATAAAATTAGTTGAAGTGCGCATAAACTAGTCCGAATACCTCTAACTGCTGAACAAAAAAATAAAAAAAAATTGTTCAAACAAAACCCCAGTGAACCATATGGGTATAAAGCATGCGTGATGTCTCAAATTTGTTCTTTCCTAGCACTTTCTTATATAATACTTAAAGTTTATATGATTCGTGTGTATGGTAGTCATGCACGAACTCGAGAGAGTATTCAATCAAATGCCTAAACACTCCATAGTTTAAAGGGGAAAAAATAATTTTTGTTTTTTTTGTTTCCATACCTATGTGGCTATTTATTTGGACGTGACCATAATAGTTCTTATCTCGCTAAACTCTACGAAAAGAAGTGAGTCATAGCTGAATTTAGACCCACCAAGATGCAAACTGACAGAGGTTCCACATCACAGCATTTGATTCACAAGGACTACTACCGCAAGAGGATTTAAACCTGCAATCGCATAAACAGGAAGGAGAAATTTTACCACATCTATCAAAGCCAGCGAGGTTATCACCTCGGTGGTAAATCTAAACTGACCAAAAAAGAAAAGGCATTTCCACTGTTTTTTTGGTAATTTGCCCCAATTTGGTTCATACTCACACTCTTTAGTAGACACATTAAAGATTTGTATACAGGCATGGGTACGCTGAACCCAATACACTATAAAATTATGTCAAACCTGGCCTATTGGATGGAACAGGTATCAACCTAGCTTCCGATTTACTTCATTGTTTGGAAGGGTTAAATTAAAGGTGAAGCTGGTCAAATTTTTTTTTCCCCTAACTTAGCCATCCCAGCTACAACAGAAAAGGTCATTTTCCACTTTAACTGTATCATGTTAAGATATCATTTTTTATAGTTGCTATCTGTCCCTAACAACATAATCAATCATACATACCTACATATATATATATGTAACTAAAGAATGTTCCTTTGAAAACTTTATCAAAAGTGACCCTGTATTCTTACCAGTTTGCCTATATTCGTCTTGCAGGCTTCAATTCCCAACCAAATTTTGCTTTCTCTACAACACTCATCCTGAGGGTATGTTTTTCTAAGGGTAAATCCTTTATGTCCTTTTCAGTAAAAACCTTTACCTTATAAAGAACTCAAACATGGATTCACCTGCTGATAATTTACCATGAAAGTCTTAATCATAAATGTCCTGCCCCTCTTTTTTCTTTCTCAACTTGATGGCAACAAATGGAATTTTGACAACTCCTACAACCCCATTGGCTTAGACAGCAAATACCAAGCCTCTTGAACTGAGCATCCTCTTCAGGCAACAAAAATCAGTGGGGTCTCTTGGAAAATCATACAGTTCCTCCTTCCGTATCTTCTCTCCCCATGACTAGTTTTGTAGCAAGGTGCTGATCAGAGGCCTTTAAGTGAGAGGCATCAAAGAGTCATTGTTTTTACTACTGTTTGTACAAAAATACTACAGATTGCAATCTGGTAGCTACTTGTGAACAATTCAAAGGCCCTCCCAGGTAGTAATCAGACTATCAAATATGGTCTACATTTGTGTAACTCACATTGTTCATACTTGAATTTGGGTGGAACTAGTTTTTTTTTTTTGTTTTTAATAGGTTGTCCAGATATTCGGTCGGCTACTTCACACAAATTAAATAAATTTTATACATTGCATGAATGATGCCTACTCACAAAAGGACAGGATGAGGGATATGGCTTGTTATTGGCATGGTATTGAGTTTTCACTTTCAAGGGGCTGTTTGTGGATCATATGCAGCTCAAATTTAAGTGGCTAATATGATTACTTTGTAGTGATGAAGCTGAGAATTTTGTACACCATTCATGTTTTGACACGTGTATAGCATCTGTCCCCCAATCAAATACTTAAAATGAAAAAAGTAATTATGCTAAACTCTGTAATTATGTAACAATCATTACCATTTGATTGAATTTGTTATTGAGGAGAACTGTGGGGTCAGGATTAATCTAAGATGTTATTGAGGTTAATCTGAAAGTGTAAATCTTTCTTAATTAGCGATAATAAGCAAAGATGAAGGTTATGATACAGATGGTTGTGTGGGCACCATCAAACTTGAATTTACCATCACCTTCAGCTGAAACTGCAGCCCCACCAGCAATCGATCAGTCTTGGTTTTTTTATTTTTTTTTATTTTTTATGATTGTCCGGGCCAATTTACACGATTCACGATTAATTGTAGTCTTTTATCTCATACAAATTTAATAATTATCAGGTTAAAAAATCTAAGATAGCCTAAACAATTAATAACACCAAAAAAATTTTAAACTGAGATTTTAGAAGGAGCAAAGCCCAGTCCTTGACCACAATGACAATTCTCGAGTTTCTAGTTATGTGACACTAGTTTGGTCATTGAACCATATCTAGATCTGGTTTGGTCATTTTTTTTCCGAAGCATAAAAAAAATAATAATAATTCGAATTGCCTACTATCACTTCAATAGTCGTTGGGGGCACATGCATGGTAATTGACTTGAGTTGTGAGGCTACATGAAGGTTGTTAACCATACCTCACTGTCACCATAATGAACATGTGTCTATATATATATGGCATACTGTATATATTTTGTAGATTTTTTTCTCCATTTTTTTTTTGAGGTTAAGTCTAGTATAATGATAATCAAGGTCACGAGTCTGAATCCATTTATCCTAATGCTTGTAATTGGATCAAGAATTTGGTAAGAAAAAAAAAGAAAAAATATATAAATTTACATCGTTGTTAGAAAAAGTATAGGATAAAAGAACATAAAAATAAAGTAAATATGTAAGAATTTAAAATCTCTTATTTTTCTCTCCGTTTCATTTTCCTTTCCTTTGATAAATTTAGATTTCAAGAATAGCATAAAAGAAGAAAAATTGAGAAATAGGACACTACCGACATGACAAAACTAGATTTACCCAAATTCCCTGTATCAAGTTCAACTCCAGCCAAGCTAATGCTTTTGTGAGT
The DNA here is from genome assembly GCA_033060915.1 of Euryodendron excelsum. NCBI lineage: Eukaryota > Viridiplantae > Streptophyta > Magnoliopsida > Ericales > Pentaphylacaceae > Euryodendron > Euryodendron excelsum. The sequence goes on from CM065394.1 coordinate 38,006,718, forward strand.
TGGAAATTTAGAACAAGGCATGTGGATGGCCTTGGAGAAAAGGTCAATTTATTTGCTTCGGCATTCACTTTTGAGTTTTGAATTCGTGCGTGTGGGTGGGTGAATTGGTAGGTGTGTGCAAGGAGAGGGAGAGGGAGCCATTATGAACTACCTCTATGTTACTATCCCTCTTTTCTTGATACATACATTACTAGTACACTTTAGTAGTTAAACTTAAAGCCCTTCTCGCATTTGACAATAAGATCGGGCTAAGCAATCCGGATATGAGTTTTTATCCCACATATACCGGATAAGGGAGAGATGGGGGATATGCAATCTAGGATTTGAGATTTAAGGTCAAATTATAAAATTATCATCCGAGAAATTTGTAAAGCGGACGCTGCTTGTAATAAAAAATTAAAAAAAAACTCTTTATTTATTTAACTGTAAAATTAAATAAATAATAACATGCTTTAAGGGAAAATAAAGGTCAGTCAATAGCCCCTACTATTTTTAGGCAACTATCACCTTATAATTTTTAAGGTAATTACACTTTACCGCAATATGATTTGAACTAAAATCAGATGATTTTTTAGTTTAGAAGTGAACAAATGATCTCTTGTGATTTTGACTTACTTACAAAATCATAAAAATTATTAGATTTAACGAAAATTCTATTATAGATGTATTTTATCATTTTATCTTGTCAAATTAGAACATCAAAAAGATTATTTAATCCTTTTATGCCTAACTAAATGGTTGTCTTTAAATAGTTTTTTTTGGATTATTTGACCAAATCGTAATTTTGATGATCTAATTTAAAAATATAAAATGATAAAAATATCTTTATGACATAATTTTTATTAAATCTAACAATTTTTTATGTATTTTACAAGTAAATTCAAACCATAAATGATCACGTGTTCACGTTTAAATCATATAAAAATTAATTACTTAATTTTAATTCAAATTACAAAGGTTTAATATAATTACCTCTAATTTTTATACATCCAATGCCTATTTTAGTGACTATAATCGAAATATTTGCCTCCGGGATTTGACCCTGGTAAGATCTTTGTAATTCGCACTTCTACCGTTCTACACTGTTTTTCCCCAACTTCAAAACAGAGCAAGAGCACCTTCACTCATTGTATATGGCGAACCATTTCTCTGGTGCTCTGATCCTATTCGTTACAATCGATTTCAAATCCAGGTACTTTTCGTTCCCCAATCAATTCAATAAGTCTGCTTGTATTCACTTCAGTTCAACTTTTGGCACTAATACAAAGCCCTCACTCTTGCATCTGATTTGAGTTTAGTTTGTGTTGGCTGATAGTTAGGTTTTGTATCTGATTGTGATCACTAGCTAATTATTGACATGAGTTGTGGAGGAAATACCAAAATTTATACATATACATATATATATATCATATGGTTGTGATTGGAAGTCAGGGTCGAGGATTTGTTTTTTAGTTCACGACCAAAAGAATTTTCTGAGTTGAGTTTGTTTGAAGGAATCGTCGTCTTGCTTTTAAGTTGGATTTTATGCTTTGTTCAACGTGAACTTCTACTGATGTTACTTGAACTTTTGACTGTACCCCTGCTTTGTTTACCTAGAATCTTGGTCATGCTCGCGTCGAATTTCATTGTTTCTTGGTGATTTCAATCTTTATGTGCTTTGGTTTGTAGGTTGCTTTCCCGGAAAACTTGCAAGTTATGGTGCTATGGATGCACCTAAAAGTCAATACATTCACACGATGTGTCAACAAATTCTTCATCAAGACATTAAAATGTAAAGTGTCAAAAAAGTAAGAATAAACGATATTTTATCATGATTTGGGTTGAATTTGTTCCCTCTCTAGTTCATTGAAAAGTTACGACATCCAATTGAGCAAAGCCGACAGGATATTGGGTCACAAGCTTTATAACTTAAACAACAGCTAAAGTATAGTTTTAAAAGCACCCAATCAATCAAAAGATCTGAATTTTATGCAAAGTAACCAAGTTTTGGATTACAACAATCAACTTATTAAGTTAATTTCATAAAAAAATTCTCATTATGGGCCCTCAAATTTATGTAACTTTCTTTTTCATTTCCTATATGAACAGTCCTTGCTGCCCATATCTTTTGTTTTTCAGTAACAAACTAGTTTGTTGAATTTCCTTTTATCCTATCTCTTTTCTTTTCTTTTTTGTTTTTTTCAGTTGCTTGCTAGATATTGTTGCATGTTATCTTCTATGATATAAGAATAATTATTTTCACAAGTGAGGTGATGGAATTAGAATCCTTTGAGTGAGTAAACAATTCAAAAGGGTAGATGATACCTACAAAACTGCAGTCAAATCAGCTTTGCAGGTTTATTCATTGTTTGGATTTGTGTAGGTGAAACACTTTTTCTTTGTGTCTGCTTCATGCCTTCTCCTAAAACTTGTTAGTGAGGTAAAACACGATTACCTTTGTTTGGACTTGGCAAAGTATCTGAGCTGTTATCACCTCATACTGCAAAACAATGCTATGATTGTGATGAAATCGAAAATTTCTGTGTCCTCCAAATTGTCGGAGATGTTCACCCTAAAAGGCTCATGTTTTAGGGAATTCCACACATCTATAAACTGCCACCAACTAATCAATCACAATCAATGTACAAAACATGTGAAGTGGAATATCTTTGGAACTAGGGAACCATCTCTTCACTTTTCTTCAATAATGAGTTTTTGTTAAGCCATTTCCTTCTAATTGAGGATAAAACAATATTCTTAGCCAAATAAAAGAGAAAATATTCTTCCACCATAACAAATTTTAAGTTAAGGAAACTGCATGTGTGCCAAAACGGAATTTTTTGTTGTTTCAAGCAGTAATAGAGATTTTTCAACTCGAATGTAATGATGGTTCTCCATATGTTAGTGACGATATTAGACACTCATTATGAGAAGGGGTTCTTCGAGCGTATCTAAATAGATACTATATTTACATACGGATACCTACATTCCATTTAGGATTATGAATAGACATAATCGGACTTGCTTTTTACATATCTCTCCTTATTTGGGACACTATTCACCTCTTTGGGCTTCTATCGAATCGAGAAATAAGTTTGATTGTTCATCTTTTTTATATATAAGGCATCCTCCGGATAATTCAAATCGAAGCAATTGGATGTCCGACTCGGGCCTATATGACATGACCGATCAATAGCAATACTCCAACACCCCACCTTTGTCATATATTCCATACATCACACTAGATAGATATCATATTCATGGAATACGATTCACTTTCAAGATTCTTATGAGTTGAATCTTTAGTACTTAAAAAAGTGTAGAGTGAATGAGAAAGATTAACGAATTTTGAACTGCTAACGAAAAAAGGTTTGGCAGGGTTTGCTTCCGCAAAAGGTCTGGGTGTCCCAGTTCATTCGGATTCGATCAGTGGATCATAAATGAGCGTAGCTTTACTGACCTCGCACCGAACTGAACTCTAAGCGAGTGAAAGATTAGCCCAATGGAGTGGATCTGCAGGGCCCCAAATGAATTGGCTTATTCAAAAAAGGCCTTGTTCTTTGAAAGATCTATCTCATGTCTGGTTGGCTTATGGATTTACCAAGAGTTCTTGTGTTGCTTGCTTGGATTTCATTTTGCTTTGCGTTCATTGCACACTGAGTACATGTGTCCAATGTGATTAAATGAAAAGTCTTTCTTCTATTTCATAGGAGATCAAGATGAATTGGTTGCTGTATGAAATAAAATAATCTAATTAATAGAAAACTAAAAGCTTATTTTACAATGATTGTATGACTCCTCAGAAGAAATTTAATAAGTCAATCTCCCTTTTCTTCCTTCCTGATCAAGCCTTTCCAAAATTCAAAACTCTGCCCATTTCATAAAGTTTCTTGGATTCATATGTTATAATACATAAACATATATGTTTTTGTGTAGACTTTGGATATTGGCAATTAGCATTTTGATTCATGAATATGGATGAAGAATTTTGATTGTGGGGCTTCGGGCGGGGAAATATGTATACTGAAGTGGGCACAATCAGTCCCATTTAATTTATCTTTGCTAGAGCAAACTTGGTTCCTGGACCTTATAAGTTTATAGTCATAATATTTCTTTACTACCGGTCCATATATTTTCCTTCAGCTGTTTCCTAAGCTATAAACGGTTTGGCTCGGGATGTTTGATCATTTGTTCCTTGATTGATTGATTTTTGAATATCAAGTCAATCAATAGTTAATTTTATCTTAATCCTATTTTGAATGGAGTGAATGCTATTCCAGCAAATGCTGAAACTTACAAGCGCACTTTGGAATACCCTCTATGGCAAAAACATGTGTCACTCTAGTACCAATGAAATATTACATTGTGCCAAAATCAACTCCTTCGACTTTACTTTTAGAATGTTGGCTTGATTTTCGAAACATCAGACGGTAATTTGGGTTATGATTCTTGTATCTTTATACCTAGAGGAAATTCTGAGACTATGTTTTGTGCTAGAACCTTGGAAGGGACAGGATGTGGTGTTTGATTTGTTGTTTTACTCCTACAGCTTCATGCGAACTAGTTGATGCCAGGTACTACGGAAATGAGAAAAGTTCTTTTAATAAGCTTGGCCGAGTTAGAGTTGAAACTGGCATATTTAATGACAAATCAAATTTCCCCCTTCGTCCTGTATTGCATATTTTCATACATTTTATTGCACTACTCAGTTCTGATTGAATCCCTAAGACAAAAGTAATTGCTCAATGCTCTCAAACATGATTATCTTTGTTATTGCTTTCTTCATTTGCTTGATGCTAGATAGAGATGCTCTGTGATTTGTTTGGTCAGGGAACAAGCTGAGATCTAGTCTTTAAATTAGGTTCAGATTGCTGCCTGCACTTCACCAAGCCCGTGTTCGCTTTGGCATTGGAAGCAATATCCATTTCTTCATAAGGTCTCATATCTGTTTCTTTAGCTTGCTTACTAAGCAGTTTTGCAGGCTGCACATAACCCACAAACAAACAGAAACGAGTAATGCAATAAATGCAAATTTTTATCAGAGATCTCTAAAATGGTGATATGGTGCTGACTTTTTCATATATGCTGCTTAATAGCGCAAATACAATTCAGACTACAGATAAACAGACCTGCAAAAGGAATGCAGTAAACAAACTTGAGCTGAGCATTAAATACATGTCTTTTGAGCATTTGAGGTAAGTTGAACTGGGACAATGAAGGAAAAGCAAAAGATGAACATTGAAACTACCAAATTCAAATACAAACTACTCTCATCAACTGATTAACATGGATCTTTCACCCATAAACAGAGGGATCTAATGTAAAAACTAACCTAAATCTAACTACTGCTATCGCTATTATTATTGTTATTATTATTGTTGTTGTTATTGCTATGATGCTTACTGTTCCCAACCCTTCTATGCTTCAGCTGCGAAAGCTCCAACTGGGTTTTCATGAAAAACTGCATTCTTTGCAACTCAAGCTCCTTGGCAAACTTCATTCTCTGCTTCTCCATCTCCACCAACTGCTGCAGCTTTGAGCTCTCTGCTTGTTCGTACGCCTCCCCAAACTTCAGAATTGCCCGAGTCAGCTCCCTCACCGAATTCCCCCAATTCTCGTTTTTCCCTCCTCCTACGCCTACTCCTCCTCCTCCTCCTCCTCCATCCTTGCTGCCCAGATACGCCCCAGGACGCACCATATTCGAATTCAACTCTCTGTTAATCCTAGGCCTCTTCCTCTCATACGTTTCTGGAGGGAAACTATCAGTAGAGTCCGGAGAAGGCGGCTCTGGTTCTGACCTAGACGAGTCGGAATCGGTCGGAGGTCGTCTCCGAAATTGTTGCTTCTGTTTCTGCTTTTGCTTCTGCGGTGGTTGTTTTTGCTGTTGTTGAAATTGATGAACTGATCTAACCCCTACTGGTATGCCCATAGGCACTTTATGGCCCCCAGAGGGTAGACTAGAAGTTGTGGCAGATGTACCAGCACCGGCGGCGGATGCGATCTTGGCCGTAGGACCGATCAATTGGTTGAGTCTTTCGAAGAAGGGCCACTTGCTCGGCCCACCGCCGCAGGAGATCCTCGATATTTCGAGCTTGTATTTCTTCTTCACCGTATCGATGCGATTCTTGCACTGAATGTCCGTCTTGGGAGTCTTGGCGTAGTCTTCGCGGCTACTGACTATATCAGCAACTTCTTTCCAGTGCTTCTGCTTCAGATTCCCTCTGCTCAGTTCCATGTACCTTTCTCCCCAGGCGTCGATTAGCACCGATGTCGCCCCTTCGCTCCAGCAATCCTCGCGGCCACCGCCGCCGCCTCCGTTACCAGAGGCCCTCGGCTGCTGTATGGGCAGGGCAAGGGTCAGGGCGTTCTGAGGCGGCGCGGCGGCGACCGTCACCGTTATCCGCCCGTTTGGGCGCGGCGAAGCCGGAGATCCAGTATCAGGCGAAGGGTGCGACTGGATTTCTTCGTCGTCCTCCATGGTGGGGATAATAAGTTGCGCTGGTGAGCGTAGGAAACCTCCGTTCCGGTGGCCGCAGGAGAGAAAACGGTGAAGTAGTTGTAGAGAGAGAAAGGAAGGAAGAGAGATAGAGATGGAATTAGGGTTTTTGGTGTTGACCGGAGGAATTTATTGACGGGTGCGTTGACGTCGTTTTTACATTTTGCATACAAATTAATTGAGTGTTTTTGTTGGTGTATCCGTTGACGGAAAAAACTGAGAGGGGTTTTGACGGCGTCGGTCGAGGCAGCACCGAAGGGCGGGACACGTGGTAGGAAATGGAGGGTGGCCCGGGTACTTGTTTGGATCGTATTGGATAATTCCGGGAAATCCGTCACCGGACTGATGCCCTTGCCGGCTGGCTGGGTTGGTGGACCTTCCCTGGTTTTATCTGGTTACCAAGCAATATGACCAAAAACACCTCCATCTTCCCTAGAATTCACGAAGGTGCCCCTCTCGAAATACCCAACGTATCCCAGAGAAGATCCCAAGTGCAAAGCAGGTGATAGGGGCGGTTCAGTAATATCGTATTAAGTTAATGCTGAAAAAGTTTTGGCTGCTGCTGACTTTTTGCTGTACTTTTGTTGGCTCACTGAGCGGGTACTTGAAACCGGTTACGGCACCCGGATTTTTCTAGCCGACGGTAAGTGTAACGGACAGCTGTGTAGGGTTTTAACTGACGGTTTCAAATTCGGTTGGAAAAATAAAAGAGGGGGTACGTCGGGTACGATGGGGAAAGAGGAGTCACGTGGGAGGGGTGTCGGGGCCAAATGACCGGTGACCGGTAACTTTGTTGTTTGGTTTTGGGTAATAATGCGATGCTGCCCATAACATAAGCGCCGCCCCGGCAGCTTCTTCGAAGTCTTCATGATTGTGACGAGTCTGCTGAACACAGTATATCGTGCATCTTACTCTTATGTCCCGTACCTAATCTTATGTTAACCAAATTTATGCTGCAGCACATTTATCTAATATCCTAAACAGTAATTTAAAAAACAAAAAAAAAAAAGAACAATTGGATTCACAAAACTTGTAGTTTTTTTAAAATGTGGCGGTCCAGTACGATGACTCCAATCTACATTTTGCAACTTGCATTAGAAAAAGTTCTTATCAATTTATGAATCCATTTTGCAATAAAAATTAAAAAAATAAAGTGAAATAAGTTATTTCTTTTATTTGATTCGGTTAGAAAATTAAGAAAAATTTAATAAGTATTTGTTAAAAAATATAGATTTTTTGTTTGGTTACTTATCAACAAATGAATATATATATGGGTAATTTTATTTTACTTTTAATCTTTTTTTTTATTTTACTTTCATTTTATGTTTTTATATATTTTTTTTGACCAGTTCAAAATCCATACGTTACAGGTTAGACAAAAATTAAAACAAACAATCCAAAGAAGTTCGATGCATCAATTGCATTTTAATATTCGAATGTAAAATTTCGATCCTAGGTTTAAGTGTGTGGACATTTGCGGGAGGTCTCTTCCGCCAGACTTATTAGTTCCACCACAATGGTTACAAATTATAATAGCATTTGAGTTTCTTCTTTTTTTTTTTTTTTGGAGTTCATTGAAAAATATTAGAAGAAGAGCCAAGCCAGCAAGGGAATCTGAGGAAGGGAGTTCGAACTTCTAACCTCCTAAAGGGAGGTTAGGAAATCCTAACCTCCGGTTGGTTAGCATTTGAGTTTCTGATTCCTGCTTCTCACGCAAGGCACCTATGGATTTGGAATACCAGCTTGAGACATAAAAGAGTGTCTTTCATATTCGTACTAGGTGACTATTTGAGAATTGGAAGCCCAAAATGATATCTAAAGCTTTTTCAGAGACAGCAATCTTCCCCAGAAACTCATTCTTTGTGGAAACATACTGTATAATAGAAGGTTACTGCTATTATTAGACCAAAGATTGGTATGTTATCAGCAGAAACATGAACCCTCAGGTTTACGCCTAGCAACGGGTCCGAAGGGCTCTGTTAGTAAGGCCAGTTTCTAGGTCACCAAAAATTAACAAAATTGCAGCAGAAGTGTGTACCATTCCTTGTAAATTTTACCAGAAAGACCAGTAAAATGGACCTTCCAAGAAATGTTGGCTAACAAGCTTTCCCCCCATCCAGGCAGTAAAAAAACCCAAGAAATACAAGGCAGTGGAATGTATATGAAAAACTATACATAAGTGAGTAATATAATGATGAACAGGGTCCAGGACACTCAGAATTTCAGGGTCCAGGACCCTTGATCCAACCTAGATGCTACAAAACTGGCAGAGTCCCATCCTTTGCACTAATTTGAAAGATTTTCCTGGGATTTCCTCTCTCAGATACTTTCTAATGTGGTTTCGGCTTATATCCATCAACAGCAAAATTTCGTGTAGCAGCAGGAATTGCTAAGCGCATCCCATCAAGTTCAGGTTTTGCAATCACTTGACAACCCAAACGAGACCTGTGGGAAATCATTATATGGAATTTAAACAAGCTTGGATCTTAAAATTATTTAACCATGAGTTTCAAAATTTCGGGGACTTACGTCTCTGTAAGACCAAAAGCAAGATCTAACATGTCATTCTCCTCATCAGTTGGATCTTCCAATTTGTTGTAGTACTCCATGTCCTAATCAATATTTTCAAGAGTTATCTTTACACCATAGCCCATCAATGCCTTCTTGATATTCTTATTAGTCAACATCATCCAAAGTAAACGAACATTTTATTGTAAATAAAATCGCATATTCTAGCAAGGAGTTAGTGTTTGTCAAAAGAAGAAATCAGTGGATAGCATCCACTCATAGCCAGACATTCCACTTTTTAAGTGCTTAATATGCTGTAGCTGCCCTAGCTATGCATATTTTTGCCGTAGTTACAAGAGTGCTCATTAACATACCAGAATCACATGACAAGTGGAACAGGCAAGTGATCCTTCACATGCTCCTGTGATGAAAGTGAAATAAATTAATTTGTCAAAGTTACAACATACTGAACATCTTAAGTCTCATAATTAAGAAATTCCGGAGAGTCAGCCAATAAATTATATTGTTTGTCTAGGACCTCTTAGAAACAGCTCGATGAAGTTTAAACAATAATAACCACAGAGGATAACTTTGAAAATCAGCATAAGGTGCAAAAGCGGAATTGCAAGCTTCAAGAACTTACCTTCAAGGTCTATGTCATTTTCATGGGCGGCTTCTAACATGGACATCCCAATTGGGACCTTAATTAGCTTCTCCTCTCCATCTTTGTCAACAAATGTGACTGATATTCTGCAGATCCAAATGCAAGGTTATGCAAGACATCCTAAGAGGCACTTTTGAGGTTCTGGTTGAGTGAGAAGTAAAACTGCTGCTTCCATGCCAAAAAGCAAGAACTTACTTGTCCTTTTGTTCATCACCTCCCTCTTGAGGTTTATCAGCAGCGGTGCTTGAAAAAATTTGATGCTTCTGATTGCAAAATGTAATTGAAGTTTCAGTTAGTCAGTTCAAAAACAAGTTTTTGGCTACTCAAAATAGAATAAAACAATTATAAAATGCCTAATTGATCTAATAGTCACATCAAGCCTAAATAAAATATGAAGGCAGATGTAAGGTAGGCATGAGAACAACCCAAATAACGCAGAAACCAAACAGATGAATTCAAGAAAAACTAGTATATATCTTCCAACTTCGCAACCTCTGTCTCTGGTGTTGTAACCTGCATGCCTACTTACTAACTCATTTCTCGTGTACTTTAAGCTTGAAAATTGAACTACTCCAGATCTTCCTTTTTTCCCAACCTCTGTCTGCCATGTTGCAAGCCTGCAGGCCCTCTTATTAACTCATTTCCATTGTGTATTCTAAGCATCGAAAGTGAAATTAATTCAAAAGCATGTTTAGGCTAATCACATGCAAAACCACTACTCAATCGGTAGTTGCCCCTGTTACCAAGCTGATTTAATACAAAATTTTTTTCACTTTGCCAGGTTACAATTAACTATGATAATCAAAACTTCCACATCCACACTGTTTCAATATCAGTGACAACACAAGGTAAGAGGTAACCTCTAGTTTTTCCATACTATGTTGACAAGTGCATGCTAAAAAAGCTATTTATATTGGAATTGGGAAAACTATTGCTAACCAGATGCTGCAAAGGGCGCTTGTGAAAAAATTGTGTATGGGGTGTTCTTGGAGTAGAAGTTTCACCTGCCAAAGACAGACAAAAAAAAAAAAAAATAGAAATCTTGTCAACCTGCATTACTTGATTTAGGTAGGAATTTCAGAGATCCATTATAGATTTGAAGAACATACAACACTAATGCAGCTAAAAAGAAAGGCAAGAAAAATGGCAATCTGACAACGTGAAGCACAATGTGTTAAAGGTACTCAGAAAGCACAAGTTGGACCGAATTTCAGCTACAGTGCATTAAAAGAAAGTTAATGCAGTAGATGATGCAATATGATGAATGTAAACATTACATGCTCTCCAAGTCCAACTAATAGCCAAACAAATAACACAAGAAAGCCAACTTAGTATTCATTACATTCCGATTATTGATTCCACCAAATCACAACAATGAATAATGAACTAGCCCTTCAAGTCGATCTCACTAAAAATCACGCAATTCAATTAAGCTTAGAGGCTATTCAACATGTATGGTGAGAGGCTAATGGATGTGCTGACGCTCTGGCGCAAGATGCTACCCAAGCTAGCATGGAAGCCCAGATTCTCTGGCAACCCCCTTCTCTGTTATTCAGTTGTTGACACAGGACACCTCGGACTGGGGGAATCCATGGAACATTCCTTTGTAATTGTCTTCTTGGCTTCGGCCTCCATCACACCAAAAAAAAAAAAGAAATCCTAGTGGAACGAATTGAAACTTTTTGCAACACAATCCAACAAAGCCAAAGCAAACAACCACTCACCTCTCAACAAAAACAGAAGAAATACATATTCCATGTTTTCGCAGTAATATCATTACAAGCAAATAAATGAACAGTAATTTCATATGCCCCTTGCAAAATATGCAGCTATTTTAACAAAACAAAAAAAAAAAAGGACAAAGCGATCACATATTGGCATAAGTACGTGAACTTTCATGGTAAAAGAAGACAAAGATGCAAGAACATACCTCTTGTTAAACCCTTGATCAAATGAGCTCCAAGATGCGAAAATTTAGTGGTGAACATTACTGGAGCTACACAGAACCTGGGGCACAAAAATTCAAAAATGTTAAAAAAAAAAAATCAGCTAAGAAGAGTTAGTAACAAGTTGGGCCTCAGCTTGCTTCGTCAAATCCATCCTAATTTTCTGTGTCCTTCCACCATACGCAGTGACAATTCATTGCTCAGTGACATTCAAGCAAACATTTAAATCATTCACCCAAGGAGAGAGTACTGGTGTTTTGATGTAAAATGATTTACAATGAAAAACATTTTTTATGCAAAGTTTTTACCTGAAAAAAGATGACTTTCCTTTTATTGTCCAAAAATATTTTTACATGGGATATTACCTACCGATTTAGAAGCCGCCTAAAAATAGATTATTTAGACCTGGTGGATCACATTTGTCATAAACCTTGTGCATCTGAAAACAATACCGACAACAAAACTCCAATTGCTGGAAATTATTACAATTGAAAAACCTCAACCAACATGAATCCGTATAAACAACACAGAAAGGTTTATCAATTGGCACATTGTATCAAACATGTGGCATACAAGTGAAAATGGAAGAAAGAGTGTAGCGTCTGGTTGAAAGCAAAAGAATCACACAGATAAATAAGAGAGAAACAACTATACCATTCAAACCAAAGCAGAAACCATAAAAACAACATTCAATTAACACAAACCGTCCATAAATTTTTTGTAAAATTGAAGCTCAAACAATCACCCTCAAATCGAGTTAGTTGAGAGCGATAATCGTAATGGGAAATAGGACATTGCGGCGGAAAATAATCGCCGGCATCGGAAGGCAGACCCAACAACAGAGGCACAGTGGCTGGGTTGGAACAAATCATCTTACAGATACGGATACAATTAACACAGTTTGCAACTTCCGAATTCACACGAAGATCGAAAATCCACTCGGAATTGAAAAAATTAACACATTGCACACAAACGCACAGAAAATGAATATATGAACAAATGCGAGAGATTAATATAGGTTTAGGATGTATATATGAACAACAAAAGGAAAGAAAACAAGAAAATGAATGAATGTAAATAAGAAAGAACAATCATGTCAGTGAAATTAACGAACCTTCTCGATCGTTGTTGATATCAATTGTACGATCTTCGTGTCGACTATTGGGGCTCTTTCTCGTCTGCAAAGAATTGCCTGTATTTGAAGCTCGTTTGTTGTTCAATTGTCCAAAGAGTCTATAGTCCAAACCACCCAGGAAGATCGAGCCCCCCTCTGGATCTGTCATGTGGGAAAACGGAAGAAAGGTAGACGCCGTCGTTTTAAAGCACCGCCGCCACACAAAAACACAATCGTTTGATGTGGAAGGAAAGTTAGAAGAAAACCGGATGGAGATGCGGGGTATCGAACCCCGTACCTCTCGCATGCAAAGCGAGCGCTCTACCATGTGAGCTACATCCCCTATACTACAAGTGGACGTTAGTTTGGTTATTTGATAAGTTGAAAGAGATAGGAAAATTCACTAATGAACAATTTCTTTTCTTTTGTTTGGTTCTAAGGTTTGTTTCTCTCTGCTAACAATCTAACTATTAAATTTGTTTTTATCTCTTTTGTCTTTAGTAAGTTAAACTGTTAGCCTCCAGTTGCTATCATTAGTTTACAGAGGATTTGGTTTAACTAGTTACACTACCATTTCTCGTTTAATTGGTGCCAAAGTAGCCAGGAGAAGAGAGGCGAGGACAGCCTAGTTATAATGGCTCCCCTACTTATGCCTGCGGTTGTAGATTCGATTTACACTATCCTTTTTTAGGATTTTCACCTCTAATGAAAAAAATTTTTAATGCAACCGTCGTATCACATCATTATGTTTATGTGATGTAATAATATATTTATATAATGCTATGAGCAAAAAGAGACAATATTTTTTGATATATTATAGACATTTTATTACATGTATGGTAACATCTAAAATTTAAAATTTTTGTCATATAAAAAATTATACATATATTATAATTTAAATAAAATGTCACACCATATCATCGTAATGACAGTCATCCGGAATAATTACTCTATCTAATGTTTCCAAAAGGGGGCAAAAAAACAGTTTGTAAGAGAAAATTGACAAATTAAATAACGGATGCAACGCAAGCATGAGAGAGAGAGAGAAAAAGGGTGGCAAGTTTTGGCATTAGCTTTACAAGCACAAGAGAAAGACAGCCCAACATTGCATGGTATGGACCGCCCAATTCATTGGAGAAAATTCAAGGGTCCTTGCTACGATCGCCCCTTCATTTCAAGCTCTCACCATTTGAGAGCTTTATATATGAAATAACACCCATAAGTCTTCTAATTAACTGCAATACTTAGCTTACAAAGAAGAGTTCTTCTTCCCAATAATTAATCAGTTTCTCTGTTTCTTATCTTCTTCTCTCACTCTCTCTCATGGCTTCCATTATTTCTACTTCGCCAGCTCCTTTTGCCACCCTTCCTTGCACTCCCAGGGTCAAATGCACCATCAGACAAGCTAACATCTCTGCCATTGTAAGAGAATATCAGTTTCTTTTCTGTTTAGCTTGAAAAAGAGTACCCTTTTCAATCTGATCTCAATTTTTGCTTAATTGAATGTAGTGTGGAACTCCTGTAGTTGGGCTAAGACTTGTGCATAAGATTCAAATCACCAAGGCAACAGAGAGATCTTTCCCACTTCGCTGTTGCTTCAAGAATACAATTTCATGCTCCATTGTAACAATCTGATCCCTCTCAAATTATAGGTGGTTGTCTAGCTAAGTATGTAAAGCTTACTGATATATTTTGTGCAGGCTCAACCAGAAACTCTGCAAATTGTTCAAGGCACAATCGCGAAGCAACTCTCAATTGATGAAAGCACTGTGACCCCTCAAACAAAATTTGTTGATTTGGGGGCTGACTCTCAATGGAATACCCTTATCGCCTAAAAAATGAATTTGAGGCTTCAAACATGTTTCATTGAAGGAGGATTCAAAATACACGCACCATATTTACAAAGACCAACCAAATACAAAACCAAGAAACGGAGCACAAGACCCATAAGCACAAAAATTACAAAGGAAAAAAGAAGAACATAATAAAGAAAACCATTCCCATCACTAGGAGCTATATGCAGAATTTAAACAGGAGTGCTCCACAGTCGGCTCTTTCAGAAACTCCATGAACGACCTTTATTATGCTTCAAATCCATGCCCAAGTAGATATACATGTCATATACTACATAAATTTCCTCTTTGCCCAAAAGTCCTTCCTAGCTTGTCGATTCTTCACACAAAATCTTCACTTCCTCTCTCTCTCAACTATCCAAAGCACTGATCACTAACCTGCAACAAATATTCCGGCAAACATGAAGAAAATCTTGTTCAGACAAAAGTACAAGACACACTATTAGCAGTTGGATCTCTTGACCTTCCTTCCTAAGCATCTAAAAAGAAAATCAACCCTCCATTTTGTGATGTCCCAAGAATCATGGTTTAGGACACGAAATATTCCATTTACTTATTAACATCTATGATAATGGAACTTTCTAACTATATTTTTCTGTGATTATAAAAATTGAAACTCTCATAATTTATGGTCCCAGCAGTCAGTAGGCTGAATACACATATGTATATATATATATATATGCACGCTATGTAATTCGTGTTGATGTAAGGGGTATTATAAGGAGAAACAGGGCCATAAATGTGATTTGGAAAGGTAAGACGAAGGAGAGAACCAGTCGTAAACGGTCGGACTACTGGGCTCCGCGCGTTCTAATGGTTCCAGTGTCGATTTTCTCCTCGTCAATCTCTTGAAGTCCCCCTCAGGTGTGGTCGCTGTATCCAAAAAAAAAAAACCCCAAAAAAAATCAGGAAATGGGAACAAAACCTTATACCAAGACCATCATCACCATCGTCGAACTTTCATGCTTGCAATTACATAAAACAAACAGAAGCTTACGTGAAAAAGACGAAGTAGGGGTGCTAGAGCCGGCCGGAGAAGACGGGACGGAGCCCGAGTTGGCCGAGGCGTTAGGGAAAGCTGCTGAGTTGACTCGGCGGATGGTGATGCGCCGGGAGACGACGGGGATTTCGACGGGGGTGATGATCAATGGGGGAGTAGATCGGGAGGCTGAAAATGAATTGTACTTGCGGAGTTTGCCGAGGCCGGTTTCTGGTGCCGGTCCGGCGAGCGTCTCATCCCATAGCTTGTGGAGGAAACCCATGTCTTCTTCTTCTGTTCTGTAACAACCTAAGTGACCGGAATTATGGCTTTAGTTGAGAAGGGTTTCAGTGCACTGTCCTAACTCCAAAAACAAAGGAGAGAGAGAGAGAGAGAGAGAGAGAGAGAGAGAATAAGGTAGTTTTGATGACTTAAGGTGAATGAGTAGCTCCGGCTAATATGGCTTTAGTTGGAACTTGGAGCCATCGAATATAATTAAATGGTACAATATCTTGAACTAATGAGTGATAAGTGGGTTTAAAATTTTGGTTAAAATTCAAAATGCTGAAGAAATGACTAATGTAATATTCCAATCAAGCAATGTAGTGGCTTTCTAGATGCATAAATTGAAAATATGTCTAAATTTATCCATTTGGTATAATGGGAAGTATGTGTTTTCAAAGTCTTTCTCAATTTCAACAAATAGTATTAAGATAAATACAAACATAACAATCACTTCTTTCGTTTATAATTTTTTTTTTATGTTTGGAGTTGTGAAGTAAAAAAAAAAAGATGAAATGAGAAATCATATATATATATTAGTTGTGTTTGCCTCTATAATTTGTTTCTCTTACGTGGCGCTTTAAATAATCTTATATTTTTAAAATACCATGTCATAAGAATAATTTGTTAGATAACTATTAAATTTGTTAGCAATTGATTAGATAACTGTTAATTGACTACATTATTAATTTTATAAGATATATATAAAATAAGATTGAGATAACTATTAAAAATAAGATACTAAAAAGAAAAAGAAAGGCAGATTAAGATTCCAGAAAAATAAATTACTTGTAGAATTTGTGGTTTACAAGACAGTTATGACATTATAAATCATAAAAAAGAGAGCAAAGCATAATAGTTAGCAAATCAATGATATCACAAGTTTTTGAGTTTTATTAAAGTTGTGTATCTTTGTCAGATCGGAATAAATACCTAAAATTCTAGAATTAATTTTAAAAAAAATGACTTAATCGGTTGACTATGATTAAATAAAGTAACATCAATTTTTTCTTTCATGTATTGAAAAAAATTTCTATTGTAATTAACTCACTAGATTTTTTACAAGTTCTTTTATTTTTTACAATATTATATTATTATAAAAAAATTAATATTGTCAAATTTTAAATTGTATACTGAATTATTTTAGATTTTAAATTAATTATTTACAACATATATATACAATCACTTTTCCAAATATTTCTTATTCATCATTCTATAATAAAAGATAATGGTACGTAAATACTGAATTTTGAAAAATACTTACATCCCGTGCATTGCACGAGTTGATACCTAGCTACATAAAAAAATTAATGATATCAATAAATTTACATCCAAAAAGAGAATAATAATTATCATATGATAAGAGACGTGGATATAATTTAGTAATTTTCAAAATAAAAAATCGAATAATAAACAATAAAAAGATTTAAATCAACTCTAATTATTTAAGTAACCCTTCCATAATCACAATTTTCAATGTTTTGATTGTACATACAAGAATATCAAGTTTTTGACAAAAGTCATAAGCCGAAGTAAACGAAGTTTGACAAATTATATAAATTAAAAAATGAAGCCGAGAAGGAGATGTAAGCCGAGAAATGAAAGAGAGCCAGAGACGGAGCCACTTCTTGTAGGAGTCAAAAAAGATATCGGGGTGGGGAAAAGCTGACTTGGTCCTTTGGTTTGGGTTACTATTTTGAAGACAATTTTGCCCCCGCCTATATTTATTGTGGTTCAAACACGTCATCTTCGGATAAGAATTGGCAATAGAGATCTAGTTCTAGAATATCAATCCACTTTCATTGGACGTTGACTTCTGGTCCAACCCACTTGCACTCACGTACAACAATGGTGTTCCAATTATTTATTAAGTGCCACGTCATTTTTTTTTTATGGATATTGATTGGATCCGGCTGCCGCTTTAAGAACCTTCAGTAATTTTTCATTTCACCTAGGTGGTCATAGACAGATGGCCCACTCAAGTCTGTCTTCATTTATAAAATTTAAAATAATTTTTATAATTAATAGGTAAACTTAAAAATTATGTTTAAAATATATTTAGTTAAAAAATATATGTAAAATAAATTTTTTATATTTTAATATATTTATGTATTCAAATTTTGTATTATTTAATATTATTTTAAAAATTAAACTATTTTTAAGTTAAAAGGATAAATTTAAAAATCATAATTTTTATTTTGAGCGAGCTTGAGATTTGTTTTTAGGCTCGAAGAAGAAAAATTAAATGTAGGTGAAGCCGTCCAATGTACAACCTAATTTCATCCCAAAGAGAAAGAAAAAAAAAAAAAAAAGCGCCCCTTTGTTTGATTATAAGATTAAGAGTGAATATAATTATTTGAAATCCTTGCACAAATTATTCTGTTGTGCATGGATCTTAGTAAAAATACATTTATCCTTTCTACATTTAATCATCAACTTTAGGATTATTAATCTAACTCTAATGGTTAACATTTTTACAATTTCATAAAGTTTAACCTCAAGTCACTTCATCTCAAATTCACTCATTCAAACATAGCCTAAATTCAATCCATTGTTTTTAGTAACCATCCTTAAATGGGAGAAAGTGAAAGTATATGTTTTTTTATGTATTAAATTGATACTAGGTGTCAATTAGTACAGAAGTAATCACGTCGGTCATATGAAATGATAACTCAGATGCTATGATAATATAGAATTATCATAATATAAATTATAGAGGTAGGGATAATAGATTTGTAGCTCATATTTTATCGTTAGAGATCTTTAAAAGCATCATATAAATTATGAATTTATATTACTATAACTATCATAAAATATTATCTTATATCTAACTAATCATATACTTTCATGTATAAAATTGTAGTATTTGTATACATAGTGTGTATATGACTGTTTGATAATAAATTATTGTTTGAGATAATTTATTGAAAGATTGTGCAGGAGATAATTTGTAGGAACTTAATTGCTTAAGACTTCATCTTTCAATAGAACACTTCATTGGTTAACACTTCATACTTAAATTGGGAACTTTATTAGATTACAATAAAAATTAGTGGGCAATTTAAGAATTTTATTAATAAAAAACTGATTTTTTATTGGTAGATTAATATAATTTTTTTAAATAAGACTTTTGTAACAAATAGGGAACTCATATACATTTAAACGTATAAAACAATTGATAAACATCTTCATTACTCATATAACATGGTATTTAAAAAGTATAAAAGAATTTAAAGAGTCACATGGATGACATTTATGCTCCGTTTGAAACTCAAATTATCGGTGAGAAAAGAAAATTTTAAAGGAAAGAGAACAAAATAAAAAAATATTTTTTATTATTTTTTTTAAAAAATTTTCTTTACTTTTTTAATTAAAAATTTAAATTCCAAACAAATTATTAAAAAAAAATAAAATATAAGACAAACATAACTTTTTTATATATATATATATATATAATAATTGCATATAACATCAAAATGGGTCCCACCGAAGCCGCTCGATTCCAGTGACAGAGTCAAAAAAATTTGGCCCACAAAGACTTCAAAGCATTAGTCTTTTAAGTTATATCCTATCATTGAATTGGGTTAGGTAACCTCTGAAATGGAATATAAGCTTAAGTTATTATCTGTCAACTAGAAAAGGACTTTCCCACGATGCCATTCTCTTGATTACTTTACTTTGCTTCTTTTTATCTAAAATGAAAGACAAAATTAATTTTCAGGTACCTAAAAAGTATTCCCATTTTATGAAAATCTTCGGAATTTATTTCACTATTTTCATCAAACTAAAGAATTCAAAATTTATTTGGCATTTTCAATATTTCTTAATTTCTTTCTCGAAACTCCTGAATATTATGAATTATTCCCAGTTTTTTTCCCTGAATTTTCATGTTATTTAGGATCATTATGGAATGATGACTCATATTTTAAAAAATTTTCACTATAAATATATTTTTGTAACTAATTTTTTTTTGGGTAAATTTTACTGTGAACTATTACTGATATTTTTCTGAATTTCTCTCCATTCACTATCGTATGAATAAGTAGTAGGGTAATGCATCATTATTTGCCTTGATATTTGGGCTCAATGGGCCAGTCCCAGGTCTGCAAATTTTGATTGCTTTAAAGGATGGGCCATCTGTTGTGGGTCAGCCATGAACTCAAATCCCTGGCCGAGCGAGAAATCTGCTCTTAAACACCAAATGTCCTAGCTCCTCCACTCCCATGGAGTGGATCCCATCTCTTCGAGCACTGAGTAACTTTTCTGGACATACGTACACTTAGTATTGGGTGAAGTAGTTTGTTTGGGGCAATGTTGGGGTTGGACTGATGTGCTTCTTTTGCCTTTAACAAGGAGCTACCTTTGGTGATATCCGGGACCATGCTCTATTCAAGATTCGAAATTTTTTAGATGCTATTAACTCTTTGGAGTTACCTACAGAGTTTGACTCAGTAATTACTTGATTTGTATGAGATGGAAGAACTGCACAGATTTCAAAATTAGTAGAGGTATACATACACTGGCCCAAGACTAGATTAACCAAAACAAAAAACAAAAAAGAAGGGAATTGCCTTTGGCATGGAAAGGTCCTGTAGTTAAAACTTGGCCCTTTGACATGGCTAGTCTAGGCCAAGCCAAGCCAGGTGTCACGGGCTGGCAGGCCAGGCACCACACGGTGACAGTAATGCGACCCGCCATGATCATACGCAGCGGAATACACCCGTGAGGCGACTATGCACCAAGCAATAGTCCTGCCAAACTCAAACACCAAGGCATAAGATTATGCGTTTGTCCAGGATCCATCTGTAATGCCCCGCATAACTCTTTAAGCACGGACCACTGATACTCAAGCCATAAGGCAACCCAAGCTATAGGCGACAGCAACGCCATACTCAAATGCGCGCACACACGGCAAGCAATGTGCTTAGCACCAGTCCCTCTTGAAACACAAGCCAGATGGCCATGTGCAACTAGACATGCGCGCGTCAGCCAAGTATCACCTGTTAGGCACAACACCTCCATCCTTGAAGCTCTTAGCGCCCCGCGTCAAGGTTGCCTGCAAGGAAAGGCACCACCGAATAGCAACTGATAAGCCCACAACATTGTGCCTCACGACACCAATGCTAGCCAAACCAAGCGGCCGTGTGCACAAGCGTGAACCCAATGTGCAAGTGCACAGGAGACACACGGCATGCAAGTGTGCACACCGAGGTCCAATCCGTCATGGACATAAGCCCCACCACTTTATAATTATGGCGTAGCAGGTGCGAATGCCACAACCCCATCCTCGACGCTAATGCCCAACATTTGTCCCACCGGGCACAATGCCGCTCATGTAGCCCCTTGACTAGCATGAGGACTGCGGCCACGTGCCACAGCCGGCCCCCAAGTCTCGCCCACTCCCTTAGAGGACTCACTTGAATGCTGTCCTTTTCGGTAGCACCAGGGGGTGGTAGAGTCAACACTATGCCCCCCCTTATAATAGCATTCTGAGCCATCTCCAAACTAATAGGAAGAAACATCCTACCCCCTCGAGGAGTCATAATTCATAAATCCAATAAATATGAAAAATACAAATTACGAGATTGCCATGCCACCGGCCAATCATGCTCAGACATGCTCTACGCTAAGGTCCCTCGCGGCCCCAGACGTGCCACGGGTGGCAACCCGTGACACCAGGCCATGAGCATTAATTGTGGCCCATTAATTGTGGCCCACAATTAATCTTTAAATGGCCGAAACCAATGTGTAGCCTCCATTCTACAACTGGGAATAATTATAACCAAATTACATTAATATGGAGTAATTATACTTTAATCACACAATTCTTTAAGAGTTAAAACATAATCTTTATATAATTTGGATTTAACTGTAAGCTTAATGAAAACTATTAAAATTAACAACAATTTTGTTAGAAGGGTACTTTTGTCATTTAATCTCTCCTAAATAGAACATTTAAAAAATAATTTTGTCCTATTATATCAAAATAAAAGATTTTTCTTTGCTAGAGCAATTTCATTATTTTACTAAAACTATCACTGTAAGTGAGATTTTTGGGAAGGTCTGGCCGACCACTTGAACTAATATTCACAAATACCACCATACTATAAGAAAACAAAGAAATTAGAATAGATCGACTCTCTTTAGGCCGATCACATTCCAACGGTCAAGTTAGCAAGCTTAACCCAAAATCGTATGAAAATATAGATAGTGAATGCTTAGAAATCAATTGTCCATACCTTACTCCTTGAGGCTTCAGTGTTTATAGTGTAGTGTTCTTTGTCCAGTCTGCTTCGGTAATCATGACCTATCTTGTAGGCTTGTGCTGGCTAAAGTAGGCTGATCGAACAAAGATTAACCTTTATCGCCATGCTCAAGTTTGACTGACCGAACGTGAGCCATGCGTGTGCCTGGTGCATTTCCTCCACATTAAATGCTGATATCAGAGCATTAAATGTTCTGATATCTCTCATGATCGCCACAATATTATGGACTATATATGTTTTGCAGGTTTGGGCTACTTTATATAAGTCGGGCTCGCCTTGGTGAACTGGGATGCTCTTAGTCCAAGTAGACTATTTTTATTCGAGTTAAGCCTATCCTAGTGAATTGGGCTGGGGTTTATATGACTCACAGTCACAATTTCATTCATTGTGCTATCAGTCCAAATTGTAAGAGAGTAATGTATATATTTTTAAACTATAAAGGGTCATCTAATTTTTACTTAACATATAAAGGGGTTATGTATAATTTGTCCAAAATAATTTTTATCGGAAGGGTGGAGTAAATCTTGAGATTCTTGATGATTGATTCTTCTTCAACTAAAGATGGTTCTATGCTATTCTATACATCAACTTGTATAAATGTATACTTCTACTGATATACATCACCTTGTGGCCTATGTATATATATATATATACACATACTTATAGCGAAAATAAACTAAAATTTAGTCAAATTGTGATGACAGCTCCCATTTCAATGGTTCTTGCGTTGTTAAGAATTCTACTTTGGAATGTATCACATGAAGAACGTTGTACTCAAATTACCATAATGTAATCTTCTTCATTCATGGTCAAGAGACAAACCCTAATACAATTAATCAAAAGTATCTCATCTTGTCTAATAAAAGATCTTCTGACAAACCCTAGTATAATTAGTTAATACAATTATTTAATCTAAAAACAAAGCCTTGCAAGTTGCATATCATCATCTACAGGATGCACAACTTGCTAGTCTTTGTGACCTCTAGGTAAAGAAATTTTGGGAGAGACTCACAGAAGACATCGAGAGAGAGAGAGAGAGAGAGAGATTATATATTGAATTTTTGGCAACTTATAAGAGGGAGAGAGAGATTATATATTGAATTTTTGGCAACTTGTAAGGGGTAAATGGGTCCACACCCTACAGTTAATCTGTCGCTACCATTTGAAAAGGACTTCCATCACCATAAAACCAAAACGTAGAAGGGGCTTTGTCGAGCCAAAACAAAACTTCTCATTTCTATCGCTCAGTCATCAAACCAAAAAGCAGATATACGGTGCTACTTTGGGTCTGTTTATGTGCCCTGTCTTCAATGTGCCCAATTCGACTTGACCCACATTAAAACAAAAAAGAAACCTGATAGCTTGCATAAGAAAAGGATTATATCTAAGAAAATATTGGAGCAAAATACTGAAATTGAGAATTAAATGTGGGTGTCAAAACAATCAAACATGGAAGCACAAGAAGAAGACGAGCCTGGACTATTGACACCCCTCTCTCTACAAGTGAAACTAATTCGACTCAAGTCAAAATGCCTAGAAAGAATCCATCTAATGCTGATGTTGTTTCTGCACCATCCAACAGAAATCTGAAATTTTTTCTAGTGAGTTTCCCTTTGCCTGTTTGTGAAGCTTCATCTATGTAATGGTGAAGCCAAAGAACATGCCTCGAAACGCCTCAGGTCGATTCGAATCAACCAGTGAGCAAGCTATCGGCACCATCAAGCAGAAATATAAGAATAATTATTAGAGGAGACAACATGACCAGATGAAACCTTCTGTTTCCTACCACGCCTCCTATTTCCTGCTCCTCCGGGAATTCCTCCTCTGGCTCCTTTCACCCTCCTGGGATTTTCCTGACGTTCCGCCTGTCTTCACCACATCAATTTAACAGAAAGCACATCAGACAACCAGAACAAAGGGAAAAAAAACAAAACAGCTGACTAGATTGTGCAACAATTTGGTTCAACTTAGACTCGGTAGGTACAACCCACCAGGTTATACCCTCTCACCAAACCAAAATTTTAATTTAGACACATTAACTTAAGGGCCAATAATGCATTGTGGCATCCACTAACATGTACTATGCTGCGATCACTAGTTTTTTTTAACTAGCTTCAGGATTTTTATTCAATGGGTCGTTTAATGTTCAAATATTATAGAATTATATTAGTCAAATACTGATCAAATATCAAAATTGACAATAAAGTTAGAATATTTTAAGTAATTAAATGTTTGAATTATTTTAGAATAAAAAAGATAAAGTTTCAATTTATAAAACTCTATCCTTTTTTTAAAATTTTTATGGAGGATCATTAAAACAATACAAATATGAATTTAATCATATAATTTCATATTTTTCTTCCATTATTCTCTGTCATATGAGTGAGCTCCACCGTGTAAGAGAAAAATGATGAAAGGTACATAGTATGTGTGCAATTTACAAGTGCTTATATTAGTAGTTAAAGACTAAACAACTATTATTGGTAATGTGATTTCGTGGGCAATTATTTATATTAATAAACAGATTCTAGGAATGAATTTTAAGTTTTCATGTGTACATATTCCTAGAAATTTGATATTTTTTTATTTTTAGCAAGGTGTTTAAAGTTTCTTCTTACTAAAATATGACCCTATTTTTAACCTTGTGAGACAAGTTAGTGGGTTCAAGGTAATATTTAGTGAGTTCAAGCTCTATAAATACTAAAATTTATTAAAAATATTACACTAACCCCACAATGCTATAGGTGGCGCCGCCCATGTTCTTGACACATGTTACAAAACTGTTGCTCGGTAAAAGATGAGTGCGAGAGAGGTAGAGAGTCTAACCCCTAAGCAAAATCCCTGGAAGTGGGCATCAAAGCCAGAGGAGTCTCCAGCCTGGGCCTTTGTTGGGTTCATTCCTCCGAAATTACACTTTTTGGAGGTGTTGGAGCTCTCACTGTAAGAGGCATATGCATATGAAGACGACGAACACGAAGGAGGGGTCACAGTCTGAGAGGTGGAACCGCAAGCCTCAACATCGCTTTGAAACATTTCCTTGAACAGCTCCTGCAATTCCTCGAAGCTCTCCTCCCCATTTTTCTGCCAATAATGAACTCATACTGTTCGTAAGACACCTTACCAAAGCAAAATAAACACAAAATTGCCCGGTCATAGGGCCTACCACGACAATTATAGACACATACACAAATCTAACTTTAATATTAGCAGCAAATGTATGGGACTCGCCGGTGCCCAAAAATTTTAAATGAAAAAAAAGAGGAGGGGACTGTAAATAGTTGAAACCCAACAATGTAATGTTTGGTAGCATCAAACTTAGAAACTTTTTTCGCTCAATACTGATAAGGAAATATCTGAATTCTTTTCTTCTTGACTTGTTAGAATAGACCAAAACCTTCAATACTGGCATCCACAACGGAATACCCGAATGCTAAATAAGCCTGCTATTGGTTTCCTTTTTCTAACGCCAAGTTTCCCAGTATATTCAGGTTTGAAAAAAGCCATTCTTCTAGAAACTTTATACAAAAAATACTATCAAAATGTTTTGGCAATGATATTTTTGTAATTAAAAGCTATCATAGTTGGTGTATTGTTTAAAAGTGAAAGCCTCTCAATCAAGCATAACATTCAATATTTAAATTCTGTTCTGGTTGTATAGCACCATGCTTCCCTCTTTTTTTGACAAACTGATATGTAAAATCTCGAAATAATTTTTGTCCAAATCATGCCATGTTACATGTATCATGTTTTATTGACAAAATAAAAAAAAAAAAGACAAAGGATAGAAAGGCTTACATTAGACTTGCTTTGGCTCATCAATACTGCCATTTCGTTTAGAAAATCACCCATTCCCTGCAACACATCTCATACACACAAAAATTTCAAATTATGCATACATGCATAACTATGGACCTATCTTTTTCAAGCTCTTTTGGGTTGGTTTTTTTTGGCTTATAAGCAAAAAGGCCAAAAATTTTCAGCTTTATAGCTTTTTTTTTTTTTTTTTGGCTTTTTTACTTGTCTTAGGTTATGAAAATAAAAAAGCTGAAAATTTTTAACTTTTTTATTCATTGAAACAAAATTTTTAGTAATTCGATATATCCACTTACAGATCAACCACAAAATGACAGACCCGTCAAATACATGGGTTATAAATTATAATAAAAGTATTACCTAAAAACAATGTTTGGAAAATTAGTCTCATTTCAAGGGGCACCGGTCAATAAAAAATATAAATTGGTTCAAACTAAGGCTTTATGCCTCCTTTCACATGCATGAACCTGCAAGAGGACTCCTATAACCATGAATTTAGCAATCTTTCTAAATTTAATGTTTTTTTTTTTTTTTTGGTACTTCGGAATGAATTCTAAATTTAATGTTCGAGCCTAGAACCTACAGCACAACAGGCCCCAGTGCCCCACCGACACCAAGCAATTACCGATTAACATAATAATTTGATTAAAGAGAACATAATGAACTTACATTTTCATCATCACAGTCGTAGATTCCTACGTCGTACATAAACCTTTTATTCTCGTCCGAAAGAACTGAAGAAGGAAAAGAGAGAGAGAGAGAGAGAGAGAGAGACCAACCATCTCGTGAATCCAATGATAACGTGGAGTTTATGTACTGTGGACTTCGGAAAACAACAAAAACAAAAAAAATTAGTGTGGAATGGAAGGGAAAGGGGGAAGTGTGAAATTACCAGAATAAGCTTCTTGAATGGCCTGAAATTTCTTCTTTGCCTCTTCCACGTACTTTGAGTTCCCCGACGCTGAACAACGATCCGGGTGCCATCTCTGCCCACAAAAAATACTCAAAATCCCAGATTTAAGATTTCCCGGGAAAATCCTAAAAACTTACAGGAAAAATTTCTAATCAAACAAATATCTTATGGAAACCACATTTTGTTTCCAACATTTTTTCGTCGTAAAAAGCGAAAACAAACGGAATCCCAGAAATATTTGTAACCCAATTCTAATCAAGCCTGTAATTCGCCCGGAAGGAAAATTCTTTCTTTATCCACTTTCCAGGGAAAATTCAATTCACCAATTTTAGAGGAAAAATAAGACTGTTGCCGCAAATCTCGTCATGTTTGTAATTCAATTGAGAGATGAGAAATAGAACAAAACGGACTAATTTCTATGCACCCAGGCCAACTCAGAAATTGAGAGAGAGAGAGAGAGAGAGAGAGAGAGAGAGAGCATATATTTTCAATGGCACGTAAGAAACCCAAAAATCCCAGGAGACTATTTTAGCCCAAAAGTGAATATTCGAATTGTTTTCGAATGTTATCATACCATATTAACTGAATCAAGAAAAAAGTTAGCTGTTATAGAGAATTTACAAGAAGTTTTTGTCAATTCTGACCATTGCTAGCTTCTTGTAAGCATTCCTGAGCTCTGCCTCAGTGCATTCTTTTTTCAACCCCAGAACAGCATAGAAATCGCTACTCTTCTCTTCTCCGGCCGCCATAATCGAACCCGGAAAATACCCAGAAAGACGAACAACACGAACAGATCAAACACCGCAAAAAAGATATTTCTTGTCGATGAATTACTCTTCAACAATCCCAACCCACCAAAAACCCTTTTTCACCAATATGTATGTATGTATATATATACATACATTTATGAATGAAAGCTCCAGACTACATCTTTGTGTACTAGAACACGGAACCTTAGCATTGTTGCCGTGGAGAGGGAGAAAAGCAAGTCTCGGGAGAGATCAACAGCTCTCCCTGAGAATACTCTAGAAACAGGCTGATTTATATATATGAGGGATCTGTATTATGGTCATATACTCGTATATGCATGTATAGTTTGATTTTATACGTGTCGGATTAGGATGTTTATTGATGGACGGTTCAGATTAAAAGTTGAAGTAGATATTTTGGGATGTGTATCCAGAAAGTTCTTGTATTGAACTGTTTAAGAATTATAAAACAGGCACCGTTGGGGTCAAACCTCTGTAATGGGTTAGGTAAGGCCTCTTTTTTTATTTATTATTATTTAATAGGCCTCGTTCAATTAGACATTAAAAAGTAGACAGGCCCACTAATTCCAATGGGCCTACTTTTCACAGTATCTACGGAGCTACCACTGATGATTTAGTGGAACGGTGGAACCAATTAACACCATAGTAAGAGTGTATTTGATACTCGAGGAGAGAGGAGAGAGGAGAGAGGAGAGAGGACAAAATGAATTGACTATTCCTTCTCTTATTTGACGAGAGAAGAGAAAAAAAATAATTTAATTTTCTTTCCCATTTTTGTTACCTTTTTTTCTATTTCTATTTTATGAGTAACAGACACACTCTTAGAGTTCTTTATAATATTTTTTTTTAGCTATTTTAAAAAGTCAAACTTAAAAAATAAAACTCTAACTGACTCCCTATATGATCTCTATTTTAGAAAATCTAATTTTAACTCTCTAAATGTAAAAAATCAAAAGTGACTATCTAAATTTTAATTCATAAATCTCTCTCTCATCTCTTTTATTTTTTTCTTTTTTTGGATGAATGTTAAAAAATAAATAATTCATGAAGTGACTAGTTAAAATAGAGAATATTATTAAAGCATTTTTTAAAAAATAATTAGCTAAAATAAATAATAAAATTTTTAAGTATATTTTGATTAGCTACTTTAGAGAGTAGCCTTCGAGATGTTTTAAGGGCTTGTTTGGAACTTGGAGGGAAAGGGAAAGGCAAAGAAAGGGAAGGGAAGGGAAAGGAAAGAGAAAGTGAAGGAAAAGTTCCATGCTTGATTTTGTCAACAAAATAAAAGGAAAGGAGAGAGAGAGATATATATATATATATATAAAATTTTCCTTCATTTTCTGTCACTTTTTTCTTTTATTTCTTGCTTATGTAGAATCATACAAAGAAAGGAAAAAGAGAGGAAAAAAATTTCCCTTTCCTCCTCTCCCCTAGCCCCAAGTTCCAAACAGGTTCTAAAGATAAAAGAAAAATGTCACTCCTACATAATATCACGCTAAAATGACGTGGTAATAAAACTTTTGTAATTAAGAGTCACTGTTTGAAAATAAAAGTTCAAATTATTTTATATTCTGTATGAATTTTTAATTGTATAACATCATTCTCTTTCATTTATCCTCTTAAGAAAAATGCAGATTATTACTAGAGCACATCTATTGTGAGAAAAAAAATTTGAAAGAGAAGTTGAGTTAACCCAGTGATAACAACGGCCTCCCACCCATGCTAGTAGTTGTGGGTTTGATATTCTAACAATAGTCAAATTTGCTCTAACAGTAGTAAAGGCCAACAGAGAAAAATAATAATTAATATTATATTCGTAAACTCCGCAGTTGAATCTAAGCCTCCCAGTGCTTTGCCTGATATGGCTTTGTTTTTATCAAACTAAGAATAAAGACAGCATTCCGAATTTGTATGGCTGTAAGCATTAAGTACTGCTCATAGCTGCATTTGCCACCACCGTAATTCAAGTTCTGATAAATATCTACTATATGCCTACCTTTCAGTAACAAACAAAGTCTAATCATTTAGCAAACGAAAGCTGGTTGAGAGAGAGAGAGAGAGAGAGAGAGAGAGAGAGAGAGCATATATTTTTAAGGCAAAACACAGGCAAATATATTACTGATAAAGATTTATCGTCGACTGGGCAGCAAGAACTTGGAGTAAAAATAAAAATATACTGCTCCTAACGTTAATAGTTAAATCATAATTTTAGAATTAATACCACATATGAATTTTAATAATTTCTCATTCTAAAGATATCATAGTTGTTAATCTCGTACCAGTTAAGGTATCGTTTTTACTATCGGTATGGTACGTATCAGTACCAGTACAATACCGAGAACCGTCTTGAATTTATCACTATAAATATTATATGCTATAAAAATATATATATATATATATATATTTAAAATGTTAAG
Source organism: Euryodendron excelsum (assembly GCA_033060915.1). Taxonomy (NCBI): domain Eukaryota; kingdom Viridiplantae; phylum Streptophyta; class Magnoliopsida; order Ericales; family Pentaphylacaceae; genus Euryodendron; species Euryodendron excelsum. The sequence continues at coordinate 38,036,718 of CM065394.1, forward strand.
ATTTTAATATAATGTAAACATGTAATCCAACTCAAATATATATTTAAAAATACTTAAAAGACATTGTTGTCTAGTATATGTCTAAAATAAATTTTAATTGACAATTATCATTAAAAGAGAATAAAATTAAATTATTTTAAAATAAATTATATAAAACCGATACCATCTGATATTTCCGGTATCACTGATATTGACCGGTATTTTTTATACTGTCTGATATTTTTTTATATTAATCGATACTTTAGCTGATACGGTACTAATACTTTTTTTGTATTGATTTAAGGCCGGTACAGTACGTACCGGCCGATACTAACCAGTGAGATTAATTACCATGAATGATATGCATGATATGCTGGCCCAACAATGGTGGTTTACAACTTTACAGTACTGCCGTTCATTTTCTTTTATTATTTTAATTTCTGATGATTGCAAAAGGCAAGTGGTCCAGACCTCCTCAAGAGTCCAACAGAGTGATACACACCCACGTGAATTTCAGCCATTAGGGATTGGAAGCTCCTCCAAGTCACGTGCCTTTTGTATACTAGAAAAGAGGAGGACAGTCACAATCAGATTATATGTATCTACGTATCAAGTATATGTATGAAAAATGCTACCATAGGCTCTCATGTATGTATTAGAGCTAGAAGCGTTCTTCAGTACAGATCGCATGTATATAGTGCCAATTAGCAAAGGTTCGGTTGGAAGAACATAATAAATGAACAGTGTGATGTATATATAGGCTATAAAAAGTTCATATTTATTTTCAGAAAAAAGTTGTCAAGGGGTAGTTGTTGGGGGTTTCTCACATAAGTTGTGAAAGAGGTTCATGGTTCATATATATGTGTGAGAGAGTCTCATTCTCTAAGCTAGCTTTATGAACTAACTTTTGAAGTTAAAATAGGCCCAAGACCATCTATCAATAGTGGTGGATGCATGACTGCAATCAATCAAGATATGGTAGTATGGTTAAGCTTGGCAGGTTATACGTAGTTTTGGATAGTGCGTTGAGAAAGTCTAGCATTAATCACTTATACCCAGTCATCCATAGATGCTTGACACATCAGAATAAATATAATTTTTTTATAACTTTTTTAATAACTCAGACAACACCCCAACAGCCCCAAGTGTTGCTGTCTTTTTACAGCCTCTTTGGAACTTAGGAGAGAGAAGAGAAAGGAAATTTTGTTTTTAAAATTTTTCTTTCTTTTTTCTTTCGCTTATTTGATTCTATCTAAGAGAGATAGGGAAGGGAATCGAAGAGAGATAAGGAAGGAAAAGGAAAAAAGAAAATACTTTTATTTCATTTTTTCTTTCCTTTCCCTTCCCTTCCCTCTCCTGAGTTCCAATCAGGCTCTTGGGGTTTGGATTTTTGTGTCTCAACATCTGTGAAACTGCCACAGATTAAAAGCTGTGAAGGTTGGTGACCCCCCACTACTAGGCCATTCAAACTTGACACAACAGCATGGATCTCCCACAAGAACATGACTCTAAACAAAGATATTATCATTGTCTAATTCTATCCAGCAAGCTCTGTATTAAATCATCACAGGGATTTTGCACACTAATGGTTCATCACAAAGCCAAAAGTAGAAATAACAGCTAAAACATTAGTAATAACTCGAACCATGAATCAATGTCCCTAGAGTGCAGAGTTTTCAATCATCAAAACCAAAAATGCAGAGTTCAGTGAGCACATTAACCAGAAACACATTTTGATTTTCCAGAACTTTTCACTGTGACATGTAGGAAACGAATAATGTATAACGAAGCTACTCTCATTGCTAGTACAATTATTTTCTGAGTGTTTCCAAAGTACTTTACAGCTCACTGTGTCCTCAAGGCTTTAATCCAATCAATTTCCATCCGGAAATCACCTGGGCCAGACCTAGCACCTGGGACTCCACCTTCTGCATTCACAGATAGAGACATGCCAAGAATTCGAGATGGATTCATTTCCAAATCTGCGTCTATAACGTTTCCTCTCCATGTTGGCAGGTATCGGGCGAGAGGAATCTGTAAAGCCCCATTGTTCAAATTTCCAAATCACAAACAATAAGTTAATTCACGTGTATTTTTGTGAATAGTCTCCAAGCATGTGGTTTACGTGCAGAGAAACATTTACTATCTCATATCTGAGAAAAGTCAAAACCATGTCCTAAGCAAGCATATCAAGCAACAAATAAGCAGATGTTGCAAGCATGTGGTTATCCAGCAAAAGACCATTTCCATTTAGTGGAAGGTGCATAATCTCAAACACTAGTCTCCACAGTAAGTAGCAATATCATATGTAGATCAAGTTATTGTGTAATCAATAACATTTTTTTTGTTAGTGTATTAAGAATATCAAGTCAATGTTTTCTGTTATGCCTGCACATGTTTTCAGATATATTTCTACAGTTTTGTGCCTTTTTTCCTTTCTTCAATTTTTTTTTAATTCAGTCCCTTCGTAATTAACACGTTACACGAAAGATTTATCCTGCAACATCACTGCATGATGTGGAGAAGCCAGAGGGGTGAGGAACTTGCCTTTGCAATATACCAGTTGTCTCTAGGAGCAAAAACAAAAGCCTGCCAGGAATTATCTTCCTGCTGCCCAGGCGAATTCACCCAATTTTCCGTATAAATCTGCATCAAATATCCTAAAGGTTGAGTACAACTGAAGAGTATGATATTCACTGTTAAACCTAGACAGGGCACTAGATATACAAGCCTCTCAATAGACCCCTTCTCACATAGACAAAGAAAACTCACTGTAGAAATATAGCATCTCCCATCTCCTTTGACTTTCAGTGCTATGGTGTCATATGGATCCAAATCAATGTAGCCATCAAACTGCAGACAACACAAATTAGTAAAGGAAAACTGTGACTGCAGAGAGGAGGGGTGATGCTCTGCATTTATGTTAAACTAAATCATCACTTCTAATAGCAAGCTTTGTTTGAAGTATGAAATCTTAATTAGTATAACCATCAAGGAAAGATGGAGCCTTTAACAAATTGGTGATTTGAAAAAAAAGAAGCAAAGGACTTACTTTCTTAAAATCAGAGAAATGAACCTATAAATAACATGAATTTGACTCATTTGACTTCCATCCCACGGAGGGGGAAACTCCCCCACAGACAAAAGAGCCAATCTTTCAGTTTGCTTAACCCAAAGATGAGAAAAAATGTAGTTGTCACGAGAGAGTGATTTACCAGCTAGAACCGCTTCATTCAAATTAAAAGAAATCATGGGTCATGAGATAATAGACCAACCGCTAACCTACTCAAACCCCTTCCACCATTCAATTTATGTGCTTACCATACTACAATATCCAGCTCATCCCCACCCCTCACCCCAGCTGCTGGCTCATTAACACCCATTCCAGAATAGTTAGTGCCCTATGTAGTTCTAACTTCGGAGCTCCCTGAACAGAAGTCTCTCAAGAGTCAATATGCACAGATATCACAAACATATAATTCCAAGTGCCTCTCTATTGTTACTATAATTGACTAAAAAAGGAACTTCTAAAGGTGAGCATCTTTATAGCATTGACGTGACACCAATGAACTAGTTATCGCACAACAATTAAAGGCCCACCCTCCTGATCCAGAGTAATTAAGCAAGATCTTCATGACGTACTCTTTTCCTGCAAAGGAAAAACTAAAAAAAATACTCTATTCCCAAAACTCGAAACCCATTACTTCGTCAAGACTAAATCACAATGCAATTTGCATTTAGCAGTGGCTGCTCACTACTGCTATTTGGATTTGCTCCAGAACAACAGTTTGAAGGAATGTGAACAGAAATAGAACAACTACAGACATTTCTGAATCTCTATTGTTGGTCCCTAGGAATGTTGGGAATTAGGTCACCTTCTTAGAGCGCATACCACAAAAGCCACTCCGAGAAATGTTCCATTTTGAATTCTCAGCTACATCAAGAGAGAGTTTTCCAGAAAAAATCCCTGTCAAATATATCAAGAGTAATCAAAGGTTAGAAGTCAAAACAAGATTCAAATGTTGTTAAAGAACAAAAATAGGTTTAAGTGCACATTGGGGTTTGTAAGCTTCTCATTTCACCGGTTGAATCATGGAGAAGTTAGGTTGCCGGCTGATTTGCTGCAACCAGATCAAAATCAGACAGGCTTTTGCAGCACCAAGTTGAATGAAGGATACAGAACCCAAATGGCACTTACCTAAGTAGAATGTAAAACCAAAATCACACATCTCGCATTGATTTGATTTAGATTAAAAATAAAAAATACCAAACAATGTAAGGGTCATTGCTTGGTGTAGTGTAAAATGCCACAGCTACCAAGCGTGAGGTCTAATTATATAGTTTTGAGAGTAGCCACTTTATGCATAATATGCTGAATGACCTTTTTGACCAACGCTGGGGAATGACCTTTTTGACCAAACAATGCATAGAGTATTGAGAGTAGCCACTTTATGCATAATCTGCTGAATGAACTTTTTGACCAACGCTGGGGAATGACCTTTTTGACCAAACAATGCATAGCAGCATAAGGTCAGCACCCCCCACCCTCAACTCCAGCTCCCCTTTACAAAAAGAAAAAAAAGGCAAGAGGTTGTGCACACAAACGAAGCCTTAAATAAGAGAAAGGTATCATGATATGTAGCAACCAGCTCACAGTTAATAAAAATATTCAGAATGCCTTAGGAAATTACCAATTAATTGAGGACCTAAGCCTATTCCCATAAAAGAAAAGAAAATAAAGGAAGGAAAACGATTGCCAAAGTCTTGAACACAATATTTTTGTCTCCAAATTATGAACCATTTCGAGCATCCATATAAATGGGTTTTTCAACCACAAGGCAGTAAGAAGGTTGAATTTTCCAATCAAAGCATAAAAACTAGATGCCATCTTCATTTAATAAAAACTTCTAACCCTAACTTGGATTAAAGGGTGGCAGGAACTACGTTCTTGTGGAAATTTTCCAGAAGGCTTTTAGTTTCATGCTTGTATACTATAGTAGTGGTTATCAAAGCACAAGTATCTGGAAATTAGAAATGATAATTAATATCTGGCAACATTCTAAGGGGAATCTAAAATATCCAATGAGCTTTACCTCTTAATTCCTTTCCAGCATCTGTGATCTCCAAAGACGCTGAGGACAAACCTGAAGAGTAACAAAGCATTGATAGTATGGGAGTCTCCACTTTAAATGATTTTTAGAATCAGTTACTGCACAGTGTCTAGGACTCTAGCTCTATACAAATTGTCTTCATGCGGGAAAATTAAATTTATAGGGGAAAATAAAGCCATGCAGTTTTGCAAATCATGATGATTTCTGGAAGGAAAAAAAAATACTGAACAAGAAATTTACAAGTTATAGGTGCTTGGTAACTCTGGGATAAGGTTGACTGCTATTAACTCGTGCATAATTAATACAACTACAACTATAACGAAAAGGAATCAACAGGTCAAAGATATAAAGTGAGGTGTATATTACAGATTCTCTACGGCCTTCGTTTGGTTGGATGTGTACAGTATTTCACACATTTATGCAACAGGGCATCAAAGTTTAGTATGGTGCACCTCCATATTCGGAATCTGAATACAGATGCCACTTTTTTAGCTCTTCCTTTGAATTGAAATTGAAAATATATCTTTCGCTGGGAGGAATCAAGTCTTCAACATTCCATGTCAAAGCTACAAGTTGACAACACAAAATAAAAGGGCTAATTGAAGGTCATGCATATAGACGCAGACAAAGGAAAAGGAACCAATTTCGCATCAGATTATGTTACAAGAATAGATAACAATATTTCTTCAAGAGATGCACAGGTGAACAACGTTTAGATACAAAACAAATGCTCATCTTGGTATTGCAGAACAATCATAAGATGATACACAAGTTCAAGCATACTTCACAGTCCAAAAAAGAGAAGAAGATATTTACCTTTACAACAAGAAAGCAGTTCTGCAAACTCAATACACCTAAACATAATTCCCCATCATCTTACAAAGTAAGATGTCATACCTTTCTTAGTTGCACTAAGAGAAGCTTGCCACACTGCTCGAAACCTGGACATCTCTCTTGCCCCTCAAAGTTCCTATAACATACACAACCTTTCAAATCTTTAGCTATGGTTGATGGAAAGCCCTAAAGACAGTCCAAGCTGTACGAAACTGTTAACTTGTAATTTTGATTAATCCACAATACGAGGAATATACCAACTGAAGGTCTATGTGTCCGTGGAAACTTGTACACTGTCAGTAACTTCCCAAAAATAATTTAATTTGGTAACCTAAAAACATAACTACGAACTTTTTGCTTAACGCCTAATATTACCATACACAAACAAGGCCTTTGGATGGGCCGAGGAACGGTAGCTGATGAAATTTAACTCAGGAGCACGTTGAGTGTTTTGTGACTAAAGAGAAGAACAGGAATGAATTTTGAAACTTCACGGAACCACATCATTTCCAACATTTAAGTGCATTGAAGGATTCAAATCCCCAATTGGCTATAAATGAATAAGTAAATAAATATTTGCAATGCTTGAGATAGAAGATCACAGTGTTACTTAGAAAAATACGAACTTAACAGAAGATTTAACTATAGTTTTGGCCAAGTAAGGACCGCCCAAATGATATATCTGTTGAATAATTTGAAGGAATTTCACCAATTAATTTGTCAGAATTATCACCTGGACAAAACAAACAACTTTGATTGACTTTCAAAACAATTTACATTTTTTTCACAAATACATGGCCGATTACGTCTGCCCAAAATTTTAAATATATTCGATTTGATTGCCCATCCGGATTTAAATTCAAAGACCCAGAGTTCTAAATCTATGAACACCAGTGTGATAATAATCATTCAGCTGGAGTCAAATGGTGTAAGCATATTATTACAAAATAAATATAAGCATTATAACTTACTAGTTGTTTTACAGCACACTGATCATCTTAGAAGGCGAAAACTGGCACTGAAATTGCTTGTAACAATTGCCAGTGATTGTAACTAATAAACCCTAGAACTGAAGTTTAAACACTAAGGCGGAATGCAAAGCCATTAATTTGTTGGGAGAGAGAAACAGACCGTTGTTGACCGCTTCGTGGCCGTTAGCCACGGCGTTGCAGAGGCAGCAGTAGAGCCGTCAATGTCCACGAGGTGAAGAGCCAGACGCTTCGGAAAGGCAAGGTCCCGTCTGCTCGGTGCCGCAATGTAAAAAATTGGTAGAGAAGGCAAACGGTGCCGTTTCACCTGCGTAATTTCTAAGTAGGTTTTGGTTACGAGTTCAAAAATTTTACAACCATGAGCGCTCAGGGATGGCTCCAGCAGTGGACCTAGTGGTTGGGCACTTTATCTTCCTGCTCATCAACCGGGTTCAAGCCCCGGCTCCCCTCCCCATTCTCCTTTTCTTTTCCTGACGTGGAGTTTTTTTGTAATCTCGATTAACACACACAAAAAAAAAAAAATCTCATAACCGGCTAAATTGATTCGATTCTTCGATTAATGATTTGACTGATCTAAACCAACCCAAGAATTGATCTTCCTTATGCATTTTTTTCACAAAATCTTATAAATAATGTAGTTCAATTGACGCATTATATAAATACATCTACGTATAATTATTCATTATTTTGTGTTATAGTGATAATTAATAATTTTTTTTTATAAATAGGGAATTTTTTTGGAGCAGGTTGGATAGATTCTATATTTGGGTCAATTCGATTTGAGTTCGAAGCTTGAAAAACACACAATGTAAGTTTGGTTCTCCGTTTAATTTGGAGCCGAAATGTATTTGCTTGTTAAAAAATAAATTATCTTACAAACAGATCCGTTGTCTTCTCATTTTCTTAACCCAACTAAATAAAAGGAAAATTTTTGAATTCTTCCGAACCAGTGAGTCAGTTTGCTTGATGTAGGCTGCATACAAGGTTCTGCTAGCAATTATCAAAACCTCCTAAGCAATCTATATATCCAGTGAGAATCGCTAAAAGAGAATTAGATCCGTGGTGTGAACAATAGAAAGAATAAAAAGTGTTGTTTTCCCTATAGGGATTATCTGTACATTAATGTATTTCATTTTATATTCAAATGGTATCATTTGTATTTTTTCTTGCAGAGATCACCATCAATGTATATCATTTGTGTCTTTTATGGGTACTTGAATGATAGGCAGATTGCAGTATCAATGGAGCAAGTTGACAAATTATTTAGTTTAAACAAATAATTTCGATCAAAATACCTCTCTTTCAATATTCAAAACAACACGTTCTTTACGAAAAATGATATTCTTCCCAAAAATTTGTGCATAAAACCTTGGCAGAATTGGTGTTGTTATTTTAAAGTAAGAATTACTTCTTATTCAATCACATCATTATGCACAAATATCAGATAATTTTTTTTTTGTATAATATTACTCTTTCTCTTTTTTCACTAACCCAAACAATTCGACGTTGATGCAATTGACAGGGCAAAACTAGATTTTTTCAGAGTAAGATACACCTATTCAATCCATCAATAGGTATACTTTGTTCTGACAAAAGTCACTAATGCTGGCTAATTGCTCGAAGTTAAACAGATGTACCAAACCTGCATAGGCTTCATCCATTTATTGAGTCAAATTATAAAGGTTATTATAAGTACGCACCCCAAATCAAAGAAAACAAAAACCAAGAACAGTCAATGTAGTCTTCCTCAGTTTTAAAGGACTCGAGAGAAGTCTTGATGTAAGAGGACAGACAGAGGCAGAATTCACCCTCATTTGCAACACAAAAAAAAATGATGTAGCAAATTCACGGCAATTAAGAACAACAATTAATTAATTTACTATTACACAAACCTATAGGTGTAGGGATACTGGTGTCTCAATCAACTTTGTGATCACGGCATGCAGCCTAGCTGCCTCCCATTAGATATGTAATCCAATGCCACTAAACCAATAATGCCATGACAAATCAAGATTTTATTAACTCATCTCCGTCACCGTTACAACGAAAATATCATTAATCAACGTCTAAGGGGATACCGGAGTGAATTTAAATATTTTGTGTGCTTACATTATGTTTGGATCTTGAATTTATAAAATGAAATGAAAAGGATATAAAAAAAGAGAGGCTAAATTCCTTTATTTTATTTGCTTGGATTGGAAATTAAAAGAAAATAAATACATGTTAGTCAAAAAAATTATTTTATTTTTTTGTTACGCTTGAAAAATTAATATATATAAGTAATTTCATATCCCCTTCATTTTTATCTCTCTTGACAAATTCAAGATTCAAATATTCATTTATTAAAATGTATTGAAAAATTAAATCATGTATAAATATTTATTGACAAATAATACATATTCATTTTCTTCTCATTTTTCTAACCCAACTAAATAAATGAAAGGCAAATGTTATTCTTCTTGAAAGATTGTACAAAAAAATCCCAATAAAATGTTAGTGTTGTAATTAAAAACTATAATCATGAGTGTTTTATTTTAGTGTAAAAGGTTCACATTCAATCATATCATTCTACGAAAAGTTCTGTATGAATTTTCTAAATGTATAACATTTTCTAAATCCCAATAACATAGTGCTTCTAACATCAGTCGTGACTGTTGACAGTGGTGGATTGATTGCTAGCAAAATCCTTAGTGCACATTTCACTTATGATAATTATGAAGGATAATGTTATACAAACAAAAAAATTCATACAAAATTTGTCATAAGTATGAATTGCAACATGAATTGCAATTACCATTATGAATTTATAAAATTTATATAGTATTCATGCAAAATTTATCATATAGAATTCATACAGAATTTTTCGCTAATGAATTGCAACCCATAAGTATACTTTTCTTCTTTATTACATTTTTTTTTTTATGGGAAATCAGCACAAGTGATAGGTGGGCCAATAAAGTTAAAGCGACAGAGAAAGAGACCCGAGTGGAGAATTTGGATTCCACTAGGATCGATGGCAATAGCATAAATGGTCGGCCTTACATTATCATTTTGAGCTGTGATCGATGGAGTAATCGAGATCTCACCTGACCTGCTCATATGGGTGTGAGGGCCAGTAAGTTGAGCAAGATCATTGGAGTAAGCAGATTAAAGAGCCTAAAAGGCTCTCCATTGACCCCCAAGGGTTACATACCAATCTCAGTCGGCATGAACGACGAAACCAAGCGTTTCATGGTTCACACAACAGCGTTGGGCGACGCAGATTTCTTGGAGCTTCTGTGTAGATCAGCCGAGGAATATGGGTTCTACAATGAAGGCATTCTCAAAATTCCATACGAAGCAAAAGCTTTTGAGGAACGAATGATCAAAGGTGCCAAGCAAAATGTTTTCAGGGTTATGCCGCCCTAGTCGTTGGATTCCACTGCTTCATGTCATGTAAATATAATCAAGCCAAGTGTTGTTTAATTCATCTAGTTCAGGTTAGGCCAACCTAGCTAGTCATTGAATTAGTCCCAGTGCTTCATGATATGTATATATGTTCAAGCCATTCAGGTTCGGCCAACCTAGTCATTTGAGTCCTAGTGCTTCTTCATGCTATGCACATATAACATTTACGCTTGTGTGAAATCTAAATTTTCGATCGAAAAAATAAAGAAAAAGAAAAAGTGAAAAAAAATAAAATAAAAATACTTTTTTATTTTATTCTTTTTTTATTTACTTTCTTATTTTTTTATTAAAAATTCGAATTCCAAACAGAGCGTAAGTATTTTTTTAATTGATCTAGTTTGACTCTTTTGGTGTAAGTTGAGGGATTAGCATGATGCATGGATGCAGTAACATTAAATCTCTTCAGAGAAAGATTTGATTGTTCGGTTATGGTCTCAGTTCCGTAGAAAAAGAAACAAAAATTTATTTTTATGAAATTTCTAAAAATTGCTTTTATACAAAAATAAAAATGATGGTATTTTCGAAATTTTCATTATTTTTGTTTATGAAAAGACAAACTGAAACAAAAACGAAAGGAAACCTTTGAAAATCTACCAAACATTAATATTTAGGAATCATATGTGCACGGCTTGTACACTGGCAGAATACGTATAAACTTGATAGAAGATGTAAAATGTTTTCTAGGATTCCAGTCTCTATTAATGAAATTAACAATCATGAACACAAAAATAATTGATATTAAAACAGTTTACGCATTCCTGCTCCAATCCAGTAGTTACAAATTTTGAGTGAAAGTGAGAACAAGTGAGTTAGCAATGATGATTGTGTTCATATTTCATTAAACAAGTCATTTTTTGTTTATTGTGTTTTTTAAAATACTGAAAAAAATAATTTTTGTTGTTCTATTTTTTTATTGGCTACCAAACAGAAGGAAAATCTGTCATTTGTCGGAACTCTCGGAAGTGCCAATTAGTTTAGTTAGTAAAATCTCAAGTTATATATGGTGCTATAAAAATGAATCAAATCCCGCCTAGAGGGTACCTTCCGTTATGTAACTGATTACCGTTCAACCAATATATATATATATATATATATATTTCCTTTTCCTTTTTCTCTTCGGTAACTCCTTTTCAATTTTCTTCAGTCTCCTTGGAACTCGGGAAAGAAAAAGAGAATGAAAAAAAATGAAAGAAAACTATTTTTTATTTTTTGTTTAGTTTTGTGAAGAAAATGAGAAGAAAGTAGAAGGAAAAAAAGAGAGAAAGAGTTATTTAAAATTTTTTTTCCTCTTATTTTTTCTTTCTTTTTTTTATTTATTTATTTCTCTCCTAAATAGAATCAAACAAAAAAAATTACCTCCAAATTTCAAACAGGCTGTCAAAGCTCCCAAACGCACGAAAATTGTGCACAATTGGGTGGAATAAGGGTTAATTTAGATTCAAATTCCAGTCCGAACTGCAGACGGCCTTGACCAATTCGCTATATAGAATGGGATGTCTCAAGGCTAACGGTGCTTTTTGGAGTTCCCCAAAGAACGAAGCTAATTAGATGACCAATTGGCTGTCTGTCAATTTTTGAATGTGTAATATTATACAATTACAAAATTTATACAGAATTTATTATCAGAATAATGTGATTAGATAAGAATCATTCATTTTAAAACAAAATAAAAAATATTATTTTTATAAAAAAATTCATACAAAAAATCTATTAGAATGATGTGATAGTGACAATGACAATTTTATAATTAAAAGTTATTATGATGAATGTTTTATTTTGAAGTGAAGGTTGTCATTAAGACACATCATTATCAATAAATTTTATGTTTATCTAACATTACCCAAACAAAACACTCATCTCGATAGTTCATAATTACAACAATGTTATTATCACATCATTTTGATAAAATTTTTTGTTTAATTTTTTTGAAAAAATTTGCATTTTTCCTTTTTGAACAGGGACAACAACATGGTAGGAAACAGTAGCAGAATTGCATTTCGTATCTGCATATTCATGGTGATGTCACCGACCCATGCATGGAAACAAAATTCTGTGGGTGCGGCCCATGGAAACCCAAATCTACTGCCTGGCCCATGGATCCACTGCCAGAAGAATCCAGATCGGGCGGTCTCCCCTCCTGGTTTCTTCTTGGAACCCATTTACAACTACGAAAGTACCACCTCACGGTTGTCTGGTATCCCCACTGCGTCGTAGCCCGTGCCCACTGCTCACACCCTTTGATCACGTTAGCATGAGATGACAGCCCCACCCATGTGATAAGAACAAGTAGATCTCTAGCGTCAACCAAATATTAGAGGTCCTCTTAGAACAATTACGAATGCAATTACTGAGTAATCTTCAGAGGTTCTTGTTTATATCTCATATATATGCCTTGCAACAATTAATTAATTTAAGATCAAACTTTTATTTTATTTTGATTTTGACTAGGAGGAGTAGGAGCGGAGGAGGAGAAAAAAAAAAGAAAAAGAAAAAGACAAAAACAACCCGCACCCCCTGAGATTATGAGAAGGCATTTTAAGTCTATAGAATAGACCTGAAATTCTTGGGGAGAGACTTGAGAGTATGACCAAGCATGGAAGAGAGACCCCTTGTTAAGGAACCAAATCATGGATTGTTTGTTTGCTAAGGATATTTTTTAAAGTTAATGTTGTTATCAGAGTGATTTTTAACTTATTTTCACGTTTTATAGAAACTATTATTCTTAATAGTATTTTGAGATAAAGTATTATTAGTAATAACGCTTTTCATTATGTATTTTTTTATTAAAAAAAGAGTGCTTAGCAATAGTACTTTTTATGAAGTGTTGAATTTAGTTTAAAAGTACTATTTTGACAAAAGAATAAAGTAAAATATATGCCCTTTATCAGTAAACAATCCCCAAATCATAACATCCGACTTGGCTAATCTAAGAATTTGCTTAACAGTAGCAGAAGAGAAGGTCCATATATATCACCATATCAGTCTCATGATATCTATACAGAACCCTTTTGTTTCATGATTTAGGCTGCATTTGGTATAGTTTATGAGTTGACTTTTTGATAAATTTACAAGTAAAAAAGTCAACAAAAGTTAGCTTTTTTGTTTATTTTTATCTAAAGTAATATCAAAAAAGCAAAAAAAATAGAAAAACTTAATTTTTTTACTAGCTAACTTAAAAAAAAATTAACTTTTAAGCCCTACCAAATGAACACTCAGAACTAAAACAAACTATGTGCAGTGATTTGGCCGGGCCCAAACCTTAAGGGATAACAATGCTGCTTGGCTTCTGCTTAACAGGAACTCTGAATCAAATGGTTTCAACCATGTTTGATTTCCATCCAATAGAAGTTGAAAAGAAAAGAAGAAAAAATATATTGGTCAATCAATAGAAAATTGTTGAGTCCAACCACGCTTGCTAACATATAAATTGATGTATATACACTCAAAGTTACATTGATGTTTTGGTTAGGCGCCTTTTAATTGCTGCTTTCCTTCACTAAAAAGCACAGCAGTTGTTAACAACCCCAAACACCCACCCCTCTCTCTCTCTCTCTCTCTCTCTCTCTCTCACTCTCATATATTAAAGTTTTTGTTGAAGGAACTGCGAATCATTTGCATATATCAGAGAGTGTGATTGGAAAAGCATTGCCAATGGGTGTGCGCAACGAAAGCATCTCCAACTACCCAATCATTTGCAGCTTAAATTATTGATTATCTGGACTAAACTAATGTTTATTGTACCATAAATTACTACTATTTAACTTCAAGAATTGCCCCATTTGGACGTTAGTCTACTCTTTAAATTAGGGACCCTACATGCTTTGTTTTTCATGCATCTCCCAATTGATTCTTCAATAAATTCCCCAAGACTCCACTGCCATACCCATCAACTTCCAGTTGGCATTTTGGATTATTTGGTGCTAAACTTTCAATTGCATGAATTTTTATGAACTGGGTCTTTCCTGTATATTCCAACAACTACAATAGGGATACCAAAACAACCAGCTCCAATTAATGCTGCAAATAATTTTATTTCATCCCTTCAAATGAACTAAATAGATTGGAAGCAGATATCTTGGATTGGGGTTCTAACAATATTTATATGATTCTAAACTTTTCGACCATTTGATCTGATCTGTATTCTTGATTTTCAAGTATCAAATGGGACAGCTAGAATTGAAGTTCATTGATGAAAGGATTCTACCTTTTTGAAACTGGATGAAAGTTGGTAGAAATCTAATCTAAACATTTTCTCTCTGCATTAATGCTTGTTATAAAATTCCCATGTAAACAATTTTCCATTGAAGAAAAATAAATAGACTGATTAAAGAATGAACAGAAAAAGAAGAAGAAGAAGTTAATCTAAAGTCTTAATATTAGCTAGCTGTGAAATGGAATAGCTTAATCCTCACCGTCTAAACTGACTCACACTCAATGCTGATCTACTCTACAACCCTTCATCAGTGAATCAGCACCGCTCAGCATTACTAGTATAGAAACGTGTGGCTGTGATTGATCACAGGCATCACCCACCACGATCAGCAACTATAGAACTCAACAAGTTCGTCGACAGAAACGGAATGCGAGTCAGCGTTCTCCAACATCCAAAGCAAGTGATCGAACAGCACAACCTCGCATGCAACGCTGACTCCATCAGAGCCGTTCGATTTGTCGACCAGCACTTGGAAGAGAGGGTGGTCAATGACTTCCGAGCTGACAAGGTACCGCCGGCGGGATTTCCCGACGTATACCGGATGGAGATTTCCTGCGATGTTGGTTTCTCCGGTGGCAGAATCATCGTTAGCTGCGACGGAGCTACTAAGGGTGCGGTCGAGCTTGGTGAAGGAGGGCCATTTCTTCAATGCAGACTTGAGCTTCGTTAGCTTTGCGCCCTTCATTATCTTTGGTTCGGTTTTGAATGCCTATAGAGAGAGAGAGAGAGAGAGAGAGAGAGCGAGCGAGCTTTAGAGAGAGAGGAGTTGTGAGTGGAGAAAGCGGAACGGAAGCTTCGTATATAATCAGGGAGCGAGGGATAAATTTGGAAAAGTGCGGGGCCCATATTCTATATGTCTATGCCAGCAGGATATTTTTTTAGGTGGAAAAACCAGGTGCGTCTTGTTTGGCGGAATATTATAGATTCTGAAACCTTGGTAGTTCATGGTCTTCTGTGTATTGACCCAAATGACCATACCCAACCCAAATGAGACCATCCCTTCGACCCCCGCCCCTTTTTGATTTAGCAATGTTTTTAGAGCCATTATTGATCTCTCTCCTCACTTTTATCTCACCATTAAAATTTTACAAACGAAAAGTAGATTTTTTTTTTTTGGGTCAGACTTTCAACCTATGTCTCGTGTAAAGGTACTATTTATACGAATCATATAAATTTTATGTATTATATAAATGATGGTTGATTTTAAAAGGCGTAAAGAATAATCAGCTCAGCACGAAAGCAAGTTGTCTACTAGGCAACTCTTGCAATCCAATGGTTAGTTTATTTTTTAAATAAAAAAACCAACTCACCAAGAGTTAAAAGAGGAAACTACAGAAGTATCAGATAAAAGAATAGTAAAAAGAGCAGATGGAATATAAAACAGTCACAAGATAGGAAGATTGCAAAGTTTGCCTTCAGATCATTGGGTGGCGTCGAGCAAACATAGAAATGGTTAGTTTGTTAGATTGCAAAGTTTGAGCCTCAACAAGAACTCGAGTTCAGGAGGATTTTGGATGCCAATTTATGATTTCTTTTTTTGTTATAAGGTGTTTAGATTTTTAACTAATTACTCTCTTAATCTTGTAGAAGGTTTGGTCTACTTTGTTCTACTACACAAGTGCTTTAAAAAAAGTATATATATAAAATAATGAAGAGAAAATAAAGCTAGTTACAACGCTCTTTTTCGGCCAAAAAGGGATGGTTATACAGCAAGGGCAACTCTCCCTCGGCCCATGTCCAGCCCCCAAAAAGTAGATTAAAACGAGATTTGGTCTCAAGTCTATATAAACTTTTTGACAATGGTCAGCCCAATCACGAGCTCCCTTTTTACCTCCGTGGCATGCCCAAATCAGACGATTCATCAAAAGGCAGGCCACTTAATTGTGCAGAACCACATAGTCACATTTTTTGTACCCCCTCTTCTGGGCTAATGCCCATTTTGTTCCGGGATTCCATTGGGCCACATTCTGGGTTTCAACCCTCCAATTTGTAAAAATATATGAATAATAAGTAAATAAAATCTAGTCGCACTCGTCCTTTTAGGAAGATGAGTTCTAACGAGAGAGCACTGTGTTTTTCTCACTTGTTTTTTTCCGAGTACAAAAAATCAGGGCGCTACAAACATCTTTAATAACATTACAGTTATTAGCATTAGCTTTTGATAATAAGAGAAGATCATTAGCAAAAAAAAGATGAGATATACATGTTCCATTTCTAGAAGCCTTTAATCCTTTCTAGTTATCAAGAATGACACTTTGGTTTATCATAAGGGACAACCATTCTATACATAACACAAATAGGTAAGGGGACAAAGGATCTCCCTGTCTTAATCTTAATCCCCTACTAGGGGAAAATTTTGGGACGCTTTCCCCATTCCAAAGGATAGATATACTAGTAGTAGTAACACAATACATAATTAGATCAGTGTAGTGATGGTTCAGATTAAAAAAACTATAGGGTATCTCTAATGAAGTTCTAGTATACCCTATCGTATGTAGTTATTGCTAGAGATTCTCTTGGAGCAGTAGTAGATGTGAATTTTGGTAGAATCAGAGTATCTTCAGCCTTGGTGGCTGAAGCTCGGGCCACTCGGGTGGCCTGCAGTATGGCCACAAGGAGGAATTTCCCAGCAATGTTTGAGACAAACTCGTCTATACTCGTGCACATTTTGAACAGGGCATCTTTGGGGAATAGATGGAAGATTGCTTCTTTTGTTGAAGATATCAATTCTATGGCCAGGAGTAAGAATCTGTCTTTTAGCTGGTGTTCTCGTATTGTGAATGGAAGTGCCCATTGGTTAGCGGCTCAAGCTTTGATGGGAAGATATTACCATCCCATGGTGGTTTTGCTGAAGGGGTTGCTGAAGTTGCTCCAGTTGGATATTCCTTCATAGTTTGCTCTTTGCTGTGTATTTCCCTTTCCAAAAAAAAAAAAAAACAAAAAAAAAAGGAATAAAATATCGCACATATATAAAACAAGTGACAGTTTGGCTGTAACTAGCTGAATGATCTTCTGGAAGCACAGAACACTCGGGACTGTTCAAAATGTGTACGGAATGAAGCAAACATAAGGATATAGTGAAGCCAAACAATTCTAGCGGAAAATACAATCACACCAACTAAATCAAGGTAATTAAAGGATATATCCCAGGGGTACAACTCCAAATGCAGATAACATCGTCATTCAGCAGATTTTCAAGGCGATACTCATTGAGAGGAACAACATGCTTTCTACGTACTTTGAGATTGGGCACAACAAACTTCAACAATCTGAACATTCCAGTTAATGCACAGCAAATACCACAAATATTAAATCAGCACTAGTGATCAATATGTTCAAGAAATAAACTTTTTATAGGAAAGGAACTTCCAGAATCTAGAGGTCAAGAGTGAAAGTGTCTTAGGGTTGGGAGTTTGGAGTAGTGATCACCCAAAGCAAAACATATATATATCTATATATACATATATATATATATATATAAACAGAGTAGAAAAGAAAAGAAAAAGAGGGAGAGAAAATAAAAAAGATTATGTTGTATGAATGTTTCTATAAGTTGCCCACCCCAAAATTAAATCAATCAATAAATAAAACGAACAAAATTGAGAATCAATCTAACCAAAAAAATAAAAATAAAAGTATTAGCTTACCTTGGTGCTGTAATCAACCATTGGCATTGTTGCCATCCTACTCAGGGTTGTCATCAGAGTCATAGAAGTCACTGTCCCCATCCTCGGAATCAAACTTACCGACATACTCACTTTCTACATCATCATCATCATCATCATCATTCTTATCATATATTTCCAATCCCTGTAAGGAAAAGTGAAGTACAGAAAAAGGGTGCACTATTATCATCACCTTCAGTGTTTATCATTTTTCTGATAATCCCACAGCCAAAATTATTGCTTCCATGACACATCTAATGCTTACTCTATGAGATCATAAATGTGTGGAGGAAGCAAAATTTATGATCTCTGGTATTTTATCATTAGCCTAGCTACTTGAATTGAGTAAGAGAACCTTGAACACGCGTGCAAAAAAAAATAGAAAAAGAAAAGATTAGTAGGGTAACTATGAGTGACCAATTTAGTCAATTTTAGGATATAATATAGTCAGATATTATTTTATCTAAGTTAGACAACATTTGGTATCTTCTTACTATTGGTTTTGTGTATTCTCTATAAACCTATTAATCAAACATGCTAACCGCTACTGAAATATAAATATAATATAATTAGTTATTATAAAAATACTAAAGAATTCTAAACTGCTATTGATTACTTTTTATTACTTTGTTAATGAAATTCTAGATTTACAACTAATCTAGATTTATAATTCCTTCGTAGACCAACACAATATCAAAACTTGTATTTTTGTTATTTCCTTTATGCCAGTTATAAAACTAACAAGGATGAACTTGTATTAAAAAGAAGATGCGCCGAAAGGTCATTAAACTTTCATGAATGCTTACCTTTTCCCTTGAGATTTGTTGATGTACATATTTGTTGAGGTCTATGGTCCAAAGCCATTTGTCAGGAGGATTTGCATGTATCTTTGTTTTAGGCATGCTTAATTTCCCTGTAGCGAATGTCTTCATTTTGGGACACCTTTCAAGTACCACTAGCTCCAATGATGGCATACTGAAAGCATAATTCTCGCTGCAAAAGCTTAGGAGATTTGGTAGATTTATTAGAGCTAGACACTTCAACTGAGGGAACACAATGTCATCCACTTCATCACCCCCTTCATCTGCAATGATTTCTTCCATGAGCTCACATGATTTTACACATAAGAATTGGAGTCTCTCGAGTGCTGCAGCAACAGATGGTGAAAAGAGATTCCTCAAAAGGTCACATTTCAGAATTTTTACCACCTTTAAACTTTGAAAACTCAAAATTCCATAAGGATTCTTGTTCCATAAGCAGCTCAACTTAGGCAGTTTCTTTAAATTCAATGATCTTACTCCGTAGAGCAGCTCAACATCTCTTGCCCCAACATTTTGCCCCTCCAGGTCAAATACCTCTTTTGCTGAGCCACAATCACTCACTGTTAATTTTTCCAAATGTCGGAGTTTTTGCAGCAACTTGGGTGACACGACTGTTGATACTTTGTCACAGCATTCTATTCCTAGGGTTCTTACTTTACAAAACCAATCAAGTGGAATATGAGAGAGATCTATCTCATTTGAGCCAACAAGGCTGAAACTTAATTCCTCCAACTCCGGCAATGCCACCTGCCAAACCCAATTCAATTTGTTAATGACTTTAGTAACTAGCTAGGCAATTAAACATTATTTTTTTTGAAACAGCAAAAGAAGAATTTTTATTAAATAATGTGTGTGTTTCTTAAATTGAGGTGAACATAAATCAAGAGCATTCAACACTTCACAAAAGAGCGCCAGGAAATTTGGAAGAACTCAAACGAAATGAAGTAAGTTGCTGTCATGAGTGAAAAAATATTCTGGATGCGTGGATTTTACAAGCCTCTTGCCAATTTTAGCCAATTTCCAATTTTATGTATTGTGGTGGTGCCAGTGCTCAATAATCAATCGCATGTCAAAAACAATAAGTAGAAGCAATCACACAAGGCATGATTTTTTAAGTGAAAACCCCACTCAGAAACAAACCACACTTAGTCCAGTCAATCAATTCACTGTATATCACCAAGACCAATACAAAACAACAACATCCTTACAATCCAAGAATTCAAATGCCTCAAGTGTCAAGTCCACGAACTCGTGGGTGTGTTCTCTTTTACGACCGGATTATCACAGTCTATGTCTCAAATGGTTGATTAGGAATTGAGTCATCATGACACTGCCCAAATTCATCAGGACACTGAACTGATTTCATCACCACACCAACTTGTCTTAGACTACGCTAAGACAACTCTCTTCTTCGCATGATTTTTAAGCTCACAATATATGGGCCCTTTCTTCTCACTTGAACATATCTCTTCTTGACTTCGCCTTTTTTGGAGATACCTTCATTGATCACTAGACACAGATTTTTTAAAATACAATTCAAGACAACTTGCAGCCATAGCCACCTTAATCTCTGTATAGAAAATCTGCACGTAAGATCCTGCATGACTTCTGCAGATATGTGAAAATAACTACTAGATCATGACATTGTAAGCATGAATTCTCTCCACATGAGCTTGATTTCTCTGATATGTGCCAACCAAGTAATGTGAATTTGATTTTTTATACTCACTGGATTGCCAACACTAAAGGAGAATCTATACTCGTTTCACATCTTCTGGAATCCAACCAGCCACAACTTTTGGCTTTACAAAAGTAAGATCAAGACCTTATGATTTCTGCAAGACAATCACCTTGTCTTTGTGTTTACAAATGAGAGACAATCTTCACTAAATAGCCCAAGCTTCCCCACTTAGGCAATAATTTCACTTCTAAAGAATCACATGCTCACCAATCCTTTTTGATGACATTATGAGGTTTCAACTCTCCCAGAACCAGCCACAATCTTTGACCAAGTAGCTTTCAAACAACTGTCCATGACCCATTTTGGTTCTAAACACTTATACAACTCAAGGTACAACAGAACAAGACTGGAAGTCAACACAAAGTGGTTTTGTCGTGGAATTTTTCAATTCTAATACTAACAGTGAGGTTTGAGCAATCAGGACTAAAATTTTGCCAAAAAGTTTACAAACTAACAATTGCAGTACATTTGAATTAAGCATAGTAGGTAAATACTCACATTATAACAACAGATACATGTACGTACTTATCAACGAGAACAATTCATAATAGACATACTTATGTTTAATGTGGCATACATTGGACAAAAAAAAAAAACATTTACGGTGATAGTTTTGAAAACTTTTTTGCTACCTCCCACGATCTCAACAAATGGTTGATTCACCCAGCTGGATTTAAGTAAAATAACTTACATAATCAGCTGCCTTCATAATTCTCTTAATTCTCAAATCGTCTCTCAAGTCTTGTAACACAGGAATATAATTTTGATTGTTTGTCAACGATATAATTTTAAAAATATCAAAAATAATATAGGAACAGTCATCATTTTTGTATGTATGAAGAAATAGCATAGAAATGTTGTCATACCTATGATTCCAAAATTTTGGCCACTGCTCATATTATATACATATGGTTACAAACTTATAGATTTGAACGTTATCTTCTTTTCTTTTCAATGATAATTTTGTTGTCATACTTGCCATGAAAGACAAATTTATATGGTAGGAATATGTATAACATTTTTTTCCCACAACTCAAATTTTAACTAGTACTGTATCACTAGTGTGGAAATCTACACGTCGAATAGTATTAACATCTAAAAAATAGCCATGAATTATGTCAATTGCTAATTCCTAACTAGAAATTAAACATATGCCAATTTGTAAACGCTAGCTTCTATAAATAGGAAACTTCAAGCTAAAAAAAAAAGAAAAGAAAAATAGATTTGATATCATAGTTTAACTAACTGCCCAACAGAAAAAAACAAAAATACTTCTTCCAGGTAAAAAAAAAACAGGTTGTTGGGACTTAACATAGGCAAAACAATTAATTTTAGCCCTCGAAGGAGCACTATATTCTTGTGCTTTTGCCCTAGCTAGTTGGAGGGATTTTCCAGTCATTCGTGCATACGCTTTCCTTATTCTTTTTTTAAAATTTGATAAAATATGTATCATTGTTGATGAAATAGTTAGGGCCATTTGTACCTTGTGGTAGAAGAGGGATTGTGTCGGGGGAACAACCACCTCCACGGCCAGTTCTTTTGCCATTTCTACTTCATCAAATCTAGAACTGCATCGGAAACCCTTGAGGCTAGGCAAGTTTACAAGCCGTAGAGACTTTAATTCAGGGAAGCCAAGGATCTTATCGTTGCTTCCTTCTTCTCCTCCTCCCCATGTTCCCTCTGCAGCAGCTCCAACTATATGTTCCACCTTTGAACACGATTCTATGTCCAAAGTTCGGAGGTGGTGCGCAAGATTCCTGGCATTGCAAAGTGAGAAAATGTTTATCAAATTATCACATTTGTGAATCTGTAGAGTAGTTAGGTATGCATAAAATTCCCTCTTGTAATTCAACCCTGTATCCATCAAATTTGGTAGCCTCTGTAGCTGCAGTTCTCTTAGTTGAGGAAGATATTTCATTGGTCCTGCTACTGCAGCAGATCTTTCCTCAGGAGGCTCAGAGTTAAGCCCTTCAACTTCACATATAACTGAATCACAACCTTTAATGTGTAGTTCATTTAGATTCTGCAACCTTGGGAGCATGCTAGAGGGGATCACATGCACCAATTTGGGACAACTGGTCACCCACAAGCACTCTAGTTGGCAAAATGATGATTTTTCTTCTTCTTCTGCTAGTTGGAGCAATTGATTGTCCCACATCTCCTCTATAAAGTCCAGGTTTCCAATAAAGATGTCCGCCAATGCAGGGAATGCAACCTGGGATATTCATCACATCACATTAAATTTTCTTAACTACCATGTGTCAATGTTTTGCTCACGTTGAGGCCCTCTAAAGCTTTACTTATGCAGATTTGGATTCTCTTTATTCCATCTCCATTTCATTGATTAAGGTATTGACACGTCATGTAACATAAAAATGAAGAGTTCAGATGAGTTGACTTATAATCAATGGTCTAGATGTAATCTTATCACTTGTCTTACTAAAGCCACGTCGTTTTGTATTAAAATTTATTTCATTATGTATAACTATAAAATTATTTATTTTTAAATAAATTTTAAGTCAACTCATCTGAACTCTTTATTTTTATGTTAGATGACGTGTCAATACCTTAATCAATGAAATGAAAATTTTCATTCCAATTCATGAAATGGAGAGAATCTAAATCCACTTTTACATGTGTAACAAAAGGAAAGTCCTGAAACAAAGCAAAGTCTAATACTCATCGAAAGAAAAAATTATTGCAAGTGACCATCGCACGAACGCGACTTTTATTGTGAAATTGCTTCATAAATCACTATATGACGGTCATTTGGAATAAATTCTCCACCCAAAGAGCAATGCTTAATAGTCAATACCACTGTTTTTGTCACTTTTTTTTTTTTTTTTTGTAAAATTGCTGACATGAAAAGATATAATTCTTCTCGTGCATGTATTTTCTTAAAAGCATCTAGGTAAACGTGACAAAAGGCCAGTGACATAAAATTTTTGCACCTAAAAAAATTGGACAAAAATTATATAATATATTAGACAACCTATCATAAAGGTGCTTCTCATGCACGAGTTATGCTCTGATGAACTTGTTAGTCGACGAATGCCTTTAGCATATGATGAGAGCACAATGTCCTCCTATAGTAGCAATGGATACCCAAATATATCTCCCATTTGAAATTGAATAGCTTGACCAACATTATTCATTACTATATATATATATATCCACATATCATATATCAATTGCTGAAATCAGCTCAATTTCTACTTATTATATTGCAAACTTCTAGCGGTCCCACTAAGACGGCAAACATGATCTAATAAGCAGCTTAAAGGTTTAGAAGTAAATAAATTGTGACTTACTTACGGATATGGCATACCTTCTGATTAAAGAGGGGTTCTGCTTCTGCAGTGGTCAAATGGGGGTTTCCCTCGGTGGTGGTTGACTTCTTCTTCTTAGTGGTATAGAAGCTTCTGAGGTTTGGTAGATTTTCCAAACTCATATATACCAATTGACGAAAAAGGACCCTATGATCCATGACTTCCAACTCCTCCTCATCTTCTCCCTCTCTTTCATTTTGAACTATTGCTTCCATGATCTCACAGCTCTTTACAGTCAGGGTTTTGAGTCCCGCAAGTTCTGTTGCAATGGATGGAGAGAAGAGGTACTTCAATTTACAATCTGCAACATCTAATGTACTTAATTTACAAAACGCCGATGGATGAGGTTGCCGCCGAGATTGTAAAATCGATCTCCGTTTGCCAAATGGATCATGTTCTAAGTCGTTAATATTTTCAATATTCAGTATCTTCAAGTCTAAAAACCCCTTTCCATCATCCCTACTATCATCCTGAAGCACCTTTTCTAAACCTTGCAATCCCGTCAAATACAGTTCCTCAGCTTTGGCCAACAAGATGTTAACCTCATCATTTAAAGGAATACTGTCCAGTTTCAATACCTTTGTTGATGAACTATCTAGCAAATATTCAAGTTTACAACCCATGGATATTTTAAATCTAACCAACTTCTCAAAGATTTGGTGCTTGGGCAATGACATGGCATTTGGTATGTGAATTTCCAACGCGATTAGGCCAGTCAGTGAATTTAGCTCAGCAAGGCTTGCATTGGTTCCTCCGCCGCAGCTGGTTGGTTCAGCAACCTCCCACCGGTCAAAACTCTCTGAGATGCATAATTCTTCCAGACGGGATAAACTTGATATGATGTTTGGCGGAATTAAGGTGAGCTTCTCACAGAATTGCAAATCTAAAGACCGCAGATGAGTCAACTGTCTTATTTCTGGAGCCAACGCTTTAATATTAGAACCACGAAGGCTAAGTACCTCGAGGTTCTTTAGTACCTTGAGCACAGCCGTGTCCGTAGTCAATTTGCACCGACATAGAGACAACGTCCGAAGGTTGACCAAATTCTCAAGTGAAGATGGTAGTGGTGAAATTCGCATGTGAACCATATCTAGAACCTTAAGCTCCTTCATCCCGTGAAAAAAACTGTCCGGAAGTTTTAGTGAGGGATTACTGCATTCCAACACTAACGTGTGGAGTTGTAGACATAACAACTCGTCGGGAAGCAGTTGAATATCTTTGGACCTTATTGAGATTGTTGAACAATAATGGTACGTACCTTTCTCTGGCCAATCTTGGATACCATGTTTTACTAGAAATGCTTTATCATCTTTTGCAATTGAAATTGCAACATCTCGAATGACATCGTGCATCTTGACAGCGCCTTCATACCAGCAGCTTAACAGCAAACAAGAAGTTTTGAGGATGTCGACCAACATATGTACTCTATTTCTTGCTTTTTCCAGCGTATCCATGCTTTCATGCAACTTTAACCCCATTCCATATCTAACCAAGTTATCAATTGGAATCTCAGCATCTTCTGGAAACAAAGAGCAGAGCAAGAAGCATGACTTTGCATCTTCAAGGTTTATGCAATCGTAACTTAACTTTAAGGACCTATAAACCTTTGCTTCAATTCCCTCAATGCTTTTCAACATGGAGTTTCTCAGTTGTACAAGTGCATCATCCCACACATACTTGCTCTTATGTTTCAATGCTGCTCCGACTGCGAGTATGGCAACTGGCAATCCTCCGCATTCTTTACACACCTCTTTTGCTACGGAATGCATTTCAGGATCAGAATCAACTGAATTTCCCACCTTCTTTTTGAATAGTTCCCATGCTTCCGGCTCCGGTAAGACTTGGATTTGGAGAGCTT
This sequence comes from Euryodendron excelsum, assembly GCA_033060915.1. Taxonomy (NCBI): domain Eukaryota; kingdom Viridiplantae; phylum Streptophyta; class Magnoliopsida; order Ericales; family Pentaphylacaceae; genus Euryodendron; species Euryodendron excelsum. The sequence continues at coordinate 38,062,705 of CM065394.1, forward strand.
TATCAACTTGCATACTTTGGCACACACGTAGGCTTCGAGATGTTAGCAGAACTTTGCAACCCTTGCTACCATCTGTGATGGGAATTCCTATTTCTTTCAAATTCACTTCTTGCCAAACATCATCTAATATTACGAGATTTTTCTTCCCATTCTTCAACCTATTCCACAGTTGACCAGCTTTTCCGTCTTCAGTCGATTTATTTAGTTTTATACGCAAACGGTCTGCCAGTTGCTCTTGAATTTGCCTCATATTTGCATTCTGAGAGACGACAGTCATCACGACTTCGTCAAAAAGTCCATCTTTCTGCACTTTCTTGCTAACCTCTTCCACCATTGTGGTCTTACCGACACCACCTGTTCCATATATCCCAATCATGTTAATACTAGAATCCTTCAAAGCGTCCATGATCTCCTTGAAAACTGATGTTCTTGAACCAAAAGTCTCATAATCTTCACACACCTTGAACTGGAGTTCTGGAGGAGGTGGCGCAGGGTGCGAAACCATTTGAAAGTTGCTCTTCTCTACCAGAGCTTTAACAGCACTTGTCTTCTCTTCAGCTTGCTTGCTTAGCCAGTAACGCCGCATTATGTCAGGACACGAGCATTTGAAGCATTTTCGATTCTCCTTTTCAGCTTTGGTTTTCATAAATCCATCAAAATCCTCTTTCCCCTCATCTGCCTGGTTTAGCCAGTTTAGCACATCAACATCAATGGTTTCCCCAAGAGTCTTGGCTTCCTCAACATTTCCTTCAATTTTTTCCCTCTGCTTTCGAAGTTCTTTCATTTCAGTTTCCAGATTCTTCACATTTTTCTTGTAGTGAGTCAAATAGCCAAGGTGACGTGCCACTGATTGGAACAATATCTCTGTAATTTTCTCCACTATTTTTCCTATTACCATCTGTGGACTACACATTTTCACTTCACCTTTTCTTTTTATATGATTTCTTCTTTTTCTTTCAGTTTTAGCCAAAATGACTTCTGTCCCTGCAGAGAAAATGTAAGACCACGAATTAAACTTGACAAAGCATGGCAGAGAAAGTAAACACTACAACTAACGTGCCAAAGAGAAAGGCTTACATAACTGGGACCCTATCATTTCATTTTTCTCGTAAAAGTTATAGATATTAGTACAAGTTCTATTGGCTGGGGTGTAAAAAGATCAGCATTTGGTAGATAAAATAAATTGGATAACATGCAAAATTATTACATAAATTCCCAACCAAAATAACATGGTGGCGGCCTTTTTGAGATTACAAGAAGAAAAGCTTCCTAGTTTACGAGTGATCAAAAAAACATGTATGTAAATTTAGAGAATTAAAGTAAGGACTTAAGATTGATCGAACAAGATGTTTTAGTTTAGAAGATGAAATGAAATTAATTATATTTATCCTTTTTTATCGGTACCCATATAAAAAATAAATTTCCAGACGAATATTTATTTTTCCTTATTCTCGTAAGCGAACCGAAAAAATAAAAAGAAGAATTAATTAATTAGTTGCTTTCACTTCAACATTTTTTCCTTTCTTTTTTTCTTTTTCTCTTTTGATCTACCATTATTAGAACAACTTCGTCTAAGGTGCTTGCCACAAAAAAAAAAAAAAAAAGAGTCTAGGTACAACAAATATGAAAATTGAATGTTCTATTTAAAAATTACTAACTGAAGTTTGGATCTGAACTCCAAACTCTTTAAATAATAATCAAAATCTAAAAAGTATGCAAATGATAGCCAACTACTACTACTACTAGAACAACAGTAAAGAAAAAAACAGATGAGGCAAGAGGCTACAGGCTTATGTACCTTCTGGTTTTCACTTTCAAATCTTCAACACAATTACTCACAGGAAATTGTCTCTGAAGCTGGGTTGGGTGTTGGAGGATGAGTAGGAGAAGATGAGATTCCGAAGCAGCGGATGAGAGAGAAAGAGCTATAATGACAGATTGAGAAAGATTAATCTTCAACAAGAGTGTGCGGCTGTTAATAGACTTGATCTTGACTTCAGAGGTTTTAATAGGGTGCTCTTGGCTCCATCATAATCGAGTGCACTTTTCCTGTTGCTAAACAGTTTTGTAGCTGCTTTGCTTCTTTTGAGCTTTAAAAAAATAAAAAAAACACACAGCACTGCTTTTGTTTGCAATGACCTCCAACTTAAAAACCGGATCGACCCGGTGGTCTGCCAACAGAAGGTACGTGAAGTTTCACGTATTTCCGCCAGCAGCTAACAGCCTGTTTGGAGCTTGGGAAAGAAAGGACATGTTTGGTTGTGGTTTCAATTTTAGTTTTTTGTTTTTGTTTTTTAAAATTCGACGAAATCGTGTTTGGCAGATTGGTTCTGAAAACTGTTTCCGTCGAAACCGCGTTTGGTAAATTGGTTCTGGAACTTGTTTTCGAAAAAATTTTCAGAAAACAGCCCAGTTTCAGGAACCACTAAAAAGATGTTTTCTGAGTTTCCGAAACCATTTTTATACGAAAATGAGAACGATATGAAAACGATAGTATTTTCGATGGTCTCATTTTTTTGTTTCCGAGAACAAGAAAAACGAGTTGTTCTTAAATTTTTTGGTTCCGAGAACACGAAAAACGAAAACGGAACCGGAACCGGAACCGGAACCGATTCCAAACAGGGCCAAAGTTTCCTATCATTTCTTATAATTGATTCTCCATAACAGTCTTAACAGATAAGGAAAAGGAAAGGGCAAAAAAAAAAAAAATTTAAATAAATTTTTTTTTCTCTATTTTTTTTACAAAATTAAATAGACAAAAGAAATTACTTTTTTTTCTTTCCCCTTGTAGACAGGCTGTATATGTTGTAGGCTCTAGAAACTTCTGTTTGGTGGCCTAAAAGTCAGTGCTTTTGGCTTTTTTTTTTAAAAAAAGAAAGGTAAATCATTATTTGATCCAAATTAAGGTTATAGAATTGATCTTATATACATCAAATGAACTAATCACTGGAAAAAAAAAAAAAGATAAATCACAAAAATTGAATAAGTTCGAAGAGGAAACTGATAACTCTCCAACAAGCCCAAATATGAAAAGTATAGGGTTTTACCACCTCTCCAACTCTCTCTCCATTAAGTCGGATTTTATTAGCCCAAACACTTATTTGTTGAGGAGAAATTGATCAAATTCGGAGTTATTGATGTTTATACCGATCGATCGATCAAATGAGAAAAGTTATGATTCATTCTGAATAAGCTTCCTTCCCATTAACAATACAAAAATGGACACATAAACATGTACGGAGGAGGAGGGGATAGAAATGAATGAAGCCTCAAAAATATTCTATCTAATTTGGTGGTGACCTAATGTGACCTCAAGTGATTTAATTTGAACCTAATCGAAAGTAACAAAGTGGTGGACCACATGATTAACCCACAAACAAACCAAAAGCAGATATAAGAAAAGAGAGCTTTTTCTAAACCAGTTGGGAAAAACCATAGTGCTACAAGACTTTGGAGTCCATCAGGTTCCCATGCTCTTTGCTGAAATGTCACGTGTTGGTGTCAGGAAGCTTTTTTTTTTTTTGTTTTTTTGGGTTACATTCAAAGGGTTACAATAGAAGGATCTACGCCAGAGAAGGTATGTGGAAAGAGAGAATTGAACCATCCATCTCTTTTAAAGAAAGTAAGAATCTTGACCAACTAGGTTAGTCATAGTTAATTTTAAGAAGCTTCAATAATGACATGAATCGGACAAAATTTTATAGCGAAAAACTAACAGTTGCGTTCAAATTATCTTAGATTAATTTCACACTCGTGGAGAAAACTTGCTTTCAAGCTTCCTCTTACTATAGCTTCGTTTGGTGCGTATTCTTGTAACTGAAAGTTCTTTAAGAAGAACTTTATAAAGAGGACTTTCAGAGAACGGCTTTAAAGAAAAATGAATGTTTGGTAAATTTTTATTTTAAAGTCCTTTGATATCTAGAAGTGCTTGGCCATGTTATTGTTTGTTTGGTGGCATCAATTTAACCATGTCCACTAACTTCCAATTGACAATGTTACCTGTGGGTTAAAATATTCGAGGCTCAATCTATTCAGATAGGCCCAATAAAAGAGAAATGAAGTTGGATTGCAAAAAAATCAGTAATGCCACCAGGCCCAAGTAGTCGACTTGTGCCTAGATCCAGGGCATTTAATGCAGAGTTGACCCGCTTTTAATGTGCCAGCGGCTCTTCATGCAAACGTCGACATTCACGTCCAAGCTGGATTCTGGCATGATGGCAAGGTAGGACCTAAATCCGGTCAGTCGGCAACGAATGATGAGGTCTACACAGCAAGTTATGATAACCTACTAGTAGACCTAAGGCTAAACACTCCAATGAATACATTGTAAATACCAAAACCTCTTGGAGCAAGGTATGGACAATCAATTTTTAAGTATACACTGCATTTATTCATTCGACTCTCGATTAAGGTTACTAACTTAACCTTCGAAGTGTGATCGGCCTAAAGAGGGTCGACCCATTCTCACTTCTCTGTCCCTTTTGCAGCATGTTTGGGCTCATTGATATTGGCACGAGTGTTCGGCCAAGCCTTCCTAAAAATTCCACTTACATTACCCATTGCCATTCTCTCTCTTCTTTTTTTTTGTCGATATCTTATCCGTTATTTTTATCATTCAAGAAACTTTTTATATTTTCACATAATACACATTTGCACATAAGACCAAGAACCTGCCCTATGTCAAAGTTGAGTGCACCACTGAGCAGAGGTAAATCCCATTATCCATTTTTGTGTCAATAGCACTTATTATGAGACATATCTATAAATTGAAGACTGCCACAAGTAAAACGAATGGGCAGTGAAGCCAAGAGTAAAGTGCAGCATGAGGTGTTTCTCATAGAAAATGAAATAACAGATCAAGGTGTTAAAGCTGAACCAATAATTGGCTATGTTGTCTTTGAATATCGCAAGAGAAAGAATTGGTACTGACAAAAAGCCATTAATAATACAACAAGTCTAGCTGGTCTGCTCCTAATGGGCAGACCAGGCAAGTTAGTAATATAACGAGTCTAATTGGTCTGCCCCCAATGGATAGACCAGATAAACTCAAGTCACATCCCCAATCCGCGCCCTCGAACTTCCCGACCAGGCCTGTTGACAAACCTTCAAGGACAGAGTTCCGGTAAAGCACCAAGCGCCGCCACTAAGGCACGCACCCTGAGATTCTTGCCTGATGATCGGCCTCCACAATCCCATAATGGAAGCGGTTTCGTCCACGACTGGGGGCATAGCTCATGAGGCCTAACGTGAAGGAATGATACACCCCCCACGATCCCAGATGTGTAATCTGGGGGCACGATCAACTCTCCCGTTAAGGTGCCCACAATTCAAGCCACTCCCTACCAACATCTCTATAAACAGGGGAGTCATCATCTCCAATAGAGGTACGAGAACACTAAAATCCTTGTGCGTTGTTGTTCTGCTCATTTGATCTCTAGCCTAACTTTGGCATCGCAGTGTCTTTGGTAGGCACCACACCGGTGTCCCAAGCAGGAGGATTCATCACCTTAGTCACTTGCATCGAAGGTCGGGAAGATCACACTAATTCACTGTATCATCAGTTGGCGCCGTCTATGGGAAATGGCATTTTTGATCGTTTCATGGTCTTGACCCGATCTGGTGCTACATCTGTCAGGCTAGGCGCAGTAATGGAGGAACAAAGTGTAGCAAGATTTGTTACCTTAGAGCAGCAAATCGCCAAAATGATGGCAGCCATGAACCAGCTCTAAGCCCGCAATCAGGAGTAGGAGAGGAGATTGTCTCCACCACCCGCCCCACCGGCGGTAGTGGATCCACCGCCACCGTAGGACCCCCTAAGACAGGCAGACCAATAGGCAACAAGAAACCTGGAAGGCAACGCCGGTGAAAGGGCGGAACACCCGCCTCAAAGGGGGGCCGGCACCCATGCTGATGAGGCCCACAGTCACATGGCCCAATCCAAGGTAGCGATGGTGCTAATTCCAGAGCACACCGGAGAAATTAGCCCAGTGTGGGATAAACAGTTGAAGGAGATGCAAGCCCAACTGGCTGGAGTGATTGCCGCTGTAAAAGAGAAACGCCCCAGCATGGTGGAAGAGTTAATGAACAGGACAGATACCCCATTCATACCAACCGTAATGAATGTACCATTACCCCCAAAATTCAAAATGCCCACTTTGGAGCCTTTTGATGGCACGAAAGACCCTTGGACCACCTCGAGATGTATAAAGCCCTAATGGACCTCCAGGTTGCCCCCAATGAGATCATGTGCAGAGCATTTCCTACCACCCTCAAAGGACCAGCCCGAATTTGGTTCCATAGACTTTCCCCCAGGACCATCTGCAAGTTTGTAGAACTAAGCAGGCTATTTGTCGGCCATTATATTGGAGGACAGAGGTAGAGAAGGCCTTCTACCTCTCTATTCAACACCAAACAATGCGAGAAGGAGACTCTGCATGAGTTTGTCACCCGCTTTAACCAGGAAACTCTCTACGTAGATGACCTGGACTAGAAAGTGGTTGTAGCGACTTTTATCGCAGGGGTAAGGACCTCTAAGTTTGTTTTCTCCTTGGCTAAGGAGGTGCCAAAAGACATGACTGCGCTGATGCTTAGAGTACAGAAATACATGAACGCAGAGGATACACTCAAGGCCAGGGAAGACTCGAAGAGTGCCAACACAAGTCTAGATAATAAGAGGTTGGCTAAGCAAAAGAAATATGACAGAGCAGTCAAAGTCCCCAAATTAACTAAGCAGAAGCCCAAGGTAGAGGGCAACAGAAGCAGGCCAACCAGATACACCCAACACTTTATCCTACTGAATGCTCCCTTGGATCAAGTGCTCTACGAGATAAAGGGGGACCCAGCACTGAAGTGGCCAGGACGGATGAGGTCCCCACCAAAAAAGAGACCATCCCACAAGTGGTGCTGTTTCCACCAGGACCACGGCCACGACATTGAAGACTGCTATGATCTCAAACAACAGGTGGAGAACCTGATCTAGCAAGGGAAGTTAGGAAAATATGTAGCAGGGGGAAAGCGAAGTGATAGGCAAATTCAGCTAGCCCAGCAGTTAGAGAGGCGCAGCCCTGAAAGGGCCGGGCAGAACCAACAACCTTGTGGGGGAGATAAGGGTCATTTCTGGGGGATTTGCAGGTGGCAGAGAGTGTCACGCCCGATCCTAATCAAGCGTCATTAACGCTGTCTTAGGACGAACGTGATCGCACAGTTCACCTACCTGTAAGCGAAACATCAACATAATCTCAAAGATAGAAATCTTATAGAAATAAATAACATCATATTAAATAAGTAAAAACTATCTCATAATCCTCCAACATACATCATTAAGAAAACTCTTAATCTACACTTATGAATATTACAAAACCACAAAATAAACAAACTCCAACAAGACTTTAATACAATGTACAACAATATACATGACTAATAACTCAACTACAGAGCTTCTCGAAACTCCCGAACTCAACACCAACAGTGACTGGACATTCTCCCATTTTTCTGCAAAATAACTTGTGTGGTTGTGAGCTATATATCAACGTGCTCACAAGATAATCAAACTTATAAAGATGGAATGATAGACATCCACTGAATTAATCATCAATAGATAATACACCATCAACAATAAACAAAATGCCTCTTGTGATGCAATATATGATACACCACATATGTGCGCGCTATTTTGATAACATTGGCTTGTTATCAAGGATGTCCCACATCGACACCCTTTAGGTTAGCCCCACATCGGCTAAACTTTAGGTTAGCCCCCGCTCAGCTAAACCTCCTCTATGCAATGTAATGCAAAGTACGCACACAATGTATGAATTGTATGCAATTATCATCTTATAATCAAGCAACACCACCAATATAGATAATACGACATTCAAGTTTGTATGAGAGAGAATATCTTTAATCCCCACAATCAATTACCATTATTCACAACAAAGCATTCAGTTCAATATGAATAAGATCATCAATATCCCCACCTGATAGTACTTTCTCTCAAATTGAGCTACTCTTTCGGTTGAACTGGATTAGTATGATCTGTTTCCGAACCTACCAAACACTACCACATCAAACATGATGAAATAGATGCTATAATTCATAACCAATGCATAATTATAGCTTATACTCTTTAAATATATGATTGAGAACATCCATGATGCATTAGAACTCAATAGGATGTTAAACCCTTCCCCAATACAACCAAAGACAAGAAACCACTTTCACAGAAATCCAAGACAATGCAATAGGTCAATCTCATTTGAAAATAGGTTTAGAGACCTTTAGATTGCTAGGTTATGGGTCAAAAATACATTTTAGATGAAGGAGTTATGTCCAATGAAAGTTGGACTAAAATTCTGAAAAACTAGGCTGTTGATAAAATTTTTAAATTAACTTTAAACTGCTATATCTCTCAATCTACAAAGAATTAGAGCACCTACTTTATATCAATAGAAAGCCCCATGAGTCTAGTTTTCAATGCTTCAAACGATGCATCATTTCGAGTTCTCTAGAGAAAGTTATGAACGTTTTACTAAAGTGTGTCGAGTCTGCCAGTCAGAGGTGGCGACTCCTCAATCTCATGTGTCGCCTCCTTGATCCAGTGATTCAAATTTTTGTTCAATGTGTCGACATCTCTGCACCAGGTGTCAACACCTTGGACCAGAGACCAAAATTTTGCAACAAAATGCTTCATGTGTCGCCTCCAAAGGTCCGGGGGCGACCCCCACACACTTTGGCTCGAAAATGGACTTCTCAACATAGTTTTTAAGTACTCATCACCATTCTAACACCACAACAAGTATCTCAAAGGTTCAAAATGAAACTCTAAGACTATAAACAAGTTCTCAAGCATCCAAAAACATACACAACATGACAAATTCAACCATTCCTCTTTGGAACCTTAATCACCCTTCTCCTCTCCATTTCCATTCAACCTCTATGGCATGAAATGGCATGTTATAATATAACAATAGATAAAAATACAATGGAACAAACATCAATACATATAGTTCTCACCTCAAAGAATAAACACAAAAACTTTCTCTCTTGAATTCTTCTTCATCCTCTTCTTTTCTCTCTTTTCTTTTTCTCACTTCTTCTTTCTCTCCCAACAATCGTAGAACCAAGCTCCTTTGTCTCTTGTCTTGCAAGACACAAAATAGATACAATGTGTATCTATTATCCACACATGTCACACACACACACTTGCTAGCAAAATTAGTGAAACACACACCTCTCACACATGAAGCACACACCTAGGTGTCTTAGGATTAGACCCCCCACCTAGCACCTCATTGCTTCCTTAATCCACCTCTAATTCATATAATTAACATAATTAATCATGATTAACATAAGCTAAGCATGAAGATTAATTAAGCTAATTAATCACGGATTAAGCTCATGCTTAAAAATATGATAATCCCCCCAAATGCAAGTCCTCATTAAACCATGCCAATCAAGCTCCTTGATTAAGGATAAGCATGCACCACAAGCATACTATTAAGCTAAGTATGATGTTAAGCTAGTTAGGGTTTCACAGAGAGTCCTCGTCAGCCAGGAAGAGGCACGCTAGGAAAGCACGGAGTCAGAAAGAAATCATATCCATAAACCGGTCAGCCAAAAGGTCTAAGGCAGATAGCGCCCCTATCACTTTTACTGAAGAAGAGGCAGAGGCCTTGTGCCAACCCATGACGATCCCCTGGTCATATCAGCAGTGATTTCTAACTTCCTGGTATGAAGGATCCTTGTGGACAGTGGGAGCTCAGCCGACATCATTTTCTTGCGAGTCTTCCAGTAGTTAAATGTAGGCATGGAGAAACTGAAACCAGTCAACTCCCCCCCGGTCGGCTTCACCAGAGACAGGATCGTTCCCTTGGGATCAATAGCTCTGGTAGTAACCTTTGGAACCGTTCTGCAATAAATTATAAAAATTGTGACCTTCCTCGTAGTGGACTGCCCTTCGGCCTACAATGTTATTGTCGGCAGAACAGTCCTCAACGAATTCAAGGCCATACCATCCACCCACCATCTGAAGATCAAATTCGCTACACCTCAAGGAGTGGGAGAAGCCAGGGGTGACCAGCAAACTGCCAGAAAGTGCTACATGGCATCCCTTAAATGAGAGACGAAAGAGACCATGATGATTGAAGAACTGGAAGTCCGAGATGAGGAGCCTATAGAGGAACTCAAAGAGGTCATGGTCGGAGTACCAGACCAAACCAGGACAATAAAGATAGGAACGACAGCACTATAAGGAGTCAAGGAAGAATTGAAAGGGTTCCTCAGGCAGAATGTTGACGTCTTTGCTTGGACCCATGCGGATATGCCTAGCATTGATACCAAAATCATCGCTCACCATCTGAACATAGACTCGGCTGCAAAACCGATAAGACAGAAAAAGAGGAACTTTGCACCGAAACGCAACGAGGCAATAGCAGAAGAAGTAAAAAAGCTGACCAAGGCCAACTTCATAAAAGAATCTCAATATCCCTCTTGGCTATCCAACGTAGTTATGCTAAAGAAGGCAAATGGAAAATGGAGAATGTGCGTGGACTTCACAGATCTAAACAAAGCCTTCCTCAAGGATAGCTTCCCCTTACCAATGATAGATCAACTGGTGGACTCGACGACAAGGTACGAGATGCTAACCTTCATGGATACCTTCTCAGGCTACAACTATATAAAGATGGTGGAACGTGACCAGGAGCACACGTCATTTGTGACAGACAGGGGCTTGTACTGCTACAAGGTGATGCCATTTAATTTGAAGAACGCCAGTAGAACCTACCAAAGGCTGGTCAACCGCATGTTTAGTGCTCAGATCGGCAGAAACATGGAGGTGTATGTGGATGACATGCTGGTAAAAAGTAAAGAAGCAACTAGTCACTTGGTGGACCTCGAAGAGACATTCCAAAATTTAAGAGCCTACAACATGAAGTTAAACCCAGCAAAGTGTGCATTTGGAGTGGCCTCTGGCAAGTTCTTGGGGTTCATGGTCTCTAACAGGGGAATAGAGGCAAACCCTGAGAAAGTTAAAGCAATCATGGATATGCAGCCCCCAATGTCTACCAAAGAAATACAAAGACTCACAGGCAGAGTGGCAACTTTGAATCGTTTCATTTCTAAGTCCACAGACAAGTGCCTCCCTTTTTTCAAAGTTTTACTAAAAGCTTTCGAATGGATACTAGAGTGTGACCAGGCCTTCTAGGGTGTCAAGCAGTACCTGGGCTCAATCCTTCTCCTCAGCAGAATGGTCAAAGGGGAAGAACTCTACCTTTTCTTGGCAGTGTCCGCCACAGCGATCAGCTCAGCCCTGATCAGACAAGAAGAGGGCATTCAAAAACCAGTCTACTACCTAAGCAGAGCATTGAAATGAGCAGAGGAACGATATCCCAAGATGGAACTGCTTGCACTCGCCTTGGTAACTTCAGCATGAAGGTTGAGGCCATATTTTCAAGTCCATATCGTGGTAGTTCTGACATACCAACCACTGCAGAAAATACTCCACAAGCCAGAGACCTCGAGTAAGCTGGTCAAATGGTCAATTGAGTTAAGCCAGTTTGACATTTAGTATCGCCCAATACAGGTAATCAAAGGTCAGGCTATTGCAGACTTCATCGCTGAGTTCACCCACCCAATAACCCCACCTAATATCAACCCTAACCACCCATAATAGGTCCTTAATGTCGACGGCTCCTCCATCGGCAACTCCAGCGGTGCCGGCATTGTTCTGGTCACCCCCGAAGGTCATAAGTTGGAGTACGCCGTACAATTTAAATTCCCAGTATCCAACAATGAAGCCGAGTATGAAGCCCTGCTAGCCGGACTCCGGATGGCTAGGCGAATGGGGCAAAACATGTCTTGTACGTAGCGATTCTTAGCTCATAGTTAAGCATGTTAAAGGTGACTACAAGGCCAGAGGAGAAAAATGCAACAGTATTGCCAAATGGTAAAAAATCTAACCAAGAAGTTCTCCTCGGTGCTATTAGAAAGAGTACCCAGGCTGCAAAATGAAGAAGCAGACCGACTGGTCAAGATAGCATCATCTCAAGAAGAAAACCCAGGAGTCCTTATGGAAGTGCTAGATTCGCCAAGCATTCAGAATCCGAAGGTATACCATGTAGAGCAGGAAGTGGAATGGGCGACACTAATAAGAGATTATCTGGAGCGAGAGGCCTTGCTAGAAGATAAGACCGAGGCCAGGAGGATCCAGTACAGAGCCAGTAGGTACACCTTGATGAACGGGATATTATACAAAAGAGGGCATTCCCTACCTTGGCTCAAGTGTGCAGGGAAGGCAGATGCTAATTACCTCATGAGAGAGGTACATGAAGGGTGTGCGGGAACCACTCAGGTGGTAGGGCCCTGGCCAAGAAAGTACTCAGAACAGGTTGCTACTAGCCCACCCTGGAAAAGGATGCCCAAGACTTTGTAAAAAGATGTAACAAGTGCCAACGGTTCTCTAACATCCCAAGGCAACCACCCCAGGAGTTGACTCCCATCCAGAGCCCCTGGCCATTCGCCCAATGGGGAATTGACATTGTGGGACCTCTACCTATTGGAAAAGGACAGACCAAGTTCGCAGTGGTTGTGGTAGACTATTTCACCAAGTGGGCAAAGGCAGAGCCTGTTGCCACCATCACCGAACAAAGAATGAAGAGTTTCCTATGGAAGAACATCATCTGTAGGTTCAGAATCCCCAAGGTGGTTATCACAGACAACGGAAAACAATTCAAGGGTGGCCAATTTGGATAGATATGCTCAGATCTACAGATCAGCCATCATTTTTCCTCTCCAGAGCACCCCCAAGCCAATGGCCAAGTAGAAGTTACTAATAGAACCTTGTTCAACATTATCAAGACCAAGCTGGAAAAGGCGAAGGGCTTATGGGCTGAAGAGCTTTCGAACATTTTGTGGGCCTACCGAACAACGGAAAGGGTAGCAACGGGACACACCCCGTTCTCGTTGACATTCGGATAGGAAGCGGTCATCCCAGTGGAAGCTGGATTGCACAGTCCCAGGGTCAAACACTATGAACCGGAGACAAATAGCGAGGCCCTAAAGGTTAGCCTAGATCTGTTTGAAGAAAAAATATTGCAAGCGGCGATGGAAGTAGTAACCTATCAGCAAAAAATGCGCAGATTCCACGACGCCAGGGTGAAGCCCCGAACATTCCAGGCAAGGGATCTGGTCCTCAAGAAGGTCAATCAGTCCATTAGGAGTCTTGGCGATGGCAAACTCGAACCGAATTGGGAAAGGACCTTACAAAGTAAATGGTTTTTCACGAAAAGGGACCAATTGGTTGACAGGACTCGATGACAAGGACTTGCCTAATCCTTGGCACGTTGAACATTTAAGGAAGTACTATGTATGATGTACCCTGCCCTCATTAATGAAATAACCATTCATTGAAAGTTTCGAAAGACTTAGTCCACCGTGATTAACAAGGCTATTAAGCCCAACTGGTCAATCCCAAAGACTGAACAGGCAAAGTCGAAAGGCCACCAGGCTGTTAAGCCCACCTGGTCGGTCCCCCGGACTGACTAGATAAAGCCGAAAGGCCACAAGGCTGTTAAGCCCAATTGGTCGGTCCCCTAGACTAACCAGATAAAGTCGAAAGGCCACAAGGCTGTTAAACCCAACTGGTTGGTCCCCTAGACTGACTAGATAAAGCCGAAAGGCCACAAGGCTGTTAAGCCCAACTGGTCAATCCTAAAGACTGACCAGGCAAAGCTAAAAGGCTACAAGGCTGTTAAGCCCAACTGGTCAGTCCCCTAGACTGACTAGATAAAGCCGAAATGCCACAAGGCTGTTAAGCCAAATGGTCAGTCCCAAAGACTGACCAGGCAAAGTCGAAACGCCACAAGACTGTTAAACCTAACTGGTCGGTCCCCTAGACTGACCAAATAAAACTGAAAGGCCACAAGGCTGTTAAGCACAACTGGTCAGTCCCAAAGACTGACCAGGCAAAGCCGAAAGGCCACAAGACTGTTAAGCCCAACTGGTTAGTCCCAAAGACTGACCAGGCAAAGCTGAAAGACCACAAGGCTATTTAGCCCACCTGGTCGGTCTCCTAGACTAACCAGATAAAGCCGAAAGGCCACAAGATTTTTGAGCCCAACTAGTTAGTCCCAAAGACTGACCAGACAAAGCCAAAAGGCCACAAGGCTATTATGCCCAACTGGTCAGTCTCAGGAAAAGCCAAAAGGCCATAAGGCTATTAAGCCCACCCAGTCAGCCCCCTAGACTAACCAAATGAAGCCGAAAGGCCACAAGGCTGCTAAGCCCAGCTGGTAGGTTCCATAAAATGACTAGATAAAGCCGAAAGGCCACAAGGCTGTTAAGCCCAACTGGTCAGTCCCAAAACTGACCAGTCAAAGCCGAAAAGCCACAAGGCTGTTAAGCTCAACTGGTCAGTCCCAAAGACTAACCAAGCAAAGCCGAAAGGCCACCAGGCTGTTAAGCCCACTTGGGCGGTCCCCTAGACTGACCAGATAAAGCCGAAAGGCCACAAGGCTGTTAAGCACAACTGGTCAGTCCTAACCGAAAGGCCACAAGGTTGTTAAGCCCACCTGGTTGGTCCTCTAGACTGACCAGATAAAACCGAAAGGCCACAAAATTTTTTAGCCCAACTAGTTAGTCCCTAAGATTGACCAGATAAAGCCCAAAAATCACAAGGCCAATGGGCCCAACCGGTCAGTCCCCAAGACTCTTCCAACCAATCTAGGGGTCACAAACCTACTTAACACCCTGGTCAGCCGATTCGGCTAACTACAGCGGTTGAAGTCCCTTAGAGCTAGTCAAAGAATTCATGCAAGATTACAAGCTACTCATCACAAGCATTCAGATGCAAGAACACAAAAAACCGATAAAAGAAATTTTTTATTGATCGAAGGTAGTTACAAAGGCCGTTCAAAAAAAAGAAGAAGAAGGAGAGGCTGATTGCAAAGTTTTGGGGCTCAAGATTGGGTGTCATCCTCCTCTTCTACCGCAGGAGTCTGGTCTTCCCCGCCAGGGGCCTGTGAAGTAGTGTCATTAGATGGTTTCATAGCGGAGAAATCTAGATTTGGAAAGAGTTTCTTTGCCGTAACCTTGGCGTCTACAAAGCCTTCCATGTAGGCCTCGCCAACTTCATCCTGGAAGGCTGCCCTGGCCTTAAACTCCTCCATAGTCCTGTCCTGAGTGATCTTGGGCTCCCCTTCCAGCTCGGCCACCCTCAAGGCCAGAGAATTCTTGACAGCCTCAAAGGTCTGGGTGTCAAAGGTCAACGCCTCAACCTTTTTCTTTAAGTCTGCTGACTCGTTCAGGAGGGCAGTCTTCTCTGCCTCAACGATTGACTTGGACACCTCGACGTCCTTAACCTTTTTCTCTAGACCATTGATGGTCTCGGTCAAGGACTCGATGACTTGGCCATTTTTCGCGCTCTCAGTTGTCCTCGCCTTCAAGCGTGTAGACAGACAAAACGCCTTGACATGGAGCTACAAAGAACCCATAGATGAGTAACGAGACAGAACAATCATGAAGGAAGGGTAAAGTTAGCCAGAACCCTCACACTAAGAGCATCGTGATTCATGTTCCTCGTCAGTTAGGCGTTGCTCCATTCAGTGAAGGGGGCGACGTTCTCCAGGCTGATAAACTTCTACATCCGCTCCCAACCAGCATGGACGTCTTCTACTATAAGGGGCTCGCCATGTTAGCCAAAAGGTGACTAAGCCATGTTAGTTGCGGCGGCAGGGGACGGTAGGCTTGCCCTAGGTCTAGAGGTCTGGCCGGGGGCCTGATTGGCAGAAGGGGCCTTGGTCACCTTTGGTGGGATAGCTGCTGGACCCTTGTCAGAGGGGGGTTCAGTGGTCTTCCTTGCAGAGCTGGGTCATGGGCGCTTGCTGGGTCGCTCCCCAGCGGCCTTCGCCCTGTCCATTTCCTCAAACTTCTTTTTTGCGGAGGATCCCATGCTCCTTTTGTCGAAACGCATGGTAGAACCTTATCCTGCAAAACGCACAAGGCAGAGGTCAATACACTTGCATTGAAAATGGCTGCAACAAATATACCAGACTCACTCCTCTCAGCGCAAAGGGCTTCGATGGAAAGGTATAGACCTAAGAGGTAGGCGACCAAACTCTCACCAACTACAAGGGGCGCCTAAAGCTTGATTGCTTGATTAGGTGCTCCTTCAGCCTAGCTACCCGGTTTTCCTTGACTTGTCCTTTAGCACGGGAAGGTGTGCTAAGCAAAAAATAAAATGAAATAATAGTCAGACTACTACCTTAAGTAGGACCAAGTATGAAAGCACGAAAAGCGCTTACCCTTCCTATTTGGTCTACCCCACTGTCTGGGTATGCAAGGGATCTGGTCAGTCATGTCCTCCCAATGGACAATCTTCATACCCTCGCCGTAAACAAAAAAACACTTCTCTTTCCAGTGCTTGTGGGGAGACTGGGAGGCCGGTTATCATTACAGGCTGACTGTCTTGAGCTGAGAAGTAGTACCAGCCCGGGCTCTCACTCTCAGTGACTTTATAACAGTAAAATAAGTCTTCAGGGGTTAAAACCTCCTCCTTGTTGGTGGCGGCCTGCCACAAGGTTGCACAGGCCACCAATATGCGCCACGAGTTGGGCATAAGTTGCCTTGGAGCTAGCCTTGCCCTGCTTAGGACTCCTCTAATGGGAAGAACAATTGGAAACCTCAGCCCCCGTGTCAGTGCACTCTCATACACCGTAACTTCTCCAAAGCGAGGGAAGCATGCTCTGTCTTCACTCCCCGGAACTCTATAGCTTATAGAGGCCGAAAATTGGTAGGCAGACTAGAGCTTTCTCACTTTTACCCTGTCTAAGATAGAGGCTATGTGCCTCGCCTTGTACCTACAATTTGTGGTAGAGGGCGACCTAACCCCCTTAGCCTCCACCACAAGGGCACCCTCAAAGGCGTCCACAATAGCCACTGGGCTTCTTGCCCTCACAAACCTCATCTCTTGGGTGACATCTTCAATGTCAACCCCAGAGTAATTCACAGAGGCACTCAAAGCCTCGTGTGGTCTTACCCTATCTAAATCCATTGAGGCAGTGCGCTTAGAGCCAGTCGATAGGTTGATTGGTTGTGGGTTCATGATCCTAAGGTCTTCGATCTCGCGAAAAGTTTCGAAAACTGCTCTAGACGCCTCTAGAACGCCCCAATACACTGACTCGATAAAGGAAGGATTACCTATGAACCCTAGGGGGTATGAAGCCTTAATCCTCCACTCGTAATACCAGACGATTTTCTGTAGGAGCCAAAACATAAACCCACACACATAGTACCTTGGTGAATACTAAGGTGGATGGGAAAGGTTGAAGCTACTCCAAACAACCAACATTGGTGAAAAAAGGCTGAAGGAAAGGAGAATTGCTCGTTGTATAGCTCAAAGGAAATGTGCAAAATAGGGGGCCCCTTGGTAAACCGCCAAGGTCTTATAGGCCCCCTCCTTTCGAAATCAACGGCACAGATCTGCCCAAAGCTCTTAAATCGGACGGGCGATAATGGTAACGTCCAATCGATGTACGGGGCCCAACCCCGCAAGGCCATGTGGCAGAAGCACCAAAGGTCGTGTCGATTCAGCAGATGTAGTAATCATAACAGTTTACGGTACCATAAATGCGCCTCAGGTGCGGCTCCCCGCGACTCTTTGAAATTTCCACCGGCTAGCTCGGGCTACCAAGGGAATTGGGGGCATCTGATAATACAACAAGTCTAACTGGTCTGCCCCCAGTGGACAGACCAGATAAGCCCAGGCTGCATCCCCAATCCGCACCCTCGAACTTCCCGACTAGGCTTGTTGACAAACCTTCAAGGACAGAGCTCCGGTAACGCACCAGGCACCGCCACTAAGGCACGCACCCCGAGATTCTAGCGTGATGATCGGCCTCCTAAATCCCATGATGGAAGCGGTTTCGTCCACAACTAGGGGCATGGCTCGTGAGGCCTAACGTGAAGGCATGATACACCCCCCACGATCCTAGATGCGCAATCTGGGGGCACAATCAACTCTCTCGTTAAAGTGCCCACAATTCAAGCCACACTCCCTGCCAACATCCCTATAAAGGGGGGAGTCATCATCTTCAATAGAGGTACGAGAACACTAAAACCCTTGTGCATTGTTGTTCTGCTCATTTGATCTCTAGTCTAACTTTGGCATCGAAGTGTCTTTAGCAGGTCCTACACCAGTGTCCCAAGCAAGAGGATTCATCACCTCAGTCACTTGCATTGAAGGTCGAGAAGATCACACTAATTCACTGTATCATCAGCCATTGCCTAAACTTTCGGCATTACAGACAGTTCTAAACTTAATTAGTTATCACTCAAATCCATTATATGTAGGCTAGTTAAACTACCTAGATCTGGTAAGATTTTTGTTGCCTAACAAAGCAAGAACATCAGAGTGCTACTTATTTGTATTGTAGACAGTAATGGACAACTCAACTAGTTGTTCTCAAGCTTAAATTGGTTGGGTTTGACAATGAACCAAACCAATCAAGCAAGGTACCATTGATGATATTGCCATCGAGTTTGTAGATACAAGCATTTTTGTAGCGTATGCCAATGGAACAAGAGAATTTACCTCGTTATCTCTACATTTACACGATTGAATAGACATTGGAAGAAGGGTGCTGGTAAGTGATCTACATCATTGCATCACCATTAATATCATAGCGATCTAGGCTTGCAGTAGATATGAAAGTAAATACTTATGTGCACTATCAAGTATCAACTATGAAAGAATTTGCTAAATCAATCTTATCCACTCCAAGTGCCTCACAAGGAAAGCAGACCATAAAAATCTGAATGAAAATAGTGTTGTTTGAAATTTTAAAAAGAGTGTAATAATCGACTTTTTCAATTAGCAATGTATCAACTACTTTCAGTGTTACTTGTATTTCAGTTTGGCTTACGTTAAAATAGAAAAAAGAAGTTAATTGAACAAGCTTGATCCAAAATTTCATTTGCGTCCATTAATCCCAAACTAATTCAACTAAAACTTTACGTTAAAATGGAAATAAAAAAGTTAATTAAAAAAGCCAGATCCAAAATTTCATCCAAAGCCCATTAATTCCAAACTAAAGGTTCATTTGGTATGACTTTTTTTTTGTTTTAACTTTTTTAATTTTGTTTTTTTGGCTTATAAAAAAAAGAGATTTTTTTTTGTTTTTATAAGCTAAAGATAAGCAAAAAATATTTGTAAAAAATTGACTTTTTTATTTATAAAGCTAAAAAAAAGACAGACTGTCCTACCAAACTAGTCATAATTCAACTAAAACGTGCTTTTGGAGGCCCAACCCAACTTGGCGTCCTTAAATGGAATTATAGGATGACACCAAGGGCTCTTTGGTCATAAAACGAACCTAGGGTTGTAGAGAGAGAGAGGGCTATAAATTTCACTTCCAGCGTTCGCTATCCCGACGAAACCCTCATTTCGTGCTGTGGTGAACCCTGTGACGGCACTCAGAAGCTAAAGCTAGGGTTTCACAGAGTGGGAGAAAGCAATCATGGCGAGCGCACCAAGGACACTGTCGACGAAGGAGGCTGACATTCAGATGATGTTGGCAGCCGAAGTCCATCTCGGTACCAAGAACTGCGACTTCCAGATGGAGCGCTACGTCTTCAAGCGCCGCAACGATGGTTCGCTATTCCTTCCTCATAATCATCTCTGTCTCTTATCTATGCACATATATATATATATATATATATATATTTGTGTGTGTGTCTGTGTGTGTATCGCCTGTTCATAAGTTCTTGTGTATATTTTTGCATATGTGTGTGTACGGCTGATTCTGTGGCTTTTATTTTGTTTAAGATGTGATCTGAAATGGTGTTAGTTGTTAGTTTTTGATGCGCATCTGCTAATCAACAAATTGACATTGCTATCCATGAGTGATTCGGATTTAATTGTTTATGTATTTGATCTGTTAATCAACAAATTGACATTGCTAGTGGTAGATCTGAGGCACTTATAGTATGTGAGATCATTGAATTGGTTGAAGAACTTTGAACTTGTTCTTAAATCTCGGATAAGTGATTCTATATTTACACATTCGAAGGTTGTCCCTGTATATACGTGCATATAAGATGTCTGTCGTTTTGTGATGCCTAGAATAGAATAGTAACACAAGTATGCGTGTTTTATTTAAGAATCAAAACATTTCCTTGAAAATCCTGTTTACTCATTGTGTGTATTTGGTGATGTAGATGTCATTTGTTGTCACAGTAGACTGATTAGTACCACGGTACCTAATTGGTTAAGGTACTGGGTGTTGATTCATACCTTAGTTTTAGTTGGTGGGCAATCTGAGGGTTGATTTCTACATATATCAAGTGCCAAATTTGATGAGTTAGGTTTCTTTATGTGGTCTCAATTTAATGTTGGACATAGGGCTGATTCCAGCATTTGAGCAAAAAACACATGTACTGCATCAAGTTCATTTTGATTGCTCTGTAAAATAATGTTACAGGTAGCTTTAAGTTGCGTAAATTAGGTTTCTATGACAAAATTTGATCAGTGTTATAGGAATTGAAATGATACTTGAGATAATGGCTATGTGGGACTGGTTCTTTTCAAAGTTTTGCTCCACAACAGTGTGTGGAAGGCCTTGTTTGACAGTCGTAGATCTGTCAAACCTAGTGTTTCGCATGCTACATGAGCACTGAAGGAAGCAATTGAATTTGAGGGGACAAACAATGAGCTTTAATATGTGAAAAGTCCATTTATTTTCTTGCACTGAATTTTTTGCACACTATCATCTCTATTTTGATGCTCAGGAATTTACATTATCAACCTTGGGAAAACATGGGAGAAGCTTCAGATGGCTGCCAGAGTTATTGTTGCAATTGAGAACCCTCAAGATATTATTGTTCAGTCTGCTAGGCCCTATGGGCAGAGAGCAGTCTTGAAGTTTGCACAGTACACTGGTGCTCATGCAATTGCTGGTCGCCACACTCCAGGAACATTCACTAACCAGCTTCAGACTTCATTTAATGAGCCTCGTCTTTTGATCCTTACTGACCCAAGAACTGATCACCAGGTCATTACCTCTTTCAATTGTTTAATACTAAGCACATTTTGATTCATTGTTGAATTGATTTTTAATCATTGGATGGTGTTTTTTTAGCAAGAAATTGCATGTAGCCATAGTCCAACCAATGAATAATTATCCTACAATAGCCAGAAATGTTAAAAGTAGATGTAACCTTATTCTGTATACTCTTCTCTGGTTGGAGATTTTTAGTGCTTCTGTTCTCTGTATATGTATATGTTGATCCTTATTTGACTCGTACCTAAATGGTCTGCAGCCTATTAAAGAAGCTGCCCTGGGAAACATTCCTACCATTGCGTTCTGTGACACTGATTCCCCAATGAGGTATGTTGATATTGGCATCCCTGCCAATAACAAGGGGAAGCATAGCATTGGCTGTCTGTTCTGGCTGCTAGCAAGAATGGTTCTGCAGATGCGTAACTCAATTCCTCAGGGCCATAAATGGGATGTGATGGTAAGTATTGTATAAAAGTTTTGCATTTTCTCATATTTAATTTCATCCTTTGGGTTTGTTTATTGCTTGAGAAGAATACAAAGATGAATAATTTGGTAACTGTTAGTATTATTCAAGGTTGTTCTAGTTATATGTACTCTCATACTTGCCTTCCTATTCACAGGTGGACTTATTTTTCTACCGAGAGCCTGAGGAAGCAAAAGAACAAGAAGAAGAGGAAGCACCTGCTGCCCCAGATTATGGAGATTATGGCACTGCTGCACTTGGTATTGCTGGAGATCAATGGGGTGGCCAAATTACTGATGCCCAGTGGGCTGGTGATGCTGCTGCACCTGTCATTCCAGCAGTTCCTGCTACTGGGTGGACTCCAGATGCAGGTGGGTATTTTGTTCTGCATTAAATAATTGAAGACTATGGAATATAAATTTATTTAATTTTTGTTGGCCCCAAATTTTCTATCTCCACAATAAGGTTGTGCATTATGGTTGGTTGGTTGGTTGATGGCCCGTGTGATTTTTGTTATGCTGGTCTCTTTGTTTTTTGTTTAACTAATTGTTTCATAAATTGATCTTTCTATAATCTTGTTATAAAGTAAAGTAAATAAAATGTGTGAATCACCCCTATCTCAATCCTTAATTTACAATTATTCATTAGAGCCATCTTATGAACTGCAGTGCCAGTAGCTGGTGATGGGTGGGATCCTGCAGCTGCACCACCAATGCCTGCGCCCTTGCCCTCTGCAGATATGGGTGGCTGGGAATGAGTGAAGTCAGCAAGAACTTGTGCTCGAGACTTTGATTGCAAGCTTTTTAGGTTTTCAGGAGATTTTCTATTTATGTAATTTTTTTTTTATGGAGAGAACATATTGTTTGGCTAAAAGTTTTAGTTGTAGTTGTCTTTTTCAAGTTATACAGAATTTTGGGAATGTTGGTATCCTAAATGAAGGTGCTTTTCTTTTGTCGTGCAAGAAGTTTGTACTATGATTTTTTGTTTGGCGTATCACTAGTATCTAGAAGTCTAACCTACTCTTACAGGGGTTGGGGGAGGGGAGCAGCTAAGCTGCGGGTGGAGCTGAAACTGAACCTACCTTGTGTGTGGGGATGAATCCCCAAGTATACTCTGCCTCAAGCAAGAGTCGCATCCAGAACCTCGGAAGGAGAGGGCCCTGGGCTCTCCCCTGGGGCTTCCGATAACACAATGTACCTTCAAGAGGTTCCTAACAAGTCAAGTGTAGCCGCACCTGCTAGGTTCCTTGTCATTTTTGTTGTAAAAGAGGTTCCTTGTCACTTGGTTAATGGTAGAACTTGGGAGTTTAGCTTATGCGTGTCCTTGAAATGTGTTGATGTTGGTCAAAAGGAGTAATGAGCTGATAGATTTTAAAGTTGGAGAATCTCTTTTATTTTGGTGTTGTAGCTGGCGAGAATGGTTCTTGGGGGTCTCCGTGGGGGACAAAATGTAGTGTGCTAGTCTGATGGATGACGGGTTCTGGGGTTCTGTTATAATTACAATTGGATGTCTGAGGTCACCACTTTTATCTTGTGTATTTTGGGTTTTTGGATTCTAAGATCAATGGCATGTTGTGTGAAGTAATTTTTGTTTTTAACTCCAACTTCAAAATGTACCTACCTTCTTGTGGGAGTATGATACAGATTTTTTTCTAGTTTTTTTCATTTTGTTTTTTTAATTTATAAGCAAAAAAGTTCAATTTTTTTTACTTTTTAGTTTTTATAAGTTAGGATAAGCAGGAAAACCAAAAAAAAAAAATAGTCAAAGAGTCAAAAAAATTTGGCTTATAAACCAAAAAAGCTTGAAAAAGCCAGAATTAATATCAGACAATTTCCAAAATCAGTTGGGGCTTTTTTACGCTAGCTGGATTCAACTTGGCAGCAGAGCTTTGGGCAATATGATTGGGACTGGATCTAGCTTGGTCCGAAGGCTTCACGTGCACTGTGCTGGAAACAGACTCTACGGAAGCAATCAGACTCATTCGGTCTAGCCAGGAGGTAAACTCGTCTCAACCTCTGAGAGAATCAGGGAGATGCTCCGAAGGGAGTGGCGATGGGAGCTCAACCATGTTTGGAGGTAAGCTAATTCATGCGCAGATAAGCTAGCCAAGAAGGCTTTATCACTGCCGGCTTTATTGCCGGCAGTGCATACGCAAAGATTAATAGAAGTGCCACCATCTCTTATGGAGTTCATTGAGGACTGTTGGCTCAGGTTCTATTAGATTAATTTGTAGTTAGTTTTTCTTACACTTCAGTCTCCCCAGTACCAAAAAAAAAAAAAAACCCTCGGTAACTTTGCTACACTTCCTTCAGGATGTGTGATTCCCAATGCATAGTGTGTAAATGGGGAATATATATTTCAACCTTACTAGGTTGGATACAAACCTTATGCGCCTGCAAAGCTGCTACAATATCTGAGAATGTGCATTGCTTGGCTTTCCTCGCATCCACGAATGCTTTCAACCTTAATTGACACTAATTCACTTACCTGGAATCCATAACATGGAGCAAGGGGCATGCTCTGAAGCAGTAAGATTAGTGGACCACTACGTCCATGGTGCAACCCAATTTTTTTACCTGGTTCATGACGTGTGGAATTTACACAGAAATAGCGTTTCACAACGTGCAACAGAATGACAAGCATACCTAAAATTTCCAACAATTGAACATATCCCCTTCACTATGGAGATGGCAGAGATTCCAGTAGCCCAAACAGGGATATAACAAAGAATCGAGCAGCATCCATGAATCTGCAGTGCTTACACCACATTTAAATCAGTGCAAAACTGGAATTGAAACATTACCTGTTAGGACAGTTAAAACAACGTAAAGCGATTACAGAAGAAAACTGTAAAGCGGAGGTCCAGCTATCAGGACATACTTGATAAATATTTACAAGGTCGAAAACTTCTTAGTTATAAACCTAAGGGGGAGGAATTGAGAGCTCCAAAAAAAAAAAAAACCAATTAGCTGTTGCTACTTAATTTACTTCCTATGTTGTTCTCATTTGATGATCCGGATAAATGATGCAAATTTACAAGGTCTGAACATGTCTTGTTCAGAAGAATCTATCTTTCATGCTAATGCCGATATTTTTTTCTTTCTTTCATTTCTCTAATGTTGATCTCCTGCAGTTTATTTTCAGTTGAGAAATCCACATCCTTCGGATGGGTAGATTGAATCAGATTATGCTGGCAAGAAATATTAGTTTTGATGTAAAACTTGAGCAAAACTTCAATGGAACAGTGTCTCGCCATAGTCAACCCAGTGCACGAAGCTCTCCGAGAATTCAGCGGGAATGTCAGAGTTCTGTGCAACACAATAAGTGAAATCAGTTCCAGTATGCTATCTTCACAAAAGGAGTAAATAAAAAATAAAATAAGATATAAGGAGAAAGAATTAGAGATGTTTCAATAAATGGACAACTGTACAACACTACATGTTCACAGAAATAGTTACAATTACAAGAAGATTGTAAGCACTTCATGTTTTGGTAAGTGGAACATATGATGCTCTCACACGGTAGCTTATATTTTCATCCCATTTAGACTGCCTTCTGTATATCAAGGAATTTAACCTCTGCTCCTATAAAATATAGACCTCTAACATAACGACAACCTTGTTTCATGATAGTTGTTTCCAGAAACAAATAATTTCACTTAGATTGATTTACACAACAAAAAAAGAAAAACCATTGTGAAAAAAAAAAAAAAACCAAAACCTAAACCGATGAAATCCCATTAACCACAATTCAAACCATAGTTTCTTGTGTTGACGAGAGACAGAACTAATGACTTCCAAAAACATGAAGAAAAAAAAAAAATGTGCAGATGCATCAACAGTTGAAGCAGAAATAGCATGTTATTGGGTTACCTTGCTTCTGTCACTTTTTATTTTTATTCCATTCATCAAAAAAATAGAAAAATATGGTTGGAGAACAGCTCCTTGCCCCCAACCACCAAAAAAGGAGAAAAATAAAAGAAGAAAGTGGAAAAATAAAGATAATTATAGCGAATGGTAGGTATGGCAATCTAGACTTACCATTGGATGGATGGTAAAGCCATTAAACTTTTGTAAACCAACATGACCATAATCATTTAATGTCTAACTTATGAACAAGCTCCAATATGTTCTTTCCGCAACTAATGTTTTTTCGTCTAACATGTCTTTCAATCATAGCATTCTGAGCCATTTATGTGCTAGCAACCTACAATTATACGTATAGGTATGCATGACATTTTTTCAGATTACAATTAAGTTCACCATGTCATGACAGTGCCAACAGTAGGATTGAATAGATTACTGACCTTCAAGCTGGACCCAGACTCACTTGGGGAAGTGTCTGATTCCATTTTGAGTTCAGTTACAACACTATCTGATGATACACCGGCAATAGGAGAGCTTATGAGTGTAGACCTGCAGCCATCAAATTCAGGGTTCAAACCTCAGAATATGGATGTAACTTTCTCAAAATTTTCAAGTAATCTTGTGTAATTTAAAATTGATCCAATTTAAAAATAGTAAGCAGGAAGAACACGTCTCTTTTATGCATTTCTTGAGATGTTACTAGATAGATACATCTTACACCGAAAGGTTTTTGGGGGAGGGCGGGTTTTTAAGGAATTTTCAGAGATGGTTGGTTGCTCCCAGTCTTTCAGGTCAACATGTCCAGCTAGGCTCTTCAAATGACTGGGAAAGCAACCAGACTTTGTACAGAATACCATTGTCCCACATCAATTCTTTAAGATCAGACAAATTTTATTCCATTGCAAGCACTAATTGAAAGAAAGCGGCAAAAATTCTTTAGACATCTTCCAGGTGAGGCAGGCATCTGTGTTACACTCTTAGAAAACTGTACAATAACTCACATCATCATTAAAATAAATAATTTTTTACTTCAACTCATCTTTTGTGAGTTTGGCCACCACTATGCTTGCTTCTCAATAGATGTTTGAAAAGCATAGTCAATCAATGCTTTCTAAAACTATGATGCTTGCTGTTAACACAATCTTCAGGTTAGACGGGAATTATTTCATGATCTATCGAAAAAACAGAAAAAAAGAAAGATGGGACGTCTTTCATGCAATTAAGAACATGGCAAGGAAAGTATAATGTCTATTAATATTAATGGTAGTGATTATATCTGTGCATCCACATCTACATACACACATCTCATGTCAGCCACTGCAAACAAATGAAGATGGCAATCAGAGTTCTATACTTGCTGTTATTCCTTTTGCTGCATGGCAAATGTTGGTACAGTAAATCCTATGCGAAAGGAGGATTATTTATGATTAGAAAGTTTCAAAGCGTGATGATAAACAGAGCAGATGGCTGACAAGGGGGCTATGATAGTGTGGAAACAATAGAGATAGTGATGTGGTGATGTAGGCGATGAGATGATAGTGATAGACAGCAAAGGAAAGGAGAAGTGGCAGCGGCAGCCACTGTTAATAAATCAAGTGGTGCTGCTGGTGATAGCAACTAAAATATCTGGAACAATTTTCTTCTTTTAAGCTTTATTCAGGACAGTATACCAAGAATCCTTGCTAAACAGAGTCTAAAAAATCACCTTTCATATGTGTCTTCTTCACATGAATTTCCAGATGAAGAAAGCCAATCCACGTCGAGAAAATTTGAGCAGTTCAATGAATCCCGATGTCCATCAAAACAAATAAGATCACTTTGTAGACATTGCTCCAGCTGCATATCTGGAAAAAGCGGCCTACAGGACATTGAGGGTGTATACCTACGCAAGGCAGCCAATTAATTAGAGGAACGTTAGAAAAATTTCAAACAATAGGCTATAAAATGAGATATTATTGCCTCATGACAGCTTGCACTAACAACACCTCCCCTTGCCAAGGATTTCCTTTTTAATTTCATAAAGAAGGAAATGATACTAGGTGTGACTAAATATGAGCTTCAGCAAATAGCTTATATCCAAAAATGTATAATATGCACAGGTAAAAAGTAATCAAGAAAAAAGAAATGGATCTATGAACCAATATATGCATCCACCATCGCTGATTTAATGATTGTGATAGACACATGAACAGTTTTTCAGAAGTGATAAACAAGTGATGCACATGATCATCACTCATGCGTGCGTATAGGGTGGTTATTTATTTCAGGAGGCTTG
The DNA here is from genome assembly GCA_033060915.1 of Euryodendron excelsum. Lineage (NCBI taxonomy): Eukaryota > Viridiplantae > Streptophyta > Magnoliopsida > Ericales > Pentaphylacaceae > Euryodendron > Euryodendron excelsum. Next base: position 38,090,362 of record CM065394.1, read on the forward strand.
GTAATTGAAAAGGAGTTTTCCAGATTGTGGCTTTCAGATCTAATTGTGGTGATCAATTAGAGAATACATACTTAGATATCATATCAATCTAGACCATAACTTTTACTTCTAACACATAACTAAGGGCATCTCTCCCACTGGAGTCAGCAATGGGTTGGCCATGGCAAGCATCTACAACCATGTTGCTGTTGAAGCATCCCAAGCTTGAGAACTATCAAAGTAGCTATGTTCGGGCTCTATGTTTAGCACTTCTTCCAAACTACAGATAAGTTCAAGAGAGCCACCACATGGCATTCCTGATGAAAAACACTACTTGATGCATGAACAGGGACTTCTAATTTCCATGAGAGAATCCGTGTGTGCAAAATGATACTAGAGACATACTAAATATACAATGCATTCAATATGATATTCAAGCTTCAAATATTGATTGCATATGATGGGCTCATTTTGTCATCTGAATTAAGTCATTAAATTTTCGAAAGATGATATAAATGATAAATCACATCTATATCTTTCTGTTATTAGAAATGGAATACTTTACAGTTTCAAAATCACCACTCATATTCTGACCACTCCTGATCAATCCAACAAGTAAGAAGCATTAGGGGCAACCAAACTTTCTGAATCTCATCAACTTTTGATAATCTGGGCATTTGGTCCATGAGAGCTCCACATCAGAGCCAAACCAGTCTGATGGGCTAGTCCAAGCTGGGTTTTTCACAGATCGATCATGAGAATTTGGACCATTGTATCTTTATCGGAACCTTCTATTTTATTGGTCAAAAAACTATGTGAACCAAACGGTTTATTTTTGGCCACTAAATTAGTTTGGTATAAAACAAATACTGGGAAAGCCCCAAGTGCACTAGTAGAGAAGTAGAGTTAGATGATGAAGGAGCTCCTCAAGGTAACAGATTTAGAAAATGTGACGTAAGCTCACCTGGGATAAGATAATTCACTTCCACAAGTTGAGATTTCTGGTGTTGACTCTGAAAGACCCTTGTTACCACCATGCATCTTACCAGGCAAAGGCTGGTTGTGATTTTCATTCGGTCCAACATCAGTCACTTCAATTGGTGCACAAAGTATGTTGCCGTCTGATAGTGACCTCTTAAAAGATGACCTACACATACAGAATGTAGACTTTATTAACTATTTTGAAAGAAACCTCTTTTTTGTGATATAGTTGCTAAATAGATATCACAATTCTAGTGTTTTCAACATGCACATACATACTTATAACCTTGGAAAATTGTAGGAATAGATAAGAAAATCACTCTCCACCCCATGCATCAACCAGGCATCGGTGAGTGATTGAGATTACTCCATCTCAATATTCAAACAGAGGGCTAAAGGAACTCATGCATTACTTGTAGGATAAGAAATTTCAGAACATGGTTTCCAGGAGGTAAAGAGTTTCGACCAGTTACCATTCATGTCTCCAGCTGTGATTGAAGTTCTAAACAAATACTTACAGGGCAAAGAAAGACAAATGTGTGTATGTGTAGAGAGAGAGAGAGAGAGAGAGAGAGAGCATTTTGGTACTGAGACAAATATTTTTTTCCTAAATGAAAACTAGATCCACAAGATTATTTAATTCTTAAACAGGCAATTAAAATAGCTCATCTACTTCAATTTTCCTTCTTAGCTTCAAGATTAATAGAATGATTACACTACACAAACGCAACACTTATACCTTGCATTTTCATCTGCAAAATTAGAACATTGTCTTCCAATATTGTAATGCTGATCTGAATCCAGTTCCCAAAGAGTTGGCTTACCCTGTTGTGGCTGGAAATGCCCCAAGAACCTGCTCAAATATTGACCCGAATGCACATTGGAAATTAATAACAAAATATTACAATTAACACACCCAATAATTCTACCACTTCTACTAGGAGTAGCCTTTGTAGCGCTAGCTGAATTCAAAGTAGTGGCTTTTGTGCAATGTCAAAAGGGTCCTGATGTGATGATAGAAGAAAAACAATGCACTACCAAATAAAAGCAGTGTTTAACATAATACTCTCTTTTGCCCCCATATAAACATCACTTTCTTCCAGGGTAAACAGGCACAGTAAAAGGGAAGTTCAGCAAAATGAAACAATAGAACAAAAATTCAAAGTCAATTAGTCCCACTCCCCAGCCTATTCACCAAGTAAAAAAGGATGCAATGTATAAGTGCCTGATCTTCTGTGACAGAAACAGATAGGCAAATTAGTTGCACTTCTTCTTTTTTTTTTTTTTTTGGGGGGGGTTGTTTATTATCTGACTTACACATTAATTGCATCTTGCTTTTCAGCATCCATGTAGGCATTACTGTAGTACCGCTGCAGAGTTCTGAATAACTCCTGGGACTGAGTTGCTGCTTTCCACTGACCTCTTCTCTGGCAGAATATCTGTTTAGTATTCCAAAAGCACAAGCATGGAAAAGAGTATTACCAATTTAAACAATCCTGTGCACCAAAAAAGAAACATAACAGAACTCGGGTGACTTCATACTGAATTGTCATGTATGAAGACACGATTTAAGGCACTAAATGATAAAATACTGACGGAAACAATCAATTATACAGCCTTATTTGGGGACGTGATGAAAAAGGGAAATATGTATTGATGTAAATCTGCAAACCCAGATCCAATCAGGGTCATGCTGTGGCTGCTTACCCAACTGATAAGTCATATGCAATAGAGGTATATAGAGGAATGAATTCAGGGTGTTAGAAGGGAGGATTAGTACATCTATGGATGGAGATTAGTTCTTGAGCTGGAAGATTGACAGAAGATTGAGTAGTAATGCCACTGTTACGTTCAAAGAAAATAATCCAATTTCAGAAGATTCCTCTGATTAATTCATTTTATTTGTCTATATACTTGTTCTCCATAATACCATCATGATTGTATGATGACTATTTTCCATCCAAACAATGATCCAAACTTCTAAGACACGAATAATTGGGAACTAAACCACATTGACACATCAATGTTATTAGACACTATGTTGGTCAAGGTGGATTCCAAGAAAGTACATTTTTGGCAAATTTACTACAATCCAATGATAATCTAAATTAGCATAAATAAAATATATTACTTTGTCAACGAGTATAGAAGGTTTGAAGCAATCATTCCCTTCCATTCTTCCAAGTCAAAATCACAAGCTCAGGGTTCTTTCAATCAAAATCACTCCATCATAATTTCAGATATGAGTCACGCAATTGTTACAGTGGAATTAAACTTCAATAGAGGTTCTTCAGGTTCTTGGCATGCAAATATAGTTAAATGTATAACTCTCTCTTTGTTCACATCTAAAAGTATAAATATCTCCAAGTAACATCATTTAGAAGGATTACCTTATTGTGTGCTGCGGATCCACCATATTGCAGTGCAAGCGTGTCACCCATTGCCTCATACACCCTCATTAAGTCATCAGCCAAAGGGGAACCCATATCAAAAATGGGGTCATCCATAAAACCTAAAGCATGTAGCTGATGCCCGAGAGCTACCAACCCATATGCATATTGAGCAACATTAGTGCGATCTAAACAGTCTATGCAATTGGTCCTTAGGACCCCTTTTTGAAATATCGGAGGCTTGACAAAGTGATTTCCACTCGCATCAATGCTACTTCTATTATCTCTTGTTTCGTCTTCAGCATCCTTTTTGGTATCACAAAGGTTCTGTACAGCACAATCACCATTATCATTGTTCCTGCATCAATTTTTTCTTAGAAGTTTTAATAGCTAGTCAGAATCTGTAAGGAAAAATAAAACAAATAACTAGACCACAGCCCAGAGAGAGATTCTCAGCACACCGTGGTTCCCTGTGGTATTTGAATAAAATTCTTTCCTTTTTCCCCCTTTTCGGAAGTTAAAAAGCAATTGTTTAAAGAGCCAAGTTAAAAGTTTTAGATCCAAAGGAGAATTATATGAAACAACAGGCTCGTGCAATCTTCATATTATATCTTTTGACATACAAATAACAGCAGTCTACTATTTGCGCAGGTAGTCTTGGTTTAAGGGCAAGCAAAGCAAAGACATTAGAGAATGAACAACATGTCCACAACCCAACTAAGCTCTACCAGGTTTGAAGTGCTGAATTCAGACTCAGGTTTAGATAGGAGGGTGGAAAATTATCACTAGAAAATTCTCGTTCGTCCTCTGTTATGTCCAATAAAACACTCCCTTTCTTTCTGTAAATAATATTGGTCACCATCATTGATTGATAATGTTTAATGGATGAACACTTGTTTAATTGAAAATTCTCCCATTAAAAAACTAACAATAATATACTCATAAATGTAATGTGGCCGCAATAGTATTTGCTAATTGCATGTGTAAAATTATTTGGGCACCCATATTAGGCTCAGATTGCAGAGGGCAACTATCATGCCTGGTGCAATTTTAGGGTCTGGTTGGCATGTTTCAAGCAAAGCAAAAACCAACATCCAGAGGATTCTCCATTGGTTGGGCTCAATGTTCATGAGTCACAGCCTTAGGTTAATCCCGCTAGGCAAATATTAAACCAAGAAGCTGCTATGTAAAAGAATGATGGACAACATCAACCATGTCAAATGGTATGACAGGAATGTCAGATTTGATCTTCAGATGGTAATATACACATTACAGAAAGATGGAAATGAAAGGATATGATGCCATAAACGAAGTTGCTTTCATGTTAAACTTACACGAAGTATGACAAATTTAGCAATCCTTTAATGCCTGAAGTTGGTGCTACTTGACAATAAAAGAAGCCGGTGAAGTTCAATGCATTTGCAGCCACTTGGCCTAAACGTGACAGCGCATTTGTTGCTTTGCTGGAAAAAAGAATCAGGTCACATTTACATCGATGATACTTGTTATATAAGTATAAAAAATTGAAGATAAGCAAGAAGAAGCGCATGTACTTTTTAGAGTGTTTGTTCAGATCCCAGTGAAGGAACTTCAAGTGATTCTCCTCTGTTAAATCTTTATTAATTAAAGCAATAGCATTGGCAAACTCTGCACGCAGAATAGATTCTCGGGGCTTCTTCTCACGAGTCTTTCAACCACAAACCATTACAACAGACAAAGTAAAAGAAGATTGAAGACTCATATCAGAGAATTGTTAACTTTCTGATGAATATAAACATACCGAGCATCATTAAAATACAAGTGGTCCAACAGTTAATGCACAAAGGCCTACCTTTATCAAATTCAATATAATAATTGGATTTCCATATCTCTTGACAAGATTCTCAAAGTGAAGTCTAGTAGCTTGGTAATTATGGTCCTTCTTTGATACTGGAAACATAGAAAGCATCAGCAAAACATGATGGAACATTACCATCTTTAATACAAGGGTTTAGTGTGGCCAAATCATACATATGATGTCTGGTTTGATATTCAATCTTGAAGTTTCCTGCGACCAGAAAAGGGGTATTGAACCACGGTTCTGCACGACAGAACTTATTTGCATCGGGCATCCTTCAGGAACATCTTCAAACACAATCTGTTCCGTCTCAACATCATTAGCTACTCGACCCTTTTCATTTACACCTCGTTTCAAGTATCTACACACAAAAAAGAAAATACAAAACATGAGTCAGCAAGATAAAATCTCTTGTCGAGGGATGAGGAGTCTTCATTTTACATGCACCCATTACACATGCGGTGCTTTACAAACTGGTCATCCAACGGATCCCAGAAGAAAATTTTCCTGGTTCAACACCGCTAACTGGGGAGCCTCTGGGATACCTTAAAGAAGCGCCATTACAGTCAAGGCCTCATATATAAACTTGAAATTGCAAGTCCTAGCATGATATGGTGAGCCTTGGCCCCTTTTCAATGCATACCCAGCATGATGCATTACTAATTACTAAAATATGCACCATTTATAGTGCAAATAATACTACATGTATACGAGCATGATTGCAGTCACTTATCTTATAAAGAAAACATATTTTAAGTAACTCTAGAAAAATCAAACCTGGTGCCAGCATAATGACGTGATCTTCTGGCAATGAGAGTCAACTTGAAGTCCCTTCCAGTTAATGAAAGTTTGACCTGGTATTACGAAACATAGTACCATGGGGTTACATAATTTTGAAAGTTTGACCTCGTACTTCAAACAGAAAACCATAAACATTACAGTGAAAACAATTGAATCAAGCAGAAAGATGTTGATCATTTGCATAAACCACAAAGCTGGTCAAGGCTATCTTTGAGGCTAGCTGGATAAGAAAACAAAGTGTCTCCTACCTTATTGTGTGATTTACTCTATCGAAATCTTGATATAAATAAACTCAAGATACATTAGGTTTGTCACAAAATCAAACCATACCACTGATGGGTGGAACAAGTACATGATGAAATCAAGAATAATGATAGAAGAAAAAAAATGACGCATGCCCATAACGATTGTTTAATTTCCCATGATGTAACAAAGAGCATTCTACTGCATAACAATAATAATAAAAAGAAGAAAATGGGTAAGCATAAATCATTCTACTGTAAGAACCTGAACCCCTTATAGCAGTCTCAATACATTGCTATAAAGAGGCCAAACAAAATATATAAAATAAATGATGAACTAATCATATCCATTCAGTATACTCTTTATTATTTACCAAATATATATAAATTGGTAGTACCAAAAAAAAAGCCAATACCTGTTTAAAGAAGCCATATACCAATGCAACAGTCCACCGAGTATTCTTGAGGTGATTGTGGATTCCACAAGATAAGAACTCATTCCAGACAAACATTGTTTCATAATGGATTTGTCCTGTCTCATGATTACATAAGTTCTTCTGAAGACTATGCATGACATGATAGGAGTAGCTAAAAAAGAAGTCCTTTGTAAGATCCACTGAGCATAGGAGCTTCTTGTATCTATGTCATCAATAGAAAAAACAAAGGCAAAGCAAATAAGTACAAATCCAATAACTGGTCAAAGAGGAAATAGAAAACAAATGAAAAAGCTATCTACTTATAGCTTTAATCACAAAAATGAAAAGAAAAAGAAATTAACTTCCCCCCTGAAACCCAGACGATACCTTGTCTCATTCAACATGTTATATTTACATCATAACAGCAATGAAGTTTGCCCCTGTACATTCGCAGGAAATAAATAGGCAATATCCTCTATGAAGAATATAAACTACAGAGGATGCATATGGTGGCATTTAATATTTCCTGAATTCAGATATTGATAGATGTATTCTTTGATTTGGACTTGTAAAAGACGAACCATAACTATCAGATGAACACAATATTACTTTGAAGTGAACAAGCTCACATTGTTGATATAACACGGAATGGTCGTTGTTGATGTAACACTGAAGGGTGTATCCACAAGAACAGTACAGAGATTACCTCCACAGTGTAGAAATTGTTTATTATCAAAAGGCGACATACTACTAGTCCACAAAGAATTCAATCAAAATCAAAACAGAACAATCACATTGGAAGAAAATTCATCAAGATACAAAGGGCTATAAGTGTTTCTAAATTCTAATTGCTTAGATCTCCTTAGAAGTACCAGTGACATTTTACAGTTACATGCAGAATTGACAAAAGACCTGTTCTCATTCTTAGAATAATCCATATTGGGTCGCACAGCAGAATTTGGGATTGGAATCATTTTGCTCTTGGTAATGGCATAAACTGCATGTCCACATATTGAGCCGATCTTCCTTCTTTTTGTTATAAGCAGCATGTAATAAGGTCCCAAGAATTTTATGAACCCTAAAATCAGAGAAAATTACAATGAGATTTACTGTGAGGAAAAAAAGAGCTCGTTAAGGTAGAAAACCATGCAGATATGACATACCAACAATTCCATAACAAGTGGTGACAAATTTAAGCCCACCCGTTGACTTGTTTCCTTCATGTATTCGGCCTAACAGGTCACAGCATTCAATTTCTGAGTAGGTTGTAGAATCTTCAAGAATATTTAGCTCAGAAGGCTCTAATCTATCAATCTTCAAGACTCTCCAAATATTTCTGCTCTTATCCCGTCCAATCATATAAAAATTCTGTTGCATGAAAATGGCGTGCAAAAACTGTGTAAATATTGTGCAATCAAAGGGAAAATCAAAATTTGGGATACATTTAACATATCACCAAGGGAAAAAAATAAAAAACTCCAGGAGATATAAGATGTCTCAAAAGGGAAAAAAAATTGACATACAATAACAATTGCAGCTTCAATACTGCAACCGTAGCTAAAAACAAGTAGTTTAAAAATAAATTGAAGGTTTATTTTAGATATGAATGCAACTTATAATCTACAAAAAAAAAAAAATGTAGTCTGAATTTTCTTTCTTCAAAATTAATTTGGCAATGAGGGCAGATAGGATGTTACAGCATAAATGGTAACCAGTTCCAGTGAAATGCAATAGCCAATGCCTTGAACAAATATCATCTTTACCGGGGTCCAGAGAGTTTAAGATACTCTCAGAACTCTTCCTGTAAAGCAAGCGTTGGCTCCAGCTTAGCCAAACAAAATCGTGGGAAAACCTGACAGAGAGTGGCCTCTCCTCCACTTAATTCTATTTCAAAATCTAGTATTACTATCTTGATTAATGAAAAACTAATGATCAAAAGTTCATTTTTTTTATAAGCCTAATGATCAACAGTTCATTATCAATGATCACCTCCCTCACGTAGACTATTGCATCAAACCATCCCCCTCTTGGGTCTAAGCCTCTTGAACTTTAAAAAATATAAAAAATGAAGACCTTCGTATACATCGTTCAAAAAGAGAATTATAAATTAAGGACATGTAACAACTTCTTCTCATAAAAAAAGTTGCCCTAGTCCTTTCAAATAATTATTTACTTTTGGTTAAATCTTTGAAGACAGGGTAGCTCATCCAATGAATCTCATTGGTTGAAATATTCAATGACAAGACACATTGTACAGGAGGATACCCTTCTTAATGAATAAAACATTTCTTATATGTACTCCACTAACTCGTGGATATAGGGATGAAAGTGCCAAAAGTTTAAGAAGTCAGCATAGCCTTTTTTCCTTTCTCAACGTGAACCTATTCGAGTGACTGGTAATATACCCAGAAAATTATACTTATCCAACAGGGAACTAAGCGCAATATATCTATAAATATATAGCTAATTTACTAATTGTGTATTAGTAGAAGCTTGATTCTGAATAAAGAAGATGCTCAAAATCTTTAGGCAAACTTTTAAGGTAGTTACAGACTATAAACGTTAGCATTTATTTTGACAGTGTTATATCTAAGCAACTTCAATCAAAGATAATGTTGTTGAAATAGAGGAAAATTTATGTGAACAGTTAACAAACAAAATAAACAAGTTTACAAATTTAGATCTTGAATTGGTAGGTAACCACCAATTGGAATTTAAACTTGCAGGGTCGTTTGTTTAACTGGTTAATGAGCTTCACACTGAGCTAAGCCTAAGCTGTTTATGAAAAACAAAAAACGGTTAATTTGCAGCCCTACTTAGATTACAAAACAATAGTAGGGACAACATAACCGCTCGTAGGTGAAACATGTACAAAGGTCCCAAACCATAAGATTACTTCCATACCTTCAAAATAAAAATCCAGGGTCAAGATTCAAGAGGAGCCCACCAACTAGGCTGGGGATTAGGTTTAGGTTTACTACCTTAATCATGTCAGTTTCCAAAGATACCTAATTTGTTGGCTCCTATTTTATTCAAAGAAGAGATCATAATGGTTCCTCAACTTGAAGATTCACACCTCTCTACAAAATAATCATGTGATAGCTCTTCTCCTTCTGAAGTAATTGTCAAGAACCTGGATTTGTCTGATCGTCCACGACTTCGTGTGTGTGTGTGTGTGTGTGTGTGTGTGTTGGTTGGATAGTGGATGTGGGGGTGCGGGTGGGGGTGCGGTGGCACAAAAAAGTCAGACCTGCAGTTACCAATTTTGAACAACTTAAATTTCTCATTTTCTGTCATGCATTACTAAAATAGCAACCCATTTTTCAAATAGACGTAAAATAAGGGCAAATTAGCCAAGAATTGCAACTTCAAGCGGCTGTCCTAGAAAATATTCCCATCGCTTGCCTAATCCAATTATAATTAAATACCGAAATATGTATCTTAAAATGGTATTTTCCATCCCTTATACGGAACCAGGCAATTTCCTTCTGATGCCAAACCTACGGGGTTTCTCACTAACTAAGCTATTCCCTTCTAATGCCAAACTCACAGGATTTCTCATTGACTGGGCTATTTCCTTCTAATGCTAAACTCACAGGATTTCTCACTGACTAGGCTATTTCCATCTATTTCCAAACTCACAGGAATTTTCACTTATCAATTCCCTGCTATTTGAACAACCCATCTATTCGGAAATGCCTGCATGAACGCACAAGAAGAATAAAGCTCACTTGTTCAAAGATCCATTCAAAAGCATACTAAGTCAGCATCAGAATTGACTTAGGGTGCCAAATCAAGGGAGGTTCTGGGCCATGCCAAGCATAAATCCTGCCCCTGGTGGCACTATGCTGGCATTAAACCAGCTCAGTTCAATTACAGCTGAACACACAAAGTATAATACAGTCTAAAACAACATATGGTAATAAGTACAAACTAACAAACAAACCCTTATATACACTATTTCTAACAAACTTCACTTCACCAAATTTTGTTGCAAGGGACACTACACTGTCCAAATTCGAATTGGGCTAGCTACTTGAGACAATTTAAATAAATAAAGGTCATTACCCAACAAAATGAAGTAATAAAATAAAGTAATGGAAAATCGATTTCCTTGAAAAGTTGAAAAATAGAGGATATTATAATATAAAGCATGTCGTAAATCTAAGATAGCAATAAAGAGAAAGAGGGGTTCTAAAAATGATGCTGGGTTATCACGGTGGTAAAGTGACACTGTCGTTATCTTGTACATCATCCTCAAGGTGGAAGGATAATAAAAGATACTAAGAACGAAATTAGAGAGTGACGATGAAGCAAAAAAATCCAGCTAAGTGCTTTGAGTGGACAAGCTATCAAAATTAATGAAGAATATTTTCCAAAAAAAAACTGCACAATCATCTATGGTATGCTGTACAATGGGCAGCCAAGAAACATCGTTGGAAAATGAGCATTGTGAATGATTGAAGATGAGAAGAATGAATTTGGCAGATATTGAAGGTCATACTAATTCAAGAAATGACAAGAAAAAAAACCTTTAGGTCAATTTGATCATGCACAACAAAGAGAATGTGCTTTGAAGTGGTGATAAAAGATACGACAGTGGTGTTTACTAATAATTAAACAAGATAGAGCCAAAAGGAACCAAAGCTTGTGCAACACACAACAAGTAATTGGGACATCAGTGAATAGAGCAGGCACATCGTGAACATCTTTGACTTTCAATTAATGAAGGCACCACATTATATAACCTAGATGGAAATGGCCTGGAGCGTCAAAATAGGTCTTCAGCTGACATCAACTTGTCCCCATTCAGTTCAAAAGGGCTACACGAGTCTGTGTAAAGAATCAGAAGTCATGCAAGCTTGTAAGAAGGATGTAGAACCTTTGTAACTAATTTTTCCTACTCAAAGATGGAAACATAAGATAATTATCCTGAAAATGAGTTTCAAGCAACTAGTTGCCACTGCATCATGAGATTGATGCACCTCATTTCTGCCATGAAAAATTTCCACAAAATTCTGAAAAGTACGTAGTGGAGAGAGAGAGAGAGAGAGAGAAAAATTACTACATGAATTCCAAAAGTGGATATTCCAAGAGAAATATGGCAATTAATGATATCAAAATATGGCAATTAGTGATATCAAAATTACTACATGAATTATTATCTTGACAACGAACGATTCTCAACTCCTCAATAAGCAGAAATTTTGATGGAAAACCCTTTCTTTAGATTGGAGAAAATTGATAAAAAAATAAAAAATAAAAATCTAACAGTGACAAAGGTGATACATGGAGTGAGAAAAAATGCAAGAAAAATATGATTCAAATGTTGTCTCAATTTGGAAGAAAAGAAAAAAAGGAAACTTGAGGGAGAAAACATAATATAGATTTTTAATACTGATAACATTTCAAATAAGGGAAAGCAAAAGAAAACATAAACAAGAATCGACCAAGCAAATAATATAGATTAATGACACAATCACATGTGGTTGTGATCAGAACAAGAATATGAACCTCTCGAAAATCAACATTCCAAACTGGCAACTTCAAGGAATGAATTCCTTAGTGAATCAGCACCAACAATCTCAATAAAATTAAACTATCACATCAAGATGAGATAGATAAATCTGTGCTTCTTAAATAAGGTTGGCAAACCAATCATATGTAAATGGTAGGTGCAGGGCAATCACAAAACAGAACCCTTAAACTCAAATTTAATTGTAGTGCATAATTTGAATCATCCACTTCAGTCATCATGAAGTTTAAATTTATTTTCTGAATATCAAAATACTTTTTCTTCTTTTATTGATAGTGAGATTCTTTGAGGCAGCAACTGCAAATACTTCTACGACACAAAAATAGACAAAATTAAATCACAAAGTTCAAAAGAAAAAGAACCAAGAAAAAGAAAATTTGCATGAAAACGCATAATGCTTAAACTGTTCACATCCATAATTCAAAGGAGGAAGCCAGAAAAACAATGTATGCATTTCTGAAACACAGAACACAGTGCCAAATTCAGAAACCGACCAAAGAAGACTACCTTCTGGCAACATCACTTTCATGAATACCATAAAATTCCTAAAATGCACGCAGGCACAAATAGATGTATAAATACATATGTGATCAAGAAGTTCGGTAAAAATCAAAGCCACAAACCAAATCTGAGAGAACAATTCAAAAAAAACAAAGATTATTGATATGTACCGAGCGAGTCTCGTAGAGCCTGAACTTCTGCAAATAGGTAGTATTCGGTTTGCCCTCACCTTCGATCAAAGCCTGTTGCTCGTTATCTGACCCCATGGTTCAAATCCCGAACCTCAGGCCCGGGCTATATCAAATGCACATACAGAAAGAAAAAAAAAAAAAAAGCCAAGAGATCGCAGGTCAACACAGCGCACAGAACCTAGATTTCGCTTCGTTGCTTCTAATACATCATTCTTTGCCAAATCCTTCACTGCATAAAAGCTTCAAAGCTTAATCTACATTCGGAAAATCTATAATGAGATTGATACATAAAAACTTCAAAGCTCAATCAATGCACAAGCAACTTTGTGATCTTCTATAATACGTGCGAAAAAAACTAAAAACTAGCAGTAAAATCGAAGCTATGCATAGCCAGATAGAGAACATGGACAAAAACGATGTAGAAGAAGACTATATATAGAAACAGATACAGATATATGTGGCAGAGATCAAACCAGAGAAGACTGAAAAGTTCTGAGAAAACGCTAGAAAAGAAAGCAGTTGTGTGCTCTTTAGAGGCAGAGAGGGGCTCAGATCGATGGAGCCTTAGAAAACCACAGCTCCAGCGACAGCATCCACACAAAAAATACGGAAGGGGAAATTTTTGATTTTACGCTGCAAGGACTTTTATTCATCAACTGACGAGCATCCCAAATTTCAAAAATCACCGAAGTTCAAATCCCATGTTGGGTAAAACTGAGTCGGACGAGTTAAATCACAAACTCAGAAGGAGTCCTTCCTGAGTGCGATTGTGATCCAGTGCAACCTTTAATAATGGAAGCAACAAACGGGGTTACACAAAACAGTTTTTTTTTTTTTTTGGTTCAGCAGGCGTGTTAGTCAAAAACAGATCATTTATGCTTGGAATAAGGTATTTACAATGGATAAATCTCCTTTTTACCAATAACGGGAGGCTCATTTTAGACCTTAATAAGACTCTTTTTTCGGTTATATCATGCTTTGATAAATCAAATATAATAAATAATGTCATTATTCCATTACAACTCAATAACATGATATTTTCTTTAACATGATATGTTGGATTTGAGAAGTGTTTTTTTTTTTTTTTTTGTTTTTAGATTTTCTTGGTGAAAAAAAAAGTATGTTCGATTTTAGGCAAGGGTACGTAGGGGATGTGCATGGGTCATCAGTTTGGTTCGGTTGATGGCTAACCCAGGGGGGGTGGGGGGCCGGGGGGGAAGGGGAAACGACCTTTATCATTGGGGGGGGGGGGGGGGGGGGGGGGGGGAAGTCCGGGGGTCAGCGATTTCAGGGAGATGGGGAAGGAAAGTCAGGCTAAAGCCTCAAGAACCAAAATTCAGTTAGGGTTGGGTAAGTTGATTTTGTGGAAAAAAAAAGTATGGTTGATTTTAGGCAAGTTTTCAGTAGTACGTAGTAGGGGATGTGCATGGGTCATCAGTTTGGCTCGGATCAATGGCTAACTCAGAACTGAACCGACCTTTATCAGTTCCAAAATTTTGGATTTAGGACCGAATAGATCATCCTATAGAATCGAACTGAACCAAACCTACTTAGTTTGGGTTGAGTTGAGTCAGTTCCTCAGTTATGGCCAAACCGGGTCGGGTCAGCGATTTCAGAGAGATAAAGAAAGGAAGGAGATGAAGAGGCTAAAGCCTCAAAACCCTACCCAAGGGATAGGGAGTACTAATAGTAGTAATTGATGCCACAACCTAAACACTGAGAGAAAATCTAGTTCCACCACCATCGAAGACTGAGAGCAATCGTGAAGACTAGTGGAACAACACCCGATTAATACGACGATCGCTACTCCAAAATCAGAATCAAATTCAAGGAGGCAAAACAAAATGAGCACCAGCAAGATTTCACCAACAGAGATTGTCAATTCAGCCGCCGATAATGACATATCACTACTCCATGCAACGCCCATGATGTCACGCAACAAAGGTACCAATGCAAGGAATGCAATTTCAATAGAGCAGTGCGCTGGCGACAGAGACCTCCATATTGTGATCATGGCCTCACAAGTCACAACAATGTTGATTTCATATAGAGAGAGAGAGAGAGAGAGAGAGAGATGACGGAAGAGGGATTCAGATTAGCAAGCCCTAATTTTCCCCCATTTATATAGCATAAGCAATATTAAGGTGTAGCATATTGCACATATCCAAGTCGGTTCTAGGTTCGGTTCTAGTTCGGTTCGATTTCGATTCAGTTTGGGGCAGTTCTGGGTTAGAAAAGTGCTAACTTGGGAACTGAACCGAACTAATTAGTTTACTAAATTTTAGATCTAGAACCGAATCATAGGCTTCTTAAAACCGAATCAAACCAACCCAAGGAGGTTGGGTTGGTTCAATTCTCGGTTCTTTTGCACACCTTTAGTAAGTAAAGGTGACCAAGAGCCTGATGACTGACCTACGTAGCCTACCCAAGTCCACCCATTATTTATAGAGATAGGGATTTTTTGCAAGCCCGATTAAATTGACGGGCTGGGTTTGAGAATTGTGTTTGCATCTCCAAATGACTGGCTTGGCCTGAATATATATATGAAATAATATATATTTTATATTTTTATGTATTTAGAATTTATATTATGAAACATTATTTTTGAAGAAAAAAATTTTATTAGGTGAAATAGAAGTGCTTGGACGGGTTTGGAAATCTAGCTTTTATTTTGATGGACTTGAAATTTGGTTTTAAGCCTAATAAAAAAAAATTTAGTGTAGGCCCGACCCAAACAATGTCCACCTAATAGTAAGATAGTAATAGTTTCTGTCACTTAAATTTAAGATTTACAGGCTAAGATTGCCCAGTGGAAAAAGGCCTCCCCACCTTCTGAGTCACCTCCCCTCTTCAAAAAGAGTTCTGCCCATTTCACCTGTAGCAGTATAGCTAGTGCCGAAGAAAAATATAGGAATGGGAAAAATCATAACGGAAATTCTGTAAACTTATAGGTGCTACTTACTGACTGATCTTTTTTTCCCATTCGAATGACAATTGAGTCAACTCAGAAGCCTTGCCTCAAATATCATTTGCTTATTTGCTTGTGAAATAATGATTGTTTTATTTTTTTTCAAAATAGTGTCCTAATTGGATACTTATTTTATATTCTGTTTGGTGTGGGCTTGTGGGGACTATTTCAATTATTAATATTCACTTCCAAAAGCAAATACTTTTAAAATGGAAAGCAAATATCGAGTTGATCATACCCAGAATGCGAATATACTAATATACCTTTTGTTAATGATTTGTTCTTCTAAGTGCATTATTAGTAGTTTTTTTTATTTAAAGATGGCATTCCTCGTTTGGATATAACTTGTTTTTATGGGTTTTTGACTTTTGACTTTTGACTTTTGACTTGTGAAAGTTAATAAAAAGCCATAAGGACTAATTTTTGGTAACGAAAGATTTTATTCAATTGTATAACCTTTGCATTTTCCATTCTAGGCCAAGGTTTCAAAATCTGTGGGTATAAAATTTTTGAATCACTATTTAGCCATCCTAATCATCCGTGCATACAGATTTGAAATTATGAGGGTAATCTCACCTAAAAGATTTGGTGCACCAGATTCCATTCTGACTGATATCAGAATTCTGACTTTTGGTGATATGAGAATGTGAACATGATGCATGTGTATACCTATGATACACATTCTAATTATATGATATGCACTATGTGAGACTCCCAGTTGTTTGCGGCCGTATACTTCCAGGCAGTGGAAGAATTCATAACTACTGTAAGTTGTGTCTTTTGACTGGCTCTAATAAAAAGCCGGAAGTCAAAAGCTAAACGCTCATAAAAAAAAAAAATGCATCTGAACAAGTGTTAATATATATATATATATATATTTGGCATATGACTTACACTAATTATACGATGTGCATTATTTGAGACTTTAGCAGGGTGGGGGGCAAATACTCCAACGCAGTGGTGGAACTCATAAGTATTGTAAGTAGTAAATGAAGATTACGTGGTGTTCTAAGATTACTGAATAACTTGTCAGAACAACTGCTAAAATTATGGATACAACCATTTTATATGAATAAATACATGATCTTGTATAAGATTGCTTAAACCAAGATACAACATGTAGCTTCAAGTTATCATTGTAAAAGGACTAAAACATGTGCAACCATAGTTATAAAAACCGAACCGAACTGGCCGGTCGAACCGGTTCAACCGGGAATCGGACCATGAATCGGTACGGTTTGATTAATTTATAAAAAATGCATATGAACCGGATTGAACCGAACGAACCGGCCGATTTTTTAAAAAAACCAGTGAACCGGCCGATATTTAGTGAACCGGCCAATTTAAAAAAAAAAATAAAAAATCAAAATTTTCACAAGATTTAAAATTTTTTATTTATTTAATAATAAAAGAGTATCTTTTAACAAATTTATAATTTTTTTAATAATTATTTTTATTTAAATATATATTTATTATTATTTTATTATATAACCGATTGAACCGATTAAACCACGATTGAACCAATAAACCGTTGAACCGGTGACTGAACCGATTCAGTCACCGGTTCGGTTCTAATAACTATGTGTGCAACACGAACATTCCATCCATCATTTTGTATTGAGTCACAATAAGAAGTGTCATACAATTCTTATTTTTCTTACAAAGTCTCCATTTTAAGCGAATACTAACCGTAATTCAGTTAAGTGAGTCTCAAACACACATATCGAGCACAAATAATAAAAAAATTACTTTCTGCATTGTGCGAAAAGAAATAATGGTAACGTGACACTACAAAAACACTCCGTAATTTCTCACTCCAACAATTAGACAAATTTAAAATATATGTATACCCCCCAACCGAATATTTGTAAGACTTCAGAGATGCCCCATCATTGCTTACAGAGAATAGTAAAGACTTTAAAATGTTTAGCTGTTTCTTCCACCGCCACTTGTGCATCCCATTCCGTACCATCCAGGGAAGTATTTTAACCAAGATTGTTTTTCTTTTTTGGCCGAAAAGACAAAAAAAGAAAAAACTACCACCTCAAAAAAGAGGTACCCATGCACTTAGGGCACGTTGGGAACAATTCATTTTAAGTGTTTTTATAACTTTTTGCTTAAAATGATGGTTGGAAGCAAGCTTTTTTAGTTTATAATAAGTTAACTTTTTTTTACTTTATAAAGATAATAAGCTAAAAAGTCAAAACAAAAATTTTGAATTTTTTTTTGCTTATTCTAATGTAGTGAAAATTTTAAAAAATAATTAATTTTGAAAATTCTAAAATTAAAATTAGTATACTATAATAATTAATGTTGAAATTTTGTTTAGCTTTACATAACATCACAAATATGCAATTTAATTTACTTTGAAAGTCTTTTAATCATTTTAATATAAAAAAAATCCAAAAAATGTTATGCTAGTGCCAAACACCTCGATTTAATTTTTTTAAAATTAGTTTATGCTTTATGTTCTTTCTAAACAGCTTCTTTAATAAAAAAAGCTATTTCTAAGCGGCGTTTTAGCCTCCAATAAAGAGCGTAAAGTCGGGGGAGAATCATTGATTTTTGTCATTTTAGCAGGTGAATGGTGATGAGCTTCTTGAGCCAGACATTCAACACATTAGTTGCCCTCTCGAAAGATCTGATTCAAGTGCCATTGCTAAGGCCTGTGTCATAGCTTTTCACAATCCAAAATGAGAGGAGCCACAGGTTGGGCTGTATAACTAACTAAGTTACTCGAGCTCCACTCGTTAAAAATTTGTTTTAGACTAGTTTATTATATAAATAAATTAAATTTAAATACATTTTAAAATTCATTAATATTTTAAACTTGGCTCGAACTCAACTTGATAAGTTTTTATATACTTTAAAATTCAAGTTATTTGAGCTCGAATTATAATTAGCTCAATTAAAGCTTGTTTGAGCTTGGTTCGAAAATTAAACAAATCAACTTAGAATACATTTTCAAGCTCATTAAGCTTTAACAATTCTTTGTTTGACTTGGCTCGGCTTGTTTGCAACCCTACCCGTAAGGTGAGTATTAGGAGAAATTATTCAGTAGGTTCGGAATACCACGTCAGCATAATGATGTAGTGTGCTCAACCAATTATAAATAAACACATATTTTTATTTTAGGTTGATTGACCTAATTTTTAGGTTGGTTGGCCAAATCTTTAAAATAATTAGACCTAACATGTTTATATTTATTATTCATATAATTAAGTTGACTAAAAATAAATAATATATTTATTTATAATTAGTTAAGCACATCATATAATTATACTTACGTGGTGTTTCGAATTTACTGAATAATTTATAAAGTTTTAGAGTCACCATGCATAATGAGATGGATGGCGACAGATAAATCACTTTCAATTAAAATCCGGAAGATATGTCTGGCCCAAGCAATTTCTAAACCACAAAAGGTAACCCTCACAGCTCCTCCGCCACTAGATTAGATGAAATACCTATGTGATACCGAGATTGTTACATGTGGGAACACCGAGAAGTTTGATCAGAAACCGTCAAAACCTAATCTCACGGCTACAAGAGTGTGAAATACGTTAGGACTTTGCTAAGCGTAGTCGCACAACTAGACTCTAATTAATGTGTCGTACATTAAGCCGGTGGAGTCGTCCAGTCACAACTACGCCTAGACTTTTGAATAAGTTAAATATGAGATCGGACAAGGCCAACGTTGTGGATCATAGTCGTAGCTAGATACAGGCGAGACGTTGACGTGGCACAATGGGGACTTTTCATACGAGCCACGTGAAGATGAGCCAAAGTTGTCCCATTTATTAGGATTGGGCCCCCCTCCGAAGTCCAATAATTAATGTGCCACCTTTATTAATAATAAATTTAAGGTTAGGTAATTAATAGTACAAAAAATTTTAAAATTTTTTTATTCATTTTAAACTTTTTAATGTACATGTTATTTTGAAACGAGTTATAATGAGCATGGAAGATTAAATCTAAAGAGCAGCCGAAGTGTCAAACTTCATTTATTTAGCGATATCAACACCCCGTGTTGGCCCATAAAAGATCAAAATCCATTATTTTGAGGTGAAGGAGAATTCAAGAAACTTGCATAGCGCATATTTGTAAGGGTAATGTTATATAATCAGAAAATTTATACAGAATTTATCACTAGAATGATGTGGCTAAGTTATGAGTCTATCACTTTAAAATAAATAACCTACCAAGATATTTATTTATTACAAAACTACCATTGTCACATTATTCTGATGTAGAATTCTGTACAAAAATTCTAAAAGAATAGTATTTTTCTATTTGTAAAGGTGCTTTAGAAGTTTTTTTTTTTGTTGGGTCGCATAAAAAACCTCAACACTAAAGAAGCAAATTAATATTTTTATAGAGAATGAAGAAATGTTCGTATTTTAATAATTCACTTAATTCAAAAAAACACTATCTTATAATTCGAATTTTATATCAATGTAAACTATTGCTGTTTAATAACATTTAATTTAGTTTTCAATTATTATATTATGTTAAACATTTTATACCTTCAGAAGATGCATAATGACATTGCATTATAGCTATAATTATACATATATATATATATTAATTTTTTCAAAGTTTTGTAGTTGTTTATTTAGTTTAATCTATAACTAAGTGAATTAAAAGAGCACATGAAACTAGACACACAAGCTAGGCGATATGGCACATTATTCCCTTCATCTTTAAAACATGTAGGTTACATTTCTTTTGTCGATAAGATCATAAGATTACGAGATTAAACTGTTAATTCTGTGTTTGTCAAACTTTAATCCACATTTAATTACATAAAAGAAGGCCATAATAAATAATCGAAAGAGATTTTTTTTTTGAATTGGGAGCCAGGTGGAAAATAATGTCAAACACTGAAAAATAGAGAGATTGTTAAACAAGGAAAAACATAAATGATTGAAAAGTTAAATTAATTATATTTAACCATTTTTTGGAAGTAAAATTATTTCAGAACATATAACCACCTAAACACGCATAACCATAGGGTGACTCCCGCGCATTACTTGGTGGACCTTCTATTAAGGAAAGGTGTCCACGCGTAGACGTGTTGAGAGGGAGAGAGAAAGAAAGAAAGAGGGGGCAATGATTATTAACGTGGGATTAATTGCTCTTTAATCCTATAGTTGAGTAATTTTTTGGATTAGTTTCCTACGACACGGTCCAACTTTGTGGAGATTGAATTTGATTCGGAGTTGACCGCTCCTCTTTCACCCGGCGGACCTGCTCAAAACTTTCCTCGTAAAGCTCGCGCAGAAGACTCAGGAAGTTAGTGGGTAAGGGTACTAAAAAAAAATTAAAAAATTTGAAAATTGAGTTAACTCGATCTCTTTAAATTGGTTCAATTTGATTTTATAAAATAATTAATTTGATTTTGAGGCCAAAAAATTGAATCAATTATGAATTTAGTAAGATCTCAACTCAGTTCGACTCACGCACATCCTTATTAGTGATCCATCAAGCATACTTTAATAGAGGAAGCCAGTGCAGTGATTCAAATGAGAGTAGATCAAAATGAAACTTGGCAAATTTTAATGATGATCCTTCTGGTTGCTCACGTAGTTTTGACTATTTTATTTTATTTTATGTACTAACCCTTTTTATTTAGCTATCGGCTTTTGCTAATGATACATGTTAAGTACATTTTATCAGGTTATATATATTATTAAGCTCATAGTTTGTATAATTAGACAAAGGATAATGCTATGTAAATAAAAATTTATACATAATTTATCACTAAAATAATGTGTTAGATATAAATCATTCATGTTAAAATAAAAATTCATAATGTTAACTTTAATTGCAATAATAGTATTATCATATGTAAAATAATATATATAAATTTTTTTAAAAAATTACATTTTGCTTGGAAAAAACATGCTCAACATGTTACTTCCAATGTATAAAACAAAAAACTTAAAATGCGGGTCCATTGCGTTGGCACCGCCGCACCTGCCACGAAATTAAAGCCGGGTCTAGGAGACAAGTTTGCCGAAATTCCCATAGCACTAGGCGACAACAGCTGCCTGTCTAATGCCCTCAAGAAATTCCATAGCCGTACAGTTAGGATTCAAATATTCGAATTCCGAGTTCCAAAATGCACTTTACGATAAAGAATTAACAACCCAGCAAAATATGGTAGTTTTGAAAAAAACTTTTTCTTCTTAATTTATTTTGTTGTGTTTAAAATGAATATTCAAATAAATTACTCCACACATCCACCCATTTATCAGTATTCATTTTCGGGTCGGGTTACGATCCAACAGGGCGCCCATCGTGGGTAGACTTGATAGTTACACCAATATATCTGTTAAATAAAATACATGTCCCATTGATTAGTATCCTTTCATAAATGCCTCTTGGGTGTCTATATAAATACTAAGTGTACAACCAACATCAAATCCGATTGTCCGTAATTTCTCTTTATCTTTGCAAATATACATATATAAAAGAATAGACTTCTGTGTTGTGAAAATACAATGTTGTTCTTCATTGTAACAATACTAACAACTTGAAGTCTGTAGAACAACATTTTTGATTCCGGATTAAGCATTCAAGATATGAGTTTCATCCAGTTCCACATTCGTTTCAAGTTTCTTACATTGGTATCAGAACATATTATGATGTTCTTGTTACTATTGTCTAAGACACATACATTAATTATATGCACTGTTTTTGCATACAAGCTTTAAACAATCGTTAATGGTGTCGCAGACAAATAGTTGCGAAAATACCTACTTCCACCATAGCATAAAATATAAAACTTTCTCCACAAAATAAATGCACTATACACATTTTCTAACAAAGCAACATGCTATAACACAAAATAAATGCAACTTAAATAATCTAATATGCTACAGTATTCAAAAACAACATATTAAAGGACTACAAAAGCAACTAAGCATTTATCATAATTTATAAAATTTTAAACAGTTAAAAAATATCAAAAATAAACTACATAAAATATGAAAAAGCAGTCTGATGGAAGTGTGACTGAACTTGAGTCACGAGATGCGGTTTTCCTCGAGGATTTTCCTAATAAAGGTGATGTGTTAAAAGAGATCGAACTTTGGATCGAGACACTCTACCGTAGCATGTATTTATACTACATGTGCTTGACGACCGATTAAGGAGGTGTGAAGGAATAGCTCTCTACTTCCTCACCTTGTGAAGTCTTTAGAGTCATTTTTGTATAACTAGGTAATTTGTGTATGACCAAATTTATTCAGTACTCTTTGACCTTAGACTATGTCATAAAGGGATAGAAATAATGTTCAACTACTTTGACGTGTTACCTACGACCATGAGTGATTTGGCTTTCTGGG
This sequence comes from Euryodendron excelsum, assembly GCA_033060915.1. NCBI lineage: Eukaryota > Viridiplantae > Streptophyta > Magnoliopsida > Ericales > Pentaphylacaceae > Euryodendron > Euryodendron excelsum. Next base: position 38,113,556 of record CM065394.1, read on the forward strand.
ACTTTGTTGAAAAAATGGTTATTTCTGATTTAAGTGACATGAGGGCAAGGGAAGACTATTTGAAATATCTTGCTATATATTTACTGTCGACACCTTTGGCGCTGTAGCATATTGCAACAAGGATGTAAATACATAGGCAAAAGCTTCGAGGGATTAAGCATGTTCTTATTGAGGGATTAGAGATGTTTGAATCGATGTGGCTAAATGAATCTAGGGTACATGGGACATCATATTTTGTGATTAGGATTGATGTTTCTATGCTGGCTCTAATAAGATTTTTTAGTGTAGAGCTCCCAATTATAGGTGTGCTCAGCCGTCGCACGATCCATTAGTTTGTATGAATTTACAGTCTTGTATATGAAAGATCAAGAGAGATGATAGAGTTGTCCATCATTGCGAGTGAGAGATGTTGGTTTTACACCAATACGAGTACAGACATGTCTATTAAAAAACAAAACAAACATGTCCCATTGGTTGGTATCTTTTCATAGGTCACTCTTGGGTGTCTATATAAATACAAAGTGTAACCAACGTTAAACATCTGATCATCTGTAATCTCTTCGTCTCTGCAAATATAAAGACGTAAAGAATAGACTTCTGTGCTATGGAAACATAGTGTTGTTCTTCATTATAGCAACACTAGCCACTTAAAAGTCTACACATAGAATATCCTCTTCGATTTCAGATTAAACATTCAAGGTACTAGTTTAATCTACTTCTACATATGTTTTAGTTTCTTATAGTCAGGGAGTATTGCTTCCCAACACTATAGAGTTATTTGTGGGAGATTCCATCGCACTTACGTCGGTGCCAAAACTTAGGTCTTACCGCATGTTTTGGACATTGAAGAGTATGTTTAGCCTCACCAAGCGGCTATGGAGACTCGAATCCAAACATTGTGCGAAAAAATCTGAATTATTAATTTTTTCCTAATTATGTTTGTATCTATTCCGGCATGCACTACAAATTTTAGTTAACTTCGCCACATGAACCATCTCCTGCATGATCCATTCCATTCATCAAACAGAATACATATGTGTATATATATATATTACCCATATAATTTAGTTTGCATCACAGAGAGAACGATATGAATTAGAGTCCTAGTCTACAATAAACACTCAAAAGATTGCATGGAAGAACAAGGATGTGTTTATTGCCGGGGCAATGGGCCAATGGTCTACTGTTGTTTCTGTTGAAAGAGTGCTTTCAAATTGTAAGGCCAGGCGATTTTTCGACTTCCACTCCACATTAGCCTGGCAAATTGCTGATTAGCCATTTCAGTCGGATGAGCAGTATCAAAGAGCACATATTCACTTGCATTGCCACACAACTCATACTCTTTCACTCCTCTCTTCCCTCCGCAGCTGTTAACTCCCCTGTACGGACCCGAGCCGCAGCATGCAGTTTTCCCTACCTTGAAACCTTTCACAACACAAAATCACCAAAATGAATGTCAAAAAGATCACACACACATACACACACACACACACACACACACACATATCCCTAATATTGTAAGAACGCAAAACTTAAAACGTACCATATTTTGATGGGTTGTCTAATCTTTCACTTAAAAAAGTGTAGTGGTCGAAATTTGAGTATACAAATCCTTGTAACTGGCTTTGAAGCTTCTGAAGGACTTTGGAGAGAGCAATATTGTGTAGCTTTACTCTTGCTGTTAACTCTTCCATGCATTCACCAGTATTTTCTGGATTGAATGCTCTTGATTGTGGTAGACAACCCAAAGGCCCTAAGCTAACAAATCCAAATTTCCTCCCTCCTAGCTTATATATTTCCTGTGAAAATTAAGAGTTGAAAATAATAATAATAATCAAGCTCTGAAAAACATAGATCAACTACTGAATTATTGTATATCAGATGTATTTACTTGAATTGCAGCTGTTAAGTTGCCAATCACCATCTCCACATATTCTTCTCTGGGATATGACAGAAAGACACTAGAGTTTGGGAAGAAGTAAGGGCTAAGGTAATCGTTGCTTCCGACGCTAAACAAATAAACGGCCCTTGATAGTACTCTCTTGGCTTCCTTGTCACCTAGCTGCTGCTTCAAGGATTTCTCTACATTCTTCAAATAGCCTACCTGTGTTTTAAGGTCAATCACCTAAAAAAATACAAGGCAAACATGTTATTTCGTGAAGGAAAAAAAAAAATGTAGGGTACCCTAAGTAAGAAAGAAATGTCACATACCCTTCCCTTGAAAGTTTCAACTAGAGCACCTGCCCCACCGGAGGCAAAGTTTACCCCATTACTAAATTCATGATTGTAAGGTTGCTTATATGGTGGAAGCAATGGTAGCTTTGCATATTCAGCTGCAACAAAACCGCAAGGGTTAGTTGGGTTGTAATTCAGATGCTATTAAAATCAATATAATGAACTGTCTTACCAATAAAATCAGGAATTAGACGGCCATCGGAGCATCTCCCGGTGGGGTAGTTGAAGGTGGTTTCCCCATACGGCCGAAAATTGGCCTGGAAATTAGTGGTGGTGTTGATGTAGTTATTGTTTCCGACATCAAAATATGAATCACCGAAGAGGAAGAGGGCCGCGTGATTATGTCTCCGGCTATGGTGACCGTGGCAACTGTTTTGGATGAGAAGGAATGCGAAGAGGACCAAAACACAGTAGTAGTGCAGGAACCTTAAACTTGCCATTTGAACCTTGACAAAGTAAAGATGAGATTTCGGGGTTGGGTTCTGCTTAGTTTCTATTGTTATTTATAGAGCCGTCAGGACAAATCTTGAGGAGAGAAATGGACAAAGAGCCGTAATATACAAATCTAGGTTGTATGGTCTTTTTGTCCATGCATTTCTAGAATAATAGTGTTAATTTCGTCTAGAAGTTGAATAATCTCATAGTTTGACCATTCATTCAAGAAAAGTTTGCTGGAAAAATCGTGCTTCCATATATAACTTCCCCGTCAGTGTCTAAAGAATGGATCAACCATAAAAGTTTACTCGGTATTTCCCCCAAAAGAAGAAGAAGGAGAATACGACAAGAAACTCAACACGGAGCTTCTACATCTAATATTGTTGGAATATGTCCTCATCATATATATATATATAGTAATAGTCTGTTATTTATTTATTTATTTTCTTACCAAATCATAATAATACTATACATAAATCAAAATTTTAATTCAATTTTACGCCCATAAGAGACTCAGAAAGAATTCTCTTCATAATCAATCAGCATCCTTGAAGTGAGTTGGGGGCAGCTTTCCAGCTATAAAGTAAATCCTAGTGAAGCCGGTCCCCGAATGGTGCAAGTCCTTCTCCTCTTCAAGTGTGCCACTCTTTCTTTTGCCCTGATTCTAGAATCGGGAGTTGGTGTGGGCGCAGTTGGAAGTAGCGACGCGTTAATTGTAGTCGGTATGCACGTTGATTATTTAATCATTACATTGGTAGGGACTTTCCAGGAATTAACCAAGCAGGAACTGGGATCAAAGTTCCATTGACTCATGTATCTCCAATACGGAAAAAACTGAATCAAGACACTATTTAATGGGATTTATATTAATAAATGTACGTGAAACTATTCATTTGTGTCTCTTAAGGTATATGAAAATTTGATTCGTGTATAACATTTTCTAACTTGATTTGGTGCTATAATCATAAGGATGGCTGGATATCACTATTTGAAAAAAAAAAAAAAAAACTGAATAGAAAAGAAGGAAAAATCCACTAGCAAAAAGGCAAAGGTAGGGCAAAGGCAAAGTATTTTCAAAATAGGTAATGTTATACAAACAGAAAAATTCATACATAATTTATCATCAGAATGATCTGGTTGAATAAGAGCTATTCATTTTAAACAAAACACCCATCATAGTGACTCCAAATTAGAATAATATCACTACCACATCATTCTGGTAAAATTTTCTGTATGAATGTTCTGAAAGATCTAATTAGATAAGAGCTATTCATTTTTAAACAAAATACCTATTATAATAGCTCTTAATTAGAATAATATCATTATCATATCATTCTAGTAGAGTTTTATGCGTGAATGTTTTGAAAGAATAGCATTTACCTTCCAGAATTTATCAACTTCCATTTAATTTCACGGAACTGAAACTGCAGTGACTAAATCAACTGAAAGACTATTGTCTGATATTTATTAGCCCTTTGTCCTTATTATAAGTTTACAAGTAGAGAAAATTCGTCAAGTTCAACTGGCTGGCTAACAGGAGTGGCCCTCAGAAACTATTCCGGATGGAAATACACGACCTTCTTCACTTGTCTCTTTAATCAAACAGTGCTTTCAAATTGTAAGGCCAGACAATATTTGGAGTTCCACTCCACATCAGGTTGGAAAGTTGCTGATTAGCCGATTCAGTTGGATGACCATAATCAAAGAAAACATATTCGCTAGGATTGCTGCATAGCTGATACTCTTTCACTTCTCTCTTCCCTCCACAGCTGTCAAGTCCCCGGTACGGACCCGAGCCGCAGCATGCACTCTTCCCATACTTGAAACCTTTCACAACACACATATATATATATATATATAAAGTTAGAAAATGTATATAAGATCATAGATAGCTCTAGCATAATACGAAGACACACCACCAATATTACCATATTTTGATGGGTTGTCTATTCTTTCAATAGCAGTAGTGTAGAGGTCGAAATATGAGTATTTGAATCCTTGTAACTGCCTTTCTAGCCTTTTCAGGACTTTGGAAATAGCAACGTTGTGAAGCTTTGCCAGAGTTGTGACCTCTTCCATGTAGCCACTAGTGTTTCCTGGATAGAGTGCCCTTATAATTGGTAGACAACCCAAAGGCCCCAAGCCAACAAAACCAAATTTCCTCCCTCCAGTCTTATATATTTCCTGTAAAATTCAGAAGAAAGAATAAGGTTCTGAATAACAAATTAAGACTATATGAGATGCTCAAATTAGTGTTCATTACTTTGATGACGGCTGTTAAGTTTCCAATCACCATCTCCACGTATGCTTCTCGAGAATACAAATGAAAGACACTGGAGTTTGTCAAGAAGGGGCTCGAGTAGTAATCGTTGCTTCCTATGCTGAACAAATAAACAGCTCTTGACAACATTTTTTTGGTCTCTTTGTCACCCAGCTGATGCTCCAATTTTTTCTCGACCTTCTTAAAATAGATTAGCTGCATTTTAAGGTCAATCACCTGGAAAAATGACAAAGCTACAATGTTATTGAGTTGGAAAATATAGGATAAGTCAAAACCTTAAAATGATTCTTTCTCTAAATATGTTCAAACAAACAGTACAAACACTTGCCCACACACAAAAAGATACAGTGGCAAGAACCGGAAATTTGACTGGGGGCCGAAATAAGAAAAATATTTAGTGATACCATTATACCAACTACTAACCACTACTACTTAGATTTAAGCTCTACACTAAGATAGTCATTAAATATATAGAAGATAAAATATTGAAATGGATGTGATACTTAAAACTAAAGATATTTACTTTTCACTAAAAAGTTTTTTTTTTTTTTTTTTTAAGAGTAGAGGGCAAGGCAAAATTGCTTGGATTTAGGTGGGTAGAGGTAAAATTACTTTAAGTTTTGGAGGGACATTATATTTATTTGATTATAAATACTCAAAAGTATAAAGGGTCAAAGGAAAAAATTTCAAATTTTGGAGGGTCAATATAGCTATTTTATCATAAATATTATAAAATATATGGGGACTAATGTAAAATTTTAAAAATTAGAGAAGACCGTGAACCCCACCCGCCCTCTTGTGGGACCACCACTGCTTGTAAGAGGGATTAATGCAAAATTATCACATACCATTCCTTGGTAAGTTTGAGCTAATGCACCTGCTCCAGCAGATGCAAAGTTCACTCCATCAGTGAGTTGATGATTGCCGGGTTGTTTATACGGTGGAAGCAATGGAAGCTTTGCGTATTCAGCTGCAACAAAACCACAAGGATCAGTTGAGTGGTAATACAAGTGCTATATAGAGAGACCAACAGCTATATCTATGCTATCTTACCGATAAAATCAGGGATCAAACGACCATTAGAAAATCTCCCAGTGGGGTACTTGAAGAAGGTTTCCCCATATGGCCAAAAATTCGCCTGGAATGCAGTGGTGGTGTTGATGTAATCATTGTTTCCAACATCGAAAAGTGAATCACCAAAGATGAAGAGGGTTACATGATTTCTTGTGTGTGTAAGATGACCATGGCTACAGTTTGGGATGAGAAGGAATGCAAAGTGAACCAAGAGAAAGAAGTTCAGGAAGCTTGAACTTGCCATTGTAGCCTAGCTAAGTTGTGTTTGGTGGTTGCTTCTCCTTGGCTCCCTGGTTATTTATAGGGCCCTTAGCATAGAAACTGAGGGGACATGTACTAAGATATAATATTCTGAATAGATGGTTAAGCATATCACTGCTAGATAACATTGGCTTGACCTTCTTCGAGGGGAATAAACCAAGGGGTTCAAAGTCTCCTTTAGCTTCTGATTGATATATTAATTTCAGAGAAGTTGCTGGGATAAAAGAACCCAGTATTTCCCTCTCTCTCTCTCTCTCTCTCTCTCTCTCTCATAAAATTTTTTGGTACCCTTTCTTATCTTCTTTTGCATTTGACTTATGATCTTATTAAATTGAAGAAGCTTGGGCAACAAGGAATTTACCCCGCGCTTGTAATAATCGGTTGGCCGAATCACCCATGCAATTAGTTGCCAGCCACCTACTACATACAATTCCAACAAAGCCACCACTACACGCCAATGATACAACCCACAGCCTCACAACAAGTAAGCCACGATAGCGCTTCCACTAACCTAACTAAAGTCAAATACCGATTGCTATAATCAGCCGAAACCCATATAACCGCAACACCGCCTAAACAAAACAATTGAAATCAACGCTCAGCCTCACATATAACCGCAAAAGGTGCATGCAAGATGCAGGTGGTGATGTATGGAGTAAAGACAAGGAACATGTTAAGAAATATAGCTTGTTTGAAATTGGTAAACAGTATAAGTTTTCTACATTGTGTGCTTTATATTTTATTTTATAGGGCCCTAATATATATGTATATATATATATTGTTCATATAGGATCCACATCTGAACACATGCAGTTCGCGGGCACTGTGGATGCAAAATGTATAGAGAATGGTTTGACAAAAATTGATCAGTACATGGTTAGCAAAGTAACATATTTTACTATTACATAATGTTCCTCACATAAGTTTTTTCGTATTTTTGATAGGTTCTTTAGCACAACAAACATCTACAAGTCAGAGCAGGAAACAAATAATACGACAAAGAAAAAGAGTTATCTATTAAAATTACGTATTATGAAAGCTCTTTAATCAGCACAATACTCTCTATATTATTTCGATTTGTGCAGTTCCATTTATGCTTGGGACAAACGTACCATTGGAAGCGCTTGTTTTACAAGATTGCTCGATTTGCATGCATTGCGGAGCAAAAAAAATCATCTATGAGTCCGACAGTTTTTGTTGCGCTGGTGGAAAGATATATCTAGCGCAAAATGGCGTTCCTAAGGAACTTTGCTATCTATTCACATCCAATAACGAAGATAGTATTCAATTCAGACAATGTGTTAGCACATATAACAACACATTTGCATTTACATCACTTGGGGTGAAGTACGATAAGGATTTAAGCAAGAAGAATAAAGGAATATACACTTTTAGAGTGCAAGGTCAGATGTATCACTTCATCAATGAGTTGTTCCCTTCAGATGGTCATCGCTCTCATTTGCAACTATACTTTTACGACATTGAACACGAGATTGAGCATAGGATGAACAAGTCATCAAAGTTGAGGGCTGATATCATAACAAAACTGATGAATATACTGAATGTGAATCCCTATAACAAGTTCTTTCAAAGTCTCAGAGATTTTGATGATAGTGACACTAGACACATCTTCATCAAATCTTCTATGGATATAGATCAAAGAGTGTACAACGCACCATTAGTTTCACGAGTTACTGGAATTTGGATTGATAATACTAACGATAGTTCACCTGGACACCGTGACATATTTGTATTCACACATGTTGGAAATAGTCATCAAGTGAACTATTATTTTAGTTGCTATGATCCTCTTCAATATCCGTTACTATTACCCTATGGAGAATCTGGTTGCCATGAAGGAATAGCAAAAAATGTAAACACACTGATAAATGACAAAACAAGAGACAACATATAAGTAGCTCCAATTTGACATCTCCCGAAGATCTACTTACAGAAGAACAAATTGGTATGAACTTATTCTTATGTACTAACACTATTAATTTACAAAAGAATATAATTGTTCTTGGGGGTTTTTTTTTGTGTACTTATATTTATCTTACAATTTGTATTAAACATAATTGTTTTGTATTTTAGCTCTACAGAGAAAAGAGTCGAAAGAACTTCGGCATCGTGTTGTGAATATTATTACTACAAATTACAATTAAGGCCTTTGAAATCATCTATTTTGCTCCATTCTGGTTGTCTTCTCTAGCAACATGTTGTTGATATGTACATCAAACTTGAAAGTAATTATCTGGATTTTATACAAAATGATCAACAAACCATATGTTTATGTCAAGGAATTGTTGATAGCATAAATCAAGGGGAGAATCGCGGCTGTAAAGTTTGAAAAAGAATTGTTTTGATAGTATCGTTTATAGGTGGCCCAAGAGATATGCACCGGCGTTATCTTGATGCACTAACATTTGTTCAAAAATTTGGAAAATCATATATTTTTTTGACAATGACTTGTAATCCTGCATGGTCAGAAATAAAAAGAGAATTGGTATATGGAGAAGAAGCACAAGACAGGTTGGATTTACTTGCTAGAGTATTCAGAGCAAAATTAGAAGAACTAAAGATTGATTTGTTCAAGAGGAATATTTTTGGGCGTGTTGCTGCTTACGTGTATATTGTTGAATTTCAAAAGAGAGGGTTACCACATGTTCATTTTCTACTAATATTAGACCTAAAGGATAAAATAACATCTCCTAATATGTATGATAAATTTGTGGCTGCAGAAATTTCTGATGAAAAAGAGTATCCTCATCTATTCCAAATGATCATACGACATATGCTGCGTGGACCTTGTGGTAGTTTGAACAAAAAGAAAGTGTGTATGAAAATTGGCCATTGGAGAAACCATTATCCTTGAGAATTTTGTTCAAGTACAACTCAAGGAAAAACTTCTTATCCATTACACAGACAAAGAGACAATGGAGTACAAATTAAGGTACGTAATGCCTTCTTGGACAATTGTTGGGTGGTACCATACAACCCATATTTGTTAGCTAAGTATGATTATCATATGAATGTTGAAATTTGCTCCATGATTAAGGCAATTAAATACTTGTACAAGTACATTTATAAGGGACATGACAGAATTCTATTTCAAATGAGAGTTGATAATGAGTCCCAACCAATTGATGAAATACGACAATTTCAAGCTGCGAGATGGGTATCCCCTCCTGAAGCAATGTGGAGAATTTACCAGTTTCATTTGAATGAGAAGCATCCATCTGTCAAAGCATTGCAACAATATCTTGAGGATATGCAAGTTATTGGTTTTTGAGGGAATCAAAAATTATAGGATGTCATGCAGAATAAGGGAGCATCAAGGTCTATGCTAATCAAATATTTTTGCATGAACCTTGTTGACGACAAAGCAAATTGTTACTTATACAAAGAGTTTCATGAACACTATGTGTGGGACGATAAATATAGAATTTGAATGCCTAGAAAACTTAGAGATGCCATTGGAAGATTAGTCATTGCGAGCCCAACTGAAGGAGAAAAATATTATTTAAGGTGCCTGTTAAATCATGTTAAAGGTGTGACATCATACGAACATCTTAAAACCATCAATGGAGTCCAGCATAGTATATTTCATGAAGTAGCATAAGATTTGGGGTTATTAGAATCAGATAACAACATTGAGGAATGTTTACAAGAAGTGTCATCATTCCAAATGCCATCTAGCCTGAGACATTTATTTATAACACTGCTTGTATATTGCTCGCCTCAAAATCCAAAAAGTTTGTGGGAAAAATTTAAAGATGCAATGGCTGAAGATTTTTAACCCGCAGGAATGTCTAAGTCAAATGTTCAATGAAAAGTCTTGAGAAGCATCAATTTATACTTGGAGTCTATGGGTAAAGATCTTTAGAGTTTCAATCTTCCAACCTTTGTTAAGAATGAAGAAGAAAAAATGTGAAGAGAGATAGCTGAAGAGATGAACATTCCAGTATCTGAAGATGATTTACAATCCATTTCACATTTAAACAAGGAGCAAAAACGAGCGTTTGATATAATCACTACAAGAATTCAAGAAGGACAAGGTGGCACATTCTTTATTGATGGCCCTGGTGGATCAGGAAAAATGTATTTGTACAGGCTTTACTCACTGCAATAAAAAATGAAGTTTGTATTGCCCTTGCCACAATAACATCATGAGTTACAGCCTTAATTCTACCAGGAGGTCGTACTGCACATTCAAGATTCAAAATACTACTTGATGTTAAAGATTTTAAAGCTTGTAACGTCTCAAAGCAAAGCAGTTTAGCTGAATTATCACAAAAGGAAAAACCCATAATATGGGATGAAGTATTTATGGCTAAGAGACAAGCCATTGAAGCTCTTCATTTATTACTCCAAGATGTTATGGAATTAACTTTATTATTCGGTGGAAAAGTAGTGGTTTTTGACAGCAATTTTCGACAAATCTTACCTGCTGTGCCATGAGATGGTAAGGAAGAAATGATAGAAGCAAGTTTTGTGAAATAAAAAATTTGGCCGAAAATAGAAAAATTATGATTACAACAAAATATGAGAGCTAAATGTGATCCATCATTCGGGCAATTCTTATTACGTGTTGGAAATGGAATGGAGGAAACTTTGTTAGATGAAAAAATTTAGATACCTCAGAGTATGTTTATCCAAGTCGAAGATGACGTTAGCTCTAAATATCAGCTTATCAATGCCATATTTTCGAAGCTTGTGGAAAATGCATATAAAGTGGATTTCATGACAAATAGAGCAATATTGACCACTAAAAATGATTTTGTGGATGAGCTAAATAAAATGTTGATTTCACAGTTCCCAGGTGATTCTCGAACATACCACATGTCACGCCCACTCCTAATCAGGTATCATTAACACCATCTTAGACTAACGTGATCGCACAGGTCACCAACTTGTAAGTGAAACCTCGACACTAATCTCAAAGGTAGAAATCAGATAAGAATTATTAATATCATCACATAGAAATATATAATTTCATCAATTATTAAACTCCATTATACAATCCTCTGAAATATAATTTATACTAATACAAAAGTAAAGTTAAATAAGACTCCAAGAGTTGTTAATTCATAACAACCAAGATACAGACTGTCGACATTAACATAGAGATAGATTGCTGACATCACAACAAGAGCTTCTCGAAACTCCCCAACTTAGCCCCTACCTTTATAATGGACTAGACATCTCTTAACATCCTGTAAGATAGCTTGTGTGGGTGTGAACTATATATCCACATGCTCACAAAGATAGTCAAACTCATAATAACTTAATGATAGATAAGCAATAAATAATCCACTAGTCAATAGATAAATCACCATCAACAATAAGAAATGTCTTTTGTGTTGTAATGCATGATACATTGCAAATGAGCGCACTATTTATGATAATATTGACCCAATATATCAATGGTTTATTATTAAAGGATGTCCCTCTTTCAACACCCTTTAGGTTAGCCCTACATCGGCTAAACCTTAGGTCAGCCCCCATTCAGCTAAACCTCCTCTATGCAATGCAGTTGTGCACACAATATATGAATTGTATGTAAATATCATCTCATAATTTAGCAATCACCTCTAATATAGATAATAAAACATTCAACTCAATATGAATATGAATATCTTGTACCCCACTTGCTACCACTTTATAATGACACTCGAGTCACTTCTTTGGTTGTACCGAAGTGATTTGCTCCGCTTCCAAACCTATCACACACCACCACATCAAACTTGATAAAATACATGTTATAATGCATAACCAATGTATGAAATGTGACATGTTAAACCCTTCTCGTTGTAATGCAAAGTACAAATGTACACTAATGCAAACATTCTGACTGTCAGAAGGAAGTGCCAACCTTTATGATACATGCTGACTATGATGGAAAGTGTCTACCAGATAAGGCAAATTGCTGACCTTAGTCTAGTAGCTAGTCTTCAGGACAACACTAGGGGCCATCTTGTTGACTAGAGCTCTACTATGGCTGGAAAATATAATCTGTTGACCTGACTCTAAAGCTTACCATGCCACCCTAACACAACCACAAATTCTTTAAAGATCTAAAATGATATTCTAAGGCCACAACAAGACTCCACACATTAAAACCATGAACAACATGTAAGATTCAAGGCTTTTACTTGAAAACTTGAAATACTTATCCACATCTCACCTCCAATTCACCACCATGGCATGAAATGACATATAAACATGCAAAAACCACAAAATACAATAAAACAACCATGTGTATGGGATTCTCACCTTAAGGAATGATCATACAAGCTTTCCTGTGCACTTTCTTCTTCTTTTCTCTCTTTCTCTTTTCTTTGCTCTCATTTTCGTTCTCACTAAACACTTTTCCTCTACACCGGCTCCTATTTTTATTCTACCCCCCTTGACTCAAAAGCCAAAAAAGATATATAACTTTTATCTAATGCGCCATATGTCACACATGTACCTATACTAGTAACAAGCACACACTTTATACACATACGTCACATACATGAGTCACACACCTAAGATTCAAGCATATACATGCACACCTAGCACTTTACTAATCCACATGATTACATAATTAATCATGCTTATGATAATTAATCATGATAATTAAATCAAGATCAGCCCATTACGAATGGTAAGATGTCGATTTCCTAACAAAGAGATTCCAAAGAAACCCACTAAAATTGATGGTACCGACCTGAGATCAGCAAAGCCCAGCATCTGTTAAGGCATAGGTGACCTTTATGAAATGCTCACAAAAATGATAATTTCCCTCCCATGGCATGTTCTCACTCCATCATACTAATCAGACTCCTCAATTAGTGTAATCACGTTGAATGTATGCAATTAAACTAAACATGATACTAAACAATGTCAGGTCTTACACCACAGCTTTGACTCGGCTGTTGATGGCATACAACAATTTTAACAGGTAGAGTTCCTTAATTCGATGACTCCAGATGGCTTACCTCCACATAGATTAATTTTAAAGCAAAGTTGTCCTATTATGTTGCTACAAAATATTGATTCATTTTCTGGCCTATGAAATGGTACTTGTCTAATATGCAAAAACTTTGATACTAATGTTATCAATGTGGAGATAGCGGTTCGATATAACAAAGGTGAAAGAGTATATCTTCCTTGCATTCCATTTAAACCTACTGAAAATGAAAAGCTTCCATTTCCATTAGTAAGAAAATAGTTTTCGATAAGATTGTGCTCTGCAATGACAAGCATCTAGGAAGGCGGTTTTTTCTTGGTCATCTTCATAAAGTGGGATTTGATGGTACCCACGATAAGCATCTAGGAAGCTTATTCTTTTGAAGCCAGTCGTGGCATCTACCATGTCACACCCCCATCCCAATTAGACATTAATTATGTCATATTAGGCAGGGCGTGATCGCACAGGTCACTGTACCTGCGAACGACACCTTAATCCACACCCAACCAATATAATGCAATGAAAGAACACCATTGCCTAATGAAACCATAAACCAATCATGCATAAATATAACGTACATCAGAATAATTGATCCCATAACTTTACACGCATCATATCCGGTATAGGTATATGACAAAACCCAATCTCAAGCTAACGTAAAGAAAAATACAAATAGAAAAGACGACTCAAGCCTTGAGACATGACATCCGGACACCAACATGAATGCCACCATGGCAATGACCAACACTGCAGTGAACCAAACCTTCATCTCCAAATTACCTGTCAAAACAGTCTGTGTGGGTGTGAGCTAATTGTCAACGTGCTCACGATAGATAATCAAATTCATAGAGAATGATAATAAGTACCCAAATGCATACATATAGAAATGATTAATATATATCTATATCATGGATGTCTCAATGTAATGCATGTATCACCCACATGTGCGCGTAATTTTAGATAACGTTGGCCCAATATATCGATGGCGCGTTATCAAGGAATGCCCATCGTGGCACCCCTAGGCTAGTCCACCGTGACTAAGCCTTGGTTAACCCACCGTGGTTAACTCTCTTCAGTGCAATGCAAGGCATACAATATGAATGGTATGCAATGCCACCATATATATAAAATCATCAATGTCTTCACAAAACTTCTCATATAATACCAATTTCACCTCATATATAAACACCTTCAACACCTCATATGCATTCACCACCATTATACATATAGAAAATACACAATTCACTTAACACAAATAAGATTATCTCAAAATCCCACAATTTCACAATTAACACCAATATAGATAATAACACAAGCAATATATATATTCACTTCTATATGAATAAGATTATCCTATGATCCCACCTGTCACTGCACACACACTACGTCAAAGATCACTTCTGGGTTGACGTTGAAGGATCTTGCTCTCCGTTAGCTCCTAACACCACAACCGTATTAGGTTAGGCAACTCAAAGTATACTCCAATAATCATAAATATAATGGATATATTCCAAACAAGTTATAACACTGAACTTCTGCATTAAAACTACCATATGCTAATCTCAATCACACTCCCAACGTTAAGCTAGAGATGAAAATACCAAAATATAATAAGTCCTCTACACTGTCAATACTGACGCAGGTATCCTAATCTGAACATAATTTCGTGAGGTTATACCCAAAAATTCTACAACTTCAGAAATACAACATAGGCATCTCACAGAGTATCCAGACAAAATTTTACATTTTTTGAACATGCCTAAGTATTTATTTCGTATTTTCTAAAACAGGGCAGTGCTGCAGAAACTTGAATTCAGCAGCAGATGCTCTACTTTTGAGGAATTCGTAGCATAGGTAAAAGACATCGAAATAATCTGAAATTTGGTACAGATTATCTTCAACCGTTCTACTAGATACAGTAAAAATTTCATAATTTTTGGGCTACTCTAACTTGGTCGAATTCTCTGTCAAACCAGAGACTACAGATCTGGGAATCAGACTTCTACAGTGGCAGCCTAACTTTGAAAAAATCACCATAATTCGAATCTAAAACATTTTTGATTGAAACCAAAGCCCAAATTTTCCTAAGATCTTAAAGTTCAAGTGTATAAAATTTCAGCCACAAATCAGATTGTTAAAGAGGTCAAACAACCTCCGAAAGTAGCTATTTCTGCAGATTTTCGCAGCAGAAACCTTCCAACTTTGGACAGAGGTTTCTCTCTCAATTCTTAACCAAATCAGATGAAATTCGTATCTAAATCAAGTATTTTTTCAAGATCTATCCACCTATAGCTTGATCTACAGCAAGATACGACTTTTCATACCTGAAATCGGCCTATTCTGGCGATGGCAGCAGCTCCCTCTCTGTTTTTCCCTCTTTGCAACTCTCTCTCTCTCTCTCTCTCTCTCTCTCTCTCTCTCTCTCTATATAACTCTCTCCTTCTCTCTCTATCTCTATCTATCTTCCGTCTCTTTCTATTCTATCACTCTCACTTTTTCTTTTTTTTTTTTTTTTTTTTGTTTTGTTTTATTTTATTTTATTTTATTTTTCACTATCTCTTCAGCTAGGTAGGTAAAAACCCTTAGTTTTGTTTCCCCCATCATGACTTCCACCTAGGTGTCAACTCTTATTGGTAAGGTAATTTAAGTCAAATTAAACTTATTTTACATAAATGCTAATGTATATAACTCTTAACCATGCAATACTATCATTACTTACCGAAGAAATTAAAAGTTAGGGTCTCACATACCAGTTGGTCGATCTTGGGCAGAGAGAAATGGTCCTTGGGATATGCTTTGTTGAGATCAATGAAGTCAACAAAGACTCTCCACTTGCCGTCTTTCTTCTTCACAACAACTGTGTTTGATAGCCAGTGGGGGTAGTAGACTTCCCTAATTGCACCAGCATCAAGGAGCCTTTTGATCTTTTCTATAACGGCATCTACATGTTGTGTAGCTGCCCTCCTTCCCTTCTTGACCACAGGTCGGCACTGAGGGTCTACGTTTAATCTGTGGCAGGCAATCTTCGCGACAATTCCAGGCATGTCGTAAGGCGTCCAAGCGAAGATTTTGATATAGTTCATCAGGAGCTTGATCAATGAATTCTCTTCGGTTTGGGATAGGGAAGCACTGATCACAACGTACTTCTCCTTTTGTCGATCTATGTGGACTTTCTTCAAGTCTTCAATTGCTTTCTTCTTTGGTACCTGCCCGATGTCATCAATCGTGGGTGTGTCCTCGTGAAGCTCCATCATCTGTACTTTACCCACTTTTGCTTTCGTGGCACATGCCGTAAGGAAGCAATGCTTTGCTGTAACTTGATCCCCTCTTATCTCTTGCACCCCCTCTAGAGAGGGGAAGTGAATTAGCTGGTGGTAGGAAGAGGAGATAGCCTTCATGGGATGTAACCATGTTTGGCCCATGATTGCATTGTATGGGGATGACACGTTGACCACCAGGAATTCTGTCTGTAGGGTAATCCCTCTAGCAGTCACAGGGATGGCCACCTTCCCAAGTGGCCAAACTGGCTTGGAGCTAAACCCGATCATTAGATTGAGTGAGGGTTGGAGCTCGGTGTCCTTCAGTTCTAGCTTTTTGAAGAGGTCATAGTACATAACCTCGGAGGAGCTCCCCTGGTCAATGAGCAACCTTTTCACGTCATAACCTGCTAGGTGTAGAGTCACAACGAGTGCGTCATTGTGGGGGGGTCTTCTGTGAGATCTTTGTCAGTAAAAGTTATGGCCGCGGCACCATTGCTGACCTTGTCTTTTTTGGGAGGAGGGCCTATTTACAACACCTCTTTTAGGTGCTCGGCCTTTTGAAATCGGCCCGGTATCTGTGTCGGTCGATAGCTTCAGATTCTATCGATCCATGCAACACGTTGATCACTCGGACTAATTCAGTTTCGTCTTTTATTTGAGGGGGGGCCTTCAGCCTTGATTGCTTGGCCTCCCGTTTCATCTTTTCCCGCCTGGTGGCGTGGACTCCTCTTCTCCCTAAGAGGTTGGTACTCATATCTACTTAGACCTTCCTACAGACGGTCCCAATTGTAAGTGAGATTTTTAGGAAGGCCTGGCCGATCACTCGAATCAATGTCGGTGAGTCTCTAACCTGTTGTAGAGAAATAAAAGAGTTAGAATGAGTCGATCCTCCTTGGGTCAATCACACTCCGACAATCAAGTTAGCAATGTTCACCAGAGCTAATACCAGAATAAAGGCTGTGAATACTATATAAATCTATTGTCCATACCTTGTTTCTTCATGATGTTGTGTTTTTATAGTATAGTGTTCTCGGTCGAGCCTACTCATATAATCATGGCCTACCTTGTAAGCTTATGCTATTTAGAGTGGGTTGACTAGACAGGAATACACATTTTTTACCATGCTTAAGCTCGTCTGACCGGACGTAAGCATGACCGTTGCATGCTATATCTCTTTCGCATTGAATGCGGGTCCGTTTCTCATTAAATGCGGCCGATAAAGCATTAAATGCCCTGAAATCCTTGACTCGGGTTATCCGGCTTGGGTTCGGATAATCTTTCTAATTGGATTGACCTGCAGTGCGGGCTTGAGTTACCTTTGTCGTGCCTCAGTTTTTAGGGTGTCCAAGGTCCTTTCAGCTCGGAGACCCTAAAGCACGAAACTCTGTCACTAGAACTCGTCCTCCTAGAAGGATAAGTGCGACTAGGTTTGAAAATTGGTTTGACTAAGGGCATTTTAGAAAAATAGGAGTCGCCACTTAGCTTGATTAAGGTGAGTTAGGGCACCTAAAGCTAAGTGTTAATTCGAAGATTAAACTTAGAGTTTTTGAAAATGATTTTAAAAATTCCCTGAAGAGAGGGTTTTTAGGAAAATAGGTTGTTTGATAACCTTTGGAAATATTTTAGCCCTTTTTGAAAATAACTCCATTTTGGTCTTTCAAAAACAGAAATCTATGGTCTGGGGATTGGTTACGTGTAGGGAAGATATCTTAAGATCATTATCCTACCCCGCCCTTTCGGTACCTACATGTCTAATCACCCTTTGTTCACTCACTAGAATAACCGGTTACCATTGTCCACTTAATATCCACTTTAGAACTTTGAAAAAGGGATTTAGTCATCACTTTTTGGATGAATGATGCATGATGTAAGTTTTGGAAGAAGTTTGAAAATAATGGGGGTTTTGAAAGAGTTTGGAATAGAAATTTTGAATTGATTGAAATTTTAGAAAAGGGATTGGAGTTGAAATAAAAGTTATGACCGCACCATTTTAGGTTGCCTACGTATGTCATTTGGTGAGAATCAGGTCATTCGTAGTTCGAGCAAGAGCCCGATAGAAAACAGGCGCATTAGGGCCTTTGGAAGGTTTGAGGACACTTTGGGGTCTTTGAAAAAGTTTAAGACACTTTGAGGTCTTTGAAAAAGTTTTAAAACACTTTGAGATCTTTGAAAAAGTTTTAAAACACTTTGAGATCTTTGAAAAAGTTTTAAGACACTTTGAGGTCTTGGAAGTTTTGACTTGGAATTGGATGGTGAAGTGTTTTGAAAATATTTTTGGATCAACTTGAGAGAGTTTTGGAAAATGCTTTGGCATGACTCAAGAGAGCTTGAAAGTTTTTTTACAGTCTTGTTTTGAAAACCTTGGAGGCATGTTTTGATGAATTAATTTTTGAAAGTGGTTTTTGGAAATGGCTAAGGGTTTGAAATCCTAATATGGACAACCTTAGAGGTTAATCTTAATTTATCACGTGTCCTTGGGATCTCTAATCATGAGAAGGCTAGGGACACCTTAGGTTTGTGACCTTTTGAAAATATTTTTGGAAGTGTCTTGAAGATGGAGTGTTGGAACATTTGAAGAGTTTATGGAGTTGGTTTCTTTGAAATCAAGAGAGTAGGAGGTATTGGAGAAATAGGTTATGAGAATAGTTTGAAAATTGAATGATCTTTTGGAAAAAGGTTCAAGAGTTGGAACCTTGGAGTATACCAACCTAGGTTGGGTTGGCCTAGGGTTAGGGGTAACCTAAAGTTAACTAACTTGGGTTAGGTTAAGTTACCTTAGGGTTAAGATGACCTATGGTTAACTAACTAAGGTTGGGTTAACCTAAGGTTAGGATGACTTAGGGTTAGGTTAATCTAAGGTGAATGAACTATGGTCATGTTAACCTAGGGTTGGTGAACTAGGGTTAAGTTAACCTAGGATTGGTGAATTAGGGTTAAGTTAACCTAGGGTTAGTGAACTAGGGTCAAGTTAACCTAGGGTTGGTCAACTAGGGTCAAGTTAACCTAGTTAGATTGGAGAATGGCTTTGAAAATTGTTTTGATGCATTCTTGAAAAGAGTTTTGAAAAACAAAACATGTTATGCAAAAGACTTTGGTTGGCAATCTTTTTGAAGATCATTTTCATGAAAATTTTGACTCTAGTCAAGAGTATGGTTTGTATGGTTGGTATTTGGAAACCATTCCAAGGGAGGTTTCCTCAATGGCCATTATAACCTTTATCTTGACAAGAGTGGAGGTTTCAACATAATGATGACAATTTTTGGGAAATCATTTTTGATGCAAAGATGAAGAGAATGCATTTTTAAGAATCATCTTTTGAGAAAGATTTTGAAAACCACTTTTCAAGGGTATCATTCCATCAAAAAAGGGTTCATATGACCAAACAAAAGAGGGACCACTCAAGAGAGGGTTCCATAGGGCCATTCCAACCACAACACTTGAAAGAATGGAAATCTTGAAAATTAGAGAAATGGAAAGCAACCTTCATGCAAGTTAAAATACAATGATGCCAAAATGAGAGTTAAAGGGTTAGTAGGGGCTCTTCTAAGGCATAATTTCTAAGGTCCCATCCTAAGCTTCAAGAAGCCAACTCTTAGAACAATTTTTGAAAGAAATGTAGAACTTGGAAATGGCATAAAATTAAGAGCAATGCAAGCATTGTGAAATATGGCAATAAGTATAAAATGAAGCCAAGCATACAAGACATGATCAAAATAGTAATATGCAAGGGGTCATGATTCATATACAAGGCTTTTAGGCTACACCACATAAACAAGGGGCTCCTAGGCCATACCATCTTAAAGTAGGCTGGTGAGAGGTCGCCCTACACGGTGGCTCTCACTTGCTTTCCTCTAGGCATGATCTAAGAGCCCTCTTGGCTCAAGCATGCAAGAAAAGGGGGTTGAAGATGGGGATTAAAATAGAGAATAGCTCAAGTAGGCTAGGGGAGAGAAGAGAAAAGTGGGGGAGAGCACAAATGTAAAAGGGATACCACCTTTTGCCTTTAACACACTTGTAGTTTTCAATAGATGTCTTGATTGGAACTTGAGTGACTTCAAGAAGGCTTGAGCGACTAGAGTGGGGTGTGCAAGTGTGTATGAGGCCTTATATGTGGAGTGTATAGGCTTGAGAGGGGTAGAATCTAGCCTAAGTGTTGGAGGGGTGGAATATATGTAAGGATTCGAGCTTCTTGAGTGATTTCAGCAGAACTTCACATCAATTTTGGACTTGGAATATACAAAGGGGGAGACCTCTATTTATAGGCAATCTGGAACAAGCCTGGCGCATGTGCTACATGCGCATGGCCAAAATTTAGCCTTGCGCATGTAGGACATGCGCAGGTACTGTTCCATTGCCAGAATGGCACGTGACATCCTATGTACTGGTTAAATCTCGACTGTTAATCGAAAGTAGGTCGATCTGATCAAAATTTGAGCGCATGTAGCATACGCTCCATCACAGGGAAGTTTCGTCCAAACTTTACCTTTATAATTGAGTCAACCGGGAAGGTTTCGGGGGAAACGGTCGCACTCGGGATGTTCTTCTAGTGCTTTCGATGAACTTTCATGTTTTTGAAAAGTTTAAATTATGTTTGGAAGTGAGTGATATCGTCTCAGAAAATGTGCCAAAAAGGTCACTTTTGCAGAGCGTCTATGATACGTTCCCGGGGTGTTTGAAAGTGGCTGTTTTCGTTTCGTGTGATCGAGGCCTTCGAGAAGCGATCTATTCGATCGGACCGTACTGATGGAAAGTACTCTAGAAATAATTTCAGGAATTTCCAAATTTACACATTTCTCAAGTCGTTTGATGGTGTGTTTTGATTAAGGAATCGGAGAAAAAGTCAACCTTGGAGGAGTGTCTGTGAGACGCTCTAGGGGTCGCTGAAAGTTATAGTTTTCACACTGTACGATGGAGGGCTTTGGGAAGCGAACTATTCGATCGAACCGTATTAATGGAAAGATCTATGGACGAGCTTTCGAGAATTCCCTGATTTACGCATTTCTCAAGTCGGTTGACGGTGTGTTATAACTAGGGAATCGGAGAAAAAGACGATTTACGCGGAGCGTCTGCGAGACGCTCCAGGGGACTTTTATCGAGTCGTGTGAGTTTAGTGTCATAGGGTCCTCCTCGGGTTAAACAAGGGCGTGTGGTAAAACCCTCTGCTCGAAATCCCGAGGCCGGTGCTGTTTTGGGGCATATTTGGGCTTCTAGGGGTAAAACGGTCATTTTGACCAGGGTTGGCTGGGAATGTTTACGAATGGTTTGGTGTGTTGTGTTAAGTGTGTAGGGTTGTTCAGGGATAGTTTTAGGAGAGTCTTTTACCGTTCTGCAGGGTTTGTGCCGTGTTAAGGCGCTCAAGAGCAAAACGGTCATTTTGACTGGAGTGGGTTAGAATAAGATCGAATTTGGACCAAATGGTGTGCGGGGGACGCCTAATAGTTTAACAATAATTTGGAAGGACGAACTTATCGCTTTGAGGGATTTTAAACTTTCCTAAAGTGTGCCTGGAGGCCCAAGGGGCAGGTTTGGTCATTTTTCACCGAGTCGGGCTAGCAGGCGCTGATGTTGACCTAGGTGTTGGTTCCCGAGACCGCCCGATCTCGGAAAACTACCTGTGCGGTGCTGGTCTCCAAGAACGCCCATTTTTTGAGAACTACCTACACGGGTGGTGTTGATTTCTGAGAACGCCTGGTCCCAGAAAGCTACTTGGAAGGGTGGTGTTGGCCTCTGAGAATGCTCGGTCTCGGAGAGCTACCAAATGACGGACATTCTACGTTGGTGGGCTAGCAGGCGCCAGAAGTGAACCGTTTGGAATTTGATGAGGTGTTGGTTCCCGAGATCGCCCAATCCCGGGAAGCTACCTGGATGGCGTTGGTTTCCGGGATCGCTCGGTCCGAAAAGCTGCCTGGAATAATGGTGCTTATGGCTCCCGCGGGTCTTTATGGGCTTGAGAAGCGACCAATTGGTTGGATTGGAGATTGAAAGGCTCATCTTGAGCCTGCATGTGTTGTGATGTTGTAAACCGAATCCGATTGGATAGGAGATTGCCGAGCGGGTAAAAATGGGGTGCTTACAACCTTGATAAAGCCTGGGGTGCTCCCGCTCGCATGAACCCTCCTGGTATTCGTTGGGCCTGCCCTTTTGGGCTGGGCTCGGAGATTTACGACCCACAATAAATAATTTAATGGGCTACTGGCATAATCCTAGCTAGTCAAATTCAAATCTTAGCTAGCTAGTATCCTTTCCATTTAGTTGAGTGAGATTTTGATGTTTTCCAATCACTAGATTCCCCTATTACTTAAGGCCTGGTTGGGTTGTTTTAAAAACAAATGAAATAGATAATTTCAAAATTAGCTGATTCCCACATAATGAAACCACTATGAATAATGTGGAGTAAAATTTTCATATAAAATCCAAATTCGGAAATTTCTTTTAATACAAATGACTATCTAATCTAAAATGTGGAGTCATTTTTTCGGTGTGTACTGTAGATTGAGGCTGTGATTTTGTATATGTATATTTTTTGTTGTGTCATAGGTGGAGGTTGTTGTCTGTGTGTGCATATTTTTTTTTGGTTGCTAAAGAGTGTTTAGAGTTTTGACCAATTATTCTCTTAAGTTCGTGTAATACCACTATTCATACGAATCACGAAAACTTTATACGTTGTATAAATAATAACTGACCACAAGTGATACGAGAAAAGATCAAACTTGACATGTCATAGTTCTAGCATGTGAACAAGATGTCCAATGAATCACCCCTTGTGATTTTGCCATATTAAGTGGGTAGGCGGGTGACTTTTGAAATAGCTAGTAGCCTGTTGTCATTCTTCTCGTTTACATGTGGTACAATGGTTCAATGTAGGGAAAAAAGTATAGTAGTTAGATAGTATTAAGTTTGTTGGTAGTCATTCTTATCACATTCTGTCATTAGTATTTTTTATTTTAAATTCTCGCTATTTTTAATAATTTTAAATTGATAATGTAATAGAGCACCACATGTCACAATTTAATAAGAATAACTACACAACTCAGAACTACCTATTTTTCAACAATTTTATGCGTGGTTGGTGTAGAATCATTTGGTGAGTTGTGATTTTTATTTATTGTCTCTCTCTTTCTCAAACACGATACATGATAAAGAAGGCAAGAGAAAGAAAAAAAAAAAACAAAAAACGATTTGAAAACCACAAAGTATCCCCCGTAAGGCTGGAACGGCTGGGCGCCGCCGGGGGAGGGGGCGGGGGTTCAGGCTTTGTCTGGCGCGGATCTGGTGTGGGTGGGCGTATTGCATTAAATTAAGGGGTTTGTGCAAGAGAAGAAGTCTAGCCATAGGCGTGATGAATGGTTACTCGTCGTTTGATTCGTGCCACATCAGCTAGGGCCCATCATGATGGCTTCAATTGATGTGATGCATGATCGGCTCCATTTAATATAATGCGAATCAAAATAATGCGAATCAAAAAGCGAGTAATTGAAACGTAAATCGAACGACGAGTGACCGTCCGCCTTGCCGTGGTTAGCATTTCATTTGTGCAAGAATTAGTAGGTGATTCAAAAACTATTTTCTGCTAGACAAGGGTGTCCGTAAAGCTTCCCTATCTAATGAATAGGGAGCCTGATTTAGAACAGAATGAAAAGAGAAAAAGTATCGCACCATCGCTCAAAGTAATCAAATTTTATTCCGGTCCAGTGCAAGGTTTGATAAGATCAAACTGATTGGGGAGGATCACGATTGACTAGAGATGAGAGTGGCCACCAATGAAGCTAAATATATTAACTGGTACCAAATTATAATCTACTTAATTACTTATTTTGTTTGTAAAAAACACCCATTGATCTAAACTAAATAAAATAATCCACAAGTGAACTTGTTGACAATTATCACCACAAGCCCATAACTATATCTCCACTCCAATCATAAAAGTGCAACAAATAAACATAAAGCAAATCCCCCCCAAGTTGACCACAACCATCATCAAGCTCATGGGTATAGAGAGAGGGGGAGTTACAGATACATACATATTGGCTATAGATATAGCAATTTTCTTTCTATAAATATTCATGGTTATGTTAATATGTAATGAGAATTGTGACCTGAGTAAGGCTGCTCCAATGCATGGATTAGTTTCATTGAGGTGTGAAACGTCAGGTGCATATTCGGAAAATTTGAAAATAATAATTCTTTCGTTTAACATTGGCTAATGACTCCAGTGAAATAATCGAAAGGGTAATGTTATACGAAGTTACATACATACTGCATACTTTTCATACGCTAGGAGTGGAAGTACATGTGTGCCCATTATACTCATTAACCTGGACAAAAGTTTAGTAGTTAACTAATATTGACTGTTCAGTATTTATTCCTATTAAATTATAATATGTAGTGTTTTATTACATTAATAACTTGAATTTGTTTTTAATAGAAATTTTTTAATGAAATAAATAATACATGGCAAAATTTGATAGACATAAACTATTTAATTACTGGACTTCTTTTCCACTAACCCTATTAGTTCCACTAATTCCATTATTTCCACTAATCCTATTATTACAAGATTGATATTGCAACAAATTAAAAGTCTAAAGACTTAATTATTAAAAATGAGTAATTACATTTTACTTCCTTATAATTTGAATAAAAATCACATGACCCCTATGGTTTAAAAGTGAATACATAACTCTTCCGTGATTTGAATTAATTTGTAAAATAGATAGAAATCGTTACAATCAATAGCAATTCTGTCATAGGAGTATTCTCGTAGTTTTCTCTCTCCATAATGGTAATCAAAAAGACGATTTTGTCATTTTATATCAAAGTAAAGGGTTGTTCTTTGTAGAAAAGTTTTTGTCATTTCACCAAGTTTGTCAAGTTTTTATCCATTTTATAAATAAGTTTAAACCACGAGAAATTATTTAGTATTCCTGAAGCACCAGCTGTGCCTACTCCACCACTCAGATAGTGGTAGGATTTCCTTGCTAGGTGGGGAACACATCTCTATGTGAGTGAAAGAGTAGAGACAGCTAGTACACCAAAGCACTGAATAATCTCTCATAAAAGTTATGTGTTCATTTTTAAATTACATAAAAATTATGTGATTTTTGATTAAACCATAATGGAATAAAATGTAACTAACCTTGTTAAAAATAAAAATAAAAATAAATATCATAAAATATAATTTTATGTATAGTCCAAAAGTATAAAGTGTAATTAATCCAAGTCTCCTTTAGCTTCTAATCGATCACCAATGCTGTAATGCAAAACAAAAAATAGTAGTGTTCTGTCACTGTTGTAAAAGTCACATAAGCATAACCATTATTTGACAATTGGTATATTAATTTGACAGAAGTTAGTTGAAAAACGATTAAGGGTGACCCACTAATCGGCTTATTCTCATGCTTAAGAATGATGTTTGAAGTTTGATCACTTTTTACGTTTTTTTTTTTTATCAATTATTATTTATACAATGTATGAGATTTATATAATTTGTGTAGACATTAGCCTTACACGAGATCGAAAACAAAAATAAAAAAAAGTTTCTTTATCTTCTTTTGCCTATGACTATCGATCTTATTAAATTGAAGCGAAGCTTGGGCAACGAGAAGAAAACCAGCGCTTGGAATAATCGTTTGAATTGCTATATATTCATATTAATGTAGCTTTTATAGACGGGAAAAAATCTTATGGAGGGTCTCCAACGAGAGATATAATGTGTAGTGGGCTATAAACAAAAACTTGGAACAAATTAACTTCAAAACCCAGGAAGATAATTTTCATGTTTGTTATTTGTTTATGTTTTTTCAAGTCTCCTCCAAAGTCACATAGAGCAAGAGGGGATTCGGGTCCGTGAGAACATTCTCTTTTAAAAGATTTGAAAGTAAGAACGTCTCTAAAGTGCATATATATATTTAAATAAGTGTCATATTTGTATATTTATATAATCTATTTAAGTAATTTTATTTTTTGGATACTTGAATTCCATGCATGTTTAATTGTATCTATTAAATAGAAGAAAAATATCCTGAAAGAAAGAAAACAAGAGTGGTCCGGTGCAAGAACGTGAGAAATGATCAATTGCAACGTCCAACAGCAGCTGAAAATAGAGACAAAACAATGCAATAGCATGAGGAATGATCAGGTGCAACGTGCAACAAAAGCAGGATGGATCTGCGCACTGAAAAAAATCAGTACGCGAATGACCGGCGGATCCATATTGAAATCTCGCCAGTTCGCCATTCAATCTGTAGTTCGACTCCCCTGGCGAACTAGGTTCTCCCCTTTCCTTTCCCACCACCGATTATCATTTACTACCATCAGCCACCACCCGTTACTACCACCTACCACTACCACCTCCGGCCACCAACGCCGCCCATCAATACTAATGAATATTTTTAATACAAAATTAATAAAAGATAATTAATATTTTTTTAATTTAAAATAAATTATAAAAAATTAACAACAAAAATAAATAACAAAAAAATAAAAACTGATATCGTTAACAAATGGGTTAAAACACCTTAGGGGTTAATGTTAAGCCTTCGTCTATTTGATTTAGTTAGTTAGACACATTCAAGACAAGGTTCTATGGTGCATTCCATTTATCAATGATAATCTTAGTAATCAAGAGACCTGCAAGATCTACTGCTATCAGATATGGCAAGAGTTAAATCCAAAGAGTAAAGGGGTGTTAAACCTATGACTTTTTATTAACTTATTACTTAAACTTATAATTTTTTTAAATTGCGTTTAGCTCTTGTAAAAAAACAATGACTTTTTAGATCTAACTTAAAATTTTAAAAAACTATTTAAATAAGTGACAATTGTAAACTAAGCTTACCCTGACGGATTATGACTTTTTTTTTTTTTTTTTTAAAAAAGCAATCCAAAGCCCCCCAAGGTATTGTTGTTTTCTTTCCTTAGCACCACAAATTCATATATATATATATATATAATAATACAAGGGATGGCTTAGTGGTCGACTTGTGCTCATGCTAAGCATAAAATTTTCAGTTCGATCCCTCTTCACATTTTGTTATGGCCAGCTATCATATATAAAATGCATAAAATTTACATGTTTGTGTGGATGATGACCCTGTACAAGTTCGAGACAGTAGTCAGCTGAAAATGTGGACATTAGACACCCTGTAACCAAAAAAAAAAATAATAATAATAATAATACAACAAACAAACATACATACACAAACATTCTATTGCAGCATATTGTGCACGAGTTGAACACAACCAACATGCCCTAGTTCAAATTAAAAACCAGTATCTCCAGAAGTTCAAATTACACAACCATGAAAACCATAAGAAGAAAACTAATTATATAGTTCAAAGAACATGCCCAAGCCATGAAATTCCTGTATGCACAAAAACTTGTCTTCCTTCAACAATCTCAAGAGTTCACAATGACCCCCTACAGAGAACATAAACAGAAATAAGCATTAACATGAATAAAAAAACTACTTATTTAACCAAAGTTATGAGATAAGTGAGTGTGCTTATGATTACATATGCATGATCTAGATCCATATCTTTCAACAAGTTAGATGTTGCATTTCACACATAGATGCAAATCACCACACCAATCCTTTCTGTTCAATGTCCCAAGGCTTTATATTTTCTTATTTTTCTTCAATTTTTTTAATTATTTTTATAAATGATATTAAGAGCACTAAAATATTTGTATTTGTTTTTCCACCCTTAGCTTTCACATGACAGGAGGGTTATTCATCTGACCTGAAATTATCTGTGGCATCTCTCTTTCTCTCACCGTGACAACTACCCAAGACCCCGGACAGATTAATATATAATACAGTCGCGAAAAAACCAGACGGGAATCAAAGCACTGTCAAAGGGTGCAGTCTTCAAAATCCAGAATAGAATCTCCAAATTTCCTCCATTTAAATTTCCCACCAAAACGAAAGAAACAACCAAAAAACAATTTTCTTCACTAGACTATTTTAGACCCTTGAAAAAGGAAATGGAAATGAATAGCCATTACTCAAAAATTTTATTTTTTTGTTTGGTTACCCATAAAAAAAAAAAATGAACAAGTATAAATCATTTCAGTTTCATTTCCTTTCCCTTGACAAATCCTAAATCCATATATAGCATCAATGTTTCTTGAACAAACATGTTCAGACAAGTGGAAAGGGCCAAACAAACTAATACGAAGTCTGAAACATCACCGGGAAAACAAATTAGTGTATTAGCAAAAAAAACAAAATTTCGCCCAGCCAGTAGTAAAATATCGTTTTATCATTATTTTTTACTTGCCTTTAATTTTGTTCCAACAAGTAAGCAAGAAAACCATGCCAATTCATAGTCCAGCATCAACCAACACAAAGGTTGATCAGACTACTTAAAAAAGACCTTCTGATGCATTTTTCAAGCCCCCTATCTGCTAAAAAGAACCGCGAGCCAAGAATCAATGCCCAATGAGAAGAGAGAAACTATAGAAATAAACAACAAAGTTGGGATTGTCAAGCTTCAGAATTCATCACATGCCAGCATCCGTAAGTCCTCAAAATCAAAATCCTTATAGAAGTTCTCAAAATAAAATAAACCTTATTACCTATGTACTCCCCAGACACCAAGAGTCAAATTGATCACACTTCCATCTAAGGCTTAAGCATGGTTCCACCATCTCCACAGCAACAAACACACCTGAAAAAACAAGAATACAACGATAAAAATTGATCTCTTTTGATAGAGAAAACTACTAAGCAACCGAACTCAAACGGTCACAGAAGGATGCATAGGATAAATTATATACACAAAGCTACTAGAGCAAGGAAATTACTGACATGTTGCCTTATTCCCCCCCAACCCCAACTGTAGTAGGAAGATATTCAAAGGTCTAAAGGTCCATTGAGTTTCCACCATCGTGAGTTGCATCTCCATTAAGGAATGTATCCACTGATGCATCCCAGTTCCCCTCGAGGTATGGGACCTGAAAGAATTTCATTTGGGACTCAAGAGCAGAAAAATCTTCAGACAAGTTCTTCACAGTATTTTCTTCAACAGGTCCCGCATCCTCATGGTTAGACTTCAATTTCTTTATAGGGTTACCATCTTCTAAAAATTGAGCTTCAACTTTGTAGATGGTCAAAATTGGGTCCTCAGTCAACCATAAAGCAATGGCCCTACAGGATAGCCCAGAGGTATTCCTAGAATGCCAGCCCACCATCTCAGCCCAGATACAATTGGACCCATTCTGAAGTGTATTTATCCCACTACGAGAGAGGAACAGATGGATTCGGCCTTTAGACTATAGAAGGACTGAGAACAATCAGGCTTTCCCAAGCCCAGTTTGAGAAAAGTAGGTCTAAGAGTCCATCAGCCCTCCCTGGACATGGCACACACTAAAATTTCTCTCCAATACATGAGTCTCAAAGGTAAGAGAGAGAGAGAATCAGCCTCCTTGAGAGAATATTAGAGGGAGAACGACTGGGCCACATGGTAGCATCTAGTGGTATCCTCTCCTAATAATCAGAAGGAGGATCACTTGCAGATATCGTTGCTGTTGGTCCCCACATACTGGGATTAGGACGTGTCATGGATTGGTTGGCTAGGGTGTGAGATATGCCATTGTGCACGTGTGAAGTACCATGAGGAGCTTGTGGTATACTGCCACGTGGTCATGTTTGGCCTGAAAAAGTAGAGTAGGGAGGATCTTAGGGTCCCTGGGTCACTTGGCGCATGCTAAGCGATTTCTTGATGCTCAAGCACCAAGATGCTTGTGTGTGTATATATTATGTACATCAGCTATGAGGAGAGAGGATTGGAGAGATTTTCATCTTCTTTTCCTACTGAACCAATGAAAAACCTTATAGCCAGCAACCCTAATTCCAGAGCTACGAGCTTAAGTGCTCTAGGAACATTCTGCCACCTTCTCTGTGCTTAGCCATTCGCACCCTCAGTCCATCTTCTCCACCACTTCTAAGTCCCTTCTGACCATATATCTTTCAAAACCTCTCCAAGAACGAACTTCAGCTCAGGTCAAGCATGTTCTAGTTCTAACCCTTTACATTTTGGCGACTCCGCTAGGGAGGTGGATCTGTGGATGGTCAGTACCAGAAGTGGGAGGCAAACAACTCCTATGGTGACGATGGCCACCAAAAGATCTTTGAGCCATAGCCCGCCTTAGTAGAGTGCTGGCACAGATGAGACTTGCACCTTGGACGCCATCTAGGGGGTCCAAGATACATAGCTAGAGGTCTTTGCCATGATGAAGGAGTTGCGCGACGCTGTGCTGTTGCTTTTGAACAACCTTTTTTTTTTTTTTTTTTTTTTGTCCAGTAAGCTGTGGCACTACCACTTCCTCCTGCAAACACTACCACCACTCCTGGGGTGGGAAACCCTACTACTGTGGATGAAAATCCAACTGCGACACATGATGTTGGAACCTCGATTGTCGGAGTCACGACGGCTAGCGTTCAATTGGGACTCCCTACTCCAGCTTCTACTGCTTTTCAGACACAACCCATACCTAAGCTAGTGGCTCTGTAACTCCAACTCAACTGGCGAAAAACCTCTCTCCAACCGCCACCATTGTTTCAGTCACTTAGAATATGCAAATCCACTTGGCCATACCAGCTCGTTTCGTCACAACAGCTGATGTCCAGGCCATCTTGCAACAAGAGCGCACTAAAATAACCTTTCCCTCTCTTCGATATCCTAACGTTCAGCCACTGTATCCAGCTCACATCTGTTCTCTGCCATACCTGGAGGGCTACGTACCTTCGAAGTTTCTTCCTTTTAATGGAAAGAATGGAAATGCCCATGAGCACATTGCCCGGTTCATCAAAACCCTAGGGGCTCACGGCTCCAACATGAAGCTCCACTTGAGGGAGTTTTTGAAGTTTCTTACTGACGGTGCTTATAGTTGGTATGTCAATCTAGCTCCTGAGTCAATTCTGACTTGGGAGGACATAGTGAACAAGTTTAACACCAAGTTCTTCCGAGTCTGTGAAATGGTCACAACCATCTCTCTAATTAAGGAGGTCCAGGACTACAAGGAAAACTCCTAGAGTTTATCCAACACTTCTAGGACAGAGCCGTGGAATGCCATGAGCCTGTGGAAGAAAAGAAGCTGGTAAAGATCTGTATTGAGGGTATACAGAATGAGTACAAGGTCCATCAGGTGAACCTCTCCATGCCAACCTTCTCTGCCTTGTTACAAGTGGCAAGAAACCTCCGTGCTACCGTCAAGACGATCCCCAGATTTGGTGGCTAGAGGAACTCTAGGAACAATGTCTCTGTAGCTTTTGCCTCTAGTGGTCGGCAGTTGTAGGGGAGGAAAGTTCTAAAGGAAGGAAGAGAAAGGGGCATGATCCTCCTCCATTGCCTTGTAGCGTGCCCAAAGTTGAGGCCCTTCTCAAGGAATGCATTAATGACGGGGAGGTCGACCTACCCGAAGTAGAGACACTTCCTTCTAAGAAAGATAAAGAAAGTGAGAAGTATTGCATTTATCATCGATTTATTAAACATTCTACCAAGAATTGCTAAAGTCTTAGGAGGATAGTCCACAAAAAGGTCTCTGAAAAGCAGCTCCACTTCAAAAAGAGTGGGAATAACGTTCGAAGCAACCCCTACCCTAATCACAAATACAAAGGAAAGAATGTCAATATGGTGGCCTATTATGGCCCCATCAATGTCGATGAGGAGTTCCTCGAGTTCTTGGATGAAGAGGAGTTAAACAGCGTCTGCATGGCATCCTACCACGACGAGCCCGAGAAAATTGGAGATTACTGTTCTCCAGTAAATGCTCCAGACCCTGATTTGCAAGCAAAGGTCCTCCAGAATTCGACTAAACTCAAAAGGTTCTTCGACTAGTTAGGGCTCTTGAGCAATTCTAGGTTGGAGATCACTAAGTTAATCATTAATGTTATGGACGTACATCATGAGGAATGCATGGGTCAAGAAGGGTCTGTCCCGCGAACCATCCGGGAGGACTCCAATGCTATAACCTTCTCAGAAGGTGATAGAAGGTACCCATTTCAGCATAATAAGCCGCTATATGTCACGGCTTCCATTCATGGCATCGAGTTCAAAAGGGTCTTCCTTAATGGAGGAGAGTCCATCAATATAATGCCATTCCAGACATTTAAAATGATCGAAATCCCTAAGAAGCAGATTGTGAAGCAGTCCATCAACATCACTGGGTTCGAAGAAGAACGCAACGCCACCATGGGTTATGTTAATGTGGATCTGGTTGTAGGGGAGATCCAGGCCCTAACAAAATTTCACATCATCGAGACCCCCTCTACCAACTATCATGTCATCTTGGGGCGCACCTGAATGCACAGAAATGCTGCGATCCCCTCAAGTTACCACCAGTGTATGAAGGGGAAATGGGGAAAGAAGACTGTCACCATAGAAACTTCTGATAGGCCCTTCGAGGCCTGTGAGGCACACCTTTCGAACGTTGTTTTCTTCACAAAGTTATCCACAGAAGCAACACCACATATTTCAAAGCCCCAAGGAATTAAGATTCCTAGATAGGAAGATATCAAGGATGAAGAGGAGGAAGTCCCTCAGAAGAGAGGGCGGGAAGGATCCGATCCAGGAACTTCCAAGAACTCACCCAAGAAGATCACTAAGTTCCAAGAGGGAGGGTGGACCATATACATTCTATAACGGTGCGAGGCCAGAAAGCCTTCTGTTATGAGTGCTGTTCCCCCCCCCCCCCCCCCCACCCCCCACCAAAAACTAGAATAGAAGGCCTGCGTGCATGGTGATGAGGAACTCGTTAAGATCCTCGAGAATCCTGAACCAGCACTCGGGCATATGTAGGACGGTTCTAAATCCTAGTAAGAAGAGCTCCAAGAAATCAATCTTCAGAGTGACCAAGGAGCTCCCCAGCCAATATTCATAAGTAAAGGGCTAACTTTTAAAGAGTAGGAGGCTCTAATTAGGTTACTCAAGAAGTACTTAGATGTGTTTGCTTGAACTTACGAGGAGATGCCTGGATTAGACCTTGTAATGGTGTTTCATCACCTGCACATCTTTCTAAACTCCAGACCATGCAAGCAGTCCGTAAGACAGTACCACCTAGACTTAAAAGAGAAAATCAAGGAGGAGATTGAGAAGCTACAGGCAGCAGGGTTCATCAGATCCATTTAGTATCTCTTCTAGTTGGCCAACTTTGTCCTTGTCAAGAAGAAGAACGGCCAGATACGTGTCTGCGTAGATTTTTGCGATCTCAACAAAGCGTGCCTGAAGGATGAGTTCTCGCTCCCTCATGTAGATACTCTGGTCGACGCCACTGCTAGTCATCAGATGTTTTCATTCATGGACAGGTTTAGTGGTTACAACAAGATAAGGATGGATGCTGAAGATGCTAAAAAGACTACGTTCCGAATGTCCTTGGGTAACTTTTCCTACACAGTCATGCCTTATGGACTCAAAAAAGGAGCAGCAACTTATTAACAGGCAATAACTGCTATGTTTCATGATGTACTGCACCACACTATGGAAGATTATGTTGATGACCTGGTGGTCAAGTCTTTGAAAAGGGAGGATCATTTGAAGCACCTTGAGTAAGTGTTTAAATGCTGCATGAGGTATAATATGAGGATGAATACGCTAAAGAGTGCTTTTGGAGTGACAGCAAGGAAGTTCCTCAGGTTCTTCGTTCACCGACACAACATCGACGTTGATGGGCAAAGGTGAAGGCCATAACAGGCATGTCTCCACCCCATTCTCAGAAGTCATTGAAGAGCTTTCTAGGAAAGGTATCCTACTTACAGAGGTTCAACCCCACCCCACATTGGCCGAAATCACAGCGCCTTTCAGCTTTCTCTTAAAAAGAAAAGCCAAGTTCGAATGGACAGAGGAATACCAGAAAGCGTCCAAAGGAATTAAATCCATCTTGTCTTTTCCTCAAACCATGATTGCTCCCCAGCCAGGGAAGCCATTGATATTGTATTGAACATCCACTTCGAGATCCATTGGAATGCTCTTTGCTTAGGAACTGGAAGGAGTAGAGAAACTTGTGTATTATATCAGCAGAACAATTAAAGGACCTGAGGCGAGGTACACCGCTATTGAACGACACTGCCTGGCCCTTGTGTTCACCGTGCAGAAGTTCAAGCACTACTTATTGGCTCATCCAGTCCACTTAGTTATTTGTAGTGACCCCATCAGGTACTTACTTAACAAGCCAGCACGGACGAGTCGGATGGCCCGGTGGCTCTTGGCTCTTTCGAAGTTTGAAATCAAATGTGTTACTCCTACTATGATCAAATCTCAAGCATTGGCCGAGCTCCTTGCCCACTTCCTAAGTGTTTCCTACAAACTTATTGATGAAAATCTCCTAGGAGATGACTTCCAAGCCGCCACAACAGATGACAATTCTTTGGAAGATATTTGGACTCTGAGCTTTGATGGGTCCAACAGCAAGGGGAAGGGAAGAGTAGGCATATTGTTGAAAAATGGTAGGAGGAATGAGTTCAGTTTGTCTTATCAGTTGGACTTTCGTTGTTCCAACAATGAAGCAGAGTATGAGGCCCTTATTTTGGGACTCCTAACCTCCGAAAGAATGGGTGTAAAGTGGCCTAGAATTAAGGGCAATTCAAAGCTAGTGGTCAAACAAGCTTCGGGACATTTTGCACTAAAAAAGGTTGCCCTGGCAACCTACCACACTATTATCCTGCAGTTCCTAGATAAGTTTCATAAGGTGATCATCGATCATGCTCCTCGAACTGAGAACAGGCATCCAAATGCCCTGGCAACACTTAGGGTGAAGATTGACTACCTTGGGAGGAAACCACCATTGTTATCAGTAAGAGAACTAGTCCCTTCACAATTATGGGGAAATTTTTGGAGGAAGTGACCGACGATTGGCGAGGAGATGTCATTCGGCAACTAAAGAACGGGGAAGGAACACTACCCCTAGCTAAGGCAGCTCAATTCTTCTTCCTCGAAGGAGACCTCTATTATAGCGGATCTAATGGGTTGCTCATCCGCTGTGTTGATCATGAAGAAGCAAACCTAAGGCTCCATCAGATCCACGAGAAGTCCTATGGAGATGGAGATGGAGATGGAGATGGAGATGTGAGCTTAACAGAAGAATCTAGAGGTAGGGCTACTACTAGCCTGATTTGGAGAAAGATGCTGGGAAGCTCCAGTCTAGCTGTACCCCCTGCCAGAGTTACTTGAGAGAAGATGAGTGCAATTTTGTTGAGGATGTTACAGATTGCAGGTAAGTCTATATCGACTACCTTCAGGACGGATCTCTCCCCAACAGCAACCTCAACCCTGCCAGAGTAAAGAATCGAGCTACACGTTTCCTTCTTAACTAGGAGCAACTATTTAGAAGAAGTCTAGATGGCACTCCATGAAGATGTTTAGCTGGAAATGAGATAGAAGTTATCCTGCAAAAAGCACACGAGTAGGAACATCAGGGAGGTGCTAAGCTCTTCCAGCATTTGTTGCACCTGGGCTATTACTAGCCGTCAATGGAGGCCGATTCAGTGCTTTTTGCCAAGAGATGCAAGTCTTGCCAGAAGCATAACAATCTCATACATGCTCCACCACTCAGCTCCATCAATTGAAGGCACCTTGGCCGTTTCACACCTGGGCTATGGATCTGATCGGTCCTATCGCTACACCCTTCAATGGGCACATAAGGATTCTAGCACTAACAGAAGTGAGTACAAAGTGGGTGGAAGCTACGTCGATGAGGAAGGCTGATGGAGCAACAGTGACAAATTTCATTCGAGATTATATTGTTTACAGATTTGGGATACCCAAGGTTATACTATTTGATAATAGGACTTTTTTTGTCAACAAGCATGTTAGAAGAACACTGGGTGCTTATGGTATCAAGCACCATAAGTCCACTCCATACTATCCTAAAGGGAACGGACATGCTGAGGCATCCAACAAGACCGTTATTAGAATTTTGAACCAAATGATAGCTGAACCGAGAGGAACTTGGGTCGTGCGTCTGCCGGAAGCCCTTTGGGCCTATAGAACTTCCATGAGAAGGGCCACCCAGGCAACCCCTTACTCTTTGGTGTATAGGGCAGAAGTAGTTCTATCTGTCGAGATAGCAGTCCTTTCGGCCAGAATGACTTTGTTTGCTGGAATAACTCTTGAAGATAGAGGAACTGACCTAGAAGCCCTGGATAAGAGAAGGGATAAAACAGTACAAAAAAATAAAAAATTATCATAATGTGGTGGCCAAAGCATACAACCATCTAGTGATTCCTAGAACCTTCAAAGAAGGCTAGTTAGTCTGGAAGATAGTGGAACCAATTATGAGGAACCTGCCTCTCTCTAAGTTCTCCCTTAAATGGGAAGGACCTTCCAAGGTACTAGAAGGACATCCTAGTGGCTAATACAAGCTCCAAAGGACTACTGATGGATTTAGGACAAGCTCGATCAATGCCCAATTCATCAAGAAGTACTTCCATTGACCCAAGTGGCTTCACAGCCCTTATGAGTTCCTATTTTGTATTTTGTCTCTTTTTTTTTTTACTTTTTGTTTGGAGAAACAAGTACTCCATTCTGGGGAAGATCATGTGAAGAAAGGAGTCCTTATCACCCAATTAATTTCAAGTTGAAATGAACTATAGTTTCTTCTATTCAACTCTTACTTCATTCAAGCTAGAAGTAGTCTTTCCAAAACAAAAAAAAGAAAAAGAAAGCGACATATTGTCCAGTACAGTACAGTTAGTAAATTCTAAAGGCAAAACATTATAAAACAAAACCACATAAACAACTAGGTAGTAGGCTCTTCCTGCTGTATAGAGATATCAGGGAGAACTATGGAGTCAAGGGTCAGATCAATTGTAGGGAGGGCTTGAAGGCTGGCATCAAAGGCGGCTATGGCTTGCTGAAAGTTGGCTTCCAACTTCTTTAGTTTGGCCCTAGCTTCCTTCAAAGGAACATCGAAGGAGTCAAGCATGATGGTGTTCTCTTCGTGCCGCTCCAGACAACCAGAGATGTTTAGGCAATCCTTTAACCTATCTAAGGGAAATCCCAATGCCTCAAAATCAGAAAGCTCACTCAATTCTTTATGAAGGCACTCTTCATCAACCTCATACACCCTCATTTTGGCCAGCCTTCTAAAGTAGGTACCTAGCTACTCCAGCACCATCACGCCTATTAGGCGCCCAACCAGTTTGAAGCCAGCAAAAGTATCAGGATGTGCTCTCTTGATATGTTCAAGGAAGGGATGTAGTTCTTCGTCTATCAGGCACCCTAAAAACTCAGCAATTTTCTTTTCTTTTACTCTAGTAGCAACTCTAGACTCTGGGGCAATTAGAGATTTCTAAGGAGCCCCAGAAGTAGTAGCAATAGGAACTGCACTCTTCAGAAAAACTTATGCTTACACAACTCATAATTAGACATATCCAAGCAAAAGTAGAAGAACAAATAAAGACGAAGTAAAAAAAGGATATGGCAGAGGACCTTCTTCGAGACTAGCCGACTGGACGAGTCCACATCGTCTGCTAGCCTACCCCTCCCACAATGAGAACCTTTTTTCAATGATCATGTCTCTGCAACAAACTCATACTGCTCCCTAATAGGGGTTTCATAATCCTCTTCTTCTTCATTACCTTCTCTTTCCTCATCGCTCTTTGAAGTGCCACTACCCTGCTAGTTATCATCTCCGTTTCCCTCCTTGTTTGTCTCCTTTACATCCTCCTCAGGAGTCTCGTCAGCATCAGAAGCATCGCTACTCAGTTCCTCCACCTCTGTCTCGTGGAAGCAAAACAAGCTCACTATAGTGCACAAAACAAAAAAAATAAAATAAAATAAAATCCAACAGGACGAGAGGGAGAAAACTGAATTCACTTGTTGCCTTCTTTTTCTTTGAGGCAGACCCCTTACTCTTCCCACACAACTGGAGCCTTGAGCTATGGACAATGAAGCAGGCAAGGAGAGAAACAGTTAATGGTAGTCAGTCAAACTCTTTAGGAAAGCATAAAAAATCATAAGGCATAATTTACTTTACGAATGCGTTTTGGGAAGGGGTGAAGGAAGACATAGGCACTGGTTGCTTGCCCAAATGAACACCAAAGGATGGGTAGGCCCTCTTAGGAGTAAAGGTCTTCAGGGTTCCCTTTGGGGCACTCATCTTCAGTTGATAGATCAAAGACTTCAAAGCTTGCCGCTTAGAGCCCTTGGGGAGGACAGGGCTAAAAGGAGCAAAGCGATTGTGAGATCCCTTGTCCCACTTCTGATTCCTCTTCGTGGTCAGATGAAAAGAGGAATCTTACTTTCCTATGGAAGCAACCTTCACACGATCCGCGTCCCGAGAGCAAAAGAAGAATAAGTAATCCAAGTTATTTCGCCAATACAGTTTGTGGTGGAGGATAAACTAGCCCTCACTTTCAATAGGCGAGAAATCAATGGTTGGATATCTTGAAAAGTTAGACTCTGGAGCATTCACCCAAAACTTCTGCATGCATTCCTCGAAGGTGGACTTGTCAGGGGTAGGGGCATGAGGTATCCCCTGATCATACCCAAACTGCGTCAAGGCCCTATCAGGACGGTACACATGACACCACTCCCATCCTCATTCAAAAATGGAAGAAGCCCTGGCATGATCATCACCAGCAACTCATGGACGTCGGTAGGAAGAAGGCCTGCACTATAAGAGAATTCATAATGATGCGTCTGCAGAGGGTAAGTAATGGGAACATGAGCTCTGATGTTTCTATCTATGTAGGGGCGGATAATGAACTTCTCAGAGTCATCAATAAACTGGCCCAAGTCCTGGGTGCTAATCACCTCGAACCACCTCACCATAAGGGGTTCCCCCTCCTTTGTTCGTGTCAACACCGCATGACCCTCTTTATTCATAGTAGTCATAGTCACGCTAACAGAAAGGATCTTGGAGTGATGGACCAACCCCCTGAAACGTTTAACCAAATAAGCTAAAAGGAATTGGGCATGGACATAGCTTCCTACGTTATACCGACCCACTGAGCGCTTCAAGTCGTACTTCAGTTGATCCAGGCATAGGTATAGGCTCCCCAAGAACAAAGGGGCCAGGTTAATCTTCTTTCCTTTTGATAGCAGAGCAGCAAGAGGGTACACCGACAACGAGACAGAATCCATAGGGGCTCTAGGAAGGATGAAAGTTAAAAGAAAGAAGGCAAGAAAAGCAGAGAAGTAGTTGAACTGACCATAGCCTGGCCCTTCAAAATATTTCAAGACGCCGCTTGAGGAGGTGGATTTTGGTTGAATGTCTCTAAAGAAGTAGTGAATCCATGCAACATAAGTGAATTTGTTGGTAGGCACTCGTTCGACCAACTGCCTCCCGTCATTGTCAAAGAGTGAGTTAAAACTTTGGGTAGCACGGTACCCTCGGTCCAACTCCTTCACTATGGCCTTTTTATCTACAGATAAGAGATGAAGTTTGATGTCATGATCACCAGTATGGGGAAGGCACATCAGTGACACAGTGTCTTCCAGGGTAGGCTCCAACTCCCCCCATCGAGCCACAAAAGTGTAGGAGTCTGTGCTCGACCGAGAGATCAGAAGATCCAAGTTGGGGATGTGTCGTCTAACGGCCGAGTTCCTTGAAAGGCAAACAAAATCATACAAGCCAACTACCCTCAGACGGGCTGTTAGGTCTGCCTCAGCTCGGACGTCATCAACCCACTCCGGCCAGCCAAAGGTAGAAGATGAAAGGCATAGAATTGAAAGAAAGAATGGGAGATGTCGCCCCTCTGTAACCGAAGTCGGAAGATGGACTTTGGTTTGATCATGTCGCAATCTTTTAGAGAAGCCTCCAGCCCGGGAATAAGAAGGTTAGGAGGTTATTCGCCTTAGTAAGGAAGCCAATAACTCCCCTCCAAAACTTGTCTCCTGGCCCCCCAAGGTAGGGAGCCCACATTCAGTTGCTATCCGGAGGTAACTAGGATGAATCCTTGTAACTAGATGCATAATCCTTGCTGGAGGGTTTAACATAGTTATTGGCAGATTTTTAGGCTTTATGTTTCTTTGCCATGATGACTGGGGTTTTAAGTTACAACAAGGTTAGGTTAAAAAATGAGAGCAAAACCAAAGAAGAAATAGAAGAAGGGAAGTTGAGAAATGAAAAGAAGAGGTGTTGGGGTTGTATGATTAGCAGTTACAACTGCACCTCTCTCTCTCTCTCTATCCCTCTCATACTTACATACCACCTCTCTCTCTCCTGCTAGCTGTCTTGAATTTCAAAATTTAAAGTGACAACAGTTAATGGCCCTGCGCTAGAAACCACTGCATGTTAAGGCAATGTGATTTTTAGGGCAGCGAAGCAGACGCTGCATGAAGAAGATAGAAAGGCGATGTGACTCCTTGACCAAGGACTAGTTCTCAGCCAATAGGAAGGGAAAGTCTTTGGAGAAAAGTGGGGAACTAGGCGTAGGAGTGATAAGGATGAGGGCCTTTTAACTGATTAAGTTACACGTACAAGCCTTGGAGTATGTGTCTTCCACGTGCAACGGGCAAAATGTAGATGGTCAAAATTCCTTGGTCAACCATGAACCAATGGCCCTGCAAGGTAGCCCAGAGGTATTCCTGGAGTATTGGCCTACCATCCCGGCCCATATACAATTAGACCCATTCTGAAGTGTATTTCCCCCACTGCCAAAGAGGAACAGGTGGATTGGGCCTCCAGATGATAGAAGGACTGAGAAGCATCAGGCCTTCCCAAGCCTAGTCTGAGAGGACTAGGTCTGAGAGTCCATCAGCCCTCCCTATACATGGCAGACACTAGAATTCCTCTCCAATAACTGAGTCTCAAAGGTAAGAGAGAGAGAGAGAGAGAGAAAGAAAGAGAGAGAGAGAGAGAGAGAGAGAGAGAGAGAGAGAATTAACCCCCTTGAGAGAATATTAGAGGGAGAACCATTGGGCCAGGTGGTAAGACCTAATGGTCTCCTCTCCTAATAATCATGAGGAGGTTCACCTGCAGAAATCGTTGCTGGTGGTCCCCACGTACTGGGATTAGGACGTGTCATGGATTAGTTGACTAGAGTGTGAGATATGCCACTGTACATGTGTGAAGTACCATGAGGAGCTCGTGGTACAGTGCGTTTGGCCTGGCAGAGCAAAGCAGGGAGGATCTTATGGTCCCTGGGTCACTTGGTGCATGCTGTGTGATTTCTTGGTGCTCAAACACTAAGATGCTCGTGTGTGTGTATATATAATGTACATCAGCTATGAGGAGAGAGGATTGGAGAGATTTTCATCTTCTTCTCTGGCTGAACCAAGGAAAAACCCTAGAGCCAGCAACTCTAATTCCAGAGCTACGAGCTCAAGCGCTCTAGGAACATTTTGGCACTTTCTCTGTACTTAGCCAATTGCACCCTCAGTCCATCTTCTCCACCACTTCTGAGTCTCTTCTGACCATACACCTTTCTTAACCTCTCCAAGAATGAACTTTCGCTCAAGTTTAGCACTATCCAGTTCTGACCCTCTACAAGATTCATCACCTTCTATAGTGGCTGAGAGAAGAGATGATATATTCGGGGTCTTTGTGATATATTCTTCCCACCAAAGTCAGAACAATCAATAGAGCTATTTGCTTCATCTAAATTAAAATAAAGGGTGGCACCATCAGATAGGGTGGATGATTTGAGTCCTGCTCGATAAAATGCTTGAACCAGACAAAGTCCATTCATCAACATGTTTGAGTAGATTTTTCAATTTCTTTGAGCTTTAACCATCCAATCAAGTGAATTTTAAAATTGAGGGATCTCCAAAATTCGTATTTTTAGTTATTGGATTCTTATATTTGCATGTGTTTTTGGCATAATTGAGGTGAAATGTTTTTAATTGTCATTTTGGTTTTTTACCCCGTTTTCTTGTAAATGCCTTCTAAAAGTTCAACTAGTTCTTTGCCTTCAAAATATTTTATCTTCGTCTTTGCAACTAGTTTGACAAGAGAAAATGAGAGAGAGAGAGAGAGAGAGAGAGAGAGAGAGAGAGAGAGAGTGTGTGTGTGTGCGTGCGTGTGTGTGTGTGTGTGTTTTGGGATAGGAAAGTGGGGAAAGAAATCAAAATGAGAGGAGGATATATTTTCATTTCATTTCATTTCATTTTATCTTCATTTTTTTTTATTGCTAATGAAGGGTAGTTTTATCATTTCATTTGGTCAAGTTGGCCAACAAACAGAAAAAGGTTGACAGAGCTTATGGCAGGGGGTCTTTCTGTCTATTTACAAAATCTTAGAGGGTCTAGGTGCTTATTTTTTAAAGGTAGTGGTGCTAGCCGCTGATACTCCAAACCTCAAGGGGTTTAGGTGAAATTCACCCTTTAATAACCCTTAAATCAATTTTTAATTAATATATTATATTATATATTTTATATCTTGCACTCTTGATTAAATATGTCTATCCATCTCTAAATTTTGAATGCATAATGACATTGCATTACAGCTATAATTATAAATATATACATATATATATTTTTTCAAGTTTTGTAGTTGTTTATTTAGTTTAATCTACAACTAAGTGACTTAAAAGAGCACATGAACAAAACACACACGCTATGCGATATGGCACAATATTCCCATCATCATTAAAACATGTAGGCTACCTTTATTTTGTGGATAAGATTACGATATTAAATTGCTAATTATGTGTTTGTCAAACTTTAATCGTCGTTTGATTGAAAAAAGAAGGCCACAATAAATAATTGAAAGAGAGTTTTTTTTAATTGGGAGGTGGAAATTAATGCCAAAAACTGAAAAATAGAGAGATTATTAAGGAAGGAAAAATATAAATAATCGAAATGTAAAATTAATTATATTTAACCCTTTTTTGGAAGTAAAATTATTTCAGGACATATAACCACCTCAACATGCATAACCATATGGTGACTTCCGCGCATTACGTGGACCTTCTAGACGTGCTGAGAGAGAGAGAAAAATAAAGAAATAGGCAGCAATGATTAATAACGTGGGATTAATTGCTCTTTAATCATATGATTGAGTAATTTTTGGGAGGAGTTGGCTACGACACAGTCCAACTCTGTCGAGATTGAACATGATTCGGAGTTGACCGTTCGTCTTTCGTAAGGCGGACCTGTTCAAAACTTTCCTTGTAAAGCTCTTGCTGAAGACTCAGGATGTTAGTGATTATGGTACATACAAGAATTGAGAAATTTGAGAATCGAATTAACCCAATCTCTTTAGGTTGTTTTGATCCGATTTTTTGAAAAAACGTAATTTAATTTTGAGTTAAAAAAAAAAAACTAAATAAAAGATCAAATTAATTCTGAATTTAGCAAGGACCTGACTCGACTTTACTCATGCACAACCCTATTAGTGATCCATCAAGTATACTCTATAAGAAGGAAGCCAGTGCGCTTATTCAAATGAGAGTAAGATCAAAATGAAAACTTCACAAATTTTAATGATCACCCTTCTGGTTGCTGACATGGTTGTGACTTTTTTTTTAATTTATTTTTATTTTATGGACTAGCCCCTTTTATTTGGTTATTGACTCTTGTTGAGCATGCTTTATCATCTTATATAAACTATTAAGCCCACATTTTGTACAATTAGACAAAGGGTAAAGTTATACAATTAAAAAATTAATACATAAATTATTACTATAATGATGTGATTAAATAAGAGTTATTCACTTTAAAATAAAACCTCAATTATGATGACTTTTAATTACAATAATATCACTGTCACATTATTTTTATACAATTTTCTATATAAATTTTTTGAAATAATAGTATTTTCCTGAAGCTGTTTGTGAATTAAGTATTTGGCAATAGAAAAGAAAAAAAAAAAAGAAATAAAAAGATGATAAAAAATAGAACAAAAATATTTTTTTATTTTGTTTACTTTTCTCTCACCTTTTTTATTTTTTTTATTTTTTATTTTTGATAAATCTAAGTTTCAAAACACTAAAGAAAAAAATGTTACTTCCGTTGTAT
This sequence comes from Euryodendron excelsum, assembly GCA_033060915.1. NCBI lineage: Eukaryota > Viridiplantae > Streptophyta > Magnoliopsida > Ericales > Pentaphylacaceae > Euryodendron > Euryodendron excelsum. The sequence continues at coordinate 38,157,960 of CM065394.1, forward strand.
AAGAAAACATTTCAAAATGTGGGTCCATTTTGTTGGGCACTGCTGCACCAGCCACGAAATTAAAGCTGGTTCTAGGAGACAAGAACAGACTGCTGTCTAATGACCCCAAGAAATTAGATAGCCATGCAGTTAGGATTCAAATATTCGAATTCCGATTTCCAAAATGCACTTTACGATAAAGAATCAACAACCCATCAAAATATGGTAGTTTTGAAAACGTCTCCTTCTTCTTCTTAATTATGTTTGTTTCTATTCCAACATGCACTGCAAATATTAGTACCTTCGCCACGTGAAGCATCTCCAGCATGATCGATTCTATTCATCAAACAGAGTATATATATTTCCCATATATAATTTAGTTTCCATCACAGAGAGAACGATATGATTCAGTGTCTTAGTCTACAATAGCTGGGGATGGAACTATATATATCTATGTACATGCTCTACGCTAGTTTCTGTTGAAAGAGTGCTTTCAAATTGTAAGGCCAGGCGATAGTCGGAGCTCCACTCCACATTAGCCTGGCAAATTGCTGATTAGAAATTTCAGTAGGATGAGCAGCATCAAAGAGCACATATTCACTTGCATTGCCACACAACTCATACTCTTTCACTCCTCTCTTCCCTCCGCAGCTGGTAACCCCCCGGTACGGACCCGGGCCGCAGCATGCAGTTTTTCCTTCCTTGAAACCTTTCACAACATAAAATCACCAAAATGAATGTCAGTAAGATCATATATATATATATATCCCTAATATTGTAAGAACATAACACTTAAAACGTACCATATTGTGATGGGTTGTCCAATCTTTCACTTAAAAAAGTGTAGTGGTCGAAATTTGAGTATACAAATCCTTGTAACTGGCTTTCAAGCTTCTGAAGGGCTTTGGAGAGAGCAATATTGTGTAGCTTTACTCTTGCTGTTAACTCTTCCATGCATTCACCAGTGTTTTCTGGATTGAATGCTCTTGATAGTGGTAGACAACCCAAAGGCCCTAAGCTAACAAATCCAAATTTCCTCCCTCCTCTCTTATATATTTCCTGTGAAAATTAAGAGTTGAAAATAATAATAATAATCAAGCTCTGAAAAACATAGATCAACTACTGAATTATTGTATATGAGATGTATTTACTTGAATTGCAGCTGTTAAGTTGCCAATCACCATCTCCACATATTCTTCTCTGGGATATGACAGAAAGGCACTAGAGTTTGGGAAGAAGTAAGGGCTAAGGTAATCGTTGCTTCCGACGCTAAACAAATAAACGGCCCTTGATAGTACTCTCTTGGCTTCCTTGTCACCTAGCTGCTGCTTCAAGGATCTCTCTACATTCTTCAAATAGCCTACCTGTGTTTTAAGATCAATCACCTAAAAAAATACAAGGCAACCATGTTATTGAGTGAAAAGAAATTGTATGTAGGGTACACCAAGTAAAAAAGAAATGTCACATACCCTTCCCCGGAAAGTTTCAACTAGGGCACCTGCTCCACCGGAGGCAAAGTTTACCCCATTAGTGAATTGATGATTGTAAGGTTGCTTATATGGTGGAAGCAATGGGAGTTTTGCATATTCAGCTGCAAAAAAACCGTCAAGGGTGAGTTGGGTGGTAATTCAGATGCTATTGAAACAAGTCAGACCATCACCAATCCCAAAAACTTAAGCTAAATAGGAGAGAAGGCCAATAATACATATCAAGTTCTCTTAACACCTTTTGATAAGTGCAACCTTGTCTTACACATAAAGATGTAACATACAAATATAGAGAGAAACATAATGGAATCGGAGAACAAATATAGATGAAGCGACTTGAACCCAAAAATCTCTCCCAACTTGAGCCCTAATACCATGTTAAGTCACCATTTAATCTAAAATTTAAGCTGCCAGGTAAACACCTAACAATACAAGGCATACATATATATAGACAGAAATGGACTGCAATCAGAAAACCAATGCAAATGGAGATACTTGAGAACCTAAGACCTCTTCCCAACTTGTGAAATCTGGTACAATTTTAAATAGGCACTAGCCCTAAAAGCTTGAGTTGGTTAGAAAGTGGTCCAATAATGTATATTAAGCTCCCTAAAAACTAACATAATATACCATCTTACCAATAAAATCAGGGATTAGACGGCCATCGGAACATCTCCCCGTGGGGTAGTTGAAGGTGGTTTCCCCATACGGCCAAAAATTTGCCTGGAAATTGGTGGTAGTGTTGATGTAGTTATTGTTTCCAACATCAAAATATGAATCACCGAAGAAGAAGAGGGCCGCGTGATTATCTCTCCGGCTATGGTGACCGTTGCAACTGTTTTGGATGAGAAGGAATGCAATGAGAACCAAAACAGAGTAGTGGAGGAACCTTAAACTTGCCATTTGAACCTTGAGAAAGTAAGATGAAATTTCGTGGTTCGGTTCTACTTAGTTTCGATTGTTATTTATAGAGCCGCCAGAACAATTCGTGTGGAGAGAAATGGACAAAGAGCAGAAATATTCAAATCTCGTTTATACAGCCGCCAGAACAATTCGTGAGTAGAGAAATGGACAAAGTGCAGAAATATTCAAATCTCGGTTGTCTGGACTTTTTTGTCCTGCATTTCTAGAATAATGACGTCAATTTTGTCTAGAAGTTGAATAATCTTAGAATAAGGATTTCTTTTGATCTGGTTGGAATTTCTACTATTCTGTATACGTGTCAACATACCATTTAATTATATATTTATATGTTTATATTTATTTAAATATCTTTTTCAGATATAGTAATTTTATAATTGATGCGGAGTATATATATAAATAAATTAATAATATAGTTTTAATACATAGCAGTTTAGTGTGTTGTTACGTACATAAGACGAGAAATTTCTCCAACCTATGTAAGAGAAAATCCTTGATCTTATAGTTTGACCATTCATTCAAGAAAAGTTTGCTGGAAAAATCGTTCTTCCCGTTCTTTCCCCGTTAGTGTCTAAAGAATGGATAAACCATTTTCCATCTCTAATTGCATTGGTATGATCGCTTGGGCAACAAGAAGTTTACTAGGTACTTCCCCCCAAGAAGAAGAACAAGAAGACAATTAGAAATTTACCAGCATGCACTTTTACATCTAGTATTATTGGAATATTTCTTCATCATATATAGTAATCTTCTGATATTGTTGTCCTTTTTCCTTACCCAAGCATATCGAAAAAGACTTTAGCTTAAGCTCGACGGGTAAGTGGAGAGAGGGTCTGACGAGTTGTAAATTAGATATTTTGAGTTTGAAACTTCACAATTTTTTTAAGTTAGGCTGCGAGAGATTTTTTTCTTGTAAATTCCCTAGTCTTGGGCCTTGGTGTAGATAACCTGTCTTTGACTAGACTGGAAAGAGAATTAATCAAGATACGTTAAGTTGGTCCGGACACCACTAACCATATAACAAAACAAAAAAAAAAAGACTTTCGCTTGATTTGGTGCTACAATCGTTTGGATGGTGTGGGTAATCTAAAGCCCTGCTGTAAAATGACGGCACTTTGAGAATAAAATGAGCCTTCGCGTAGAAGGGCACGCAGGTCAAATGGCAGGACTTGAGATACTCATCACAGCGGGACAAAAGTATCGCATGGATTGGTGGCCAAGGATAGAAGATTGTTGAGGCGAGAGATATCGCCTCAATCCTAAGGGGCCACGAGTCACTTGGGATCAAGGTGAAGCTCTTTGCTTTGACCTGGCTAGCAAAGGAAATATTGAGTACAACGATCTCAAGGGTCACATGTCACTCAAATATAAATCAAGTACGCTTATAAATAAACCTACTACCCTAAGGATAAACAAGGGCAGAGAAGAGGTGAAGCCCTGTCCAAGAATTGAAAAATACCACTGCTATTTTTTCTTTGTTCACAATTAGTTTTATCCTTCACCTCTATTCGATTCTACTATTCGTGCTGATCTTCTGTTAATTCCTATCTCTCCGGATCCCTACCTCCCATCATCTACCGATGGCTACATATCACTTTTTTTAAAAAAAAAAGGAAAAATCTACTAGTGAAAAGGCACGGGTAGGACAAGACAAAATGTTTCCAAAATTTGTCAACTTGCATTCAATTTCACAGAATTGGGCCTGGAGTAACTGAGTCAATTGAAAGACAATTGTCTGATATTTATTAGCCCTTTGTCCTTATTATTTGCTTACAAGTAGAGAAAATTCGTCAAATTCAAATGGCTAACAGGAGTGGCCCTCAGAAACTATTCTGGATGGAAATACACGACCTTTCTTCACTTGTCTCTTTAATCAAACAGTGCTTTCAAATTGTAAGGCCACACAATATTTGGAGTTCCACTCCACATTAGCTTGGCAACTTGCCGATTAACCGATTCAGTTGGATGACTATAATCAAAGAAAACATATTCGCTAGGATTGCTGCATAGCTGATACTCTTTCACTCCTCTCTTCCCTCCACAGCTGTTAAGTCCCCGGTACGGACCCGAGCCGCAGCATGCACTCTTCCCATCCTTGAAACCTTTCACAGCATATATATATATATAGATATATAATCAGAAATGTATATAAGATCATAGATAGTTCTAACATGACACGAAGACACAGCACCAACATTACCATATTTTGATGGGTTGTTTATTCTTTCAATAGCAGTAGTATAGAAATCGAAATATGAGTATTTGAATCCTTGTAACTGCCACTCTAGCCTTTTTAGGACTTTGGAAATAGCAATCTTGTGTAGCTTTTCCAGAGTTGTGACATCTTCCATGCAGGCACTAGTGTTTGCTGGATTGAGTGCCTTCATAATTGGTAGACAACCCAAAGGCCCCAAGCCAACAAAACCAAATTTCCTCCCTCCAGTCTGATATATTTCCTGTAAAATTCAGAAGATAGAATAAGATTTTGAATAACAAATTGAGACGAAATTTGATTCTATTCTTATTGTTCATTACTTTGATGACGGCTGTTAAGTTTCCAATCACCATCTCCACGTATTCTTCTCTAGACTACAACTGAAAGACAGTGGAGTTTGTCAAGAAGGGGATCGAGTAATCGTTGCTTCCTATGCTGAACAAATAAACAGCTCTTGACAACATTTTCTTGGTTTCTTTGTCACCCAGCTGCTGCTCTAACATTTTCTCGACCTTCTTAAAATAAATAAGCTGCATTTTAAGGTCAATCACCTAGAAAAATGACAAAGCCACAATATTATTGAGTTGAAAAATGTAGGATAAGTCAAGACCTTAAAGGATTCGTTCTCTAAATATGTTAAAACAAACAGTACATACACTTGCCCACACACAAAAAGACACTTGTAAGCAGTGGGGTACCCAAAAATTTGACAAAGGGGGGGTTGAAGTAGGAAAAATATTTAGTGATATTATTATACTAATTACCAACAACTGCCACTTAAATTTAAGTTCTCTACTAAGAGATTTATCAAATATAAAGAAGATAAAAAATTGTAATGGATGTAATACTTAAAAATAAAGGTCTCTAGTTTTCATTAAAAAAAAAATTTAGACTAGAGGGCAAGGCAAAATTACTTGAATTTAAATGGGTAAAGGTAAAATTACTTGAGTTTTGAAGGGACTTTATATTTATTTGATTATAAATACTCAAAAGTGTAAAGGGTCTAGGAAAAAATTTTTAAACTTTGAAAGGGGGGAACCAATATACCTAGCTACTTTATCATAAATATTAAAGAATATATAGGGACTAATATAAATTTTCAAAACTTAGGGGAAGCCGTGGCCCTCGCCCGCCTCCCTTGTGGGACTGCCACTGCTTGTAATAGGGATTAATGCAAAATTATCACATACCATTCCTTGGTAAGTTTGAGCTAGTGCACCTGCTCCAGCAGATGCAAAGTTTACTCCGTTAATGAATTGATTGCCAGGTTGTTTATATGGTGGAAGGAATGGAAGCTTTGCGTATTCAGCTGCAATGAAACCACAAGGATCAGTTTTAGTGGTAATACAGGTGCTATCTATACAGACAAACAACTATATCTATGCTATCTTACCGATAAAATCAGGGATCAAACGGCCATTAGAAAATCTCCCAGTGGGATACTTGAAGAAGGTTTCCCCATATGGCCAAAAATTTGCCTGGAATGCAGTGGTGGTGTTGATGTAGTCATTGTTTCCAACATCGAAAAGTGAATCACCAAAGATGAAGAGGGCTACATGATTTCTTGTGGGTGTAAGATGACCATGGCTACTGTTTGGGATGAGAATGAATGCAAAGTGAACCAAGAGAAAGAAGTTCAGGAAGCTTGAACTTGCCATTGTAGCCTAGCTAAGTTTTGTTTGGTGGTTGCTTCTCCTTGGTTCCCTTGTTATTTATAGGGCCCTTTGCATAGAAACTGAGGGGAAATGTACGAAGATATAATATTCTGAATAGATGGTTAAGCTTATCACGGCAAGATAACATTGTCTTGACCTTCTTGGAGGGGAAGAAACCAAGAGAGTCAGAGTCTCCTTTAGCATGTGATTGATATATAATTTCAGAGAAGTTAGCTGGAAAAAAAGCCAGTTTTTTCCCTCTCTCCCTTTTATTAAATTTTTTGGTACATATTCTAATCTTCTTTTGCCTTTGACTTGCGATCTTATTAAAATTGAAGCGAAGCTTGGGCAACAAGAAGTTTACCAGAGCTTGGAATAATCGGTTGAGGAGCTATATATTAATACAATCATTGCGACTACTCTTTTGAATAGCTACTAATATAATCGTCTGACGTAGCTGCTTTTGAATTCTTCTCTTTTGTTGATTGAGGAAATAAATTAGCTCATCAAACTATATATACTGGACATTTCAATCTTTAATTTGTGTTCAGAGTCTATCGTTTGATCTTTAGAATCAGGTAGAAAATAAGGACAAGTCCTCATGGATGGTGCTTTCATGGTAAATGCTCTCTTTGTGAATATGCTTGGAGGATTCTAGATCTGCCCATATTGTGAAAAGCCTTTCTTGATTTTGTGATTGATTATTTGCTCGTTTCATTGTGAAAAACCATCCTCCAAGCATTTCATTGTGAAACCATTTTTGCCTGTCCAGATCAAGAAGGGCATTAATGGTTTTAAAAAGAGAGGCAAAAATGTCGGGAATTTGGCCCTTCCAAATTCACCCCCCTTTAGGATCTACCTTTTGACAAGAAAATCAAAATAAATAGAGAAAAACACAACACAAAAATTTACATGAAAAACTTCCAAAACAAGGAGAAAAATCACCAGTCTAAAAAAAAAATACATTATATAAAAAATTGTTACAATCATACAACTTTTCCTTCTCACCCCAAAAACACCCACTAGGCTTCCCCATTAGCTAAATTTTAACTTTCATCTCTTTAAGAAGAATATTACTAAAGTCAAAAGTTACTAATTAAGCTATTGATTGATGCACTTAATCAAGGAGATATAGCCTTCCTTATATAGGCCTTGAGTCTTGCCCCTCCTTTTCATTCCCAACCGATGTGGGATTACCAAAGGAGCAAAATCTCAACAAATCTCCACCTTTGTGACTTTTGGCTGGTCCTATAGTCATACTCCATCTTAATGAAAATCTTCATAACTTCTACTATCATGTTTTACCATAAAAGCATATGCACTCAGAATAAATTAATTCTAAGCATTTCACTTTGGCCTATGTCAAAAAATACCATTGCTGAAAAATTATGATACAACTCTCACATTTGGCATTTCTAAAAGTTCATCAGTCATCGACATGAATTTCTACCACACATCCTGCATCAACGCCAAACCAATGCCCGTGTGCAAACTTGTAGACTTGATAATAGTAACACATCCTCTATCATGCGACATCATTGCATATGTAGAGAGACACAGTGTTAGCATTATTATCAGTATCTCTATTCATTGACTTGAAGCATCTTGCCGAACTCGCTCTAGTTTTTGGACAATTTTTCTTGTCGCGCCCAAATTGTTCACACACCGAGCAAACAACTTTCTTTTTCATGGAATTCTTCTTCCAATTACCAGTTGCCACTACTAGGTTATCAAGTGAATAATTACATCCACTACATAGTCTTCTCTATTCAGAAAATAGTTTACCGGTAACCTCTGAAAAAATTATTTTCTCCTTCCCATATATCAAAATCAGTTTCATATGTTTATAAGAAGATGGAAGAGACTAGATAAGCTTTAAAGCTTTATTCTCATCTTCAATTTTAACTCTAATAGATTCGAGTTCAGAGACAATGCCATTGAGCATACTTAAATTATCTAAAATAGTTGTACATTCACTCATCTGCAGTGTATGAAACTCCTCTTTCAAATACATCCGATTCGAGATGGCCTTCATCTGGTACAACTTTTCAAGATTTTTCCAGAGTTTCTTTGCTATAAATATTCCATGCACACTTGCAAGAATATTCTTGGCCAGACACAGACGTATCTCATTTGCTGCTCTTAAATCTAGATTCTCTCAATCTTTGTCACTCATTTCATATCTGTTTGCACTAGTATCACTGTTAACTTTAATGATTAGTCTGTCATTCAATGCCTTGTGTAATCCTGATTAAATCAAAACATCCCTGACTTGCACTTGCCACAGTCAAAATTGATTCGTCCATCAAATTTTTTCATATCAAATCTAATAGGATTTGAAGCCCTACTTCCTGACATTACCTTGATGAATTTTTACCATATAAATTAATAGTACTAAGTAAGTTCCCAGAAAAGATTGGAGGGGTAACACTGGTCTCGCTTAAAACCCAATATCCTAAGCAGAACATCCTTGGGCTGTACGTATCCACACTACCACACCAAAGTTTTAGCCCACTAAAAAGAACTTTTAATAATCTCAATAAATTTTTTCTGATGTGGAAGATCAATCAAAATTGCAACCACAAAGCATACTCAGAATTCAAGAAAAATTATAACAAAAAAAAGGCTTTGATACCATTTGTTGGGAATTTGGCTCTCTCAAATTTACCCCCTTTTAGATTTAGTCTTTGATAGGAATATCAAAATAAATACAGAAAAATACAAGACAAGAATTTACGTGGAAAACTCCTAAAACAAGAAGAAAAACCACCAACCGCACAGAAAATACATTATATAAAAAATTGTTACAATCACATAATTGTTCCTCTTTACCCAAAATACACCAACTAAACTTTCCCACTAGTTAAACTTTAACGTTCACATTTTCAAGAAAATTTTATTAAAGTCAAAAGTTACTAATTAAATTATTGACTGGTGCACTTAATTAATGAAATATAACCGTTCTTATATAGGCCTTGAGCCTTGCCCTCCTTTTTATTTCCAACTGATGTGGCATTGCCGAAGGAGCAAAATCCCAACAAAAAAAATGGGCAAATAATCAATCACGATATTGTATTCTGACGAAATTGGATCCAGAATAAGGACCTGATTTGAGAGAAAATTATATACACACGATATCGGTTGTTCTTGCTTTCCCTTACATATTGCCCATATTGAGTTGTATGATCAATTGAAAGACTATTGTCTCCTGGTTTAACAATGCTTAACCCTGGAAGACAACCATAGGTCCATAACTGAATGATCAATTGAAAGACTATTGTCTCATATCTATTCACCCTTTCTTCCTTACTGTTTGCTTACAAGTAAGTGGATGAAATGAGATTGTGCTTTCCTCCTAACATGCACTCAAGAACCAAAACCCATAATAAAGAAGATTCACCAAATTTATTCAGCATTTCATGGATGGAACTATATATGATCTTCTTGTACACTTGTTCAAAGAGTGCTTTCAAATTGTAAGGCCGCACGATCTTTGGACTTCCACTCCATATTAGCTTGGCAAGTTGCTGATAAGTCCTTTCAGTTGGATGAACAGCATCGAAGAGAACATATTCGCTTGGACTCCTACATAACTGATGTTTTTTCACTCCTCTCTTCCCTCCACAGGTGTTAAGTCCTCCGAATGGACCCGAGCCACAGCATGCACTTTTCGCTGCCTTAAAACCTTTTCACATTAACATATAATTGATCACAAAAAAACACACTAATGTCAAATAAGTACATCATAGATTGCCCTAAAACATGATAGAAAGACAAGACAGCACCAAACATACCGTATTTTGATGGGTTGTTTATTCTTTCAGATGCAGAAGTATAGAAGTCAAAATATGAATATTTGAATCCTTGTAACTGCCTTTCTAGCCTTTTCAGGAGTTTGGAAAGACCAAACGTTGTGTAGCTTTACTAGAGCTGTGACCTTTTCCATGCAGCCACCATTCTTTTCTGGATTGAGTGCCTTTGTAGCTGGTAGACAACCCAAATCCCCCAAGCTAACAAAACGAAATTTCCTCCCTCCTGTCTTATATATTTCCTGTAAAATTCAGAAGAAACAAAAAGGCTCTGAATAACAAAGAGGAAATTTTTATTATTTTATTATTTTTTGCTACGCAGAATAGAATTAAATTACTTTGATCACAGCTGTTATATTTCCGATCCCCATCCCCACGCATTCTTCTTGTGTATACAACTGAAGGACATGGCTAGAGTTTGTGAAGAAGGGGCTTATGTAATCGTTGGCTCCAATGCTAAACAAGTAAATGGCTCTTGTCAACATTTTCTCGGCTTGTTTGTCACCCAGCTGCTGCTGCTCCAACAATTTCTTGGCATTCTTGAAGTTGATGAGCTGCGTTTTGAAGTCAATCACCTAAAAAAATGACAAAGCTACCATGTTGTTAAGTGACAAAAAAATAATGTATGTCTAATCTGTGCCTTCCGGACACATTTTTAATTTAACCAATCGCTTAAAAACCCGTTGAAACGGAAAGTTAAATGTAGCTATTACGCACACACACCAAAAACCTATTATAACAGGGACACGTGTTCGGTCTCACTGAACAAAAAAACTTTGGAATAACTGTTGGGTTCCTTGCTATGTGGCAGTGGGTACCACTTTTTAGTCAAGAGCTTATTTAATCAAGTGGGTATTTGTTGAAGTGAGTTATAGGCTTGTATCAGCACTTTGGGAACAATCAGAAATTGACTGTGCAACAGGAACATAGGTGACTGTTTGACTTCCAAGTAATTCTGATTGGTAAAATTGGTGGCAGTATTGATTTGCTATTCTCTTGGATAAAAGGAAAGAAGATGGGAGGGAAATAATTAGAGAATTTGTGAGGGAAGCATAGCAGAATTTCCAGGCCCTCCAGTGCGTCATTTAGGAGCTCTTTTCAAGTTCTGCTGATGCATTTTTCTGATCAGTTTTGTTGCTGGTTTGTGCTTGTTCGTGGCTGATTCAGTGACTGTTTTATGCTGGATTCTTGGTGCTTTATTAGCCTATTTTGGGAGGTCTTTCCTCTTGTTTTGGCCTCTTTGTTGGAATTAATACACCTAAGAGTGTTTGTGAGACTCTGTGTCTTTCGTAGACTATTCGTAAATAGATTTGGTGATAGTGGAGGAATTGGATCTAGATTGTGTGGATGTACCTTGAGTATGAGGGAACTATGTAAAATCTCGTGTCTCCTTCTAATCTTGTATTGGTATATTTTTGTTTTTTTATAGACTTAATATACGTTTGTGAGAATCCCAGTCGTATTGAAAATACCAATAATATTAATGTTGTGTTTGGAATTTAGATTTAATAAGAAAAAAGGAAAGAAAAAAAAAAGATGAGGGAAAAGAGAAAAAAATGAGATATTCCAAATATTTACTTCTTTTTTTTTTATTTTCTTTTACTCTCTATTTTTTCTAACAACCAATCACATGTAGTTTTATATCATCTTATCTTCTTTTTTTTTTTCCTAACTAAAATCTTGATCCAAACACATGATAAAGAGTGTAATACAAATTTATCACATACCAGTCCTTGGAAAGTTTCAGTTAATACACCTGCTCCAGCGAATGCAAAGTTCACTCCATTAGTGTATTCAAGAACATTGACAGGTTGTTTATATGGTGGAAGCAATGGAAGCTTGCGAACTCAGCCGCAACAAAAGCCATGAGGGTGATCAGTACACTAGTTGTAATTCAGGTGCTATATACATATATACATATGCAGAAACCAACAACTACGTACATATCCTCTGCTATATATTATATATATATGTTACCGATAAAATCGGGGATCAAACGGCCATCAGAAAATCTCCCGGTGGGACGCTTGAAAAAGGTTTCTCCATACGGGAAATAGTTTGCTTGGAATGAAGTGGTGGTGTTGATGTAGTTATTGTCTCTGGCATCTAAAATTGAATCCCCAAAGATGAAGAGGGGCGCAGCATGATTCTTTGTGTGTAAGGTGATCATGGCTACTGTTTGGGATTGTTAGAAGGAATGTTGCAAATTGAATCAAGAGAAAGAAACTCAGGAAGCTTAAACTAGCCATTGAAGCCTAAGGTAGTTGACTTTTCTTGTTTCTTCTCCTTGGTTCCTCGTTAATTTTTTGGTACATTTTCTTATCTTCTTTTGCCTTTGACTTATGATCTAATTAAATTGAACCGAAGCTTAGGCAACAAGAAATCTACCAGCGCTTGGAATAATAGTACGGTTCAACTAATTTATTGAAAATACACATAAATAGGGTTGAATCAAAAGAACCAGTCGATTTTTTGAAAAAATTAATGAACTAATCGGCCGATTTTTGAGAAAACCCATTGACCATTATCTTTGAATTAAACAACACTTATTACTGGTTCACTTGATTCCTTATATTTTATTTTGTAATATAAATTATATTTAAGATAAATCATATATGAATAAATAAAATACATTTAATTTATAATATTGGTTGAACCACCTGTTGAACCGATGAACTGTGAATCAAATAGCGGTTTAATATTTGATTCGGTTCCAATAAGTACGTACGTTTGCCACTATTATAAATAGCTAGTGATATAATCGTCTGATGTAGGAGCTTTTGAATTCTTCTCTTTTGTTGATTAAGGAGATATATTTCATCAAACTATTCGATCTGGACATTTCAGTCTTTGTTTCTCCTATAATTGTTTGAATAGTTACAATAAAATATTCCTATTTGAATCTTAGTATATATCCTCTTTAATTAGTGGAGTCAGATTTTGATAAGCTCAAGTAGCATGCATTTTCTCCAAAACCAAATGAACGTTTAGCACACGTAGTATGACAGAATCAGAATTGGATCCAGAATAAGTACCTGATTCAATCGAGAAAAAAATTCTATGATATCGGTTTGTTCTTGCTTTACGATACATATTTTCCCCTTAGTACGCAGTTAACCTTTCCAAAATCCAATTACAGGTTGCTACCTAACATAAAATTAAGAGGATGCTATCTCATACTTGAAGGATTCTTTTCTGCGGCTCTGCCCATATTGTGAAATTCTTGCGATTGATTATGTGTTCACTCAATCTACTAGGGAAACTTGACCAAAATGAAAAATCTACTAGGTAGGGAACTGGCAAGAGAAAAAAATTTGTCAACTTCCATGTAAATTCACCGTAAGTACTGGACCGACCTGGATTAATACTGAAACAATTGAAGGACTATTAATGCCTGATATTTATTTGTCCTTTTTTCCTTATTATTTGCTTACAAGTTGGATGAAATTGAGATTGTGCTTTCCTCCCAACATGCACTAAAGAACAAAAATCCATAATAGTACCGAGAATTCACCAAAATAATTCAGCTGCAGTGCTAGTAGCTAGCCCTCATCAGATGCCAATCTGGGTATATGGAACTGTATGATCTTCTTCTTCTACACTTGTTCAAATAGTGCTTTCAAATTGTAAGGTCCCACGATCTTTGGAGTTCCACTCCACATTAGCTTTGCAAGTTGCTGATAAGCCCTTTCGGTTGGATGAACAGCGTCGAAGAGAACATATTGGCTAGGATTGCTACATAGCTGTTATTTTTTCACTCCTCTCTTCCCTCCACAGGTGTTAAGACCTCGGAATGGACCGGAGCCACAGCATGCACTTTTCCCTACCTTGAAACCTTTCACATTAACATATAATTAATCACAAAACGTATGTAAGATAAGTTCATCATAGATAGATAGGCCTAAAACATGATAGAAATACAAGACAGCACCAACATATACATATATATACCGTATTTTGATGGGTTGTTTATTCTTTCAGATTCAGAAGTGTAGAAGTCAAAATTCGAAGTGTAGAAGTCAAAATCCTTCTAATTGCCTTTCTAGCCTTTTCAGGAGTTCGGAAAGACCAACGTTGTGTAGCTTCACTAGAGCTGTGACATTTCCCATGCAGCCACCATTCTTTGCTGGATTGAGTGCCTTCATAGCTGGTAGACAACCCAAATCCCCCAAGCTAAGAAATCCAAATTTCCTCCCTCCGGTCTGATATATTTCCTGTGAAAATTCAGAAGAAAGAAAAAAGGCTCTGAATAACAAAGAGGAAAATTTTTATTCTTTAATTGTTGCTCGCTGGGCAGAAGACAATTTAAATTACTTTGATCACAGCTGTAATGTTTCCAATCACCATCCCCACGTATTCTTCTGGTGTATACAACTGAAGGACACTAGAGTTTGTCAAGAATGGGCTTAGGTAATCGATGGCTCCAATGCTAAACAAGTAAACGCCTCTTGACAACATTTTCTCGGCTTCTTTGTCACCCAGCTGCTGCTCCAACAATCTCTTGACATTCTTAAAGTTGACTAGCTGCGTTTTGAAGTCAATCACCTAAAAAAAATGAAAATGCTACCATGTTACTTAGTGTAAAAAATAATGTATATTTAATAAGTGCCTCACTGAAAAGACCTTCACGCCATAGTTATTGATCCCCTATACTGGTACCGGCCGCTACATACCGTTACCGTTTCGGTGAGAAAACTATACTAGAAGATGAATTCCGTTCCGGGTAACTTTCCGGTCAATACAGGACTGTAGTCTTACCAGACAATTTCGGACGGTATTTGGTAATTCCAGACTGTACCCGACCTGATGGACGATTGACTACTTAATGTTGTAGTCGGCTAGAGTTCTGCCATCATCGAGCTCCTTTCCAGCGAAGATGAGACGCTGCTGGTCAGCGGCCAAATTCCTCGTCCTGGATCTTGCCTCGCCGTTGCCCAGGGTCTCTTTTAGGGAGAGTTTTGCGAGGGTTTTACAGTGAAGAGAGAATCGGTTTGTGTGTGAATGGCGGGTAGACAAAAGGTTTCTCAGAAAGTTAAAAACCATAAAGAACAGATAGAGATAGAGTGAGAAAAATGGGGAAGGGTAAAGGGTTGTATTGGAAACGCAAAAACAAGATGAAGAGAGAGGGTGTGAGTATTGGTTATCGAGTGTTTCAGACTTTGAGTTGCTATGCATTGTCTTTACGACTCATACCATGCTACCCAACTTTTGAAAGCATTTTCTGCAAACATTATTCTTTTCACCAAAATAACAGTTTATGAATTTAATGAATTTCTTAGTGAATGGCAAAAATTAAAATTAATAATCATGGCTTATCACAAATTGTGTTGGAAATATATTAATCTTTCTGAAAAATATTTGTGGTGCATAAATGTTTCTATTATGTTAAATTGGTTTGATGTTAAATAATAGTCGATGTAGGCAATACTATATTATGTAAATTAAAATTTTTAAGTGAATATATATTTTTAATAAATATATAATATTTATAATAATAAATTTAAACGATACGCCAAATGGTATGCTTGCCTGTACAACCCTTGACAGAATTTTGGCACTTGCGGCAAATCTTCAGATATTGCATCCAGACCCACCCAAAAAAATAGACACCCGGCCCCGAAAAAACCTAATATTTGTACGAGTGTAAGTAATGCAAAATTATCACATACCAGTCCTTGGAAAGTTCCACTTAATGCACCTCCTCCAGCGGACGCAAAGTTCACTCCATTAGTGTATCGAAGAACATTGACTGGTTGTTTATATGGTGGAAGCAATGGTAGCTTTGCAAACTCAGCTGCAACAAAAGCCATAAGGGTGATCACTGATCAGTATTCGGGTTGTAATACAGGTGATATATAAATATTTATACATATATATACACATATATAACTTACCAATAAAATCAGGGATCAAACGGCCGTCCGAAAATCTGCCAGTGGGACGCTTGAAAAAGGTTTCCCCATATGGCACAAAATTTGCCTGGAATGAAGTGGTGGTGTTGATGTAGTTATTGACCCCGGCATCAAAAATTGAATCACCGAAGATGAAGAGGGGCGCAGCATGATCTTTTTAGTGTGTAAGACCATGGCTACTGTTTGGGATTGTTAGAAGGAATATTGCAGAGTGAATCAAGAGAAAGAAGTTAAGGAAACTTAAACTAGCCATTGGAGCCTAAGGTAGTTGATCAGTTTTCTGTTCTCCTCTGGTTCCCTTGTTATTTATAGGGCCCTTTGCACATATAACAAGTCAACTAGGGGAATGCAGAAATATATAATATTCCAACAACAGTAAATCTCTGGACTTTTTTGAAAACCATGTGATGCATGCACAAATATGTATATATATTAATCTGATGGGCTACTGGTATAATCCTAGCTAGTCACAATTCAAATCTTAGCTAGCTAGTATCCTTTCCAATTAGTTGAGTGAGATTTTGACGTTTTCCTACCACTTGATTCCCCTATTACTTAAGGCCTGGTTGGTTTGTTTTAAAAACAAATGAAATAGGTAATTTCAGAATTAGCTGATTCCCACATAATGAAACCACTATAAATAATTTGGAGTAAAATTTTCATATAAAATCCAAATTCGGAAATTTCTTTTAAAACATAAAATTATCTAATCTAAAATGTAGAGTCATTTTTTTTTTGGTGTGTACTGTAGATTGAGGGTGTGATTTTGCGTTTTTTAATTATTGTGTTGTAGGTGAAGGTTGTTGTCAAGGTATTTAGAGTTTTGACCTACTATTTTTTTAAATTCATATAGAACTATTATCTATACAAATCATGAAAATTTCATTAATTGCATGAATGGTAATTGATCATAAATAATATTAGAAAATAACAAACTTGAGACGTAGTACTTCTAGCTAGTGAACTAGATGTCAATGAGTCACCCGTTGTGATTTTGCTGTATTAGGTGGGTAGGCGGATGACTTTTGAAATAACCACTGACCGGTTGTCATTCTTTGCATGTTTACACGTTGTACAATGAGTTCAATGTAGGGGGGAAAAAAAAAAGTACAGTAGTTAAACAATACTAAGTTCGTCGATAATCATTTTTATCACATTCTATCATATAGTATTTTTTTTTAAATTCTCTCTATTTTTCAATAATTTTAAATTGATAATGAAATAGAGCAGCACATCTCATAATTTAATAAGAATAACTACACACAACTCAGAACTACTTAGTTTTTTATAGAATTAGAATACCAGAGTGTGACAATGTTTTTTAGAGTTTAAGTACAAAATATAAGTAAAGCTCATGAACACATATCACATTTTAGTATCTGCATGTATAAAAAAAATTTACATTGTCAACATATTAAAATTATACTTTTTTTATTTTTTATTTATCTCTTGCTCAATCACGATGCAAGTTAAAGAAGGCCAGAGAAAGGAAAAAAATAATAAAAAGCAGAAAGGATTTGAAATCAAACTTTGTTTCGGTCTTGCAAGGTTTGATAAGATCAGACTGGGGAAGATCACGATTGATTAGACATGATCAAATCGTGTTCTATTACAGGTAATTGGAGATGTAATTGTGGTCAACGGGGCATCACATGTCTGACTGTAATGAGGGAGGGACTAGTGAAGGCTTATTGGAAGAAGCCTAAAAAGACACAGACGATTAATTGAAGATGAGGAGTGGAAAATAACAAGAGATGAGAGTGGCCCCCAGTGAAGCTAAATATATTAACTGATACCAAATTATAATATTTACTTAATTACTTCTTTTGTTTGTAAAACACACCCATTGATTTAACCTAAATAAAATAATCCACAAGTGAACCTATTTAACAATTATCACCATAAAAGTGCAATAAATAAACATACAGCAAATCGTCCCCAAGTTGACCACAACCATCATCAAGCTCATGGGTATAGAGAGAGGGGGAGTTATAGATACATATCTATTGGGTATAGATATAACAATTTTCTTACTATGAATATTCATGGTTATGTTAATATGTAATGAGAATTTTGACCTGATTAAGGTTGCTCCAATGTATGGATTAGTTTCATTGAGGTGTGAAACGTCAGGTACATATTCGGAAAATTTGAACATAATAGTTCTTTTGTTTAGCATTGGCTAATGACTCCAATGAAATAATCAAAAGAGTAATGTTACACTTACATATATACAACATAATTTTCATACACAAGGAGTGGAAGTACACGTGTTCTCATTATATTCATTAATCCGGACAAAAGTTCAGTAGTTAATTAATACTGAATACTTAGTATTTATTTTTATTAAATTATAATAAATTATGTTTTATTATATCAATAATGTAAATTTATTTTTAATAAAAAAATTTTTAATAAAATAAATAATACATAGTAAAATTTGATAGGCATGAGTAAGAATGACAATAGATCGGATTTAAGTAAAATTGGCAATGGACAGGGTTTTGTGTCAGGGAACCCTCCTTAGAACCTGACCCTTTTAGATTGAGCATCCTGAACCCGAAACTTTGGAACCCTAACCCACCCCGACCCCGAAACCTCCTTAGATGCATTTCCAGGTGGCCGGCATTCGAATGCGCCGCCCTCTGTCGACCTTGGTGTGGCGGTCTTTGGTCGACCTCTTGGGTGGATTGGTGGTAATTGTTAGCAGTTGGGTGTTCTTCTTGGAGGATCAACAGCAAGACCGGATTAAGCTGATGCATTGGTACCTTCGGATCTTGTGGAGATAGCGAGTGATGCGTCTATAAGCTGCGGCGGCTGTGTGGTGGAAGAGGTTGAAACACTAGTAGAGGATGTGGAAGGTGGAAAGGAAGATGACCCACTCGCCCCACCACCGCCACCAGGAGTGCCTCCACCGCCGCTAGTAGCAGCAGGAGTAGCAATATTACTTGCGAGGCTAGCTTGGATGGAGATGGAGCCCATGAATGGGCGTTGACCATGAGATCGGCCAACAAAAGGTCCCACACGCTGAGAAGAAGACCAGAAGACTGCTTTTGCTGGTGGTGGTGGGGCTATGAAGTGGTGGTGATTTGGAGGGAGAGGGTTTGGGTATTGGAGAGAATGGAAACAAATCGCTGCTAGGGTTTTCCAATTAACCAGAGAATTGGGCCACAAGTCCGACGGGGAGACAATTAAGTGGCTGTTATAGCAAGCAGAGCCAGCAATTATCGCCGCCACAGGCACCGGCACCATCCCGGTGAACTTCTCAACACTCAACGTCTCACTTCGAAGCAGCAGATCGACCACAAGCGATTTGCTTCAATTCGTCTGAATCGACGACGTTATTCTTGCTTTAAAATTGTTATTTTGCTGGTCACCCGAACGATCCGAATCCGTACCGAACTTGATCAAAATTTATCGTCCACCCCCGAACTCGTTCTGCTACCGATAAATGCCACTTCGAATCTGCCCCGTTCGGGTCAGATCAGGTCGGAGACCCGCATTAACGTGGTTTTTTTTGCCATCCCCACAGAAGAATTTAGTACTATCTAATTATTAGACTTCTTTCTCACTAACTCTATTAATCTCACTAATTGGCTCCACTAATTTCATATTCTCACTCTCTATTATTACAAGATTGACATTATAATAAATTAGAAGTGTAAAGACTTAATTACTAAAAATGAGTAATTACATTTTACTATCTTATAGTTTAAACAAAAATCACGTGACCCTTGTAGATTAAAAGTAGACACATAATTCTCTCGTAGTTTGGATTAATTTGTAAAATAAATAAAAATCGTTATAATTAATGACAATTCTATCATAAGAGTATTCTCGTAGTTTTTTCTCTATATTGATACATTAAAAAGACAATTTTATTCTTTTATATCAAAATAAAGAATTACCTTTCATAGAATGTTTTTGTCATTTCACCAAATTTGTCAAATTTCTATCCATTTTGCAAGTACAAATCACGAGAAATTTTTCAGTGTTTTTGGAGTACCAGCTGTCCCTACTCTACTCACATAGTAGTGGAATTCCTCTGTTAGATGAGAGACACATCTTCATGTGAGTAGAAGAGCAGGGACAAATAGTGCTCCAAGAGCACTAAATAATCTCTCCCAAACTACAGAGAGTTATGTATTTATTTTTAAACTACATAAGTATTATGTGATTTTTGTTTGAATTACAAGAAAATAAAGTGTAATTATTTCTATTAAAAAAAAGATAAATGTCATGAAATAGAATATTATGTATAGTACAAGAGGAACAAGTATAATTAATCCAAGTCTCCTTTAGCTAGTTTCTGATCCATCACCAATGCTGTAATGCAAAACAAAAAATAATAATGTTCTGTCACTGTTGTAAAAGTCACATAATCATAACCATTATTTGACAATTGATATATTAATTTGAGAGAAGTTAGTTTTAAAAAAAAATCCATTAAAGGTGACCCGGCTTGTTTCCATAAAAATGATGCCTCAAGTTTGATCTGTCACACCCCCATCCCAATTAGACATTAATTATGTCATATTAGGCAGGGCGTGATTGCACAGGTTACTGTACCTGCGAACGACACCTTAATCCACACCCAACCAATGTAATGCAACGGAAGAACACCATTGCCTTATGAAACCATAAACCAATCATGCATAAATATATCGTACATCAGAGTAACTCATCCCATAACTTTACACATATCATGTCAAGTGTAGGTAAATTACAACAAATCTCAAACTCAAGCTAACGTAAAGAAAAATACAAATAGAAAAGACGACTCAAACCTTGAGACATGACATCCGGACACCAACATGAATGCCACCATGGCAATGACCAACACTACAGTGAACCAAACATTCATCTCCAAATTACCTGTTAAAACAGTCTGTGTGGGTGTGAGCTAATTGTCAACGTGCTCACGATAGATAATCAAATTCATAGAGAATGATAATAAGTACCCAAATGCATACAGATAGAAATGATTAATATATATCTATATCATGAATGTCTCAATGCAATGCCTGTATCACCCACATGTGCGCGCAATTTTAGATAACGTTGGCCCAATATATCGATGGCGCGTTATCAAGGAATGCCCACCGTGGCACCCCTAGGCTAGTCCACCGTGACTAAGCCTTGGTTAACCCACCGTGGTTAACTCTCTCCAGTGCAATGCAAGGCATACAATATGAATGGTATGCAATGCCACCATATATATAAAATCATCAATGTCTCCACAAAACTTCTCATATAATATCAATTTCACCTCATATATAAACACCTTCAACACCTCATATGCATTCACCACCATTATACATATAAAAAAATACACAATGCACGTAACACAAATAAGATTATCTCAAAATCTCACAATCCCACAATTAACACCAATATAGATAATAACACAAGCAATATATATTCACTTCTATATGAATAAGATTATCATATGATCCCACCTGTCACTGCACACACACTACGTCAAAGATCACTTCTGGGTTGACGTTGAAGGATCTTGCTCTCCGTTAGCTCCTAACACCACAACCGTATTAGGTTAGGCAACTCAAAGTATACTCCAATAATCATAAATATAATGGATATATTCCAAACAAGTTATAACACTGAACTTCTGCATTAAAACTACCATATGCTAATCTCAATCACACTCCCAACGTTAAGCTAGAGATGAAAATACCAAAATATAATAAGTCCTCTACACTGTCAATACTGACGCAGGTATCCTAATCTGAACATAATTTTGTGAGGTTATACCCAAAAATTCTACAACTTTAGAAATACAACATAGGCATCTCACAGAGTATCCAGACAAAATTTTACATTTTTTGAACATGCCTAAGTATTTATTTCGTATTTTCTAAAACAGGGCAGTGCTGCAGAAACTTGAATTCAGCAGCAGATGCTCTACCTTTGAGAAATTCGTAGCATAGGTAAAAGACATCGAAATAATTTGAAATTTGGTACAGATTATCTTCAACCGTTCTACTAGATACAGTAAAAATTTCATAATTTTTGGGCTACTCTAACTTGGTCGAATTCTCTGTCAAACCAGAGACTACAGATCTGGACAGATCTGGGAATCAGACTTCTACAGTGGCAGCCTAACTTTGAAAAATCACCATAATTCGAATCTAAAACATTTTTGATTGAAACCAAAGCTCAAATTTTCCTAAGATCTTAAAGTTCAAGTGTATAAAATTTCAGCCACAAATCAGATTGTTAAAGAGGTCAAACAATCTCCGAAAGTAGCTGTTTCTGTAGATTTTCGCAGCAGAAACCTTCCAACTTTGGACAGAGGTTTCTCTCTCAATTCTTAACCAAATCAGATGAAATTCGTATCTAAATCAAGTATTTTTTTCAAGATCTATCCACCTATAGCTTGATCTACAGTAAGATACAAATTTTCATACCTGAAATCGGCCTATTCTGGCGCTGCAGCAGCTCCTCTTGTACTCCCTCTCTGTTTTTCTCTGTTTTTCTCTCTTTGCAACTCTCTCTCTCTATATCTCTCTCCTTCTCTCTCTATCTCTATCTCTCTTCCGTCTCTTTCTATTCTATCACTCTCACTTTTCTTTTTTTTTTTTTTTTTTTTTTTTTTTGTTTTGTTTTTATTTTTTTCACTATCTCTTCAATTAGGTCGGTAAAACCCTTAGTTTTGTTTCCCCCATCATGTCTTACACCTAGGTGTCAACTCTTATTGGTAAGGTAATTTAAGTCAAATTAAACTTATTTTACATAAATGCTAATGTATATAACTCTTAACCATGCAATACTATCATTACTTACCGAAGAAATTAAAAGTTAGGGTCTCACAACTCTCCCCTCCTTAAAGAATTTCGTCCCAAAATTCTCTTACCGGATGGAAACAAGTACGGATATTGTTTTTGCATTATCTCCTCACTCTCCCATGTAGCTTCCTCCACCGTATGGCTCCTCCATAGTACTTTTACCAACGGAATTACCTTATTACGAAGTACTTGATCCCTTCGATCTAGAATCTGCACCGGCTCCTCAACATAACTCAAATCATCCGCTAACTCAACTGGTTGCTGAACCAACACATGAGACGGATCCGGCACATACTTTCTCAACATGGATACATAGAAAACATTATCTAATTTGGCCATTTCCAAAGGTAGATCTAACCTGTAAGCCACAACACCAATTCTTTCTACAATTGTATACGGCCCAATATATCTCGGATTCAATTTACCTTTCCTTCCAAATCTCAGAATGCCTTTCCATGGAGAAACTTTGAGAAACACCTGGTCTCCCACCTTGAATTCAAGTTCACGCCGTCGGTTATCCGCATAACTTTTCTGTCTGCTCTGTGCCACCTTCAAATGCTCCTGAACTGTTTTGATTTTCTCGGCTGTGTCTTGGATCATTTCCGAGCCCAACAACTGTCTTTCACCGACTTCACTCCAACATACTGGAGTCCGACATCTCTTACCATATAATGCTTCAAATGGTGCCATACCAATGCTAGATTGATAACTGTTGTTATATGCAAACTCCATCAAAGCAATGTAATCACTCCAACGACCTTTGAAATCAAGCATAAAAGCTCGCAGCATATCTTCCAAAGTTTGAATAGTCCTTTCAGATTGTCCATCTGTCTGAGGATGAAAAGCCGTACTAAACTTCAATGATGTGCCCATAGCCTGCTAAAAACTCAACCAAAATCTCGACGTAAACCTTGGATCTCTGTCCGAAACTATAGATACTGGTGTTCCATGTAGTCTGACAATCTCCTTCACATCTAACTTAGCATATTGATCCAACGTATAAGTAACTTTTACTGGAAGGAAATCAGCTGACTTGGTCAATCTATCCACAATAACCCATACGAAATCTTGTCCACTAAGAGTTTTCGGTAGTCCCACAACAAAATCCATAGTGACATGCTCCCATTTCCATTGAGAGATAGAGAGAGGCTACAATAAACCTGCCGGTCTTTGATGCTCAGCTTTCACCTGTTGACAAGTTAAACATTTTGCCACAAATTCAGCAATATCCGTCTTCATACCTGGCGCTCTGTCAAACCAGAGACTACAGATCTGGACAGATCTGGGAATCAGACTTCTACAGTGGCAGCCTAACTTTGAAAAATCACCATAATTTGAATCTAAAACATTTTTGATTGAAACCAAAGCCCAAATTTTTCTAAGATCTTAAAGTTCAAGTGTATAAAATTTCAACCACAAATCAAATTGTTAAAGAGGTCAAACAACCTCCGAAAGTAGCTGTTTCTGCGGATTTTTGCAGCAAAAATATTCCAACTTTGGACAGAGGTTTCTCTCTCAATTCTTAACCAAATCAGATGAAATTCGTATCTAAATCAAGTATTTTTTTCAAGATCTATCCACCTATAGCTTGATCTACAGCAAGATACGAATTTTCATACCTGAAATCAGCCTATTCTGGCGCTGCAGCAGCTCCTCTTGTACTCCCTCTCTGTTTTTCTCTGTTTTTCTCTCTTTGCAACTCTCTCTCTCTATATCTCTCTCCTTCTCTCTCTATCTCTATCTCTCTTCTGTCTCTTTCTATTCTATCACTCTCACTTTTCTTTTTTTTTCTTTTTTTTTTCTTTTTTTTTTTTGTTTTGTTTTATTTTTTTCACTATCTCTTCAACTAGGTAGGTAAAATCCTTAGTTTTGTTTCCCCCATCATGTCTTACACCTAGGTGTTAACTCTTATTGGTAAGGTAATTTAAGTCAAATTAAACTTATTTTACATAAATACTAATGTATATAACTCTTAACCATGCAATACTATCATTACTTACCGAAGAAATTAAAAGTTAGGGTCTCACATGATCTATTTTAATATGTTTTGTGATTAATTATTATTTATACAATATATAAGGTTTACATAATTCGTGTAAACATTGACTCTATATGAAATTGAAGTAGTCAATCGCCAGTTTGAACACCCTATAACCAAAAAATAAAAGCAAAAACAGATTTTCATCTTCTTTTGCCTACGACTTGCGATCTTGCTAAATTGAAGCGAAGCATGGGCAACAAGAAGAAAACCAGCGCTTGGAATTATCGTTTGAATTGCTACATATTCATATTAATGTAGCTTTTATAGACTGAAAAAAAGTTTATGACAGGGTCTTCTACAAGAGATATAATGTGTAGTGGGCTATATAAAAAAAAAAAGTTGATTTGTGTCACAGGTAAATATATTGTACAAGATAATTTGGTAACACCTTTTGTTTTTGTTTTCTCAATTTTTAAAAGTAAAACATAAAACAAACATTCAATAACTGTTTCTAATTTTTGTTTTTAAAATTTTTGAAAATAAAAAACAAAAACTTGGGACAAATTTAAGAAGAGTTTAATTGTAATGCACTAATAGTGTAAAAAAAATTTACACAAGCGAACACCAAAATACGATATGTGTATGAATCTTACTTCTTTATATTGTATTTAAATTCTGAAAGATACATATCGCACTCTGATGTTTAATTTTTGTAAAAATATTTTACACAGTCAATGCATCAAAACTAAACTTATTTAAAAACTCACAAAAATATTTTTTTATGTTTGTTTTTTGTTTTTTCAAGTATTTCCTCAACTCACACAGAGTGAGAGCAGGTGCAAGTACGGGAGAGCTATTTTTTTTAAAAAAATTGATAATGAGAACGTCTTTAAAGCGCATATATAATAATTATTATATTTTTATATTTATATACTCTATTTAAGTAATTTTATTTTTTCATACTGCAATTCTATATATGTTTAATTGTATCTATTAAATACAAGAAAAATACCATAAAAGAAAACAAACAAAAGCTGACGAATGAGACAAAAACAATGAATGCGGGATGGATCTGCGCACTGAAAAAAATCAGTCCGCGAATTACCTGCGGATACGCACTGAAATCTCGATTCAGTCCTCAGTTCGACTCCCCCACCGGCCAGACTCCCCCACCAGGCAAACTAGGTCTTCCCCCTCTCCTTCCCCGCCTCCGATTATCATTTTACACTACCAGCCACCACCCGTTACTATCACCCACCACTACCACCTCCGGCCACCAACGCTGCCCATCAATACTAATGAATATTTTTTATACAAAATTAATAAAAGATGAGTAGTAATTGTTGAGTTATCAAATATATTTTTTATTTATTTATTTAATACAAAATACAAAAAACTAACAACAAAAACAAAAATTAAAAACCAAAAACTAACATCGTTACGGGTTAAAACACCCTAGGAGTTAATATTAAGCCTTTATCTATTCGACTTAGTTAATTAGACACATTCAAGACGAGGTTCTATGGTGCATTCTATTTATCAATGATAATCTTAGTAAACAATAGACTGCAAGACCTACTGCTAGCAGATATGGCAGGAGTTAATTCGAGAGGGTAATTATGGTATTGTCGTTTTCTTCCCTTAGCGCCACAAATATATATATATATATATATATATAGGGTAGCTTAACAGTGGGCTTGTCCTTGTCCTTGTGCTAACCATAAGATTTTTAATCCAATCTCTTCTCACGAACTCTCGTAGTCAGCTATCATATATAAAATTTACATAGTTTGTATGGATAATAACCCTACACGAACTTGGAGCAATAATCGGCCAAAAAATGAACACAAAACACCCTGTAACAAAAAATAATAATAATAATACAGCAAACATACATACATAAACATTCTATTGCAGCATAATGTCCACGAGTTGAACACAACCAACATGCTATAGTTCAAATTAAAAACCAGAGTGTCCAGAAGTTCAAATTACACAACCATGAAAACCATAAAAAGAAAACTAATTATACAGTTCAAAGAACATGCCCAAGCCATGAAACTCCAGTATGCGGGAAAACTTGTCTTCCTTCAACAATCTCACGAGTTCACAATAACCCCCTAAAGACAGCATAAACAGAAACAAGCATTAACATGAAAAACAAAAAAAAAAAAAAGGGAATAAACAAACTGAGACTTCTTTAACCAAAGTACTGAGTAATTTGTGTGCGCTTATGATTACATATGCATGACCTAGATCCAAACCTTGCAACAAGTTAGATGTTGCATTTCACACACATGCAAATCACCACACCAATCCTTTCTGTTCCATGTCCCAAGGCTTTATATTTTCTTGTTTTTTCTTCAATTTTTTTATTGCTAATTACTTTTATAAATAATATTAAGAGTATTAAAATATTTGTTTTTGCTTTTCCCCCCTTAACTTTCACATGACAGGAGGGTTATTTATCTGACCTGAAATTATCAGTGGCATCTCTCTTTCTCTCACCGTGACAACTACCCAAAACCCCGGACAGACTAATAATACAGTTGTGAAAAATCAGACGGGAAAAGAAATAATGAAAAATGAAAAGAAATTTAAATTCTAGATCCATTCAAATTCTTCCCCACCAAAACGAAAGATGAAAAGAAATTTAACAGTTCAAAATATTTCCATCTTTCTCCTGCAATAATGAAAAACCATTAGAAACACCCAAAAAACAATTTTCTTCACTAGATTATTTTTGACCCTTGAAAAAGGAAATGGAAATGAATAGCCATTACTCAAAAATTTTATTTTTTTATTTGGATACCCATAAAAAAAAATGAACAAGTATAAATCATTTCAGTTCCTTTTCTTTTCCCTTGACAAACCCTAGATCCATATATAGCATCAATGTTTCTTGAACAAACATGTTCAGACAAATGGAAAGGGCCAAACAAACTAATACGAAGTCTGAAACATCACCGGGAAAAACAGTTAGTGTATTAGCAAAAACAAAAACAAAATTTCGCCCAGCCAGTAGTACAATATATTTTTATCATTATTTTTTACTTACCTTTAATTTTGTTCCAACAAGTAAACAAGAAAACCATGCCAATTCATAGTCCAGCATCAACCAACACAAAAATTGATCAGACTACTTAAAAGACCTTCAGATGCATTTTTCAAGCCCCCTATCTGTGCTAAAAAGAACCCCGAGCCAAGAATCAATGCCCAATGAGAAGAGAGAAATTGTAGAAATAAACAACAAAGTTGGTATTGTCAAGCTTCAGTATTCATCACATGCCATCATCCATAAGTCCTCAAAATCAAAATCCTAATAGAAGTTCTCAAAATAAAATAAACCTTATTACCTATGTACTCTCCAGACACCAAGAGTCAAATTGATCACACTTTCATCTAAGGCTTAAGCATGGTTCACCATCTCCATAACAACAAACACACCTGAAAACACAAGAATACAACGATAAAAATAGATCACTTTCGAAAGAGAAAACTACTAAGCAACCGAACTCAAACGGTCACAGAAGAATGCATAGGATAAATTATATACACAAAGCTACTAGAGCAAGGAAATTACTGACATGTTGCTTTATTTACAAAAACCCAGCAATGGCAAAGGTTGTTCAGTAAACTCCCCCCACTGTAGTAGGAAGATCATCAAAGGTCCAAAGGTCCATTGAGTTTCCACCACCCTGAGCAGCATCTCCATTGAGGAATGTATCCACTGATGCATCCCAGTTCCCCTCGAGGTATGGGACCTGAAAGAATTTCATTTGGGACTCAAAAGCAGAAAAATCTTCAGACAAGTTCTTCACAATATTTTCTTCAACAGGTCCCGCATCCTCAGGGTTAGACTTCAGTTTCTTTGTAGGGTTACCATCTTCTAAAAATTGAGCTTCAGCTTCATCACCTTCTATAGTGGCTGAGAGAAGAGATGATATATCCGGAGTCTTTGTGATATATTCTTCCCACCCAAAGTCAGAACAATCAATAGAGTTACTTCCTTCATCTGAATTAAAATAAAGGGTGTCACCATCAGATGGGGTAGATGATTTGAGTCCAACCTCTCCAGGTATAGGGTAGGTATCCGCAAGCCCATACTGCTTAGTCAGAGGTTTCTCCTCCACGAAACTCATGCTGTAGTAATCATGATCTGGGTTGTTCATGACATTGAAATTTTGGTTCAGACTAGGCTGAACAGCATTTGTGCTTTCCTTGGTAAGTACTTTAAGAGTATTTGCCTTGATGGTGTGCTTTCGGGCATTCGGCGGAGCTTCATCAGGGAAATTCACCTTAGCTTTCTTGCCACGAATCTTCCGTGCCTCAGCGTCATAGGCTCTTGCAGCTTCTTCTGCCGAGTTGAAAGTTCCAAGCCAAACCCGGACCCCTTTCCTTGGGTCACGGATCTCAGCAGCCCATTTACCCCATGGGCGCTGCCGAATTCCTCTGTACCGACTTTTCCTATTTCTCTTCGCAGATTTTTCGGCTTGCCCATGAAATTCCATTGTTTTGGTAGATCTAGAGGCTTCAGTAATAAGAAAGAAACAAAAATTTCAAGCTTATGATTTAAACAGCAAATAACTTCACCATGGAAGTAAGTAATCTATATCACGAGTATTCATTAATGATGATAGGAGATTTGAACAAAGACAATTACAAACGTTTTTCTCATTTCATAAAGGCAATTTACAAGGTATCCTTACCTCCAAATCCCCAGCCCCTTTTTTACTAAATGAACAATGGGAAGGGAAGCTTCAATGTCATTACCATTTCTTCAAACACCATGACATATGATATTAAGAATATATCAACTATAAATGTTGGAAGGACATAATATAGTAGACAATATAAACCTGATTTCCTTGGTTTCAAGTAACGAAAACATAGATCACTTGAAAACCTAAACCAATTCCTCATGAATTTTTCATTCATAAGGGCAATTCACTGCCAAGATAACCTCGATTTTTTTTGGTCAATTTCGGAAGAAAATGCAACAATCCATTTACTAGAAAAATAAGTACAATAATATACAAACAAATACATAAAAGCTCTACAACAACCAAGAACCAACATCTAATTCCAAAAATATAATACACATTTTATATTCATTTTTTAGAGAAAAATAGGATGTTATCAATAAGAACGAATTTGCAGTGATTTTTTTTTTTTTTTTTTGAAGGTACGATTTTCAAGAAATCTCCTCTCAAGTTCGTTCAGGAGACATGGTAAACCTTCTCAAGCTTCTGGGTGAAGAACCCATAAGATTAACTAGCATTATGACATTGTCCGACTTGGTGACTTTTTCTTGAGAAATTTTTTCAAACGAAAAGAAGAAAGAAAGAAAAATAACGTCACATGAAAGGGGGGATATTTCCCCATACTTATCCTCAAATGAAAATTAGTCCTCCCATAATTTATGAGAACATATGTTAAGTAACTCACAGAAAATTTCTCCCAATAAAAATTTCAGGAATTATTTTCCTTCGAAACAAACGAAAGACAAAGGCATAAAAATGATTCAGTCAATTCCATTCCAAGCTCAACGAAGAAAAAACGACATCCTA
Organism: Euryodendron excelsum; assembly: GCA_033060915.1. Classification (NCBI taxonomy): domain Eukaryota; kingdom Viridiplantae; phylum Streptophyta; class Magnoliopsida; order Ericales; family Pentaphylacaceae; genus Euryodendron; species Euryodendron excelsum. Next base: position 38,188,295 of record CM065394.1, read on the forward strand.
CAGAAACTAGAGTTTATAGCGATCAAAATAAACAGTAATATGTAAACGATCACAACACCATAAACCCCTAATATTACACATACCATGCTCGAACCCCAAAATAACAAATAAAAAATTCAAACTTGAACAAAAAATGAAATAAGAAATGAGATCAGAAACGTTGTTACCATGAGAAAGCCCAGACTCGGAAGCAGAGAAAGCGAAGGGCTTAAAGTCACCGTCCTCGACACCAGAGTAGTCCTTGAATTCCTGAAAATTGAGCTCGAAGTCATCGTCGAGGTTGATGATCTCAGATCGCAAGGGCTTGGAGTAGTAATTGCTAGGGCTTTTCTTCACATCAGAGGGCCAGAGCAAGTTCTCGGTGAGCCGGCGACAGCGCGTCGGCGGAGCGAAGTCGGAGATGATAGCACCGCCACACATCCTCTTTCTTTTCTGAGAAACGTTTCTAGAGAAGATTCAGAAGGAAAATGTTTGAGATTTGAGATTAATCGAGAGAGCAGATTTTCTTGGGAGTTTTTTCTGGGAAAGTGTTTGACAGAGAAGGAAGGATTTTATAAGCATCAAGTCTGCCACTAACTCACTGCAAAGCTACGTTTGGATACACCTGTCCGAGAGTGAAGGAAAGTGTTTTCTTTTCTATCGGCTTTTTGTTTTCTGTGTTTTTTATGAGTAGAAAGCGTAGATTACAAGAGAAAGGAGAGTAGATGTCCCTCCATTTTGTTTGAGAAAATTTCTATACTAACATAATTTTTATACAAAAAAAAAATTTACTAGTTTGACATTTTTAAAATTATGAGTTTAAATGTCGACCATTTTGGTTTAAACTGAAGGATCATGAACAACCATATTAGTTTAGATGATTTTTTGTACAAAATATTTGTTTATATAACATTACTCTTTGTTTGGTTAGGTAATAATTTTGTTTGAGAAAAATTCTGTACTTATATAAAATTTTATACAAAATTGTTTACTAATTTTGTGTGATAGTGACATTTTTAAAATTATGTGTTAAAATATATGTCCGTCTTGGTTTAACATATTTATATTCTCTAACCAAGTAAAAATCAATTTTTTTCAATGGATACATATTTATTTTATTCTCATTTTTTTAACCCAACTAAAAAGAATAAAGAAATATAGTTTATTTTCCTATCTTTTTCCCTCTATTCAAAAATTTAAAATTCAAACATAATGTTAGTGTAATGAAGTTCTAGATCTGGATAAATAACAAGTAAAAGTAATTCTATATATTATTTTTCTTGCCCTAAACAAATTTTCAATCCAAAACAATGGTTGATACTTACAAATGCTTGGATTATGATATAGATGACTTTGTATGCTTGTAAGAGCCAAACAAGAGTTGATCATATTTATTTGTGTGAAATACTATGCAGCAAGCTTTTTGCACCAAATAATATAGTTGAACGAGAGCATTTTCGTTTAAAATATAACAATCATCATAATAATTTTTAATTACAAAAATTTAATTAAAAATTTTTTGAAAGAAAAACATTTTGTGTATGTGAATGAACATTTTTATTCAATAATCAACCCAACACGTCTAACATTACTATCTGTGTGGTTTAGGTGAAACCCTTTAATTAACCCATGCAGCTTTGTTTATGGGTTTACATATCGAAGGTCCATCCAACTTTGAAAGGCCACCATTTTTTCAAGAGGAAAGAGAGTAAAAGAATGTTTTTTTTTTGGCCGCGTTTGGCTCTTGGAAAGCTGGTGGAGGTGTATTTTTGGGCTTGATTTGTCAATATTCTCAAGTCATAGTTAGGTGTCGCGACCTTTTCTGAGTTCTTTGTCGACCTTATGCTATCTTTTAAGTATTATACTTGAAAATTTCAATTTGTTCGTAAAGTGCTAATTGTTCACTTTTTAATTAATATTTTTAGGTTGGTAACGTTGGTTGTAGCTGTAATCACGAAGAGTTAATTAACAAGCAATTATATCATGTTTTGATGCCAAACTTGCCCTTAACTATCCTCCTTTTTCTTGTCATTAGTACTTAGTATGAGATGACACAAAGGAAACGCCAACGAACAAGTTGAATACTAATTTAATTAAGGGACTATATATAAACTTTCCTACTTACTAGAAATCGGAAGGCATTGTAGAGCATTTTTTTTAAAAAAATTAATCTAATCAAAGGGATTGTCAATAATGTATTATTTTATTTTATATTCTCTTCACGGCCACATGCTCATGGCCCCATGTTGATGATGAGAATTTCGAGCCCGTGGCAGACACGCTTCTCTTTGACAGATTCTTGGGTGGACTCGATTTGCTTTGCTTTCAAACGAAATTTTATGTATGTATATATATTTCATATATGTACATCTTCGTGGTTAACTCTGAAGAGCTTCAAAGATTTGGAGGCCAGACGAATTTACAGTGCCATGGATTTTTTCAGTGAATAAAGGGCAAAGTGCAGCACATTATGGGTCTTTTTTTAATTATTAATTTTTTTTTTATCAGAGAGAAGCTAGTCTGGTAATTATTATATTATAATACTAATAATCTTGCCACTGAGTGCCTTTTTTTTAATGAATAATCACATGATTAAGATAATGCAACTTGACAACTTGCGTACCCACCTACTCTTGGGACAAATATAATATATATTACTGGAGCAAGCAATGCTCTATATAAAATTAGGATGAAGTGGATGTTTACAAAACAGCTATGCAAAACTGGATAATGGTTTCCACAAAACTGGAAAATGGTTTCAAAACTAAGCTAGGCCATTTATAATTATCTTCTTTTATTTATTTATTTTTGTTTGGCCGAAAAAGAAGCAAATTGACTTCTTGGAATATAGTATATATAGAGCATATTTTGCGCTTTATTTATAGATAACGGTGATTGAAAGTATGCATAGATCGGATCTGTACTAGATTTAAAATCAACTCAACACCTCTAACATTACTACCTGTGTGATTTAGGTGAAACCCTTGAATTAACCCATACAGCTTTGTTTATGGGTTTACAGATCCAAGGTCCATTCAACTTTGAAAGGCCACCATTTTTTCAAAAGGAAAAGAGAGAAAAACGATTTTTTTTTTTTTATCCCGCATTTGGCTCTTGGAAGGCTGGTGGAGGTTTGTTGTTGAGGATAATTACACCAAGATCCCCTTAATTATGACCCTTTTCTACTTTATCCCTTTTATTTATAAAATGCTATAATTACATTCCTTTAACTATAGTTTTGTTTTACTTTACCTCCTTTATCTGTAAAATATTACAATTACAATCCTTACCTTTGTAATTAATTCTCATCTTATCCTTTTATTTTCCTTCTGTTAAAAAAAATTGACAGAATTTTATGATGTGATTTCTATATGAGTACCATAGCTTCTTTTATACTTAAAATACCATTCTATTACAAGAAAAATCAATTTAATAACTAAAATAATAAATGTTATACAGAGAAGGAACCTAAATAGCAAAGTTTGAAACACCAAAATCACAAACTAACTTTTCAAAATAGTAAATTTTGGTCATTAAATTAGTTTTTTCAGTAGTAGAATAATATTTTAGATATAAATGAAGTTATGGTACTTGTAGGTGGGATTTTTCGGGAAGGCTGGGCCGAACTCTCAAGCCCCAAATGGATGAGTCCAAACTTCTTCCTGCAAAACAAAGGGGTTAGAATGGGTCGACCCTAGGTGAGCCGATCACACTCTGAAGATTAAGTTAGCAAGCTTAATCGAGAAGGATGAATGAAAGTTGTGTATGTCAGGGGTTAACTCTCCATACCTGGCTCTCGATTCCTCGGGTCTTTATAGAGTCCTTCAGGGAGTGTGTTTTGTCTTGACCTATCAGCAGGCTCTCATGGTCTGCTGGTTAGGCATCATCATTGACGCCGCCTGGCTACCTGCAGGGTCTGGCGCACCGTCGTGGAGGATTCCGGCTGACCGGACGTGCACGTCGACGTTTGTGTGGGCAGCCGCTCATGCATTTAATGCAAGTCAACTCCGCATTTAATGCTCAAAGACCGCTAGCGGTTTGGGCAAACTGTTCGCTGTCTGGGCTACGCTAGGAGGAGGTCGGCAGTTTGGGCTAGCCTTCCCTCATAACTAATTTGGGCCCCTAGGCAGCCCCAACTTTAATTCGAGTAGATTAGGCTTCACCCATTGGGTTGGGCCGGGGATTATTTCCCCACAGTACTCATGTGCAAATCACATAATAAAATTATGTCTATTTTTTTTAACAGAAAAAAATAAAAAGATAAGATGAGAATTAATTGCAAAGATAAACGGTATAATTGTAGCATTTTATGGATAAAGGGGTAAAGTGAAAAAGAGTCGTAGTTGAGGGAATGTAATTATAACATTTTACAGATGAAAAGGGTAAAATGAAAAGAAGCCATAGTTGAGGAGGCCTTTATGTAATTATCCCTTTATTGTTGCTCACAAATTTTTTTTTTTTTTTTTTGGGCTTGATTTGTCAATGTTCTCAAGTCATAGTTAGGTGTTACGACCTTTGCTAAATTCTTTGTCGACCTTATACTATCCTTTAAGTAGGACTTGAAAATTTCAATTTGTTTGTTAAGTGCTAATTGTTCGGTGTATCCATTCCCACCTCCTCGTCTTTTCAATTAATATTTATAGGCTGGTAACTTTATTTGTAGCTGTAATCACGAAGAGTTAATTAACAAGCAATTATATCATATTTTGATGCCAAACTTGCCCTTATCTCTTTTCCTTTTTCTTGTCATTATTACTTTAGTAGGAGATGATGCTACAAAGGAAACGCCAACAAACAAGTTGAAAAATAATTTAATTAAGGGACTATTCATGAACTTTCCTACTTACTAGAAATTGAAAGGCATCATAGAGCATCTTTTTTTTAAAATTAATTTAATCAAAAAGATTGCCGATAATGAATTATTTTATTATATATATTCTTCACGGCCACATGTTCATGGGCCCATGTGTGTGATGAGGATTTTGAGCCCGTGGCGGACACGATTCTCTTTTATAGATTCTTGGATGGACTCGATTTGCTTTGCTTTCAAACGAAATTTTAGATATGTATATACATTTCATATATGTTCATCTTCGTGGTTAACTCGGAAGAGCTTCAAAGATTTGGAGGCCTAATTTACAGGGCCTTGGATTTTTTCAGTGAAAAAAATGGAGAAGTGCAGCACATTATGAGTTTTTTTTTAATTATTATTATTATTATTTTTTACCAGAGAGAAGCTAGTCTGGTAATTATTACATTATAATACTATAATCTTGCTACTGAGTGCCTTTTTTAATGAATAATCAGATGATTAATATAATGCAACTTGACAACTTACCCAATATAATATATATTATTGGAGCAAGCAACTCTCTATATAAAATTAGGATGAAGTGGATGTTTACAAAACAGCTAACGCAAAACTGGATAATGGTTTCTACAAAACTGGAGAATGGTTTCCACAAGGCTGGAGGATGGATTCGTGGATCTCATCATCAAAACTAAGCCGAACATACAGGGGGGTGGGGGAAGCAACTTGACAACTTGACAACTTGGAATATAGTATATATAGAGTATGTTTTGTCGCTATATGTATAGACAACGCTGATTATATTGGGACTGGAGAATTGTTTACGAACTGGTTATAGTGTATATATATGCTATTAAAAATTTTGATTTGATTAACATAGTCTAATCTATTTGATTAAAATCATAACTTTGAGATCTCTCTAATTTGATTCCGAATAACAAGTATCAGGCGTAAACACAAATCAACTGCTCAAACTCAACTTTCGAATTTCTACTATATCCCTCGTATACGCCTTACTCTAGAAATAGTGGGCTCGCTGCAACTAGGGTTTCTCTTCCTCACAAAAACGTGTATCTTTTAATTATGAATAAAGTATAACCCTAGTACGTATATATAGAGACTACAATAGGAACCATATAATTAGTATAACTAAGGTTTCCTACGCAAATAAGAATTTTTAATCTAACTAGGATTAATCCTTATTTACGTAAATTATAATTTATACCACTAATAAATTATAATTGCACTCCTTGCTATACTAGGAATTATATTTCAAGTTTTATATTATTAAATGTTTATTTATCTCTTTACGTTAAGATTACAGATATCCGTATATTAAATTAAATTACTGATAATTAAATTTAATAAATTTATTTAATTCATTGAGACTTTCTACTTAACTTATTTGATATATCAGATTCATAATTCACCTGCAGGGTTTGAAAGAATCAAAACTTATAAACTTCCTTAAGGGGTATCATCAATCCCTATACGGTAACGTGAATTTCATTAATAATTAATATTCACCATACACATAATGTTATTGTTCAACCCACTGAGTTTATTGACCCACAAAAATCTCACTCTTCTACGAATCAAAATAATAAACACTACATGCACGTGTCTATTTATTATATTAGGATTAAGAGTAGAAGCACCCATAATAATTATGAGGTATTAATTGTTTTATATAGTCAATATAAAAATAATTACCTCAATACGGTCTTGTTCAATACACACAAAGTGTACTAGTGCAAGTAGTTGAAACTATATCGTTTTCCATAGTCAAGACATACCTATTAAAATTTTGTACTACAGTCATACTGATTGTGTGTCCAGTTTCATCTAAGACTGTGAACGATAAGTTTATATTCTGTAAGAATCGATGATCTAATCTTTTATGTATAAGCCGTACTCTACACACCAAATCATCTATTATATAGAATAACAGACACACATACATAATTATTAAATAAATAACGTAATAAAAATATTACTTACACAAATCCTTATTAAAATAAAATAACTAATTTATTAATAAATACTAAAACCTCTTATAGTATAAATTCTTAACAAATAACCTAAACAACTGCGCATGACAGTCGTTTGAAATCACTGGTTAGATACCATATCATGATAGTTAAAAAGTAATTTTTTTTTTTTTTGTGATTAAGTATAAAGATTCAGGATAGTAAAAAGCAATGTCAGATTTTTTTTAAAGTTAATTGTAAGAATTAAACTCTTAACTTATCTTTATTTATCATGCTTGCTCGATAGTGTTATAACACTTAATATATCTCTTTCTCTCTCTATATATATATGTTCGAGCTATATCACAGTCTGACCAATGAATGGCACTTCGTAAGAACCTTCAACCATGAAATTAAGGTTTTGTTTGATACTTTTGAAGGGAAAAGGAAAATTAACTTTCTTTGTTTGGTTTCTAATTTAAGAGGGAAGAGTAGAAAATGTCATTGCCTTATCAATTTCCTTTTCGATCTTCTTTATCTTTTAATAGATATCTTATTATTTTTCTTCTTCCATCTTTTTAATTTTAAACAAAGGAAATGTGATTATTTTGTTTAATTTTTCGATTTAGTTTCACTTGCTTCTCATTTTGTTTGCAAATCAAACAAAAAAAAAAAATTTATTTTGTTTTTATTTTTTCTTCATTTCCTTTTCTCTTTAACAAGTATGAAATAGACTGTAAGTTCTGTGTCGGGGAAGGTCCCTTTAGCAGCACCTGAATTTGCATGGTTTTGGACTCATACTAGTTATGGTCAGGTTAGATTTCTTGTATGGCAACTAGATAACATTCATGCTCTACCTAGGCCAATGGTATTACCTACTGATCTTAGACAGGTGATTTTGGGAACCACAAATCACACCACATCCATATTCCATATCACTGGGTGTTTACTGGGCAGCAATTTCTGGGCTGGACATTTTCTTTCTCAGAAAATCAGTAGTTTGGACTCAGCCTGGTGAAAAGCCTTAACTAACAGAGCCTGGGCCTCGGGCCGGGCATGATTTTATGAGGCTAGTAATAGTGTTAAGAACCCACTTAATAGAAGACTCATTAATTGTGAGAACTGGAATAAGATCACTGTAGACTCTAGGATCATTGGATAATTTTTCTTGGCCGCTAGCATTGATGTGGAAAATTTTGAAGTTTGTTGAATATTGGGGCCCGCTCTGTAATATAACAGAGGGTGGACCTGTATAGTGTCTGGGCTTTGTTTTGCTATGGTGGGCTATTTTTATCCAGGCCGGTTCGATAGCGTCAGGGTATTTTTATTGTTAAAATCATTAGGCCTTCCAACCCAACAGCTGTTAAACCCTTCATTATTTATGGCCGATAGTTGTAAAGTCATTGCGGCTCGAGTAGCCTTGCTAGCTGAGGGCTAGTCCTACTCGCCTTTAAGTGTCGGAGGTCATCCCTACTCTATAGCCCATTAACGAATGTATAAGGCTTGATAACCTTATTGCGTGGAAAAAAATGTCTATTGATTGGATTAAATAGTAAGTACTCCATGATAATTTTTATTAAATGATGACACGTGATAAGTGAATATATTTATAATTTATATTTGTGGTGTAGTGATTAAAGAAGCATTTTATCAAATTTTGATATGTGGTATTTTTTTTGCCTCACATTTTTTTTTTGTACCGAAAATTCAAATTTCAAGCGGATCTTAAATGTCTTTCCACCACACCACAAATTTAAGTTACTAATTTTTCATATACGTGTTATTATTTAATAAAAATTAACACAAAGCACACAGTACTACCTAACTACTAGATTATTTTTTTTTGTTACATAACTCTTGCCTCCGATTCTTGATGCTGTGAGACTTAGGGTCCTGACAAAATTGTGATGTAGGCTAGTTGCTTTATTTTTATTTTATTTTTGTAACAAAATTTTAGTTGCCTTATTTTTATTTTTATTTTTTGTAACAATTTTTTTTTATATCATCATCAAGTTCATGCAACCACTCTGATTTTGAGTATTTATGAATTTATTCCGAATCCGTAATCAATGTTAAATACATAGTTGCGTCAGCACATGGAATAATCAAGTGAAATTAATCAGTGTCTTTTCTCGCTGTGCCTAAAATTCAGATTTTTGGGGCCCTTGTTGAATTGGACTAAGGATTAAGCAAAAAAGTCAAATTTAAATTGTTTTTGTTTTTTTTTCCTGCTAATCTGGACTTATAAGATCAAAAAGTTGAAAATTTTAAAATTTTTTATATACGCCAAAAATACAAAGTCAAAAAGCTTAAAACTGTACCAAAAAAGTGAAATTAAACACACAAGACACCAAAGAACATTTGCATCACATTTGCGGTTCTCACATGCACCTGCCCAAAGGCCCACTATGCATTAGACAATTGTAATTAATGCCAGAACATACAAGAATAAGACAAAACAAACACAACATAGTCAATAATTATTAGTATTTTCAGAATATAAGAAACTCGAAAGCGGGAAAAGGAGATACATTATTATTCTACTCGCCTTGGTATGTTCTCAAGAACACAAAATTTCTACACGGACATTCTTGAACCTTGATTCCCACAACTTACAACATAGATTTTCTGAAATCGAAAACGCAACAACACGCTCGTACTACAAATATTATATATATATACATACATATAGAGAAACCTGATTAATTCTATAAAGAAAAACAAAAAAATTATAAACCCAAAACACCTAAATCGAATTACAGAGGTTGTTGCATTGTGACAACAAGAGGACTAGTGACGAGGTGCTTTCCATCAGACCATACTATGGAACCACTCTTGGTGATTGAGCTTCCAGGGGAGAGCTTAACTGCTACAGCCTCCACCCTCGCCAGAAAGCTCAGCTTCTGACCCACCCTCTTAAACAAGAGCTTCTCCGGCTCCACCGTCACCACGGTCCCGCTAGGTGGCCTCACGGCCACTTGATACACAGAATTTGGGTCCCCAACATTGGTCACTGTCCTAATGAAATGGGTAGACATCTTATGCTTGCTGCCGGATTGTTGGAACACGGCGGAGAGAGAAGGGTAATTCAAGTTCCCAACATGGCCGGCCTTGCGAGCCTGGCTACAATCCGGCTTCTTTCTTGTTATCACTTGAATGCTCTGGCTCGTGTAGTTTGAATTACAGAGGAAGTTCACGTAATCATCGGATTTTATGTCGTAGATTAAGCCAGGGTCCATTGCTTTCTGTGGGTGTACATGTCCTGCTCCGAAATCCATGGCAGTCGATGAATTTCCGGTGAATTCATCCACCATTGTGTCTCCCCGATTATCTACTGTATATGCAGTTGTCATTAGGGCTGATTTTATTGCTGCCGGGCTCCAATCGGGATGAGCAGCCTTTAACAGTGCCGCGAGGCCGGAAACATGAGGACAAGCCATTGAAGTGCCGGAGAGTATGTTGAATTCTGTTCGACGCTTATCGGATGGAATGCCCGATGGCCCAACTCTGTCAGGCCAGGCGGCCAGTATGTTCAATCCAGGCGCAATTATGTCGGGTTTAAGAATTTCTGGCGACTCCGGATTGGGTCCGCGGGACGAAAATGAAGCCAAAACAGGGGCGGGCCGGACATTGAGCCGAGTCCCTTTGAATATTATGGTCGCCGTTGGTTTTGACCGGGACTTTGAAGCCCCTGTGATGTACTTTCTTATCTCGTCACCGGCTGATGCGCCGACGGCGGTGGCGGGCAAGACATGGCAGTCGGCGACTAAGCCTTCGCCGTCAAACAAACTGTTGGCTACTATCATTCCGACACCACCGGCCTTTCGAACTACTTCGCCTTTTCCAGCTCTTGAGTTGATACCTCTGTCGCACAAGACAATTTTGCCTTTGACAAATTTGGGGTCTAATGAGCCTTCCAAACACAGCGATGAAGAGTAACCGTCACCGCCTTTATTTCCGGCGTATATTAGCGGGTACAGACGGCCAGGGGCTAAACCTGGGCCACCGTACACACTTACGCCGGGGATAATTTTTCCGTTTCCGAGCTTGACATTTGCGGGGAAGTCCCGATCGATTGTTCCAGCGCCGACGGTGGTGATCCAGGGCGCGACGTTTGTGACGGTGAGGCCGCCGGGGCCGCCGTTTCCGGCGGAGGTGGAGACGAAAACGCCAGCGTCGGAAGCTCCGAATGCGGCGATGGCAATGGTATCTAGGTAGTACGGGACGACTACGCCGCCGACGCTGAATGATACGACATCTACTCCGTCGGCCACGGCGGCGTCGAACGCTGCCAGGATGTCGGAGTCGTAGCATCCGGCGTTCCAGCAAGCCTTGTAGGCGGCTATCCGGGCCTTAGGAGCCATCCCGGCGGCGATGCCGCGCGCGTAGCCGAGAGTAGACGCCGGAAACACGTATCGCCCAGCTGTGATCGAAGCCGTGTGGGTGCCGTGGCCGTCGGAGTCCCTTGGTGACCGGTACTCCGTGGTCTCGTTCATCTTTCCATTGTTGGCCTCGTATCCATCACAGAAAAACCTCGCTCCTATCAACTTCCGATTACACGAGCTCGCCGGAAAATTCTTACCGGCAACGCACTTTCCTTTCCACTTCGCCGGGACGGGCCCAATGTCTCGATCGTGGAAGCTCTGCCTTTCGGGCCAGATCCCAGTATCGATGACTCCGATAACCAGATCCGACCCGAAATCGGATTCCTTCAACAGTCCGGCACTGTCCCTGGATTTTAGCCCCAGAAACGCCGGTGACCTTGTGGTATGAACTTGCCGGACTAGTTCCGGAATCACACCTACTATGCCAGAAAGAGTTTTAAGCTTTTGGGCCTCCAAAGGTGAGAGCTTTGCAGAGAAGCCGTGGAAAACAGTCTCGTAAGTGTGGATGATACGACTAGTCTCGCCGGCACCTGACAACTGCTCGTCAGCTGCGGCGGCGGCGGTAGTGGTGGGAGAGAGAGATCTGAGAGAGGATTCGTACCAGTGCTTGTGTGTGGAAAAGACGGAAGGTTTGGCATCGTGTTGGACACGAACTATGAAGGTCTTTTGCTGCCCAGCAAAAGTTGAGTCCAGAACAAGAACTAGTATGAAGAAAGAGAGTAGAAGAGTCGCCATTAGAGTGGCCAATTCCACCTTGCTCAGCCAGTGGGTTGTGGGTACATATATATATATATGCAGAGACCAAGAGAGAGAGAGAGAGAGAGAGGTGGGGTGTAATAATAGTAGTATGTGTGGCTGATGCGGTTAAGTGGGTACAGTGGTAGCGATGAGAGGAGTACAGTTGGGGGCCACAGAGAGTGATGTGTTCGTATGTGAAGGAAAGGGGTTTCTACTGCAAACATGCAAGCAATAGAGTAGTTTGGCAAATTTTTTTTTTTTTTTTATTAACCACGGTATTTCAAACCTAAAACGTTTAATGTCCAGACTAATTTGTGATTTACGCCAACCGTACTCTTAGTTAATACGTGAGAGATAAATTACGAATGTACAATGCAGCAGTCAGGTATTGAACTCGAAATCTCTGAAGAGTAATCTTGCATTCTTGAAACTCGCCCTTTACCACTGAAACATATGCCCGGAGGCAAGTAGTTTGGCATTTTTGCTTCCTTTCTGTCTTGAAAATGGCATTTTGTCTAATTTCGAACTGGAAAGAAAAAAGAAAGAAAAGAAAGGGAAAGGAGTGGGAGAAAAATTGTATGAAATAGTATTTGAATTTTTTTTTTTGTTCGAAAAAGTTCCATTTATATCATCAAACTTCTTTTGGTACCGAATTTTCAGTTCCTATATCTAGCAGCAAGTTGGAAAATGATGGCATGTAATTGTGACATTGACTGTGATTTGAGTATTTCTTTAAATTGACTAGAATTGATGCTTCTAAAATCATGGAATCTGTTACACCATAAAATAGACTTGCATATGTATGTACAGCTAGATTTGGCAAGTTGCCATTCTCAAATATACACACTCTTAGTTACTACTTTTTATTGCAAATAATTCAATCAATTCTACACAATTTAGTGGCAAAATTAAATTAACATATGATAACTGTCTTGGTATAATATTAATTTGTGACTTGGATGTGGTGACTTCAAGCACTATCTTCGGAGTGTCTTCAACAAAATTATTAGATACGTGTGTTGTACATAAATTTATTTCTCAATCTTATTTTGGAGAGTTATTAATGTACCTTTGCAAGTATTGAAGTTTCTTCCAATGAAGCTGACACCATTACCTCTAGGGCCGTTCAACATAATTTGAGGCCTTAAGCGATGATTTTAAATGAAGTTTTTTATATTTTTTAAAATTATTTTATTTTGTAAGCAATTTTTTTTTAAAGCTAACTAGTGTGCTAATTTTTTGACCATTTTTTATATAAGTCAATTTTCTCATTTAGACCAAGACCTCTTTTTCAAAATATAAAAATTGTAAAAACTACATAGTATAGCCTACCAAAAAAATCTGATTAGCATGTAATCTACGTGGAATCGTTTCGAGAATTTTCCCGAAAACAAGGAGCCTTTGAATCAGCAAAAAAAACTTTTTGTACGTACACGCCTTTCTTTTTGTCTAGGGTTTCTCTTCCTCACAAAATCGTGTATCTCTCAATTTTTAGAGTGTGTTAGCAGCTCTTAGAGCGCGTATATATATAGGTTACAACAGGGAGATTAGTATAATTATCCTACGCAAATAAGGACTCCTAATTTGTCTTTATTTACGTAAATTATAATTTACCACTAAGGAATTATAATTTTGCACTCCCTTTATACTAGAAATTAGATTCGAGCTCCATATTATTTTTTTTTCTCCCCAAAAGATTAAGATACCCGTCTATTAAATTAAATTATGCTATTAAATTTAAAATTATTTAATTTTTGCACTTAACTTATTTGATTTCGGATTCATAATCCACCTGCAGGGTTTGACACAAAACTTATAAGCATCCTAGGGGGTATCATCAAATCCTATACGGGGATGTACACATGCATTTATTTAACGTAATGTATTGTCCAACTCACTGAGTTTATTGACCCTTAAAGAATCTCACTCTTCTATGAATCAAAACAATAAATACTACATGCACGTGTCTATTTATTATATTAGGATTAAGAGCATAAGTCATAGTAAATATGAGGTATTAATTGTTTTATATAGTGTATAAAAACAAAACACGGTCCTGTTCAAAAGTGTACTAGTACAAGGAGTTGGAACTATACCATTCCCCACAGTCAAGACAGACCTATTAAAATTTGTACTACAGTTACTTTGTCCATTTCCATAAGACTGCGAACGATTAACTTATATTCCAACCGATGAATCTTCGTGTGTAAGCATATACACACCAAAAACTATATAGAATAAGAGACACACATGCATAATCATTAAATAAATAACGCAATGCAAACATTTCTCACACAGATTCTCATTAAAATGGAATAACTAATTTATTAATAAATACTAAAGTCACTTCACAAAGCATGTCTTTTAGCAATTTTTTTTTTAAGTTAACTAGTGTGCTAATTTTTTGACCATTTTTTATAAGAGTCAATTTTCTCATTTAGACCAAGACCTCTTTTTCAAACTATAAAAATTGTGAAAACTACATAGAGCCTTAAAACTATATAAGGTTTTCAAATTTTTGGAGCCTTCGAAAAAAAAATTTTGTACAGTTCTTTTTGTTAGGCCAATATTTTTTTAAGTTAACTAAGGGAGTTTATTTTATGCCTTTTTGTTTTTTTTTTATGAATCTCCTTTTCTCACTTAGATTGAGGCATTTTTTTTTCTAAAAAAGAAGGGGAAATACTATACGTAAATTATTTTTGCACCTACTTTCTTACCCACTAGACACAAGTGAATAGGGTGCACATGCATTTATTAATATATGTCCGACATGCATTGTGTCTGGCTTAATTAGTAAATACGGGGATGACAAAAGAAAGGTATGTAATAAGTACGAGTTTAATTTGATTTTTTTTTTTTATAAATACGGTAACAAAATTCAGCATAAAAATATGAGAACGTTAAAAATACGAATTTGTTATTATCTAGGTATTATACGAACATTAGTTAAAAAGTCCAAACAAAAAATACAATAACATTTATAAACAATTTATTCTTATATATATTAACATGTAGTATTTTTGTCCCGCATATGTTATTTTTTTAAATAATATTATTAACAAACAGCTAAATTAAGTGGTAGATAATAAATTTTATTTTATTATTTTATTATTTCAATAATTGATATAAGAATGCGTTAATTTATATTTGTAATGTTTAATTTAATAGTTAGAGTATTAATAATAAGTTATAGAAAAGTAAGTTTAATAATTTAAATATTTCAAGTATTAGAAAAATATTATATATTCTAAGTACTATTATAATTATATATTAAGTATATAATTAATAATATGCCATGTTTATATTAGATCATATATAATTTTTAATTAATTTTTTTTCAAAAGTATAATACATAAAACATTTAATACGTGTATTATACTATTCAGCTAAAAAAGCCAGTATTTTTAATTAGATTTTAGATCTGGACGCAAAACAAAATTTTTTTACATTTATACATACCTATGGATATTATACATGAATAGTATAACTATTTATTAACTATGGTGTTTGGTGCATAAGAAAATAGGTGAGAAAATGGTTTGTATATAGCATTGTTCAAAAACAAGATGTGAAAACTATTTAGGATTTTGACTATAGCATGTAATGTTTTAAAATTTGTGGGAGCTTAAAATATTTTTTACTTGGATAGTGTACTAATTCTTTATTAAGCAAAAGTTTTTTTTTTCTTTTGAAGTTTAATAGTGCACTATATTTTGGACTCTCTTTTTTTAAAAGATAGTATTTTTTTTTTTGTTATTTGGGCTTGGGCCTTTTTTAAACAAAAAAAAAATGTAAAAATTATGTAGGGCCTTTTTAGGATCTAAAAAATTTGAGGTATTAAAAAATTGGATTCCTTTTTTTTTAATAACTAACTTTCTTTTATTTGGACCAGGGCCTTTAATAAAAAAAAATACAAAAATTATATAAAAAATTATTAAATTTTAAAAAATTGAGGGTCTTAAATAATTGAGAGCTCTGGATGGCTTTGTTGGTCTAATAGAAGAGCCGGCTCGGATTGCCTCCTGGTTTAAGAATGCTTGTGCCTGGAAACAGAGGGCCCTCTACTTCTATATTTTCAGTTATAAGCATGACAAAGTTCATATATCCTTCGCATCTCTCTTTCTTTCTGAATAAGCGTCATCACTTTGCTGCCTAGGGTTCTATCCCCTTGCCCCAATACACCGCCTCTCTTTTTAGTCCAATAAACTAAAACCCAAAGTCATTGCAAAAGCAAGATATTCAAATGAATTAAAAGAGTAGCAATAAGTTAACTTTCAATTTTACAAGGTGTAGTATGTTCTGCATGTATACCATCGATTGTTGTCATTTCAGAAGCGACAATGTCGGGTGGGTCATGCTTTACAATAAACAAGTCCATGCTGCAATCATGATTATCTTCATTTTGAATTCACATCAAGCGGATCTCAACCAAACTTATTGAAGATGTATTTGTGATCCTATACATGACTTTGAACTTGAAAGAAAATAATCTCAAGGAGTAGCCAGCGGAGATCGAGAGACAGCTATAAATTTAGACATTTTAAGTTTGAAACTTAAAAACTCCTCTTAGGATCATATCGTAAAACTTTTAGTATTAACGTGAATAGTCTGTACTTGACTAGATCAAATAAGGAATTAATCGAGTCCTCCATAAGGAATTAATGGACTGTTCTAATTCCTCAACTGTCCTTCCCTCTGCTAGTGACCGTAATAGCTTGTTTAAAACTTAGGTGAAGAAAAAGAAGGAATATAAAAAAAATAAAAATAAAATAAAAGAAAAAAAAAGAAAAAGATAGATAGTGATTTAAATTTTTTTTTCTTTTCATTTTTCTTTTTCTCTTAAGTAGAATCAAATGAAAGAAAGAAACTGAGGGAAAAAAATTCCTCCTCTCCCCTCCCGTCCAGCAAGTTCCAAATGGGCTGTAAAAGTTAACAGTAAGCACATTTTCTTCTTAGACTAGAAGGGAAGAGGTCAAAAAAGGCATTGGTTAGATAACAAAGTTAAGGGACATGAGGTCCCATGAACCAGTGACATAAAGTTAAAAAAAAATGGGTTACAGAAGAAGAGGACTAAGGACGAAGGTGTGGTTATGTAATTATTAGGAGTCTCATTATGACTAATAAAGATAGAGCAATAGAGGGTATGGGCCTTCTTTGGTGCGGCTTTCAATCACAGCCAACTTTCATATTTGGCTAAACCTTTTCCTTTTTAACATGTTCTTATCTCCTTACCGAGCTTTCCAAAGGAAAGTTGTTCAAACTTTAAACATCTTTGTATGGAAAAGGTTTGGGGTTTATGGAGAAGGTTCTTGCATGTGTTATGTTGGTGGGTTCATACTGGTCCACTTATAGTATTCTTTGAAAATTAATGTCTAATCTCTACTAACTTTCACTAATCCCTATGTTTTGGAAAGTGATGGCAAAATGGCATAAGAAGAAAAAGAATTATCACTTGAGATTGTTGCACTTTGCTTTACTAAAGAGATCTACAGCAAATGAAATCAAAAGCTGCATTTCAGAAAAGGAAAAGAATTTGAGAAAGTGCCACATCCAGACAAGGAAAGAAAACCAGGAGCTGTGAACTTAGCCCATGAACAAGTGTATTATTCCTAGAACAAGAACACAAGAATACAAGGAGAAACTAAAGCTATGTTTGGTTGCAGTTTCAATTTTAATTTTTTTTTTGGTATTCTCGGAATCAAAAAATTTGAGAACATTTCGTTTTTCTTGTTCTTGAAAACAAAAAAAATGAGATCATTGAAAACAATATCGTTTTCATATCGTTTTTATTTTCAAAGAAATACGGTTCCGAAAACTCATAAAACACATTTTTAATGGTTCTTAAAACTGGAGTGTTTTCTGAAAAATTTCTCGAAAACAAGTTTTGGAACCGCCTTACCATATACGATTTCAACGGAAACAGTTTTCAGAACTCATTTACCCAACGCAGTTTCGTTGAATTTTAGAAAACAAAAGCAGAAAACAGAAATTAGAACCATAACCAAACGGAGCCTAATTTTCCAAATAAAAACTTCATTATTTCATTAGAAGCCAATTAGAGCAAAGTTTACATCTTATTTATAGTGAAAACTATTAGATTAACATAAATAAAGGAAATAAAAAATTACTAATAACGACAAATTTGAGTTACGCCCCAATCTAACAACTGGGCGCTTAAGGACATATTCTGTAAAAGTCTAGACAAAATTATAATTTTCTATAATGCTAAAACAAAAGTTTTTTAAAACATAAATTTCAAAACTTAAACAATTGAGTTTGCATGAAATCCAATAAGGTTCATATTCTACTATAGATCTTGATTTCAGACCACTAAATTTGACGAAAATCTAAGATCATCAACTGCAAAATGCATTGTCAAATTTAGACTCAATTTTTCTCCAACTGAGCTTTAGTTTTTTTCTTCGGTTCAACGGTCCAAAATTTCTGGGTCAGATTGCACACAATTTGACTAATTTCCTGTCCATCTAATAAAAGGTAGGCCAACTAGGGCATTTACAAAAGTTAGAGTATTTTGGGTTACCTGCAATGCAAAAATCTGATGTGCTTATCTGTGTGTGTGTGTATATGTTTTTACCAAGACAGTATATATGTATTTATATATATATATATATATAAGTGTATGTTATGTAAGCGTGGTGTATATATGTAGTTGCCCGATATTTCATGGATTGCTTATATACTGGCTATTTGTCTGATACAATTACGCTCCAAAATTGGTCACTTTGCCTAACTATATGTTACTTCAGAAGGTTTCGCCAAATCCTTGAAGTGTATTCATGGATTTCTAATATAATTGCCGAGTTAGATTATAAATTAAAAAAAAAAGGGACTGAACCACTTCTTCCCAAATCTTATAAAAATATATATACATACACACACACTCATAAAAATCTGCTTCCATGAGATAATTTGTTTAGAGGCAACAAGGAATATATGAGTTTTACTCTTAGAGCTTAATGGACTTTTTCTGTATTTAAATATACTGTTTTCTTCATGGACAGAGGGGCCCAGGGGAGGCTGGCGACCTCGGATCTTCAAAGGGAACCACTGATGTTGAAGACTAGGAAACAGAGAGAGACCTGTGCAGCAGCTGCTGGGTTCATACCCAGTTGATGGAAGCACCACCCGTAGCTGCCAGACCTTTGAGAAGGCCGGCCACCTATCAAAGTTGACGAAGAATTTTTTTCAACTAGCCGTTCTCGGGTCATTGCCGACCACGCGTCGTCACCGACCACTGTTTGTCAAGGTCGGTGGCTGCTAACCTTGACAATAGGTGCTCTCTCTCCCTTATAAATAAAGAGTTGAAGTGAGGGAGAAAATCAAGTAAGCTCAAGTAAGAATAAGACAGAATAAGCAAGAGTTAGAGGGTTTTTTTATGGTGCGAGTTGTAGTTCAGTTGACAGAGCTGTTATTCCTCCTCCTCTGTTTTTTTTCCCTCTCTATATACAGTGAAATTCTTTCTCCAATTCGTTGGTGTGTGTGTATTTGATTTTTAACACAACAAGTGATATCAAAGCAACGTTTGAGTCGCCGGAGTAATTTTGTCCAGAAATCAAGTTTGTCAAAATTATGTTTCGATCACATTAATGTGTTCGTCTCGTTGATACGAGTTCAACGGCACAAACTGCATTGAAAACAGAGCTAAAATGAGTCTGTACGAGCCGATCAAAGTTCTGTTCCAGCAAGTCAACACCGACAACATTACCGATGTCGGGAAAGACGAGCTGACGTCATCATTAACGTCAACAGTCTAGTCAATTGCCACATCATCAGTCTAGTTAACTACCACGTTATTGCCTAGTCAGCTGCCACGACATCGCCCAGTCAGCTACTATGTCAGCGCCTAGCCAACTGCCACATCATTAGCAGTTGACACGTCATCAAAATTTCTAAAAATTATAATTTGGCCCCAAAAGTTTTTAAAAATTACAATTCGACTCCAGAACTTTTTGAAAATTATCGTTTGACCCCTAAAAATTTAAAATTTTTAGTTAAGCCCTTCTTGAGGTTTTTCACCATTTCGGACGCAACCGTGCACTATGTTTTGGTAATTCTACTTTTATAGTGCTATACAAGCCAATTAAAGAGTAAATTTATGGAGGAGCCATCAACATCAACCTCAGGAGCTATGATCATGCTCACCTCTTCCAACTACACCATTTGGCGGCCTCGAATCGAGGACTATTTGAATTGTCGATATTCATTTGATCCCTTGGATGAAGTGGGGTGAAATTGACGGACACAACGGAAGCTAAGTAGAGAAGGAAGAACAAGAAAACTATCGGTCTAATTAGACAATAGATCGATTATAGCATATTCCACCATGTTGCCCAAGAGACAGACACATATACTCTTTAGACGAAGTTAGAGAATATGTTTTGAAGTCAAAACCACTCGAAACAAAGCTCTCTTGATGAAGCGTTTTGTCAACTTGAAGTTAAAGAGCAGTACGTCAATTGCTGAGCATACTAGTCAGTTCCAAAACTATGTGAACCAGCTTGTAGCTATGGAACTGTCGTGCAACGATGAAGAGCAAACTCTCTTACTTCTCAGCTCTCTACCAGACAGTTGGAAAATGTTGGTGGTATCCCTTAATAACTCGGCTCCAAATGACAACTTCACCATGGCGATGGTCAAGGATGCCTTATTCAATAAAGAAGTCAGACGGAAGTAAGCTGGCATGGAGCAATCATTTGCCCTTGCTATAAAAAGCAGAGGAAGGCCTCAGGAAGATAACATAGGCCAAGGTAGAGGCCGAGGCAGAGGCAGAGACAAAAGCAGAAGTAGAGGAAGGTCACAGGATCCAGTCAGATTTAATGACGGACATGACAAGTTTACCTGCTATCATTGTGGCATTTAAGGTCACATGAAGAACGACTGACGTAAATTAAAAAGGGAGCAAGATTAAGGCAATCACCAGCACGACAAAGAAGATGGTGACACCCTAGTCACCATTAAGGGAGATGTCACAGTACTCTCCGTGGAAAAAGAGATGTGCCTCCACATTGCCAGCCAGGATTCTAAATGGGTGGTAGACACAGTAGTCTCCTACCACGCCACTCCCCACAATGAGTTTTTTGTGACGTATAAAGCTAGAGACTTTGGTACTGTGAGAATGGGGAATACCAATTCATCAAAGATTGTGAGAATTGGTGATGTTTGAATCCAGACAAACAATGGTTGCATGATGGTGTTGAAGGAGGTCAGACACATGCCCGACCTCCGACTCAATCTTATTTATGGGATAGCCATTGATTAACAAAGTTATGACAACCACTTCAGTAATGGCACTTGGAAGCTGTCAAAAGGTGACTTGGTTGTCTCCTGGGGGCATATTTGTGGCATATTATACAGAACCCATGTGAAGGTGTGTTTAGACAGTCTCAATGCAGTTGAAAACTAGGTGTCACCAAATCTATGGCACAAGAGACTCGGTCACATGGGAGAGAAAGGGTTATTCACGCTGGTAAAGAAGGCTCTCGTTCCAGCAAACAAGGAGATTGCATTGAACCCCTATGAGCATTGCCTGTTTGGCAAGCAACATTGAGTCTCGTTCAGTTCCTCCACACGAAGAAGATCAGAGTTATTGAATCTGGTACACTCTGATGTTTACGATCTCATTGAAGAGGAGTCATTGGGCAGTAACAGGTATTTTGTTACCTTTATAGATAATGCTTCATGGAAGGTGTGGGTGTATTTTTTGAAGACCAATGTGTTGGCCCAAGAAGGCAACCTGAGAGGGGGGTGAATTGAGTTTTATAGAATTTACATCAAGAATTGCAACTAAAAACAATTTATGTATTTTAACAACAATTAATCAAAGTATATATATCAAGCATGTGAAGTATATATCAATGAATATATTTATGCAAGCATGTATAGTAAGCAAATAAGCAAAACAGAGGCAAAAGAGAAGAGCACCAGATTTATAGAGGTTCGGTCAACCTTGCCTACGTTCTCTCTTCTTCGATCTTTTCGAAGGAATTCCACTATGTAACATTCTTTACATAGCTACTGGTTTTGCCAGAAGTGCCCAGCTCACTCTTACAAAAGCTTATTCCCAAGCTTTCAAAACCCAAGAGATTTTGTCAAAGCTTCTCTCAAACTTACAAGTGATTTTGTCAAAACTTTACTCAAACTTATAAGTGTTTTTACCCAAGAACACTCAAATTTACAGGTTTACAAACTCACGCAAGTGAAATGAATAAAATTTATATAATGGGTAACTCTCCTAATGAGTATATGAACAAATAAAACTCAATGAACAACCTTAAACACTCAGCAGAAATATGTGGTAGTGAGGCACAGGAAATTTTCAGCTTGAAACTCTTGATATCAATGGTATATTCACTCCAATCATCAGTATTGAAGCTGTATGTATCTTATATTTAAATATATGGATCGATTCTAGCCGTTGGAGAAGTATGAGAGAAGTTTTGGTTGCATATTTGCCCATACCGTCTGTCAAAAATATAGCCGTTACTATCTGGGGGTCAACTCTTTTTACAATGAGTCGACTCTTTTTGCATTTTAGCAGATTTTTTCAAGGCACTGTCCAAATGAGTTGACTCTTTTGCTCTAGGAGTCGACTTTTTTAAGCAGTCTTCAGAATTTTTGTTATCTGCTGAAATGAATCAACTCTTTTGAGTTTCTAGTAGAATTCCAAGGCTTTGTTCGAAAGAGTCAACTATTTTACAGCAGGGGTTGACTCTTTTAAGCAGAAAATATGTTTTTACAATATTTCTTCATTCTTCTCCAAAATCTCCAATCTTTTCAAGGATCATCCAAATGAGCTTTTTAAAGCTTGCAAATACTTCTTCAAGGCTTGATGACTCCAAGAACATCTTCAATCCATTCTAGATGAATTATCTTTATTTTAATTACTTGTAGAGCTCTTCCATCATCAATGCTTCAACCATTTAACCAAGTCTTCATCATGATCTTCAAGAGAGCTTCCAAGACTTAAAATCTCCATTTCTTCAACTAATTTTCTATTCTTCTTTGAACATCTTCATTTCTAGATTTATTCTAGAATTCTTCAATCAATATAACTTCTTCATAGACTTCAACAATTCTTCCAAGAAAACTTTCCAAGTCTTGTGATTTCTTTCATACCTTCAAGACATCTTCGAATTTTACAAGAAAGCTTCCATGTCTTTGAGTCGGTCTCTTTTTCTTCTATTCTTGCAAGATATCTTCAAGTCTTTAAAGTCTCCAATATTTTCAATCAAAACTTTGAGCATTTTCATTCTTCTTCCTTGATATCCATCATCTTGAAATATTTTCATTCTCTTATAAGATCACCATTGTTGAATGTGTCATCTCATCAAGCTTTTCATTCTTCATTCTAATCTTTGCATCATGAATCCTCCATTTTGATAAGCTTCAAGTCAAGATCTATTTAATAACTACTCTGCACACTAAGTAGAATTATTAGATCATTAAATTACGTTTTGTTATCATCAAAATCAAGGCATTAACTCAACACAAGGATCAGGTACTCGAGTACTTCAAGATCTTCCATTCCATGGTGGAAAAGGAAACTGGCAAGAAGTTGAAGTGCCTCTAGACAGACAATTAAGGCGAGTACACATCCAACGAGTTCAAGGCATACTGCTCAGAACGTGATATTCGCCATGAGAAGACAGTCCCACGCACCCCACAGCACAATGGAGTAGCCGAAAGGATGAACCGGACCATTATGAAAAGAACCTGGTATATGCTTAGTATGGCTGATCTGCCAAAGTCATTCTGGGGTAAAGTTGTTCGTGCTACTTGCTATTTGATCAATAGATCACCATCAGTGCCGTTGAAGTTTGAAATTCCAGTAATGGCAAGAAAGATGTCTCATACTCTCACCTGAGAGTGTTTGGGTGCAAGGCTTTTGCACACATATCCAAGGAGTAGAGATAAAAGCTCAACATAAAGTCCATTCCATGCATCTTCATTGGTTATAGAGATGAAGAATGTGGATACAGACTGTGGGATCCAACAACAAAGAATGTCATCAGAAGTAAGGACACTGTGTTCCAAGACAACCAGTTTTATGAGGAACCAACTAAGTTCAGTGGCTCCAGTTCCTGTGTTCCTGACATGATTTCAAATCTAACACTAGTCCAACTCACCACAGATACTGAAATGCAGGAGACAATTCCAGAAGATGATGAAGAAGAAGATAGTGTTAAGCAGGGGGAGCAGTAACCCTCTCCACCAGAAGAAAAAGAACTTCCATAGCCAATTGGCGAAGTACCTCCCCAAATTGACGAGCCTCAGCCAAGGAGATCTGTAAGAGGTCATGTCCTAATTCTATCAATCAGATATTTGAAATTAGACTACATCATGCTCATTGATGAGGGGAGCTAGAGGATTGATCTGGTACAGCTTCCTAAAGGAAGAAAAGCCTTGAAAAACAAGTGGGTTTTCAAACTGAAGAAAGATGAAAGTGAAAAGCTAGTCAGGCACAAGGCTCGATTGGTTGTCAAAGGATTCCAACAGAAGAAAGGAGTTGACTTTGACGAAATTTTCTCACCGATAGTGAAGATGACCTCAATTCGAGTTATACTTGGATTGGTAGCCAGCCTAAATTTGAAGCTTGAACAGATGGATGTCAAGACAGCTTTTCTCCATAGAGATTTAAATGAAGAGATCTACATGGACAGCTAGAAGGGTTTGAAGCTCCCGGGAAAGAACACTTGGTCTGCAAGTTGAAGAAGAGTCTCTACGGCCTAAAGCAAGTGTCGAGACAATGGTACAAGAAGTTTGACTCATTCATGGTGGGTCATGGGCACAAGAGGACTGCTGCAGACCAGTGCGTATACATTCAGAGATTCTCAGATGGTAGCTTTATGACACTCCTTCTCTATGTTAATGACATGCTGATCATTGTACAGGATGCTACCAAGATTAGCAAGCTGAAGAAAGAGTTTTCTTAATCCTTTGATATGAAGGACTTAGGCCCTGCTCAGCAGATTTTGGGCAGACAAATTGTTCGTAATAAGCAAGCCAAGAAATTATGGCTATCACAAGAAAATTACATTGAACAGGTGATCAGAAGGTTCAACATAGGAAATGCCAAACCAGTCAATACTCCACTGTCTAATCACTTCAAGCTGAGCAAGAGTTCATGCCCCTCCTCAAAGACTGAGATGGAAGAAATGGTAACAGTATCCTACTATGTAGCAGTAGACAGTCTGATGTATGCAATGGTGTGTACAAGGCCAGATATTGCTCATATTGTAGGCATTGTGAGTAGATTTCTCTCCAACTCGAGAAAGGAGCATTGGGAAGTAATCAAATGGATTCTCAAGTACCTAAAGGGTATATCAAAGCTATACTTGTGTTTTAGGAAGCTGAACCAGTCTTGGAAGGTTATACAGATTCAGATATGGCGGGTGATCTTGATGGTAGGAAATCTACATCAGGATTCCTTTACACCTACGCAGGAGGAGTTGTATCATGGCAGTTCAAACTATAGAAGTGTGTGGCTTTATTTACAATGGAGGCAGAATATATCACTGCAGCAAAAGCTGGAAAAGAAATGTTATGGGTAAAGTGGTTTTTCCAAGAACTGGGAATCAAGCAGAAGGAATACGAGTATATTGTGACAGTCAGAGTGTTCTAGATTTGAGCAAACCATTCCCGAACAAAGTATATTGACATTCGCTATCATTGGATACACGATGTGATAGATTAACAATTGTTGAAGCAGCAGAAGATTCACACAAAAGAGAATCCAGAAGATATGTTAACAAAGGTGGTTACTCGTGAGAAACATAGAGACATAGCCAGAATAGACGCCAACTAAAGGACGTCAGATTACGTTCTCCTCCAATGGATATAAAGGGTGAGAATTGTTGGGCTCATACCCAGTTGACGGAAGACACCACCCGCTAGCTGCCGGACCTTCGAGAAGGTCGGCCACCTACCAAAGTTGATGAAGAATTTTTTTGACTAACCGCCCACGCGTCGTCGCCGACCACTGTTTGTGAAGGTTGGTGACTGCCAACCTTGACAATCGATGCTTTCCCTTCCCTATAAATAAAGTGTTGAGGTGATGGAGAAAATCAAGCAAGCTAAAGCAAGAGTTTGAGGAGTTTTTTTGTGGTGAGAGTTGTAGTTGAGTTGAGTGAGTTGTGACTCGTCCTCCTCCTCTGTTTTTTTCCCTTTCTAAAATTTTTTCTCCAATTCATTTGTGTGTGTATTTGATTTCTGGCACAACAACAGTCAAATACAAAACAAATAAATGAGATGGATAAGGGTTAGCGGTCTGAAATTGGTATGTAAGTATGTTTGTGTGTGTGTATATATATATAGAGGGAGAGAGAGAGAGTGTGTGTGTGTGGCATTTGCAGGGAGATAAGCAGCAAGGTCTTCTTGCCCAAATGCATAACATGTTGTGTAAAGCTCTGCAAATGTGAGGGGTTTGAAGGTTTTTACGACTTGGACTTCATGAACAGTATGTACTATACTACTTCCCAAAAACCTCCCACTTCAGGATTAATACATGAGGTTTAATCCTTTGCGAAAGAGTTTACACCAAGAGCTCTGACCAACTTGGTTAGGCCAATTAGTTAGCTCTGATTTTTCTTTTTCAATGGTGAGAAAATGAGGAAAATATTATCAAAACAGTAGCTTCTTTACTTGTAGAGACTCACATGGCATGTTCCCTCGGCATGTGCCTGTGTAATCTAGGGGTTTCGGCCGCTCTCTAGTAGCCAAAAAAAAAATTGAAAATTGCAGCAGAACAACTAATAGCTAGCTTTGGCAATAAGGGTATGTAAATAAAATCAACCAAAATTTTCTTTACCCTACTTTTGAATTTACCAGCACAAAAGAAAGATTAGGTTTGACAACGAGTTTAAATATAAAAATAACAAAAAACACTTGGAACCTATGCTCTGCAATAGATTGACCTGTTTCATAGAGAACTTTCTGCTGGGACATGATCTAGTCAATTTTATAAAGCTTTTGACCTCCATAATCAGACCATCGTCCTTTTCTTCTTCTTCTTCTTCGCAACTGTCTGATTCTCTGAGCCTCCAACTCCAACTCTAACTTAAACTCCTTACAACTCTTCCCCATATGCCATGCAACCCTACAATCCACGCAAAAGAGTTTGCAGCAGTTGGGGCAAGCCAAAATCTTGAACTCTTTCTTATCATTCACAAACCTTTTCTCGCACCCTTCGAAAGGGCAGCGAATAAAAACCGGCAAGGCAAGAACTTGAGCCTCTGTAATGGCGTCAAACCATCTCCGATAAACTTCTTTTGGGACGAAAGGGCGACAATCAGCTGCTTTGAATTCCACTTTACAATTGGATTCTGGGCACTTCACCTTCGCAATATCTTCTTGGATTCTCTCCCCAATATACACCCCAATGCAGTCTCTGCAAAACGAGTGGGCGCAATTGTTGCTTTGGACTATCGCTTCATAGGGGATAGCGTTCTTGCAGATCACACAAAGAGTAATCGAAGACTCGCCATGTTCGTAAATTCCGCGTGAGATTTCGTATAAAAAACTGCAAGAAGATTTGTCCTCGCCTTTCTTCTTCAAATCTTGGGTTGAAGACGAGGAAGCGAAGCCTTGTTGGAATTGCAACTCTTTCATATCTTTCGTAGTTACTGATAAAAGAAGAGCTTGTTGCAATTCTATATCTTCTTCATCTGATATGCCACCTCCATTTTTCTCTGCAATTTTTTCTTCAATTTCTGCTGTGTCTTCTTCTTCTGCGATGTCCAACAAGCATAGAAATTGGCCCTCAGAGAATATAGGAATGTATTTTTTCTTCTTCGATGCCGCCATTGTAGAGACCTTGTATGATAGAAATTGTTGAAGAATAATTACTTTATATATATCGGTTGAAAAATTACCAATTTTGTAGGTTTCCTTCTTCCTCAAGCAATCTAAATCACAAAAGGAAGTTTCCTAATTCAGTTGGGTTTCTTTCCCTCATAAATTAGTTTCCTATTGTTTAGAATTACTTGTTATATTGAAGACTACATCAATTAGGGTACTAATTTTTATGTGATTGGTCGAAAAAATATTTGAGCAATTATAATCAAATAAAAGGAAGGATGGAAGCATTGGCCAGAGATGATTTTCATTAGATACAAAAAAATATATTTTTGGGGCACATCTAAGGACTAACCCCTCTCCTCTTATTTATATATATTCTTTCTGATATCTTTAGGTTTGTGGACATCCATGAGACGGTGTCCATTTCGATCCGCACCCATAACAAAATTGGCACCCACACCTGTGACAAAAGAAAAAACACACAGAAATTAATTTGGAAATTTTAATTACTGATGATAAAAATAGAATTTATCCAGAAAATTGTATTTTTTTTTTATGACGGGATGTTTGGCTAGCTTGTACACATCAGAACTCATCCCGAAACTGATTATTCTTAATCCCACACAAATCGAATAATTATCTGATCAAAGACTTCTAAAAGGGCTCCAAGGAGTTGATAGGTCGTGAAGTCTTGCTTGTACAAACAATGGACTGAAAGGTAAGCAAGTAGAAGTTACTTGCAAGAAAAATGTAAACAGCCATCAAGCTTTTCGACGTAGAACTTGCAATTGGGACATCTCCTCCATTTCTTGATCTTAGCAAGCTCCATCTCCATGATATCTTCCCTCTCCCTCTCACCCTTTCTCAGCCTCTGTAACTCCCTGCACTCTATCCCACCATGCCATGAAACCTTGCACTGAGCACAGAACAGTCTTCTGCAATTCGGGCACTCGGACGAAGTCACAGCCTCCCCTCCATCGTCTACTAAGATTGCTGAACAGTCCTTAAAAGGGCAGTAGAATTTCTGTGACCCAAGAATTAGTGATTCACACAACGCATTTTCCCATCGATCAAACACTTCTTGAGGAAGAATGGGTCGACAGAACTCAGGCTGTAACACCCCTTTACAGTTCAATTCTGGACACTCGACCATAGAAATGTTTTCCTGTATTTTCACTGCAACATGTTTGCCAATGCAGTCTGAACAAAATGAATGGGTGAAGCTGTTGTTTCTGAACGTTTCTTGGGCCGGTTTTGCATCCATGTAAATCGGGCAGAAGCTTTGTGAAGATTCTCCAATTTCTCTCTTCCCTCTCTGTATTTTGATTTTATGGTCTTGCATTTCTGAAGATGGAGTTCTTATAGTTCTTGAAGAGGCTGCTGACACCATTAGAGCCTCTTGCAACTGTAATTCTACCGCGTATTTTTCATCTGAAATTGGGAAGATTTCTTCCTAGTCCAGAAGAGCTGAGAAATAAAAATCATCGACAGAGAGATGATTGCATCTGGATCTTCTGGCCATTTTCTCAGCTTTCTATAGTCATCAACCACCTTCATAGTTTTTCCTACTCTGCTTCTTGTCTTGTGTTTATATTCTGTTTGATTCGTAGGATTTGGAGGGTGACTCTTCGCAGTTTGGATGAGATAAATTAGCATTAACAACAGAAATATAATGAGCGCAATTCCCTATACCAGTCTCACGGATCTCTCAATGAGGATGCAAAATACGAGGAGTCCGCCCTCTCTGTATGGGTTACTTATTACTGGTTTAGCTCTTCAAGTTTGATCTGATCGAATTCTTTCAGGGATCAATCAAAATCCAATTTGCTAAATATATTCAATATATAATTTTCAAAACAAATCTGGCACCTTTGAGTAGCAGTTTAAGTGCAGTTTCAATAATAAAAGAACTGGGATAATCCAAGACCAAACAGCGGAGAAAGATGGAAAAAAAAAATTCCAATAGTCAAGTATTAATGACATTTCAATAGTTGTACCTATTAAGTTGTGACTCTGAGTGTTCTATTCTATTACATCAATAACCTAAATTTGTTACAAAATAAAGATATTTTAAGAGAAAAGAAAATGACACATGACAAAATCTGAGAAAGATGACTATTGAAAAACTCAGAACCAGCTTTTTCCAGAAAGACGATAGAAAAACTACCAATAATGATTTCATAAAGCTATAATGCTACAACAGCTACAAAACATTGTCGGAGAAAAGGATATCATGTTACATAAAACCCTTTCACAAGGGCTTCTCAAATCCTAACCCACCCGCCGGCCCACCCACCAACCCTGCTGTAAACTAATGCTTGCACTTGCTGGTCCTTTTCTCCATTCTCTCTCACTCGTATCCATGTCTACCCGTGTGTTACCAAGCCACCCTTTGATGTAGAAAAATGGGAAATTTTAATAATACATGTAGACCTACTCCTAGTAGAAATTGACAAATTTTCCGATTCATAAATGGAGATGGGAGAAACAAGAATTTTAAAGGAGGACAACGGAACCCAAATCCAACTGGTTGTGGAATTGTAATTCTTAAGAATATCCATTTGTTGTCTTATGCAGTTTCTTCTTGAAATTTGAAATGCTGCATTGTGGACAAATGTACTCGAGTCCATCTGTTTTTGCATAATCCTGCATGTTCAAAATCAACAAAAATTGGTTGCTTGAACAAGTCATAAATCAGCCAAAAGGCCCAAAACTCTCATATGAAAAAAGATACAAACTTTGTAGAATCAATTCTGCAATCAAGACGAGATTATGGAGATCTGATACAGTACCTTAAAGGCACCAAGGCCCTGCCTTCTGTCACAGCCAAAATGGGCCCACTCACCACATATACCACAGTTCACCCAATCCCCTGCTGCACTACTGGTGAAAGACAGATCAAAATTCACATTGTTAGCAAACGAGGATCATATTTTCCTATTATACATGCACGCACTAATGATGACATTTATGTATGTATATATAATTAAACCATTTCAGCAGAGAATAATATGGAAATAGTTAACCTGTGACATAACAAGCAGCACTCTCCATCTACATCGTCATGTGCCAATTCATACTCCAGAAGGTAAGTTTCATAGTGTCTTTTAAGTGTGTTCCCAACACCCTGATTCAAAAATAATTAAATGAAAACCAATACATTGATTTCAATAAAGAGTCACTGTTAGCATTCTCCATATCAAACACCCCAACAGATAAAGATTATACAAATGGAGTATTCCCCCTCCCCCTTCCTTCTCTCTTCCTGTCTCTAAGGAGGACAACATATGAATGTATCAAAACAGACCAATATGAACAGATTTACAAACTTATGAGAACCCTCAGCCTGAAATTGTTTTATGATGCAAATATATGAGAATCCTAGTGAAAACCTGACCTTTCAGATTCACCTCCCCAGTTGCAATTGTACACACATTTTACTCACAAGAGTTGCACCACGAAATATTCTAGAGATCAACAAGAAACAGACAAGAATTGAAGTTTCAGGACATACAGTCATTCTATTGGTCACTGTGTGATTGCGCATCTTTGAGAAGACCTGTCCTTTCCAATTGATGCCATTGCCAACATGAAAGCCACCTCTCGAAACCACCTGAAAAATGCTAGACTACTAAGTTATCATAATTTTCTAATGTCATTCTATCTTCAAAACATGAAAATGAAGAGTTAAAAACAATTTCCCACTCGTAGAGTTTCTTGCACTCAACCTTTTATATAACAAACAGTCAGTAGTGCATGTGCCACTCACCAAAAAGGAATACGACTACTCACCTCCCTATACAAGTTGAAGAGGTCCAGACGTTTTGCATTAAGTATGGCATCAGGAAACTCTGCAAGCCCACCTTGGGGAATGAGACGGGTATGTCCTCGAAGGATCAGAAACTGCATTACATCCTTAAGAAACTCTTCCTGCAAGGCAAAATAAAACGTTAAGGAATGCCAAATTTTCCATTACAAGCATTCTACACCTAAATTCACATCTTATCCCCAGAATAGTATTTTAGCACCCAGACAAAGGAACAGAAGAAACAGAACTGACCTCAGAGCAAACATGAATTGGGCTTCTGCCACAGCCATGTTTCTTAAGAGGTAGGGGATTCAATGATATAATCTGTTTAGCCTGAAATGAGTTTGAATATGATTTCCGGTGGGCAACAGGATTTGATCCCACTATACTGTGCTTTGATGAAGGAGCAACTGACAAACTAGCCTTTACTTGGCCTCCGTCATGCCCATCCACTTCAGCTGACACAGAAAATGGCAGCATTTTCTGGTGACGAACATGAGGAATAGGCCTCATTGCAGCAACTTTTAATTTTTGCCTGACAGGTACCAATGGCGTGTTAACCCCATTTGTCAATCCAATATCCCTATCCTCTTGGTCTTCCCTTTTGACAGCTGCTTGATTTCCAGAAGCCAATTTATTACGAGAGCCTGGACTTCTTTCGTGGCAGATTTCAGACCTCTTTCTACAAGGTGCAGGCGGTCTTAACCAGCTAGGAGGGCTGCTAAAATAAGAATTGTTTAGACTCCGATCTTTCCCCTGCCTAGTACAGAAGAAAAGAAGTCGTTCCACATCATCTTTCTCAAATGAAGCAACAGCTAATCCCTGAATGCTGGCTATGCCAAGTGCAACTAAACTACGATATGAAACATCTGGTGCTAGCTGCCTCAAAACCTGAAAATACATTCCACAAGCAGCACACATACTTTATACCAAGAAATCACAACTAAAAATAAGTGGCTCATTTTCATTCAAGACATAATCCTCCTCATCTACCATAAAATAATCTACCAACGATTCAGAATACAATTTCCTGAATCCCAAAATATCAAATATACAAAGACGAAAGGGATCTAAAAAAATATTTCCTTGTTATATAACCAGTCTATAGAATCCAAAAAGAAAAGAAAATTTACATTATGACAATCAAACTCTTACAAATGTGTTCCCCGTTACATAACCAATCTATTAAAATCATAAGTAAATAAAGAAAAAGAAACAAATAATATTTTAGAATAGCATTTTTAAATTCTAGCACCAATATATGCAACATGACAGCCTACAACACATGGACTAACTCTCCACTGATGCAAGTGATTTCAATTATTATCATCTCCAACAGTTCATCTCTGCTTCAACATGTCAGACATGTCTAGTTATCCACAGTAATACTGATTCTAACTGTAACTAACCTGCTCCAAGGAGAAAATAAAAAAAAAACACTGACTAGACTCACAGCACTAACATTATGGCTCTTTACCAAGGCCATTAAACCAAAATTATTCAACCAAAAGCAATGGATCATTCTTGATATGTTAGCAGTATTTCCACCAGTAAAGCAGAAACACTAATTGAGTCAAAGGTACACAGAAAACATCAATCATATGAAACAGCAAGGTTTAAATCATCCAGACGAACAAAACATGAATAACCAAAGTAACCAGACAACCCAAAGCAAATGGTTCTTACAAGATTGAAAAAAAAATTACTGGAATATAAGAAAAGAACCTGTGAAGCCCACATAGGGACCTTCATGCAAACTTCAAATACTGTTGCCCCACAAGCTACTGAAGCAGATCTCCGGGGTTCTGACAAAGGCTGTTTGTTTTCCTCAAAATTTGCAAGTGCATGGACTAGCTGGCTATTTTCAATAACTTCACTCTTTATGTGATTCTCCAAGAGCTAAAAATAAATAAGCCATGAAAGGTCACTTTCCAAAAAACAACACCACCATATCCCCCTCTTACCAAAGAATATGAAAGTAAACAGCAAAATATCTTTAGAATTACCTGATCATCAAAGCAAGTTTGTGCACTACCTGACACCAAAAGTGAGATGTGGGCAGAACTACATGTTGATAAATCACATCGCATGGTCACAACACCGCGTGAAAATGCCCCTGCCTGAAGAGGTGGGGGTAGGGCACTGCACCACATTATAATGGCATAAATCAAGTACACTAAACTTTCTCAGAAGCACTTACACTTCAATATTCTTCGTTCAGAGACCGTCAGGTACATGGAGTTTGAAACATTGATAATTAGAGGTATTCAAAACTCCAAGAAAGCATAATCAACAAATATACGCATGAGAACAAAAATAAATATAGGTTAGCTCACATACAGCAACACAAGCATCCGTTGCTCACACTCACCCATGCATAGTCATACTTCTAATAGAGGAGTTGATGAAAAATGCAACTAGAAGAGCAAAAAATCTGATCAAATTTATATATACAACATATGATGTATGTGATGTTCTTAAATAGACAAAAAGATATATTTATCAAATGGTTTCAAGCTGAGACATACCTAACCCGGTTATGAAGTTTACTTCCCCGTATCTGGAACAGCACAATGAAAAAAAAAGAGAAAATGAACACTCAGTCATATTAAAGAAATATTAATAGAGAACAGATAATACCAAAGAGAATTAGCATAGATCACGTTCCTCTCTCTTCGTTTCTTGAATGCAATGACTAAGTACTATCTTAGACCAAAAAAAGTCTATCATCAACCTTGGGTGAGGAAGGGAGGTGGGAGAGAAGGGAAGGAGACGAGGGGGGTTATGCAAGCAATTTCTCTCCCTGCAACAACACTCCTTTTCAGCAAGGCTTATTCACTTTCTGTTGAAAACATATATTTACAGACAAGGTATCATAGCCGCAAATTCCTCAACATATGGAGTAGAGGAAAGCAGCTAATGAAGGGAAAAATTGACTAACTTGAAGACATAACCGCAAGTAACCATTTCATACTTACTTCAATAGTCAAGAGGGCATTGAGGCCATCTTCCAAAGATCCTAATAAGCAGGCATCCTGAAAAGAAATTGGTCCAGAAGAAAACAATTTAGAGTCTAGACAAATTAATTTTGCATATATCATGATGAGAGGATGCATAAATATAACTGCGAAATAAATGTTTATCGCTGCTTACAAATGTGCATGCCACTCCACAAATAAGAAACTTCATGCTCACATCCTCATCATATATCTTTATAGCAGGCAGGGCATCAGGAGAACTTTCGTCATCATCTCCTGCACCTGTCTCAGGTGGAGCGACATTGATCTTTGGAGGGTCCCCAAAAAGGCGTGGACCCAGCTTATCATTACTTTTCTGGCTGTTAGCTGGAAGGACAAGGTTGTTTCTTACACAGTAAAGCCTAAAGGAAGCATGTGCAAGCTGGAAAGCATCCCAAGTATGGCTAGATGAACTGCAATCCACAACAGAGAAGAATATCAGACACTAAATAGATGTTCAGCTTTCCAATACACAGGCAGACAAGGGTAATAGCAACCTGTGCATGCCCTTGCTAGTGCCAAATGGCATGTCAGTATGGCCCACATTAAGAGCTGGGAGTCTACCCCTTGATCATCCCCACATAGGAGAACAACCTACTCAATGCATAAAGGCCTTGATCCACACACATCTACGTTTGAATTATTGTAGTATTTACTATATTGTGATGGACAAGTGGAAAAGATATTGTCATGTGCAGATTATGAAAAGGCAGTCTTTCAAGGACCACAAAAATTGGTAGCAAATGCGCTTCACATCAATTATATGATGCATGGCACTTAAGGCAGAATGTTTGGCGAGTGTTTGGCTTTAACTTTCAAGAACGTAAGAGGGATTGACAAGGATATCTCATGAGGTGAAATGTAATAAACAGTAATATACCTCTGCACCACTGAAAATAATGCATGCCGAAAATGGCAAGCAGCATAACGAGAAAATGAGTTCTTCCAATATATCACATAAGGAATTCCCTGCAATATGAGAAATATTATCAAACCATTTTTTTCACCGTTAGACAACACAAGCTGCTGGTTCCCAAGCACCACATCCTTGTACAAATTTTCTTCAAATTTGATATCATTCACAGTATTTCTTACCTTAGAATGAAGAGCCTCAGCCAACTTTTCTCCATTCGGAAGCTCCAAATAAACCTTCAAAAGCATTTGAAACTGTATCAAGTTCAAACATTAAAACTACTTTGCCAAATTAAAAACAATTGATGGTTGTGCAAACAACACAAATCTTTGACATTAGGGAAAGAACCTACTCATACTTATTTCTACAGTGAGTATTTCCAATTTATCAAATAAGGTGATACAAAACCAAATTTTGTGATCATATATAGATAGTTTAGATTAGCAAAGCAAAATTCATTGGTCAACCTAAATAGTCAGGACAAGGCTTTCTTGATGCCACTAACTTAAAGCTTTCATATATTAATAGATTTACAAACCTTGTATTCTGGCATAGATCCTCCACCTCTACTCAATGATATCAGCCATTAACCATGCTTATCAGCTGCTATATTATAACAATATGGCAAGCTACTTTTGGAAAAGAAAAGGCATCTCCAAGCCGAATATCATTCCAATCCTGTTCTAGCATCACTCACCAAACCGCATCTTCCATAAAATGCTTAAGTCCCCTACCAATCCCTTCCACATCTCAGCATAAAAAGGACCTCTTACCTACTTACAAACCAACTTTTCCTTGAAGTTTCATACATTTAAATCAAAACCTTTATTTACCAACTCTACAGCCATGCTGCAAACATTAAGTCATTTTCATGAGAGGTCGATTTATCATGTCATGATACAAGAGGGACTAACCCATAAACAACCATTAAAAAATGTGTACAAAGGCTTGAAACTTCTCAAATCTATTTTTCCCTTACTTATAGCCGACGGTGAATATATATACTTATAGATATATAAATATGTATTTGTTATAGGTACAAGTTCATTGTATTAAGGGAAGGGGGATGCGCATTAGGGGTTTGAACCTGGAACCCTTGGTTGTACAAGGACTACCAACCACTGGGGCAAGCCACTTGATTTGAAGCCAAATTCAATCAAGGCAAGGGGGGCTTACTTTTTGGTTTTCGGTGCTATAGGTAGGAGTACATTACGGCAGGATCTCACCCATGCAAACCAACCCTCCTTGAAGAAGTAAGACTAGCTGGATCGTTAAGTGTACTTGTTAAAAAAAAAGAGCCTTAACTGTTCATAAAAGAGTGAGTCCATCTCCGTTTGCTTAGAGACTTCTTGATGTGCATGGCCTTCAAGAGGACTTCTTCAAACACATGATGGACAAAATAATATTATGATTTGTGTTTATTTTTATAAATATTATGGGATAAAGCTGAAAAAAAAAGAAAAAGAGAAGATCGAATATAAGAACAGAATAATGAGATTAGATAGGACAAGAACAGAAATAATAAAGAAGAAGAGATAGCAAGAAAGTCAAATAAGAGTCAAGGAGAAGAGATGAGACAAAGAATAGAGATATATGAAAGAAGGGAGATACAATAGAAGAGGTTGAGCTGAAGAGTAAAGAAGAGAGAGAAACCAAGAGAGAAAGACAAAGAAGAGTCAAGGGAAAGAGATGCGATAGTGAAAGAGGTAGAGGTTAAGGATGAAGAGGGAGATACAAAAAGAAGAAAGAGAAGCCAAGAGAGAAAGACAGAGGAGAAGAGGGCAGTGCCTAAGAGAGACTTAAGGATGAATAAAAAGTAGAAGAAGAAAACATAGAAGAGAGAGAGAGAGAGAGCACTGAATCTATCAAACAAAAATGGATTTTATTCATATTTGGGATACTATATTCATTACACATCTTTATACCTTATTTATTAGGTTATAGATAACCCTAAAAAACTCATGGAAACCTTCTCAAACTAGACCTTCCAACATTGATACCTAATAGGACTAAAATCCTACCACTGAAGCCATTAAAAGTCCTAAAAGAAAGAAAATACAACAACATTATCTAAAAGACTCCTAGTAAAAATACTACATAAAAAATTTAAAAAAAAACAATCAACATTATCTTCTTGCAAATCCCACAACAAGTTAGCTTAATCAATCCCTTCCTATCAGAGAAAACTCGAACTCGAGTTTTGACGATCTTCAACATCGAGGTTTCTAATCAAGGGATCTTTTGCTCTGATACCAAAGCTGATGTAGCATGGCTTCCACGAGGATTTTTTCCAACACATGATGGACAAAAATAATATGATGAGTTATTTTTTTTTTTTAAATATCACGAGATGGGGATGAAAGAGATAAAAGAGAGGTAAAAATATAGGAGAAGAAGGAGATTAATCAGATAAGATAGGAGAAAAACATACGAAGATAGGAAAAAAAGATAGCAAGAAAGTCAAAGACGAGTTAAGGAGAAGGGATGAGAGAAAGAATATGAAAATGTGAAAGAGGAGGTATGAGAGAAGAGGAAGAGCTGAAGAGAAACTAAGAGAGAGAGATGAAGAGAGCAGCCACCTGAGAAAAGAGATATTAAGGTTCAATAGGAAGGGAGATAAAAAAAAAATAAAAATAAAAATAAAAAAAAAAGAGAGGAAACCCAAGTCAGAAAGATAGAGAAGAGAAGAGAGCAGCTACTTGAGAAGACAAAAGGGTGAAGAAGAAGAAGAAGAAGAAGACGAGAGAGAGAGAGAGAGAGAGCATCTATCAATTGAATTTGAATTTTATTCATATCTAGGAACCAAATTCGTTTTGCAGCATTATAGCCTATTTATACATTACAGCTAACCTTCTCAAACTAATCCTTCCCAACATAGGTACCTTCTAGGACTAAAATTCTATCACTAAAGCTACTTTAAAAGAAAAAAAATTCAGCAATGTTATCTAAAAGACTTCTAGTAATACTCTATAACCTAAAAACCCAATCAACATTATTTTCTTGCATATCCCACATAAACTTGGCTTAATCACTTAATTCTTCAATTCCACCATCCTTCTTCCAAACTTCTCAACTCTATCACCCTCCAAAAAGAAATAAATAATAAAAATTAAAAATTAAAAAAGGAAGAAGCTGAAGAAGGGAAAAAAAAAAAAAAAAACTCTGCAAATAGAACTGCGAGGAAAAGGCAAATAAAAGAAAACTCTCCAACTTGGACACCCTAAATTTTTTGGCCAAAAAAAGCACATCAAATTATTTCCAACCTGGACCAACTCACTTGGGCTCAATTCACCATGTACTTGTGAGTTGTGACCACCTCAAATTAAAGAAACACACATAAACATCTGAGATACTTCCTCATATATTTATAAACCAAGCTCAGAGCTAACTAAAACGTTAAATTGCCGAAAAGTGCACAACATAGAGAGACAAGTAGATGCAAGGAATCAACCAACCACACAAAAATGATCAGCCAAACTTAGAAAGTGTGTAGTTGAAAGATAACCCTCTCAGACCCACCCAAATAGGAAGTTAAGAAGAACTAATGACAAAGAACAGTAAAACGTCAACAAGAAATAGGAATTTAGTCATGGAGGAAAATAAAATGAGATACAACAAAACCACATGAACAAGTTACAGGAGATGAGCCACATACAGTGGTAGGCAATGTGGTACCAAAGAGCCCAGATACAGCTTCAGCAGTGGACAAGTTGACACCTGCCCACACCAAAGATCCAACTTCATCATTTGGAAGCTGTTCTCCTTCCAAGTACACAAAATTTGGCTGAAGTGAATCAAGAGTTTTTCGGAACTCCTCTGTACTAGGAGTGTTAAGAGTTTGAACCTACATTCAATGAGTTAAAAGAACAGATAAGAGACTATAAGACCTATGAATCTTCTAATCTCAGAACGAAGAGACATCTAAGGAAACATGTTTTGCAATAGAATGATAATTGAGAGTCACTTCGCACCTCTAAACGCCCTGAAGAAACAATCTCTGGAAAGTGGTATCTCAGACCATTGTCTGCATCTGGTTTTTGCTCGTCTTCGGAAGTTCTCCCACATAAGACTGCAAGGAGACTGCAAGTGTGTTTTGAAGCTCCTTGAACATGAAACATCTTTATAATTCAGTACACCAAAAATACTCTAGGAGAGAAAGTCCCTTCCGCAACAGCACCAATCAAGTTCCTCCGAGAAGAGTTAGAACCCGAAAAGCATCAAATTCACTACTACATCAAAAACTCCAAAGCTATACATCAATTCCGAAGGAACACAACTCTGATCACGCCAACCTCATCAAAGGCCAACCATCTTCACCAAAACACCACCTCCCGTAGAGCCTGATTCAGAACTCCTTCTAAAGGCAGCGTCCAACACAAACACCCCACCTCCGACCGAGAGAATCCAGCACAACCAAACCCTAAATGCAAAAGGCAGAACTCATTTAGGAAGACCAAAATAAAAACCACAAACTAATTTCCCAGACAGTTCAGGGATCAGAAAACCCAGAATTACAACCTCGAAAACGGCCCTAATCGAGAAAATTTCCCTAATGCATTAGGGAAAACACAAGGAACATCAAGAAATCAGAAGTCAAAACTCCAGTAAACTCAAGAATCAAGATGATTAAAAACAGGAAAACTCACCAACCCAGATGAGGAAATTAAGGAACGCGAACTACCCAGATGAAGAAATCAAGAAAGATCGACGACCCTTGTTAGGCCGTAGCTTCAAATCTCGTCATAGGCACCGAATATACGAGTAATGTAAAGGAGAAACCCTAGCCCCTTAAAATTCACCCACCTAATAAAATTAAGAAGTTCAGAAATAAAAATCGTGTCTAATAAGAATCTCTCTATTTATCTCTGACTCTATATCCCACCTTAGCCATCTAAATCAACAAAACAAAAAATTAAATAAAATTTCTTACTCGTTGAATGGGGAGTGTCAGCTTTGGTGCAGTGACAAATACATTTTCACACATCCAACCATCGAATGGTCAAACACAAACAAAAACTTCAAAACAAGGAAAAAAAGAGAAAAGGGCGAGAAGGGTATAATTAAAATCTTCTTTTGACAAACTGTTTAGAGAAACAAAAACAATTTGAAAACAAAACAAAATAAAATAAAGAAACTCAAAAAAAAAAAAAAAAAAAAAAAAAAAAACAGAGATAGAAATCTCAGGCGTGTGTGTATATTAAAAGTACTGATATGTATTGATTAAACAAATAACAATGAGAAGTGTGTCTCCATTAAATTGAACCAATAATAAGAATGCTTTAAAATCAGTGTAAGAATAGACTTTTTGGAGAGTATGCTTCGATGGGTACCCACGAGATTCGGGGATTGTAAATGTTGTCTCGTGTGTATTGCAAAAGAAAATTCAAGCTTTCTTTCTTCTTTTTTTTTCTTTTTTCTTTTTAGTCTTTGCTTTGTTGAATTGGGAGATAGATATACGAGTGTTTTCTGGTAAACAACCCCACTTGATATCAAAAACTCATTTGGGTTTTGGCATATAACGAAAAACATTTTTTTTTTCTTTCTTCGTTTTCTGAAGCGATCATTCTGTTCATCTCCCTCGTTCGCTTTCCCCAAAATTCCACCGTCTTTCCCTGTCTGCATCGTCATCACTCTCTCTCTCTCTCTCTCTCTCTCTCATCGAGCTGAACAAGAACTTCAGCGCGGAAATGGATTTGGCGAAAGTTGGTTGGTTTTGCGGAAACTGGATTCTCAAGGAATTCAAAACACTGGGAATTAGAATTCCCCAAGGATCATGAATTATCATAACTTCTTGTGTTAAACTATGTTTACCTCCCACGAGGATTTTTATTATTACAGAAGCATCCCTCATGATTGCAAATATTACACTTGACTACCCAGATCTTAATAATATCACGTCCCCCACAACTGTAGCATTGTTATTGTTGTTTTCTTTGGCTGCTCCTCGCCACTAATTGATCATCAACTCTAAGACTCTTGACCTTAAAAAACCAAAAGCCAAAAAACAAAAAAAAATCTTTGTTGCACCACGAAAGTGTTTTACTTCTTCTATAAAATGATGTTTTTAACAACTATTTTCAAATTTCTTGAAAGGGAATTATAAATGAAACTTATTTAATAACTTAATGACCAATGGCTAACGGTTTTTACTCGCTTATTTAATAGTTTATAGCGACATCCAAATGGTATTATTTGTTAGTGAGAAATAAATTTAATAACAGACTTGTGAAAGGACATGATAGTTCTTTTACTTTCTTTTTCAAAATTCACATAAATCTTGAAACCTCTGGTTTGTTACTCCATTGTTTGGATTTGGTAGATTGGAAGAGTCGAGCATTGGTGATAATCAGACCCTCCAATTGCACCTGAAAATCAAATCTAATAAAAATGGATTCTGTCAATGTGAAATTTTTAATGTGATTTTGATGACAGTCAATTCATGGGAATAATCTCCACATTGAGACCTTTGATTTGACCAGATTATTTCCCATAATCAATTCATCGCACATTGAGAAAAAATATTTGTTCATCCAATAGACCTCTTCTTCAATCTTTTCTAGTTTTTACCTATTCATTTTTACTTACCCTTGAAGTACTTCCTTCTAGTGGTTTTTCCTCCGGATATTTTCCTTTTTTGGTTGGTATTCATTCAACTTTTGCATTTAAAAATTTGTTAATGTTATCATAAAACATAAAAAGAAGAAGAAGAAAAAAAGATTTAGACAATAAGATTGCTCTTATTAAGACTATAAAATCCACTTGTATAATACAAGGACTTTCTTATAGTTTGGACTCACTGTGACAACTGTGTGAAATAACAAAAAAATGCCCCTATAAAAGTTGACACATTATTTTTATTATGAAAAGATGAAATAACAAAAATACCCATGTGATACAATGGTAATTAATTTAAACAATTTTTATTCATTTTGTAAGTAAGTTTAAATATAGAAAGCTGTGTGTTTATTTTTTAATGTAATAATTAACTCATTTAATTAAGTACACACCTGACAGTACGTTGCTAGAGCTGGAATAAAATTATAAAGCTCAAC
This sequence comes from Euryodendron excelsum, assembly GCA_033060915.1. Taxonomy (NCBI): domain Eukaryota; kingdom Viridiplantae; phylum Streptophyta; class Magnoliopsida; order Ericales; family Pentaphylacaceae; genus Euryodendron; species Euryodendron excelsum. The sequence goes on from CM065394.1 coordinate 38,230,783, forward strand.
ACTCTTCTCATTGATTATGAGGGTGTTTAGACGTAACTTATTTAGTAGCTTATGACTTATACTTACAATTTTTTTGAAATGTGTTTGGGTGAGTGACTTAAAAAAATAGCTTATGTCTAATCATGTTTTTCAAAAAAAGTTATTTTTAAAAGTAACTTATTGAAAATAGCTTATAACTTATGGCTTATGACCTATAAACGGGGTATCCAAACACCCCCTATGTTGTTTTCAATATTTTTTCACCTCAGAAGTCATTAATTTATACAGTATTTCTCCATATAAAACTTGTTCAGTACATTCGAATCAAGCAAATTGAAATTCACCACCACATTCTGGTGGAAATTCTACAGATGATAACTTAGTAAACGTTTGAAGGATCACTTTAAGTCTCTATTTGAAGTATAACTCTCACAGTTTGAAGATGCAAGAACTTGGTACCTAAGAATTATCTAAAACATCACTATCAGCATACCAGTTTGAATTTGAGAAATAGCAATTAATGGCCAAATTAAAAAAAAAAAAGTGAAAAAGAAAAGGAAAAAAAGGTGCCGAGATCAAATGGTCAGGAAATTCCAAACTTATTGCAACTTTTGTTGAAGGTCTGTAACTTCAGGCCAATCACAGTGGTTCCCACACTGCCAAGAGCTCTAGGCGTGAGGGGTTGTGTCAGTATTACGTGATGCAGATATTCATATTTCACATAATGCTAGCAAAATATCTGAAGGAGAAGCCAAACTTATTCCTGCCCATGCCTGGACCCTTCCTGTCTATTCTGGCATTTAACCCATACATACATACATACATATATATATATAAACAATAAATTTATATATAATTTATTATTAAAAAAATATAATTATATGAGAGTCATTCAATTAAAGTATAAAAATATCACTGTAATATCATTTTAATTAAAAGTATAATATTTTTCATATAACATATAGATATATATATGAGCCATTCACTTAAAAAATAAAATATTTATCATAATAATTTTTAATTATAAAAATATCAACACCATATATAACATTTTTTATATAATATATATATATATATATTTTGTAGGCCAGAGGCCAGGCATTTCAATGTCAACAACGAAAAGATAGGGAACAAACACTGCCTTGAAATCATCTCTATCAAGACGTGTCCACATGTAGATACCCACTGACTTTTGCTTGCTTTACATTATCTCTGACGAACTGGAAATTTTTTTATTAAGATACCAAAAAAAGGGCATATATGAAACTAGCTATAATAAGACTATTGCTCGATCCTTTTGACAAGACAATGGCTTACGCCGCTGCCGGAATTCTTCCAAGAGGGCACGAGTTTCGCACCGGTCACTAGGGCGGCAATGTCGGAAAGATGCTACCATTTTCTTGGTGGATGCTTCCATCTCTTTCACTTCATCAAGAAAAATTTGCCGGCTTCTGCACTCTATGCTGCAAAATCCTTGATCACCTCTGCATCACCAATCACAAACAATTTTTTTTTTCTCAATAAAACATTATTTTAACCCCAAAAAAGAAAGGAAAAAAAGAAAAACAAAAAGGAGAAACAAATCATTCAAATATTTGAGTTCCATATTGTTACCTGTACATGAAAACATCTTTATCAAGGCTTAAGTTCTTGTTGCACAGACAACATGATTTGAGAAAGGAAGAATATTCATTAGAGCCGGCAGGATCGATTCGATTGGCGAGGAAGGTGGGTTTCTTTATCTTTAAAGTTGGTTTAATCACAACATTTGATTTGCCATGTGAAAGCTGCTGTATAAGAATCCGTAAGCCAACATCCACCGAAGAGCTCTTGTGTGGGCTTTCATGGCTGAATCTATTCTTGGTTTCTTCACCCTCTTCATCCATTTTGAAGGGGCTCCATGGGATTGGGATCATCGTAATGGAGAGAGAGAGAGAGCTAGAGAGAGAGAGAGAGAGAGAGAGAGATGATGATGATTGTGAAGTGGAGGAGTGATGGATATTTTATAGAGCTGGGGTGCCCACATTTACTGTAACTATGGCTCTGAAAAATACCATGTTTACCATCTGTTCGTTTTGCGTTACACGTGGTTTTTATAGTTTATTGTTTAAATCCGTCTGGCCAAACGGAGTGTTACCGCGTGTGGTTATTTTATTAAAGGGACGCGTGGTAAACTGGACACTTGTCATTTTCAGCCATTTGTATTGCCGGCCAACTTTATGAAAACTAGTTCTATCAAAACAAAAAAAAAAAAAAAACTTTATAAAAACTAGGGGCTCGTTTGGAGATGGAAAACGTGATAATCGTGCAGACAGGTGGAATTTTATAAAAAATAAAAAAAGGGAGCTCTTGCAATTTTCTACCAAACCAAAGCTGGATCCACCTATGATAAGTGATTGTGTCCCCCATTAAAGACCAATCCGAGACTTAAACAGGATTTCACCATCCGAAAACATGAGACGAATAACATGATGATGGTGCTTAATTTGAACCGTTTGATGTTTTGTGAGATGCTCAATTACGTTGATCCGAGAGTGTCAAACTACATAGATTTTAGTCGCTCTTGTCAATTCTGCAGCTTGATTATTTCAAGGAGTATAGGACAACATCTTGTGGACCTCAAGCAGTCGCCTAGCAATAACTTTTTCAATGTATCCTTTCTTTCGGTACTCAATTATTAATCGCGTATCGCACTAGTTGGTACGATTTGATACGCATAGACCAGTATTTTATATGATACAAAAAGGTTTAAATACCATTCTGGTTAATTTATCGACATGTACCAGAACATACTGGCCTGAACTGGATTGTAGCAGACAACTTGATTTTTTATCCCATTTTTAATTTATCAGTGTATTTTATATCAGCTAGCTATTCCGTTTTCGTGACTTTTAAATTTTTCATATCAGTGATTTCTATATATAGAATATATATACACACACACGCATAATAATGGCTAGAACCTTTTGATAGTGATTTATTATATCAAAATGCTTGGATTTTTTATTAAAATGTAATAGACAATAAATATATTTTAAGTCTTTTTAAAATACATAAAACTTATTATTTATTGTTTTAAAGACTCTTTAAACTACTTATAATTTGTGTAAGTTTTGCTATAATAAGATTTTATTTCATATATTTATAGTATATGCATATATATTTTTTTTACTTAAATACATAATAATTATAATGGTAAACTTGATACAGTGCGCTAGTATAATTCGGTACCGATACGTATCGTCTCAATGACAAAAATAGTACAGTGGTCAATGTGAGATTGACAACTATGAGTCTATTAAGAAATTGCTTTTTTGTTTTTTGTTTTTTTTTTTTTGGAAAGATTGAAGTAGCTGACTCCCCTCATAGCTCTCTCTCTCTCTCTCTCTAACTTTGGATTGCTCATGCATGAAATAAACAGTATTTTTTAAAAAAAAATTTTTAGTCGTCGAGCAATGAACACAGAATTCTTTTTTTATATTAGTAGGCAAGCAAGTGCGTGGTGTAGAATCTAGCAGTAGCTTGGGGACTAATAATACAGACCAGAGATTCTCAAGTTGGCAGCTTGTTTTGGGTTTGATATATACTTTGATTCCAAATTTCCAATGGTTAGTTGCCTCATGCTTTGGAGATATCTTTTCAATACATTACTATATATAATTGGTTTTGTAAATCTCAACTGTTTAGAAATATTATTTCCATCTATTTTATGTCATCCATTCAAAACTTTCTCAATTATGTGTGTATATATATATACATTTAATTGGTTTTGTAAATCTCAACGGTTTGGAAATATTATTTCCATCTCTTTTATGCCATTCCATTCAAAACTTTCTCTATGTATTTCTCTTGTGGATTTTCTTATTCCTGCATATTTAAAGTCAAAAGATTGGGTTTCCCAGATGGAGTAATTCCTCGAATGGGGCTAGCTTTTTCAAGCATTATTAGCGATCCAGACCCATTAATGGAGATCATATTAACTTGCTATTAACATAATAATGGTCTAAATTTGCAATGAATTGAAAAAAGTTTAAATCATTGAAAACATTCCAAGGAACGGATCAATGAAACTCGCGGAAAATGGTTAGGAAGCATCACAAGATTATAGATTTAAATCATAGAAATGTATATAACAACATACATATATTACAAGTTAACAAATCACAAGTTTCAGGCCATGGTGCTCAAGCAGATCTTCAATACACACAGCATCAAGCTTTCTCTCCCAGAATTTAAACATTGATCCTTTTGGTTCACAAATTCAGTAAGAGAAATGAAAATAAATTGCGAAGTAAAACATTTGATGAAAAATGACAGAAACTTTACTTCTGGATATTATTTTTCTTCTTATTCTTGATCTCTTCTATGTATGTAGATATATATATATATATATATATTGTTAGACAATTAATTTAATTCATTCAAGTGAATTAGGAGTGATCAAAATACAATGAAAATTTTTTGAATGTATTTTCCTCTCCTTTTTCTTTTGGCCCTTTTCATTTCTAAGCCCCAAAAGCAGCTTAAAAGGGTTTCCAATTAGATGCTTTGCCAGAACATCTAGCAAAATATGGAATTTAAAGTCAGGTTTGTATTCATGGATCCAAAATGAATGGATTTCATAACTTGTTTGTCAAAGAAATATATGTTCAGTTTATATTGAATAACTTATATTTTAGATATTAATAAACAAATGGGAGGATTTGAGTACCTTAATTATTAGGGGTGGATTTCAAATGACAGGGTAAAAATAATTATTTCAAAACCCCACTAACAAGGGTTCTAGTTGTACAACAATGTATTAAAAAAATATTAACTTGTTGCTTTCTACTTAATTATGTTTTTAATTTAACTCTAACGACTGACTCTCACATGCATTTGCAAACTAAAACCTCAAATCAGTTAATTTCAAATTTACTACCCAAACGAAGCCTAAGTGAAATATAACAACATGTCCTCTGAGAGCCTAAAGTCCAGTTGCTGCAGAGGGACCTATATGAAAAGATAGGCACTCAACCAAGATGTATTCTCTGCATCATCTTAAACAGAAATCTGGTCAGTCTATCAATGCCTTTCTATTTCAGATGTATACTCTGTGGAACCAATTAACTTCGTCTGAGCCCACTTGGACCTGCCCTGATGACGCTACTCACTTTACTCTCTACCGAGATCAGTAAAACCTCATTATGTTTCTCATGGCTCTCACTAATGTCTTTGAGCCTATTTGTACCTCTCTTCTGCATCGCTCCCCTCTCCCTTCCTTGGAACAAGTTATTTCTGAGCTCCTATCGGAAGAGACTCATCTTGGTCTCATTAGATCATCACCTGTAGACACAGTTCTTGCCACCTCTAACTCTCAACTACTTAATCTATTGGGACATCTTTCAATCCTCCTTCTCGAAACGATGATTGTACATTCTATCATGCTCCTAATCATCGTCTACTTACTTGTCCTATTCGGATCTGCCAACACTATCATTGGTGTGGCCCTGATCACTATCGTAGTGACTGTCCTAAAAATCCTCACTGCCGAGACTTTCACCCTAAGTCCGTTGTTACTACTAGGGATTCTGATGTTCTCTCCTCCTCCTCTATGGTCAGTATTAATGATCTTTCTGCACTCTTTCAGCAGTTCATAACTACTTCTGGTAATCCACCCTCTACTGCTCTGTCTACCATTTCAGGTATTTTTTCGTGGTTCTTTGATTCAGGTGTAGCAATCATATGACTTCTGGCTTGTTTCCTTTCTCTTCCAAATCCTTAATGTTTGCTCTTCCTATCATTTATACTGCTAATGGCTCACCTATGATTATTGATCACATTAGTCATGTTTCCACTTCCACTCATGCACTTTCTAATACTTATTATATCCTTAAACTCACATTGAATTTTATCTCTATTGGCCAATTATGTGATATTGGCCTTACTGTTCTTTTCTCTTCTACTGGTTGTGTTGTGCAAGATTCGAACACGGGACAAACTCTTGGGATATGCTATAAATATGATCAACCGTCTCAGCTCATTCACCTTCATCTGCCTACTCAGACTGCTATTGTCACCTCTGCTATTGCTTTATCTTCTCCCAACTCCTCTCTTGATATCTGGCACTCAAGTTTAGGTTATGTTTTTATAGGTTGTTTGCGTCTTCTTTTGTCTCAGGGTGTTTTAGGTTCTGTCCCTAATAAACACTTGATTGGCAATCCTATCAACTTGCCAAACAATTGGCTTTATCTTTTAATAATAGTACTTCTCTTTTCTTAGCTTCTTTTGATTTAGTCCACTTTGATGTTTGGGGTCTTTCTCCTACTTCTACTTTGGGAGGATCCAAGTATTTTATTATATTTGTTGATGATTTATCTAGATATACCTAGATTTATATCTTGCAAAATCGATCTCAATTTCAACAAACTTATTATGATTTTGCTCGTATGGTCAAAATACAATTCTCTCATGACATCAAGATCTTTAGGTCTAACAATGCTCAGGAATATTGTGATAACTCTTTTCTTGCCTTTATCTGTGAGTATGGGACCATTCTTCATCGTTCTTGTCGTGGTAATTCACAACAAAATGGTCGTGCTGAATGCAAACATCGTCATCTCCTTAATACAACTCGTGCTCTTCTTATCTCTGCTTCTTGTCTTGGATAGTTTTGGGGTAAAGCTGCTCTTACTGCTGCTTACACTATTAACCGTGTACCTTCGACTCCTCCCAATAACCTCACTCCCTCTGAGCATCTGTATGGTACTACTCCTGATTATCATTCTCTTTGTGTTTTTTGATGTGCCTGTTTTGTCTTACTTTAACCTCATGAGCACACCAAATTGGAGCCTCGAGCTCCTCTCTGCTGCTTCTTAGGTTACGAGATTGAGCACAAAGGTTGTCGTTGCTGGGATTCTTTGTCTAAATGTCTTCGTGTCTTTTGTCATGTTGTTTTTTAGGAACATAAGTCATTTTCCTTCTCATCCTCATTTCATTTATCCTCTTCTTCTTTCACTTCTTACTTCACTAATTCTACTATTAAGCACTTTCCTGAGGCTACTGATATACTTATTGTTGAGATGCCTACTGTGCCGCCTATTACTATCTATCCAGAGGAGTCCCTGTCTACTGATCCTACTGCTCTTGCTAGCTCTTCATTGTCTGATATATCTCTACCCTCTTCCTCCATTAAGCCCACTATCAGGTGTTCTACTCAGGTAAGGGAGACTCCTACTTATTTTCATGATTATCATTGTTTCTCTACTATTTTTGCTCATCACAAGCCTTGCTCTTATCGCGAGGCCAATTCTAATTCTATTTGGCAGGAAGCTATAGATGATGAATTATAGGCTCTTACCAAGACTCACACTTAGGACTTAGTTGATCTTCCTCCTAGTAAATCTGTGATTGCATGTCAATAGGTCTATAAGATCAAAACTCGTTCTGATAGGTCTGTGGAATGTTACAAAACACGTTTAGTTGTCAAAGGTTTCGCTCAAGAGTATGTCATTGACTATGAGGAGACCTTTACTCCTGTCACCCGTCTCACTTCTATTCGCAGTCTCATTGATGTTGCTGTTGTTCGACAGTGGCCCTTGTATCAGATGGATGTCAAAAATGCATTACTCAATGGCAATTTCTCTGAGGAAGTCTATATGCAATCTCCTCCTGGTTCTCTTCACTCTCCACATCAGGTCTGCAAACTTCGGCGTACTCTATATGGTCTTAAACAAGCTCCTCATACTTGGTATGCCAAATTCAGTTCCACCATTAGCAAACTTGGCTTTTCTTCTAGTAATTATGATTCTACTCTCTTTATTCATAAAACTATGCGTGACACTATTTTCTTACTTCTCTATGCGTATGATATGATTCTCACTGTAGATGATGTGCATGGTATTTCTGAGCTCAAGAATTTTCTTAGCAGACAATTTGAGATGAAAGTGTTGGGGACTGCGGAATTTCCTACGACCTGGCTATAGTGTATACGCATACTACCAAAAATTCTGATCTGATTAGCATAGCCTAATCTACGTGATTAGAATCTTACCTTCGAGATCTCTCTAGTTTAATCCCGAAAACAAGAATCAGCACCAAGCACGAATCAGCAAGCTCAAACTCAACCTTCGGACTTCTGCTGTATTCCTCGTACACGTCTTGCTCTATAGAGAGTGGGCTCGCTGCTGCTAGGGTTTCTCTTCCTCACAAAATCGTGTATCTCTCAATTATGTGTAGAGTGTGTAACCCTAGCAGCTCTTAGAGCGCGTATATATATAGGCTACAGCAGGGACCATAGGATTAGTATAATTAGGGCTTCCTACGCAAATAAGGATTCCTAATCCAACCAAGATTAATCTTTATTTACGTAAATTATAATTCATACCACTAAGGAATTATAATTGCACTCCCTGTTATACTAGAAATTATATTTCGAGCTCCATATTATTAAATGCTTATTTATCTCCCCACGTTAAGATTATAGATACCCGTCTATTAAATTAAATTACTGACAATTAAATTTAATAGACTTATTTAATTCCTTGAGACCTTCCACTTAACTTATTTGATATGTCGGATTCATAATCCACCTGCAGGGTTTGACATAATCAAAACTTATAAGCATCCTCAAGGGGGTATCATCAATCCCTATACGGGGACGTAGATTCCGTCAATAATAAATATTCACCATACACGTAATGTCATTGTCCAACTCAGTGAGTTTATTGACCCTTAAAGAATCTCACTCTTCTATGAATCAAAACAATAAATACTACATGCACGTGTCTATTTATTACATTAGGATTAAGAGCATAAGCACTCATAATAATCATGAGGTATTAATTGTTTTATATAGTCAGTATAAAACCAATTACCCCAACACGGTCCTGTTCAATACACACAAAGTGTACTAGTGCAAGGAGTTGGAACTATACCATTCCCCACAGTCAAGACAGACCTATTAAAACCTTGTACTACAGTCCTACTGATGGTGTGTCCATTTCCATCTAAGACTGCGAACGATTAACTTATATTCCATAAGAACCGATGATCTGATCTTCCGTGTGTAAGTCGTACTCTACACACCAAATCATCTACTATATAAAATAAGAGACACACATGCATAATCATTAAATAAATAACGCAATGCAAACATTTCTCACACAGATTCTCATTAAAATGGAATAACTAATTTATTAATAAATACTAAAGTCACTTCACAAAGCATGTCTTTTAGTATAAATTCCCAACAGAAAGATCTTGGTCCTCTCAATTACTTCATTGGTCTTGAGATATCTTCTGTTTTTACTGGTTATTTTTTCTCTTAAGCCAAGTATGCCTCATATCTTTTTACTCGTGCTGGTTTCATTGATAGCAAGATTACTTTCATACCTTTAGAAGCTAATGTGCGTCTCACTCCTCTGGATGGTGAGCTTCTGTCTAATATGAATATTGTGAACATAAACCCTCCATTATCAAGCCAACGATGAAAAGGTTAGATTGGTGATAGGTTGGTTGCCACCATTTTCAACAAAGTGTGGTAGGTTGGTTGCCACAATTATCAAGTCAACACTATGTCATGATTCATGGCTAATTTGTCTTCCATCTTCTCCTTTATATATCTCATAATCTTTTTTGTAAATTGATATCATCTTGTACAAGAATTTTATCAATAAGATCCCTCTTTCTTCTTTTTTTCTCTGTTTCTTTACCATTTCTAACAATTGAAAACACTCCAAGGAACGAATCAATCAAACTCGCGGAAAATGGTTAGGAAGCATCACAAGATTATAGATTTAAATCATAGAAATGAATAGAATAACATACATATATTACAAGTTAACAAATCACAAGTTTCAGGCCATGGTGCTCAAGCAGATCTACAGTACCCCAGCATCAAGCCTTCTCTCCCAAAATTTAAACATTGATCTGATCCTTTTGGTTCACAAATTCAGTAAGAGAAAAGAAAATAAATTGCAAATTAAACAAACTTTACTTCTGGATGTTATTTTTCTTCTTATTCTTGATCTCTTCTATGTATGTAGATATATATATTGTTAGAGAATTAATTTATTTCATTCAAGTGAATTAGGAGTGATCAAAATACAAAGAAAAAATTTTCAATGTATTTTCCTCTCCTTTTTCTTTTGGCCCTTTTCATGTCTAAGCCCCAAAAGCAGCTTTAAAGGGTTTCCAATTAGATGCTTTGCTAGAACATCTAGCAAAATATGGAATTTAAAGCCAGGTTTGCATTCATGGATCCAAAATGAATGGATTTCATAACTTGTTTGTCAAAGAAATATATGTTCAGTTTATATTGAATGACTTATATTTTAGATATTAATAAACAAATGGGAGGATTTGAGTACCTTAATTATTAGTGGTGGATTTCAAATGACAGGGTAGAAATAATTATTTCAAAACCCACTAACAAGGGTTCTAGTTGTACAACAGTGTATTAAAAAAATATTACCTTGTAGCTTTCTACTTAATTATGTTTTTAATTTAACTCTAACGACTAACACGCACATGCATTTGCAAACTAAAACCTCAAATCAGTTAATTTCAAATTTACTATACAAACGAAGCCTTAGTGAAGTATAACATGTCCTCTAAGAGCCCTAAAGTTCAGTTGCTGCAAAGGGACCTATATGAAAAGATAGGCACTCTATACTGGAGTGAAATTTTTTTAAAAAAATTAAAAAAAAAATATCTGTTTATCTAAAGTTGTCTTCCCAGTGAATTATTTATAAATGTGTGGATATTTTTTGAGTAGTGTCTTAGTCATAGAACAATGTTTGAAATAGTACAGCCTGCAAAATAATAAAAGTAAATAAATAAGGCAGGTGCCCACACATCCAAATTCGAATCAAAATCAAAGGCCCTGAAATCAGCTGCTTTATTTCTTCTTATCCTCCTAAAATAGATGCAAACATTATCTCCAATATATACTCGACATTTCTACATCCCAAAGGGTAAGGAATTGGACTTTATGACCATAGCTTGCTGATGAAGTGCAAGCTTTGTAAGCAGACGAATAAAGCTGGCTTTTGCCCAAAAAAATTAAACAATTCGAATTATTCCATAATGCAAAGTGTATGGCTGCATGCAAGTGTGCCGTTGAGAATAATCACCCAAAAAGCATATATGACTTTGATGGTCAAAATTTTTAGAATCTCTCTCTCTCTCTCTCTCAGCACAAAAACCCAAAATGCCAGTTTCCATTGCGTTCACATGTACCTTTCATCAAAAATCAAGAAGAGTTATTTGGTTACTCATTTTCTTTTCTTTTTTAAAAAAAATTAGGTTCTCTTTCTTCTTCTTTTCTTTTTTCAGTTTTCTTCGTACTGATAATATTCTCAATCATGTATTCGTGTTTCACTTCCCGAAAATGACCCAGCTTGGTTTGCTGGAACTGGATGAGTTTTTAAGTATTATCAAGGAATTTTTTGTGTATCATATGCTTCAGGTCCTACAGTGACAGCCATATTAAAATTTTCTCATAATTTTACGAAAATTCTGTTTAACCTTTTTGTGGAGTGTTGTATAGATCCTTTCATGCGCACTACAGCAAAAATTAGATTTAGTGGCATCACTTTGGTGACATTTTCTAACAAAGTGCAAGTAAAAACAGATCTAAAGCCATTTCTTGAAAGATATCACTGAGCCAGTTGCATGTTGCACTCTTTGGGTGGTATTTTACTTGAAAATGTTACGGAAAAAATACACTGTAGTGACATTTTACTGGAAAATGTCACCAAAAAAATACACTGTAGTGGAAATGCCATTGATCCAGATTGACATTATCCATTAGTATAGATTGACATTTGACATTAGTATATCCAAACGCCTCCGTTTTATCATCGGGAACTTTGAGTTTTAGATGGAAAGCGTCGTCATTTTTAATCGGTGGGAAAGTTTTGTTGAAAAATTATTGTATAACGTTTTCTATATAAATTATAGTCATAATAAAGTGAAATGAAACATAATAATATTGTTAGACATAGTTTGTATAATGTCTTTCATATAGTCATCATATAGTGAAATTAACAACATTAAATAATGTGTATGAAATAATGTAATATGGTATATTCAACAAGTCATATATGAGATAAAAAGGAGATCAAGTCGAGTGTTGCACACTCTTAGTTTAAGACAGATTCGTTCCCAACACAGGAGCTTATGGGTTAACGAAAATCTATCTTGTTGACTCAAGGTTGACCCTTGTTGACTCAAGGTTAATCCTATGTTGATTTTGATGATAACTAAACTTTATGTTATTTTATTAATGAATCTACTTAGTGTGCAGATTAACAAAGTTCATAACTTAAACTTAAAGTTTAATCTTAAGTCTAATACATGTCAAAGAGAATGCACAACAAATTCAAGAGCTATGCAATGAATCAAACAGAGCAGTGATGCCTCTACTTCAAAACAAATATTTTGTATTTGAAAAGATTGAAGATGTTCAAATGAATATCTCATCAAGTATGCATAAGACTCGTTGAAGATTGACTTGCACTCAAGATAGATTGAAAACTTCATCAGAAAGTGCAATGTTCAGTTAAAAATAATTTGATTGTAGAGATGTTGTAAATGCCAAAAGAAAATCTCATCAAGAATGCAAAGATAAGTTGAATATGAATTGATTATTGAGGAGATTGAAGTTGCTTGAGAAGAAGACTCACAATAATTGTCTGATCTCTACATGGAATTCAAGTGAAGAATTCTTCTACAATATAAAGAATCAATGAAGACTAGATGTATGAAGAGATTTCATCAAGCTTGCAAAAGTCTCATTGAAATGTTTTTAAAGGAGACAGAAGAATTTCTAGCTAAGAAAAGAAATCAGAAATGAAGCATTGTGAAGCTCTACATATTTGAGAAAGCTTGGCATTGAAAGAGAATGTTCTACAATGAAAGAAGAAACTTTACAAATGAAGAAGATAAGATCAATATTGATCTAATGAAGTTCTGATTGTTTGAGAGTCAAGAGAAGATGAGTGTCAAATGATTGATTCAATCCAAATTGAATAGAAGTTAACTTTGATGAGTTAAAGAGATTTGATTGATTATCATACCCCAAAGAAATACTTCTTGAAAATCTTATACCAGTGCTGAGATGAGCTGGATCATTAGAAGTTAGAAAGCAGATTTTTGGGCAATAGGTGGACTCATGGAAATAAGGAGTCGTCTCATGGTTACAGAAGCAAAAGGCTTAAAAAACAAATGGACAATGAGCGGACTCATGAAAATGAGAAGTCGCCTCTTGATCACAGAAGCAAAAAGCTTGAAGATAAAATGATCAATGAGCAGACTCATGAAAATGAAGAGTTGCCTTATGAACATAGAAGCAAAAAGCATGGAAACCAAATAAACAATGAGTGGACTCATTAAAATTAAGAGTCGCCTTATGGAGACAGACGCAAAGGCTTGAAAATAACATGATCAATGAGCTCACTCATGAAGATGAAAAGTCGCCTCATGAAGTAAAATACCGAAGATCGAATGAATAAAGAACGGACTCCTAAAGATGAAGAGTCGCCTCATGACAGCAGAAGCCAAAGATGTGAAGATAGAATGAACAAAGAACCGACTTATTGTTATGAAGAGCGAACTCATGAAGTCAGTGAACAACATCTGGTAATGCAGAAACAGAAAGTGTCGATTCCACAAACCTAGAGCCGATTCCTTGAATATAACGGTTAGTTTTTCTAACGTTATAACGGACTGGACGTGCATTGATGAAGCCCAACAACCTCTAACGGATGGAATCAATACAAGGGTTTATATACAAGCTTCCAGCTGCATTTATATAAGAGATAAGAGACAAAAACAAGATTCAACTGACTGATTCACTGAAAAACTTTGATATTCTTCCTGTCTTCAACCTGTGAGCTCTGATTGTAAAATTTACTCTTGTTAGAGAGTTTGCTAGTTACTTGTATACTTCTATACACTTGTAAGGGAGAGTTTGAGAATTCTCTTGAGAAAGAAAAACTTTTGTAAGTTTGAGTGGAGCTTGGACAAAACCACTTGGAGATTGAAGAACTCGGTGAGGAGTTCTTGTGTATAGTGAGTTGAGTACTTTGTCAATCAGCAGCCCATTTGTAATTGGTGATTAAATAGTTGAAGAAGACTTCAAAGAGGTCTTGGGGTGAAGACGTAGACCACGGTTTGTGGTTGAATCTCGGTATATTGATGTGTTCTTCTTTTGCTCTGTTTTCTCTTCTCCATTTAATTACATTGCATTACATTTAGTTTGAACACTATTAAATTGCTTAAATTAATTTTAATTAATCTTAATTACTATTAATTTTTAAAAAATCCATTTCACCCCTCCTTTTGGGTTGCCTTTTAGGCCAACATATCTCTAGGATAAAATGATCGCAATATTGAATAAGTAGTATTACAATATTCAGATGCAGCGAATCAACCTTTTGATTTTACTCTCTCAATATATAGAATGAATATAACATATATGACATAAAACAACGAGAAATTTCTGTCTAATTCTACATAGAATTATGACATTTAATTCCATACATAAACCTACGGCGTTTTTGATAAAATCAATATGGTATAATAATGAACAGACAATATTTTTTACACAGAAAAACTGTAATCATTCTGTAAAATTTTAATGCTGAAATTTACTACAGAAACACAGAAGAAAGTGATTGAATTTTCACATAAATTCTTCACACAGTATATATAAAAATTAACCGGATAGAAACGAATTTCTAAGTCAGAAACGAAGATGAGAAAGGACTGATTGAACAGTCAGAATATGCCTGGAACAGTAGCTGGAATTTGGGCAGCACTACGGACGTCACCGGAATCTGGACACAAAATGTCGTCGACGGAGACTGAGAGAGAGGGAGAGAGAGACGAACGAAATATAATAAAACCGTATCTGTTTCGGAGGGGGAATCTTTCTAGATATAGAAAGAATCGCACCCTTTCGAAACGGTGCCAGTCAAACCCCGCCATTAGGAAGGGTCGCAACCGTTGGAATTTGATTTAAATTTGAATCGGTTCGGTTCTACCAGATCCACACTGTTATGGTTCAAACCGCGTTCAAAAAATAAATATTAAATCGGTCCAAGTCTTTTTAATATTATTTTAATTGCAGGCGCGCACAAGTGTGAAGTATTGGATCAACCCATGGTTTCTATAGGTCCTTCTCCTTCTACAAAAGTGGGGTACCCCATGGCGCCCAAACCCATCTTTAAACTTAGACTTTATATACCCATCACTTTTTTTTTATAGAAAATCAATGTAGGACAAACCTTTAATTTTACCTAAAAATCCACACTCATGGTACCTACTTTTGAGACCATTATCTCATTCAAACCTTTATGAATTTGAGCAAGTAGATGCTTGTTCTTCATCTCCTCATGGAAGAAAACACAAAACATCTTAGACCCACTAAAAAGAATATATGAGTCTTATCTTAACAATAGCTCAAAGTTAGTGTATCACACCAAATATTCCAATAAGTTTCACTCAAATCAATCCACTGTCCCCTTTTCCACCCCTTTCTCTCTCCCTCTAAATCTATCTCTCTCAATGGCCCCCCAGTCCCGCCACCAATCCAAACCACAGAGAATAGGAAGAAAGTGGTGGTGGTGGTAGAGATTAAGACACCAAGGCACAGCTCGAAGACGTCACCGTCACCATCACCACTGGCGAAGAGATGAATGACGAACGATGTGTATCTTCCTCATGTCATTATCTAGAATTCTGGGTTTTTTTTTGGTTTGATTTTGTTAAGCGAAGCCCAATGATTTGATAAGGCAATCAGTGGAAGCTAGGTAGAGAAAATGCCTTTTCCTGCGGTGGATCAAGTTAAGGTCAAGTTTATTTTTATGAATAGATTACGGAATTTGATTTGAATTACCAATTAATTATGCTGTGTCTCTTGATTTAGAAGTGATTTCTTTGGAGATGTAATGGTAAACCTGTTTCATTATGGCACAAAAAGAAAATGATTGAATTTTACCATAAGTGATAATTTTTCCTGCAAAACTATAAACTGAAAGAATAGAATAGTGTCATTTTGCCAAATTTCCAATCTTGACCCACAATTGCTTGGTAGGTAGTCTCTCTTTAGTGTTGGGTTTTTCATGGTCGTGGTTTTGACTACTGTTGTTTTTCTCTACAGGTTTAGTTGTCTCTGTATTTGGCGTGTGACTGCAGATGTTAATCCTTATTAGCACATGCCCTCGAATTTACCTGGTTAGTTTCAATTAAATTCTTCATAGTTGCATACAAAATCACCTTTTATTATTTGCCTTTGTCTCTCCCAATTGTCTTATTTCTGTCCTATTCAAGCTTGGTTTTCTCAAGCTCTTGTTACACTGATCGAAGTCATATCATTGTTTCTAAATGATATGTTCCTTGGATTTTCTTAGTTGACAGGTTTTATATTATTTTAATATTTGAAGTGAAGGGGTGCATTGAATGGTTGAAGTTCAGTTTAGCTTTCCTATGGGAAATAACTAGGTTTTGTATACGGGTTTGTTTGGTAAATGTTTTTTTTTTTTTGTTTTTTATTTTTTTAAATTAAAAAATAAAAAAAATTAAAATGGATGTGTTCTCTATTTTTAAAATATTAGTATAGTACTATTAGCAACACGGTAATCTACAAATATCATCATTAGACCATAAAAAATAAAAAACAAAAATACACATCTATAGTACACAACAAAAAATAAAAATTGACAGCACTTTCAAACAGACTAGCTTTAAAATCATATATAAGGCTGATACTTCAGTTTGTGGACAAGCCTCCTAATCGGATCATATAAGTTAGAAGAAATGCCAGTCTTCCAATGTATTAAGTAGGCATGTACAAAGTATCCTCTTTTGAATTCTTCGTGAATTAAATTTATTAACACATTATCTTCTTGGAAATTTCAAATGGCCTAACTTTTCTTATCTTTTTGGCAAGAAAGCATCTCAATGTTGGTCAGTCTCAATAGTGTTCCAGCAATGGGCACAATAGTAAGGGAACTCAAGATCTCTATCTCAAGATTGCTTTCGTTCTAACTATATTTTCAAGCTTTGTTAGTTCTATTAGCTTTGTTCCAACATTGATTGTTGTTGATATTATATTGATTAATTGCATTTGTGGTTATTGTTGAAATTTCAAGAGGAAATTCTCCTTCAAAGTGAATAGGATCATTGGGAGTATCTCCTCATCAACTAAAATGCTTGGAATGTCAATTTTGCTAGAAGCTTGTCCAATTGTTCTTTAATTTTTGGAACATTGGGGTTGTAGCTACTTTTGTTATGTTTTGGTTGGGATGTACCAATTATTGTAATTAGAAAATTTAATCAAAGTTTCCATGTATGTATTGATGTTCCATTGACTTCTTTGTTATTATCATCCAAAGGAAAAGAAAAAGCATTTCAAAATTGAATAAAGTTGACAACAATTTTTATTTTTAAAATTTTATTTTTATTTTGTGGCGCCCAATAGTGCCACTTATTCAAGAAATAATGGCATTTTTCTTCCACAGTGGTGGAACTTATGAGGTTTTTGCGGTGACACAAAATGAGATATTGTGGCACTTACCTTTGCCATGGATGACACTTCTAGTGGCTTTCAAAAATGTCGCCTAAAAGACGAATTGTGGATTTTTGGAATGCCATTATCTGCGGGCTTGTGGCCCTTGCAAGCGCCACCAAACGATCTATAGTGGCACTAATAGCTAGTGTGGCATGGGTATCCTTGGCACTTCTAGAAAATGCCACTAGACCGAAAAATGCCACAAAGGATACATTTAAGTGACACTTTTGAGTGCCACAGAACTATATTTTTGGTATAGTGGAGCTATTAAGAGAAAAAAAATTCAAAATTTCCCACAATTGGACAGTATCCAAAATAGTTGTTATTGGTTTTGCTTTGACCAGGCCAAATTTCTCACTACATATATGCATATAGTATTAGCAATCCTATATTAGTAACTCCCAAAAAAATTTCAAAGGAATTTACAGCTGGACCGTACCCAGAATTGATTTGGCCAATTAAAGGTGTAGTCAAATGGAGCTATTTTCGTTGCTTTGCATTATCAAAATAAAAACAACTTCTCACGTAACCAAAAAAAATAAATAAATAATATTATATGAATATTTTATTACCTAATAAACACGAGGTAGTAGAATCCATACAAGTAAATCATAGCCTCTTGATAAAACTTGATTCCATATCCATCTACCCAACATGGGTCGAATGCATGTAGGATGATGGACTTCAGCTCTACCATGCATGCTCTACGATATTATGTGTGTAACTGTGTCTGAGTTTTATCTGGTCCGTAGAATTTAGAAATAATTTTAAGATACCCCTCGTGCCTCAAACTTCAAAAAAAAAAAAAAGAAGAAGAATCGAAATCCTAATTACGTATCCTTCTATAACAAGAATTCAAAGAAATTCCCAGGTTTTCGTTCCAGATAAGGCCACCCCGTGCCTATAAAAAGACATTCTATATGTAAAATCTGTTCATGTATAATACCCGAAACATTTCTCCATCTTGCTCTCTCTTGATCTACATCTATATCTCCATCTGTAAGCCATGGCGAAGGTTACAAATAACACCTTTCTCCTCCTCAGGTTAGCGCCGGCTTTTGTCATGCATGCATTAGAACAATCTTGCATGATCATCCTATATATATATATGTCTCTTTTTTCATCGACTGTAGGTTTAAAATAATGGGTTTTTTTTGGGTTCTTGTCGTTGTCTACGTTGATTGTTGTTTATTACAATTTTGTTTCTTTATGTTCTTAGTATGGGATTTGTGTGTTGGAGCAGGCGAGCATGCAGTGTTGCCGCGGAGAACGTGAGGTTGCCGACGGCAGCAGCGGCGGCTTCAGCAACGAGGAAGGTCGTGGATTCGAGCAGTGCCGGGGGAGAAGCTCCAGCGGGGGAAAAGGATGCGTTTTGGATGAGAGATCCAAGGTCTGGTAACTGGATTCCGGAGACTCATTTCAGTAACGTTGATGTTGCAGAGCTCAGGGAGAAGTTCCTCTGCAAGAAAGCAAAACTGTGAAAGAATCTTACATTATTTCTATGCTTTTTTTTTTTTTTTTTCCTTCGGTGCTATGGTTCTGATGCTGATTCTGGTTCTTGTATGCATGGTGTGTTTATGGGTTATGTTTATCTTGTGGGATACTACCTCTAATGAAGAATACGGTTTCTTCTTTGTTCAACCCTGTCAAAAGCTTTCCTTTGTCGTCACTCTTTAAACTCCTTTATATTAGGTGGAATCATCAATTCTTTGTAAAATTCAGCCCATCAAATTTATTCCAAAAGGTTCTGAACAGTTTTAGGTCATATTTTGTTTTTTATTCCTTTTCTTTTTCATAAGTTCGGCTTATGAACGGTAGCGGAATCAGAAATTTCGCGAAAGGGGCAAAGTAGAAAACAAATCGTGATACTATTGGATTATTTTGTCATATCAGACCCAGCTGATATAAAAAAGGTAATGTTAAAAATGATAATGGATGTAATACTAAAAAATATAAGTATTACTTTTTTAGTAAAAAAAATTTTTTTCCAAACTTCACAAACAAGGCAAAATTACTTCAATTTGGGAGAACAATGGTAAATTACTTGAATTTTTGGAAAGGCAATATAACTATTTTATCATAAACACTCAAAATTACATAAGTTGTAAGGAAATTTTTTAAAATTTTAAGGAGGTCAATACACTTAATTTCCCATAAATACTTCAAATAATATAGGATATAAAATGAATTTTCAAAATTTAATTTTTTAAAATTTTAAGAAGGTCAATACACTTAATTTATCATAAATACTTAAAACTATATTGGATATAAAATGAATTTTCAAAACTTAGAGGCCGTGGCCCCGCCTATCCACTTGTGTGTCCGCCTTGCTTATGAACACCAGTTATAAGAAACTTTCATGTCAATTAAATTCGAAGAATAAGACACGTCCACATGAGAAGCTATTCCAACCTTTTCTCTCTCGTGATCTCTCTCTCCCCATAACTCGAAAAAGGTTTTCCTCACAAAGAATTAATACATTCCTAAAGATTACTATCAAATTAGTCAATCTCTGCTATGAGCATCAGCTTCCGAGAATATTCACATTAACTGGATGCTTCCTGCCTAGTATGTTGAGATGAACGCAGGGGTGATTCCATTCCAAAAACATCTGGCATACCATCAATAACCCAATAAAATAGCCATCAACATATACCATCAACTGGAAAGACAATGCAGCAAGGTGGAGTTACAGTACAAATTTCCCAAAATTCAGCTAAGCTGCATTTTAATTAAGGCTTAAAGAGTAGAATGCATAATTTTTACAAGGAAAAAACAAAACCTAGTCTGCTTGCAGTATTCCAGTTGCAATGCCAAACAAAATCCAATTCAGCCATGCCTATAAATACAACTGGATGAGCTCATCACTGACTACAGATGGAGTCAGAACACCCAGATCTGTAAAAAGTAGGGTAAGATATTGAGGAGGTGTATAATCTCGGGCAGACGTTTCAACTTCAACTTTGGATGGGATGGGGACCCCAAAATCAATTGGACGCAAGGCAGGTGCCATGTCTTTTTGGTCCAGTGGATAGAGTCGAGCAAACTGCAAAGACAAATATCATTCCATGATGTGTTGTTCAATGAAAAATAAAAAGACTATCTTAAGTTTTGTTTGCCCGAAAAGAATGTGGTGAATGCAAAAGACTAACGATGATAATTCAATTAAGCTGGATAATTTCTTTGTGACATTACAGAAAGAAGACTCTTTTTGACATACCTTGTAGCTTTCAGCAGCAACGTAAACCGGTTTGTTCATGCTATTAGCTACCAATGCAATTTGATAAGTTCCCATCATGTTAATTATACCTCCACTTTCAACCACTCCGTCTGCCCCAACAAATACCATGTCAACTTCATCCATGCTATATGCCACAGCGGAGTCTATTAAGAGCTTCACAGGAACATCAAGCTTAGCCAGCTCATTGGACATCCACAACCCTGTTCTGTCTGGCCTTCCCTCTGCATTTTTGAGCATGTGATCATGGAATTAAGACTGGAAAAAATAAAGAAATAAAAATAATTACATGGAGTTTGTGAGCTTCAAATTGCCCACTCTGAAGATTCTGAACTAAGTTGTAAACATAAGTATATAAAGGGGAATAAGTGTATGTGTGTGTGTGTGTGGGTGTCCTCCTGGGTGGGTAAATGAACTCCATACAGTATCCATTGTTCCTGAATTTAATGTCCATAATAAATCTGCTGATAAAGAGGTCAGATGCCCCACATATGAGCTTATTGCCAGAACAGTACATGTTTGTCATAGCTCATTGCCACCAGTGTCTGAACCTTTAGATTGTCAACAAAATTACATACACCAACGTAATGCATGTACCACTACTTCCGTATCGAATATGTTGAGTTTTGAACAGTTTAGTCATTTACAATTGTTATGAAGTGGTTTGATTTTAATAATGTTAAGTGCCCCCCATGTGTTAAGAATTTGAGAATATAAAAAAAGCCCTCAATTAAACCTCTATTGATATGACAATTTATCAAGTGCATAGGGGCAGTTTTCAGTCTTCAACAATCAGTTTTCTCATTCATTTCAACCCACAAATGAAATTGCAGGGGAACATAATGCAAATACGGACACAAACTAAAATGTGTATTTTAGACACAAATAGCTATTTATAAGCAAATAATAAAGCCTTCTTTCACCTAGAATATTAGTAACTAGAGATGCTGTATATCATGCCAATTTTCAGTACAGGAGACCTTGGAGGGAAATGCAACCAAAAGGAAGTTCAGAAAACAAACCTGTACAGAGAACTCGAAAGAGTTTCCTACTTTGTGCTGCTGTCTTCAGAACTTCCAACACTACTCGGGAGAAACCATGCACCAAAATGGTACAGCCATCAAAAATAAAATCTTGGCTAAGCATTGCAATGATTTTGCGAGCCTGCAATATCAGAGCTTGACTAACATTATGTAAAATTTCGTATGGATCACAAATACTGTAGGGAAAGAGTTTGCTCCTAAATCCACAATTAGCTTGCATACCTTGTAAGATATCTCCCCAAACTTCTCTGCCCGTTCAATGACGCGAGACTTAGCTGAATCAAAGTCCTCATATTCCAAAGCTGAAGTTCTTGTTACATAGCGCGTGAAAAGATCACAGGCAGCCGTCAAAGAGATGGAGGTTGTGTCCCATGACTGAATAAACACACAGGTGTTTGTAAAACATATACCACTCAAGATAATATCTGGTGAAAGGAAAAGGCAACACTTGCCAAAGAACATCAAATTACATAGAGAAAACATGCACTTTTACACTTCTTTTTTCGGATTCTAATAAACTAAAGGTTCAATCTACATCTGCACATTGATTAACTAAAGAATTTTAGTTATATAAACCCACCAGACGGAAAGTAATAAAATTTCAGTACAAAGTTCCCAAACTAGTCTTGGACTTCACTTCAACTTCCTCAAAACATATTTGTGTTTTACAATTCAACAACAAAAAACATGAGTCCATGACTAAGAAAAAGCTAACTTAAGCAGTCCATCCCATACCGAGTGAAGCAGCGCAATCTCCCCAAACATGTACTTTTGTTTTCCACCAAATTGAAGTCATGAGTGCAGTCACTTGCAGAACTGATGTTTTCTATAACCACAGTCTAATGGTCAACTAACTTCTCTCCCTATATCATAAGACTTACCATGACATGAACTTGCAAATATAACTCAGGCCATAGGATTACAGGTTAAGAAATAATAATAATAATCTACTTCAGCCACAGACAATTCATCAACTGATTGGGTAAATAGAAATGTTGAATCCTGAGGACGGACATCTCAGAAGACATTAGCATTTTGAAGTCCTAAATTAGTTGACTACTTACCAAAAGAATATGGAAATTAGAATTGTATTTTTGATAATACAAGCAAGTAATCTTGCTAGATATTTACCACGTGATCAAGCCACTTAAAACAACTACAACTGAACATTAATTGATTCTATCACGCAACTTTGGGCAAAATTGCCTACTTCAAATTGTACATTCTACTGATTCCCAGCCCATCACTATTCTTGGGAGAGAAAAATGTTCCCAATTCAGTACATAAACACGGTTCCATGGAAATGCCCTTTCCCAATTAACAACATAATCGCAAACAGAAACTACCAAGAAAACAGTTTGGATTGACTAGGCAGGCACGAAATTCGTAGAGCAAATCAAGTAATTCAAACCAGGTTAAAAATGTTTGCTTTTTCGTGAAATGGGCAAAAGCAAAACACAAATGAATTAACAAAATATTGACTAATTCATAATAAGCCTGCTTAACATCGAATCCTATCCACGTCTAGCATTTCCGAGAGGGAGCGGAGAAAAAGCACATACTTTGAGAGAGTCCGAGGCCTTCTTGAGCTCAATCTCGAGCTCCATCATGGTGGTGGCCTCGCTGGACCTAATGACCGACGCCAAAGCCCTAATCGCAGCCACGGCCTCGGCCAGATCGGGTTGTTTCCGCCAGTTATTGAACTCATCAATCACATTGAACGGCTTTCCGGAGTCTCTGGGCTGGAATGATGCATTTTCCGGCGGGAGGTTGTCGGGGTCGCGGCCTACGGCGGCCTCGGCCTGGGCGAGCCAGTCGTTGGTGACCACGCCATGGTGAGCTGCCCTAGTCTGGTAGTAGGCGGAGATCATATTAGGGTTAGGGTTTTGGAGGGTTTCGGCCATTGAAGAATGAGTTGTTGGAGAGAGAAGACGACTCGCGGGCCGTGGTAAGCCTTCGTCTTGTAGTCGGTGTTGTTGTTTGTCCAGAACGAAGGAAGCTGATCTATACCACATTTATTCCGTGCGGATCTGTAATAAAATTTGGTCTTTTGGGTTAGAGGATGAAACTGCCGAATCGGAAGCGAAATCTCCGGCACGTTCTGCCGGATTCCGGTTATAAAGCAAACGAAACCACGTGTTTTTTGCAGCCTGTTTGGAATTTGGAGTAGGGAAAGAAAAAGCACTTGGAAAGAAAAGGAAAAGAGAAGAGAGAGAAAATGAGAAAGAGAAGAGAGAGAAAAAAAATTTGTTTAATTTTGTGAATAAAATGAAAGGAAATTAAAAAGAAAGAAGAGAGAAAGAGTCGAAATTTTTTTTCTCTTTTTCTTTTATTTTCTTTTATTGTTATTCCTTTTTCTTCAAAGGTAAAATTAAATAAAAAAATAAAAATAAACAGTACTTTTTTCTTCCCT
Source organism: Euryodendron excelsum (assembly GCA_033060915.1). Classification (NCBI taxonomy): domain Eukaryota; kingdom Viridiplantae; phylum Streptophyta; class Magnoliopsida; order Ericales; family Pentaphylacaceae; genus Euryodendron; species Euryodendron excelsum. The sequence continues at coordinate 38,255,013 of CM065394.1, forward strand.
CCCCTCACCTCTTTTAAGTTCCAAACAACAATTTGTTATACAAGAGTACTTTCAATATCCTGGGATGTGCAAATTAGATTTAAATTTGATTGTACTTAAAAAAATTAATGAGTTTCAAAATAAATTTAAGATTTTACTAATTTTCATATAAAATCAATTTTAAAAGAGTTTTTATTAAGTCTAACATTAATTAGGCTCAAAAAACTTAATTCGTTTTACTATTCTAATCAGATTTATGGAGATTGATGGTGGTCAGGTCTCTAATCATGCAAGTTTAAATTTAGTTGACCCAATTTTTTATTTTCCTAAACAACCCTTCTGTCTTTGTAAAAAAAAATCTAGGATTATGTAACATGTGAAAATTGAAAATAATTTTTTATACAAACTTTCTTCTAATTTATATGGTTAATAGAAAAGTGATTCTTTTATATTTCGTGCAAACTAGCACAACTGAACGGGCATAGCATGGAGAGAAAAAAAAAAAAAAAACATATGTATGTATATATGTATCCAAGTGTGTATTTAGTAAAAAATTTGCAGACACAACTAAAATTTGAAACATAGGCCTAGCAGCACGGCCGTAGCTACATGACTAAAAAGAACAGTCATGAATATTATATACATTTTCATGATTTGGTTCTTGTTTTTTGGCCCGAAGCAATTCTGCACATGGCAACCAACTGTCATTTCTTCAGCTGAATATTATCCAAAAAAAAACAAATCAAGCCTACTTATGCCATTCCTTGCACACCCAACACCACCCCAGCCCTCCCCCGCACCCCCACACCTCCCAGCATCACCACCAAGCCGAATATGTATGGATATATTGCAGATATAATTGCTTGTTTAATGTTCGATGAAATGTCTGTGTGAGTTGTGTGAGGAATGCCCTTGGCCAAGAACTCCTCTTTTGCTCTTTTTTTCCCAACCATATGTGCATGTGATTTTACCACTACACCCTTTAACATGATCGTGTGCAAGGCACGTGTTCATTTTTTGTTTATATAACTTGCGCTTTTTTTTTATTGGACTTACTAAACACTTAATATAAAATTAAAGGACAAATTTATTGAAATTGAAATTAAAATTACAGGAACGAAATTAACACTAGACCCAAAGTATAAGGACTACCGGCTGGTATAATTAGCCCTTTTAAAATTAAGAGGATTAGTATGTTCTAGCCCTTGTGCCAGTTTGCTAGGCCAATCATAATGGAAGAGTTAGAGCCATGGTTATAACTTATAAGGCTAGCATTTTTATCTGTTCAAATTCTGAATCAACCATTGCATTTCACTCACTCTGTTTATCTACAATCCTCCTTTGAAAGTTTCCGTTTGGGTGTTCTCTTTTTTTTTTTTTTTTTGTTGATAAAAGACAATATAAGAAGTGGAAAGGGGCTGGCATGTTTGAACCCTTGCCAAATAAATTATTCATAGTGCGTCGAACACCCAGATTGATCAAAAACTCAAATCTGCTTCAAAATTTCACACTCACATTTTGTGGTTGATGAGACTGTACACGACAATGAGCCCCATAACCACCGAGTGATCAATATTCAGCTCTACCACCATTGTCAAAACATCATCTCCTAGAACAACCCCACATGTTGAAATCTTTCTCTTTACCTGTTCCAAATACCATGATTAGAACCTGTGATATACATATACATACATCCATCTTAATATACAAATAGAGAACCTAATTGTGTCTTTAAAGCTAGGTAACGCAAGATAATTTTTTTTTTTTTTTTACTAATAGGGTGTCCTGACTAACTTACGCACATCTCAATTAATCTCAAGATTTATGTAATCAAGTAATTATCAAATCAAAGGTATTGAAAAATTATTGCGCTTGACAAGAGTCGAACCCCTGACCTCCCATTGAGAGGCCTGAGTTTTGACCAATTGGGAGTAACACAATATAACTACTTCTCAGTAATTGTAAGGGCATCCAACTACTCCATACAGTTATCTCTACTTACTTTAATTATTCAAAATTTTTGAACTCTACATCTATGTTCTTCAATTGCAACTCTAATAAAATCTTCGACAGTGATTTAAGAGAAGAAAAAGCGAAGCGTCTGCACACACTCTAATTTTTCTTTAAGCCTCACATTTTCAGGAAGGGAAACATGATGTTCACCGTATTTATTTGTCAGACATTGATAAGATTATTATCTCTAATGACACGACACTCATCTTTAGTAATAATTAAATATTGCGAGTTCCAGCTATCTTCCATTGTGAGTTGCTGCTCCGGTTTGCTGTTGATTTTTGTCCAACCCCACAAGAACCTCACATGGTGAAGCCCCTCCTAGAATTCTGAAGGGTTTTCTCACTTGAAATCCAAGCTTCCCCCTGCTAAGATTTGTACCAGTTGATCTATGGCCTTCTATAGGTACAACCGTCCAATTTCGCTTCGTACAAAGACATTTAGGCAACTCACCACTCCTCTGTACCACTCTTCCTCCCATGCCTGACTTCACGTGACAGCCTATCAAGATGACGTGTGCACCAAGTCAGCTCACTTTCGATGATAGTGCGAAGAGCACCTCCTCCAAGCTAAGACATCGAAGAGGCCCTCGCCCACAAGTGACCTGACACACCTCCACCGCGACGCCCCCTCATGGCTTCGCGGCTCGACCATGGAACCTTGCTGCCAAGCACATCTCCATACTTAGCATAATTCTCCATAACCAATCATATCTTCATAATCTAGGTTGAGAGCAAAACCCAGAAAACTCCGCGCGGGATTATCAAGAGACAAGTGGATTGGAAGTTAGAGTTGAAGGTTCGTTGAGGGACCTTGTCCCTCCGGCCGGCCGGCCTTAGAGAGAGAAGGACCTCTAAGCAAACGACAAAGCGCATTTAATGCCTGGATCGTCCGAATCACTAAATCACTGTCACAGTTACAAAGTTGACATTCAGAATATTGGTCTTCGAGAAGCTTTAGACTGAGGAGCCAATCAACAAAAGGCTCCGTCTTAGGTCTGAGGAGCCAATCACCGAAAATCTCAACAACTGAATAACCAATCATGAAGTATTTCTCTCACCTATATAAAGGGAGCCTTCATTCCATTGTTTTGAAAATCGGACTAGACCGGCCGGTTGAATCGGAAAAATTGGGAACCAGGCTAAGTAACGGTCCAGTTAACCCTTCAAACCCGTTTTGGTCAAAACCCGGTTAAACTTGCGGTTGAACCGTGACCCGGTCATTAAAATTCGTAATTAAACTGGCCGGTTCAACTTTTAAGAAAAAATTTTAAATTTTAAGTATTAAAACTAGTGTAAAAAAATAAATACATTTTATTACTATTAATAAATAAATTAATGACATAATTATGACATCACGGGTTAATAACGGTTGACCCGACGGTTGAACTAGTGACCCGCGACCCGGCCTCTTTTCCGGTTCACTCAACGATCTGGTTTTCAAAACATTGCTTCATTCGCTATTGACAAGACATTCATTCCACATTGAATGCTCATCACCAACCCTTGAGAATCTTTCAGTCTCTCCAAATTCGTTTCGGGACACTGTCACCCTCTCACTTTCTAGGACCGCTTCAACTCTCTCTCTCTTCCACCTCTAGTGGTTCTCTGCCTAGACAACGCTTGTCGTTAACTTCCCAGAGGGTCATCCTCTACAAGTTTGATCACTCACCTCCCACATCACTCCACACACACCTTTCCAACACCCCAGGAACTTAAATTTCTACATAAAGAGCTTGGATTATTAGAGGAAAATTGTGAATCTGGCCTTTAAAAACATTCATGTCTGTGATTTTTTTTCCTACCTTTTTGAGTATGGTGAATAGAACTTTGCCTCTGAGATCTATAAGAAAAACTTCATGGCTGCATTTTTGGTACGTAGTTGTCAATGCGATACGCAATTCGCCCATTCGAATCAAAGACTGTGCAACCATAACCACTCAACACCTGAGACTTCATCCATATGGTGAAAACCTTTTGTTTAAAAGAAGTTGAAGAAGTTGGGGATGAACCTTTGTCATCTACAAACAAAAAAGTCTGATGGATATTTAATTGCTTTAGAGCCTTTATATATAGAAAAATGCCATTCTTACAAAAAAAAAATTTTTTTTATATAAAATGACGTTGTAGTGACAGTTTGTAATTAAAAGTTATTATGATAGATGTTTTGCTTTAAAGTGAAATGCTCTCGACAAAGACACGCTATTTTGTATAAATTTGTTATTTGCATAACCTTATGATTCAAAGATGAGATGGATAGAACATATTATTTTGTACTATACAATACACTAATGGTGGCCAACGATTATATTATTTAGCTATACTAGTGATTATTGTGTATTGTTAGAGATAAGCTTGAACTTATATCTAGTGATGAATAGATTATAATAGGTAGGCTTAAGTTCGATCGTGCTTAGGACTCTTGTGACTGGTTATTATTCATATAATGGATAAAGTTTACATGGTTCGTGAGAACAATGACTCTCCATAAATTCGAAAGAGTAGTCGATTGAAGGTCTGAATACCTGTAACACTAAAAAAAAAAAAAAAAAGAAAGACAGAGAGGCAAGAAATATTTGAAAAAGCAGGCTTATGACATCAAATAATTAAATCATACTTGAACGCATCTCTTTTACTCCAATAGAAATAATTTAGTAGTGAGCTTTCACTTTGTCAATGGGGAGTTTTGGTGAGATCACCTGTTCAGTTGATTGCTTACAAAATGTATGTGGTAGTGTATACATGCATGACCCACAACTCCATTTTGAATTGCTTTCAAAATGTATGTGGAAGTGTATACATGCTTACAAAATGTATGTGGTAGTGTATACATGTATGAACCACAACTCCATTTTGAATTGCTTACAAAAAATATGTGGTGGTGTATAAATGCATGGCCCACAACTCCATTTTTGTTTACTTGTTAGTTTGCCAATTGTAGATCAGACTGAAACTGGAATTGTAGGCTCCAACTCATTGGTGCAAGGCACTGTTTATTTTTGGAATGCTATGCAGTCAATAGCTAGTCTGAGCTGCTTCCTTATAGTTATTTTTTTATGATGTGCAGGCATTAGAGTTAAATGTTAGGCCAATGGACCAGTTGTTTAATAAAATCCTATTGCAGAGGACATCACCTTTCCTGTCATCCTCTGTTATTTTTCTAAGGGCAACTTTTGGAAGTCGATTTGTGGAGGATGTCAATGGTGGAAACCAAAATCAGTTCTACACCTCTTATTTAAGCTTTGTTTTTTCAGTAATTGATGGAGAATTTTAAAAATATGAAAGAAAAAAAGAGGGACTTTTTTCCAATTAAACAATTCTAAAAATTCTATCTTAGAGGTAACAATTTGTAGTCCTCTCACACCTTTTCTCAAAAACTTTGGTTAATTATCAACAACGACCATGATGGAGATTATTTGGCTGATTTATCTAATTAATTACTTGTTTCTTTCAATGCTTTTTTGTTAGTACTATCAGTTGCTCTGCCAACTCAAACTTGCATTCGGCTGAAAACCATTAAGAAAGAGCCGACGATATAGCCCAAAAATTCATACATAACTTCTGTACAAAATGAGGTGGTTGAATGAGAGGTTTTCAATTTATAACAAAATACTCATCATGACAATTTTTAATTACAAATACCATTATTACATTACTAGTATAATTTATTGTACAAAGTTTTTGAAAGAACAACATTTTCCCAAGCAATTTTATGAGGAAGGGGTGGTTTTGTGACAATGCTTAATTAAGCTCATATCTAAACCATATCAATAATGCTAAGGTCACTCTTACTGACCACTCTTTCAACTATTCCTACTGAATTGACATGCGTTGATAAACAGAGAGAGAGAGTGAAAATTAGTCTGTCTATCAACACGTGTCAACTCAACAAGAGTAGTTAGAGAAGTGATCTGTAAGAGTGTATGTAACATTACTCAAACCATATATACACAAACATTTTTTGTTCAACCCTTCTTATTATCAGTGCATCAATCTCTTAATGGGCTCACTCTGGCTTCTCATCTGAAAGCTGGACTTCTGAAAGTCTTTAGCCCATCTCATTATAAAAAATCTCCCACTGTACAGGCCCAAAACAGAAATCAGGCCCATTTGTGTTCGAAGGATTGTTCATCACTTCACCTTTCAGCCGCCACAAAAGAAAACCCTAGACTTGGAAACACCAAAAAGAAAAACTAGTGGTGTGTGTCTATTTTCTACTTCTGCAACTTCAGTCACCCCCAGCCTATAGAGAAGACATAAATACACGTCTTGTATCTTTCGATGATCCTTTGATGGTGTTTCTGTTTTCTCGATTGAGGGCTACTTTGTTTGATCCTTTATTTTGTTTTCAGTTGCCCCATGGAAGATTGTTTTCATTGAAGTAACATACATATATGTGAATGTATACTTATATATATTGCAGCTGGCCGAGCTGGCTGGCTCAAGTATTGTCAGGCAGTAAGTAAATACAGCGGCAAAAATCAAATATGGGGGCACAAAACCAGCCTTTGACTGCCATAGTTCGAGCAGGTCAAGGTTGATAGTGCTGTACATAAAAGTCTCTACTTAAAAGTAAACCCTTTTCACTATATATCCACATCTATATATTTTTTATTTTCTCTCTTCTATAAATCTGTATATATATAGATAGATTCATATATTGTTTCTCTTCGTCACTTGAAGAGTTCCTGTCTATCCACATGGTCGCAGCAAGCACTGGGAGGCCATTTCCCCACTGGGTGAAATCATCTAGCCTGTTGGCTTTCAGCCAAACGTTAATGGCGACAAGCTATGGGTCGAAGATTCACGTTGGTTCTTGTTTTCAAGTAATGGGAATATGGATGTTCTTAGACATTTCTTTAGCCTGTTTGGAACTTGGAGAGGGAAAGGGAAATTTTTTTTGTTCCTTTCACTTTCTCTTTTTCTGTTGAATTTTCTACCCGGAGGAAAAGGAAGAGAAGAGTAAAGAAAAAAAGAAAAGAAAAACAAGTGCTCACTCTTTTATGTTTCACTTTTTTTTTTTGTTTACTTTCTTTATAAAATTAAATTTTCTTTCTTTTTCTCTATCCCTTTCATTTCCCAACTTACAGTGAGATAAGTTTCCGATCATGAGGTCTGTATTGAAGGGCTATGGATATGCCGTGAGTGAGTTTGTGGCTCTGCAATTATGCTATAAAGGGTCATGAAAATATGATCATCACGGGTGAAATGTCATCTCTTTGACCCATTTCAGGAGTTTTGAACTAAATTGAGGTGTTTCAATTCCTATCCAACATTATCAAGAGGCTTGTAGTGTCTATCTCAACTTCTGATGTTGATAGATTATTTAGTTTATGAACTAAGATTCTCTCTCTTAATTTCCATAGGTTATTAGAAAAAAAAATTTGAAAAAAAGTGCTAAGAAATTATAGTTTATGAGAAATGGGTAAGACCGTAAGAATTCGTGGTTGAGGCGCATCCAACCCCTCATGAGTTCAAACTTTGACACTCCTCGAACCCTTCTTAACTAGTAACAGAATAAATAAAATGGTTTCTATTAATTTTTTAAAAAATACTATTCTCTTTACTAAAATTAATTTTTTTATAATTAAAAATTATTATAATTGATGTTTTGTTTTAAAATAAATTATTATCATTCAATCACATTATTTTTTATATAAATTTTGTATAATTTTTTTTAAGTTAAATCCAAAATTATTTATGAACTCATGGAAATAGAAAGCAATCCGAAAATGACTGATCAATGGCTCAATTACAAAAATAGCCACCCTTTGGAGAAAACTTTCTACCGAGGTTATTATGTAGTCTTATTAATCAATGCAATTACATGAAATAATTAAAATATTTATATCAATCATCTAATATTTTCCATTAACTTGGGTGGACATCGGCTGCCATTTGGAAATGCAACATAAAACAGCTCTACCAATCACAAAAATACGAAAATATAATGATATAAAAAAAAACAAAAATACAAGCTAAAAACTCTCAAAACACTGTTTCAGCAATTAAAGGAAAATAAAATTCAATATAGTTTTTTCGCGTAAAAGGCTGACTATCGACGTTCGAGTCAAAAATGTCATTTTCTCGGGAAAATAAGCACACATACAAAAAGAAAAAAAATTGCAGAGAGGAACAGAGCCAGGAAAAAAGAGGAAAAAAAAAAAAAGAAACAAATTTACGGTGCAATTATTATAATTTTCCGCGTGCATTCTGGGTCGTTATGTAGTGAATATACAAATCGGAAATGGAGAGAATTACAGGCACCCGTCGATAGCCATAAAAACGTGTATGCGTGTATATCTGTAAGTGTATATGTCGATCTTGATGATCAAGACCATTGAAGAATTGAGAACGGTAGAAAACTTGCATGATTGAATTGATTCTGTTAAAAAAAACAGCTTGGTGTGTGTTTGCCTACCCCAAAACCCAATTAGCTTTGGATACATCACCGGTTTCTGTCGGTCTTCGTGGCGTAAACCTGCGTGTTCCGGGCTCTTATTTTTGTCTTCACTTGGAGATCTGATTGCGATGATTGATTGAATTTGAAGGTATATTCAACTTAGATGATACTCTCTTTCTAATTATTGCCAATTTTTTATTATTGGGTTGTTTTTATTTCCGGTTCTTGATGACGTAAATTATTTTTTTTCTTCCTTTTGTCCATTTTGAGAGGATAATAGTAGTGTTTCAAGTGATTTGATCTTTATTAGGAAATTTTGGTTAGAGGAAGGCAACATGGGGTTTCTTGATTGGGAATTCATTGATTCCCGGTTGCGAGTTATTTGACGACAGATGGATTTTCTGTTGGTTGTTCTCGAGAAACCGTGGTCCTCATTTTGTCTACGTTCTATATTAGGTTTGTTCCAGTTTTGAGGGTTTGTATATTTTCCGTGCAATTTGAAATTGGAATTTTGAGGGGGCGGGTTACAGCTCGGTATTGGGATGTTGCGGAAATAGAGTTTCAGTGCGTGAGTTTGAAAATTACTAGATGGTGGCAGTTTCATGAATTTTTTATTTCAAGAGTTTTGGGATTCTGGTTCCATATTGGTTTGGAAAATTTGGAAGTATAAAGTTCATTTCTTGGATTTGGGTAGAGAATTCGGAGCTGCAACTATGCTGGTAGTCATGGGCAACGGGTGTTGATTGATTGGATATTCGTCTTCTGGTGGCAACAAAAATTACACATAATTAGTCAGAAGCTTGTAATTTATGATCACATTCTCTTCTTTTTTTTGGGATTTGTTCGGGTTTGCCATCTCGTTGTGAGATATATTGGTGAAATTTCAAGGTACTTGAGTTTGGCACTTATCTCTATTACTTGGAAACTGTCCCTCTTTCCCACTCTACTTCGCGTTGGAATTTGTTATGCCTGTGGCCAAATGAGAGCTTAACAATGACTGGGACAAGAGGATTGTTGGTAGATGGATGCCCCAGACAAGTCATCCTCTGATCTAATAGGCTCACTGAAATCGTGGATCCCTTGGCGGTCTGAGCCGGCTAATGTGTCAAGGGACTTTTGGATGCCCGATCAGAGTTGTAGGGTATGCTACGAGTGTGACTCCCAATTCACATTATTTAACCGTAGACACCATTGTCGACATTGTGGGAGAGTTTTCTGTGCCAAGTGTACTGCAAACTGGGTTCCTGTACCATCTAGTGAGCCAAGGACTTCCCGGGAAGAGTGGGAGAAGATTAGGGTCTGTAATTTCTGTTTCAAGCAATGGGAGCAAGGCTTAGCTACTGTTAATAATGGGACCCAGCTTGCCAGCCTGGATCTCACTACTTCGCCATCAGCGACAAGTCTTGTCAGCACCAAATCTAGCAGCACTGGTGACAGTAGCTGCAATACATTTGCATCAATGCCAAACTCAGTTGAATCTTACCAACAAAATCAACCTTCTGTTCTCAGCTCTAGTGAATCAGCAGCAATGGAGGTGAATGTAGATGGGGAAGGTGTTGTAGAATCAGAAAGGGGCAATGATCATGTTGCTGACATGAGAAATCCATCTCCAAACCATTTTGCGTTTTGCATGAATAGGTACTTTTCCATCTCTTTTCTGCTTAGTTTCTTCCTGGCGCATTCGTGCTAAAATGTTATACATGTCTAACAACTTGTAATTACTAGTCTAGGATTGACATACTTAATATTGGAAATGTAAGACATGAGCCATAATTATATCAGGTAGCGAAAATGCTGGACATGGCATAGAGTATGAATCTTAAAGACAGAAACATAAATGCCTCAGTACTTGATATATATAAAATGAAGAGTGATGATAAAAATAAATATAAAAGGAAATACTATTCTTCAGAGATAAAAATAAATATTAAAAAAATACTACTCTCTAGTGCATTATTATATCCCAATATCAAATATATTTCACAAGTTTTGGTCTATGCTTCTAACGTTATAGAGTCAGAGACTCCAGTACAAAGAGAATATATCAGTTACTGAGTAGCAAATTTCAATTTTGATCTTCCAACTAGCCATATACCAATAGATGAGATGGAAAATAATGGAAAAGAAAAATTAAATAAAATAAAATAAAAGAAAGATAAGACAAGCTTTTGCAAGTACAACCACATAGCAAACTTCCTTTCAAAATTTTTCTTGTCCCTAGTAACTATATAAAACTTCAATGACCCATCTGGAATATGATTAAGCTTCACCAAATATAAGTTGGCATAAAACAATGGCATAAGATTCTTATTCCCGGACAGTAGTTTTTTGTGAGAAAAGTAGACAAAAACAAAAGAGAAAGTTCCCTTCAAATCTTAATGATACCTTACTAACAATATTAATTTCTATAAAAATATGTTCAATCTTTATTATAAAAAAATACAAAAGAAAATCAAACTGTTCATTTATCGGTATCTATTGCAACATTTATTGCCTGTATCGTGAGATACATTTAGCATAAGCTACATATAGTGGTGGATATCAATTTACGTCTGAATGTATGTATAGTATGTATCATATCATGAATCATAAGATATTGGCATAACTGCTATGGTTGGTTTGGGCACATCACACCCCTTAGGATTAGCATGTGGAACCCAAGTGGAACTCCGGCAGTCTTTGAGATGGCTGATGAGGCTGTGCCCTGACAAACGGGGTTGCCCCTGATGTTTGATACCTAGTAAGATTTGAGGCAGCCCTGTACAAATTTAGTGCTCGTTGATGGCCAGTTTCATGGCTGCTGCCACTGACATATCTTTTGTATATGAAAGTGAGGAGAATTCTCCACTTTCATCTGGAGAGACAGTTATCTTCTCATTTCTATCCCTCAACCACCGATGACTGTATGCTTGCAAATCATTTACAGCATTGTTTAAGGACTCCCATATGTGATGTGAAGTAATATGGGCATTTCTTTTGTTTAGGGTTGCGCACTCTCGACGCTCTTTCAATACATACTTTACTTATCAAAAAAAATATATGTGACGTGAAGTAATTCACGCATTCTAATGCCTTTTCTTTTAATTCTTTATTTTGTTATTAATTTTGTTGCTTGTCCATAAGCTTACACTGTCATGAAGTCAGGTCCTGTGTTTTCCTCATCATCTTGGTTGATCTCCTATAGTACACACTAAAAATCTATATTTTCTTCAACGTATATATTTTCATGTAATATGCAGCCTTTTCAACTTATGCAGATGACAAATATATTAGTGGGATTGTGATGCATTAACTGTATTTCAATAAGATTATCCTTGCTGAAAATGACCATGTGATGCAGCGTTGCAAGTTGGGAGTGAGTAGTGGTCCTGTTTCTTTAATCGTTGACATTAAACATAATTTAACCCAGTAGTTGACTGGTATGATGACTTGCAACAATGTTGCATCATTATTTTTTGTATGAAGCTTCAAGCAAGGAACAATTCAAGAACTATTTTTCTGTTAACTTCAGTCAAAATTATAACAATATAGCTGGGAAAGAACATGCTTCAAATTCTCAAGGGTCCGACTCAACTGTGCCAAAAAACTAATATAATCTGCATTACATAGATGCTTCAGTGTTTTGGGAGAACCTGTATTGGTGGACATGATCTGACAGGGGTATGATAATGGGAGATGTGATGGGCATATATATGTTTAGTATTGATGAGCAACGTTGGGTATGTATATCAGACACTTTTTGACCAAGAACGTCTAACAAAGGTGCAAAGAATCAGATAGCTCATTAACTTGAAGTTCCATTGAATTCCTTCTAAATTGTTCCTTTTGTTACATGGTTATTTCAAAATGAGTCCAAGTACTTATGTCTAGGTACTCAGTTTTGGCAGAAGCTTCATTGCTGTATGTTAGCGATGAAGATAAATTAGCCATGGTGATAATTAGGCTGTGTCCCTGTCTATGTGAATTTGACACCTAGACATGAACCGGTATTTGACATGGGTGCTGGAATCCATGTATCATATAATAAAATAGATAGAACGTAAGAGTTTGTGTTATGGAAGTATTTGAAAGAATATCATGTCTTGCTCATGGAATAACTTATGTGTGGCTCTATATTGTAAACTTCTCTCATTCCTTCTCTACTAGTGTTGCTTATGTGACTGGGTATGCCTAGACGAGATTGTACATATGCCTATATGAGATTGTACATAACCTTGGGATAGATTTGAACTGGGGAAGTAACGAGCGAAGTCAAGCCAACAGTGTGGTGTGAAAATTTAACTAGCTTACTTTCGTTTTTTTTTTTTTTTATATCATTTGAGACCTTTTTTGACGAGATCCAATTTATTTGAACTTGAGCAGCTTAATTTTTACACAGTTATATAGTGCATATAAGCTTATCGAATAGAGCTCAGGAAATTAACGAGTTCTAAAACATATTCAAGCTTTGGTTTGTTTTCATTTACAAGTCAATTTCAAAAGAGCTTTTAATGAGTCGAACATTAGTCGTGCTCTATGTTACTCAAAATGCTGATTGTTTTGTACTTGGAGCGCGTACGGGAATGTGGTATGCTACGTGCTCTAAAATGTGATATGAAGGGGTAGATTTATATAAATTATACACTTAGAATTTAATGTACTTCTAGAGAAATTTTTTTTTTAAGAATTTGACTCTCAATAAAGTATAATCTATTTTCTTCAAATTCATCATTAAAAATACATTTCTAGGAGTATTATGATCTATTTTTTTGCATATTATTCTGTCAAAATTCCATTCTTCTCAGATTTTCCTTGATTATATTTGAGTTTTGTCCTCCTTAGGTAAACTTTAACGAAATAAATAGAAAAAAATTTGGGTTGCATTGGATTCCCACGTTCACCGTTTTGGAACGAAGGTGTACCATGTTTCGAAACCTTGTTCTAAAACGTAAATCACGAGGTTATTACCGTTTTCTGGTAACAGAGTCCATTCGATTGAGTATAAATAGTGCTATTGATTTTCTCTTGTGGACGTATGCCACCATGGTTGTGTCTCCTCTCTCTTTTCCATTGGGTATGTATATTTCTTTATTATTGCTGTTATGAATCTTACGTATAACATATATGATCAAAATAAGGAAAAGAAGAAAAAAATTAACAAATAAGGAAGACAATAAAAGAAAAAGAAAAAAAGCTCCACATTTATAGTTAATTTAACCAATAGACCTATGACATTAAATAATTAAATCATATTTAGAATGCATCTCTTTTTACTAAAACAAAAATAGTAAGAAACCTTGTAGGCCATAGCATACTTCCTTTCGGGTGCTTGTTATTTGAAACATGAAATTTATTTGACTCCTTGAAGATTAAACAAGAAATCCTTAAGGATAAAGGACAAACAATAAATCTTTTATATCAAAAAGTGTTTGCTTCTTATTATTTGGAACTTATCATTTCAGTGACTCTGCCTTATGTGATATGGGGCTTTCACTGTGTCGATGGGGAGTTTTGGTCAGATCACCTATTCAGTGGATTGCTTACAACAAAACTGACTAACGTGTTGGGTATCTGTATATCAGACACTCGCTGAACAAGACTGTCTCACAAAGGTGCAAATAAACAGACACCTTATTAACTTGAAGTTCCATTCCATTCCTTCTAAATTCATCCTTTTGTTACGTGGGTATTTCAAAATGAGTTTAAGCACTGGTTTAGGAAGTCAATTTTGACATAAACTTCATTTTTGTATGTTAGTGATGAAGATAAACTGGTGATGATAATTTGGCTGTCCCCTTCTCTAGATGAATTTGACACCTAGATGTGAACCAGTATTTGACACTAGTGCTGGAGCCCTGGAGTCCATGTTAACATAGAATAGAACAGAGAGAACATAAGAGTTTTTATTACACAAGTATTTGAAAGAAAAACATGTCTTGCTCATGGAATAACTTATCTGTGACTCTCCTTTGTGAATTTCTCTCGGTCCTTGTCTACTAGTGTTGCTTATCTGGTACTAGGAAGAGGTTCTTCCCAACTAAATATATTTGCTTATTTAGATGCTGTTGCTTTCAACATCTTGAATTGATAATTATCTAATGATGGTTTTTCATTGGTTCCTTGAGCAATATGTAGCAAAATAAGCACTAACTACAAGGTTGAGAATTGGAAATTGGTAGTCAGGATCTATTTGCAGCAAGTCTGTGTCTTTGAATTTCCGAAAACTCATTGGCATCAGGAGTGATGATGATGTTTTAATTAGTGTCGGAAATACATTTACTTTGTTCTTCTAATTGTTATTTGCATATTATTTGGCATCAGGAGTGATGATGACGACGATGAATTTGGAGTTTATCGATTAGATTCCAAAACAGGGCATTTTCCTCAGGTCAATGGCTACTATGGTGAAGTTGTCATTGATGAGATTGACAATGACTATAGATCACATAAAGTGCACCCTGATGGAGAAACTATTGACACTAAAAGTGTTAGCAGCTCTTCATTACACAATAGCTTCAATTCAGGGGGTTCAGAAGGAACCCAATATCTTGCTAAAAAGGAAGATGAACATGATATTGGCAATGAATGTGAAGCATCTTCCTCTTTATATGCTGCAGCAGATATTGATGCTGAACCTGTGGATTTTGAGAACAATGGACTTCTCTGGCTACCCCCCGAACCTGAAGTCGAAGAAGATGAAAGAGAAGCTCATATATTTGATGATGATGATGAGGGGGATGCTACTGGAGAGTGGGGATATCTCCAGTCTTCAAGTAGTTTTGGAAGTGGGGAGCATCGAAATAGGGACAGGTCAAATGAGGAGCACAAGCAGGCCGTGAAGAATGTGGTCGATGGGCACTTTAGGGCTTTGGTATCTCAGCTATTGCAGGTTGAGAACCTTCCCTTGGGTGAGGAAGATGACAATGAAAGTTGGTTGGAGATAATTACATCTTTATCGTGGGAAGCTGCTACATTACTGAAGCCAGATATGAGCAAAGGGGGGGGAATGGATCCAGGAGGATATGTGAAGGTAAAATGCATAGCTTCCGGGCGACGCTCTGAGAGGTAAAATGCAACAATAATTTCATCATTCACATGATCTTCATGCTACTCTCTATCATTTTCTTATACTCTAATAGCCAATCAAGATTTCTCACTCATAATTGAGGTGGTGTTATCGGCATTTTCTGATCCTATACATTGGCCAGATTCTTGATTTTTTTGTATTTAGAAACTTGCCTTTTTATTATGTAGGGGGAATATAGTGAAATAATGAACCAATATAAGAAAATTTATGAATCCAAACTGAATAGGATATGAATTTTAATGCAAAAGGCGACAATGGTCATAGGACTTTAGAACCACTTTAAATAGTTAACAAATACTCTTTTGCCTTGTTCTGGGGTCAGCTACATACTGCTTATCATCTCCATGAGTCTGCGGTTGAGCTTTTCATCTTTTGGGTGACTTCTTATGTTTACTTATAATTGTTTGAATTGCAGTGCTGTAAAACTAATTATGAACTAATATAACTAATCCAATGATCATTTAGGTTGTGGATCACGTTACTGGCACATACTACCAAATTACAGAGTGGTAAAAGATTGCATTGGGTGTGAGTATGAAACAAACTTACGGATTAGGCAAAGAGCAACCATGTTTTTTGGAGAACAATAAAGAAAACTATCACACACTCAAGAATCAAGATCCTTGCAATTTGTGAAGTTTACTAACTTTAGGTTTCATCCAACCAGGACTACCCAAATGGAGAAATATCACTAGTTGATGGGACAATTTATGCGAGTGTGTGTTGTCTGGTGAAATTTAATGGGATCATGTGTTTTATGGTTTGTAGTAAAGAAGCTATTGGAGATGAACAGCAGACGAATAATAGTGGTTAGAGCATAAATGGGAGTTTCAAAAATTTTGTTGCAATATGTGGTATGTTCCATGTGTTGAGGAATTATGTGGAATCAGTGGTGAGTGCTGGAGGAAAGGAGGGAATAAAAGCAATAGTTTCCTATTAAACATCAAAAACAAGATTTTTTTTTTCCTTTAAAAGATTTATATGAAATCATATTGGTATTTGGTTCATGAATGGCTTGTGAATTAAAAGAAACTGAAGGTTAGAAAAGCCTTGCAATGGTTTAGGTGTCTCTTTTCTCTTTCCTTTGTTCTATCATCACACAGTGAAAGAAAATTATAGTGCTGTTAATATATTTACCAACAACTCTTTAACGAACTAATTTTAGATGAATACAATGAAGACTAAGGCCATTTGCTTGTGTTGGTCTCCAATAATTGAGGATGCTGGGAGGGGGAGACTGGATACGGATCTAACCTTTGGCATAGTATGCACAAAGTGGTTGCTTTCAGACTTGAACCTACATTCTCATGCATGGCAGCCATTTGTTTTCAATAAAGACAATAACTAATATTTGATTACTGAGTTGTATTTTCATAAATTTCGAGGAGAACAAGCCCTAATATCATCTCTATTCTTCGGTGGGTGTGTGTTGATATTCTCATTGCTGTACCTCTGACCTAGAGAATTGCCTTGTTCTTGTTGCACTCTTTTAAGTTTCTTATTGTTTATGAAGTGTTTTTTTTCTTAATCCTTACCTAGTATGGTGGTCAAAGGAGTTGTTTGTAAGAAAAATGTGGCTCATCGGCGTATGACATCAAGACTGGAGAAACCTCGCGTGTTGATCCTTGGAGGGGCTCTTGAGTACCAGCGGGTTTCTAACCTCTTGTCAAGTTTTGATACTCTGTTGCAGCAGGTTGTGATCATTGACCCTTTCTTATCCTCTGGTTTGGTACATTTACTTGGGCTTCTTGTGGGACTTGATCTGAACCACTTTGCCTTGTTACAGACTAGTTGCTAGCTTATAAGAAGTTATGTTTAGTTTTCTCTATTCTTTTGTTCTTACGGGTTTTACGTCCTCATCTAGGAAATGGATCATCTAAAGATGGCTGTTACAAAGATAGATGCGCACCAGCCTGATGTCCTTTTGGTGGAGAAATCAGTTTCTAGGTTTGCACAGGAATACCTTCTTGAAAAAGACATATCACTTGTTCTCAACATCAAGAGACCACTTTTGGAGCGCATAGCCCGCTGTACAGGTGGTCAAATCGTCCCTTCAATTGACCATCTCTCATCACAGAAATTGGGATACTGTGACATGTTCCATGTGGAGAGATTTCTAGAAGAGCATGGCACTGCCGGGCAGGGCGGGAAAAAGTTGGTGAAGACATTGATGTATTTTGAAGGGTGCCCAAAGCCACTGGGATGTACTGTAAGTCTGAGGAAACGAATTAGAGGAACAAGGAATTTTATGTTGAATGGGATAGTTTCAATGTTTACATATCTTAATATGGTTTACAAGCCTTTTTTGCAAAATCACCGCTATGGGAGTAGTAGTTGCTTTGATGCCTAACTATAAAAATCTTTTGTCCAAAGCTTTTGTTTGTGATTGTGAAGTTAGAAGATTGTCTAAGTTGGATATAGGAAATAGTGGTAGCAGCTTTCTGTTTGTAGGCAGTGTCTATTATGCTGTTGGTAAACGATCTCATGGAAATTTTTTTAGTCCTGTAGGGGTGATTGGGCAGACCCATTACCAAGAAACTCACTTGGCTCTTTTATTTCTGTTTGTTTCAGATTTTACTCAGAGGTGCCAATGGGGATGAGTTGAAGAAAGTGAAGCATGTGGTCCAATATGGAATTTTTGCAGCTTATCACTTGGCTGTGGAAACATCTTTTCTCGCCGATGAAGGAGCCTCTCTGCCAGAACTACCATTGAACTCCCCAATAACCGTGGCACTTCCTGATAAACCATCAAGTATTGACAGGTCCATATCAACAATACCTGGTTTCACTGTCCCTGCCAATGAAAAAACGAAGGGACCTCAACTTTGTGCAGAGCCACAAAGGTCCAACGGTGTCCCCGTTTCAGATCTGATCTCCTCGATCCCCCATGCTTCCTTTCACAAAACGGATACAGCAGTGTTGGCTAGTTTATCGAAGGCTCGAAGTTCTCACAACCCAAAACCCACTTCAAGCTTTGTCAACTCCACTGCTTTCTCCTCTGTTGCTTGCTCGGGCCAAGTTGCAGATATCTACCACAGTGAGCCCTTTCCTTGTCATACATTTCTGGAGAATAGTACAATGGTTTCCAAAGAGTCTTCAGAGGCAAAAACTTCTGCAGTCAACAGTGGCCAAGATGTCATTGGTTATCAAGTCGTTGCTAATGGTTTTGGGCCTCCTGAGGCAGTGGGACAAGGTGTTCCTGCTGACAATGCTCAAAATTACTCCAGTGCAGTGAGTATGAATCACCTAGGTAGTTCAGATGTATCATCCCCGCAACAAGATGCAAACCTTCATGAGGAACCAGGTTCTTCAAAAGAAGAGTTTCCTCCATCGCCTTCTGATCACCAGAGCATTTTGGTTTCCTTGTCATCCCGTTGTGTGTGGAAGGGGACTGTCTGTGAAAGATCACATCTCTTTCGAATCAAATACTATGGCAACTTCGACAAACCTTTGGGGCGCTTCTTACGAGATCATCTGTTCGATCAGGTAACTCTCTCTCTCTCTCTCTCTCTCTCTCTCTCTCTCTCACACACACACACACACACACACACACACACACACGAAAACATTCAGGTAAGCCAATTTCTTTTAGTAGAAACCACTACAACATTTTGACAAAAGAGAGTTTAACATTTATGTCAGAGTTACCGATGCCGGTCATGTGATATGCCATCAGAAGCACACGTCCATTGTTATACTCATCGACAAGGTACCCTTACAATTTCTGTGAAGAAGTTGCCAGAATTTCTGTTACCTGGTGAGAAGGAAGGAAAGATCTGGATGTGGCATAGGTGCCTGAGGTGTCCTAGAACTAATGGTTTCCCACCAGCAACCCGAAGAGTTGTGATGTCTGATGCTGCTTGGGGTTTGTCCTTTGGGAAGTTTTTGGAGCTTAGTTTTTCAAACCATGCAGCTGCTAGCAGAGTGGCAAGCTGTGGCCATTCACTACACAGAGATTGTCTTCGGTTCTATGGGTATTCTCCCCTGGTCAATTTCTTGTATGCTGTAAATGAGTAGTCTTGGGCATTATGAACAGTTGTTCAGCCTACCCAGCAATAACGCATGGGCTTGATCAATGGTTCAATGTCATGTAAGAGATATTTTTGCTTGAATTGAAGCCAACCGGTTTGCTTTAGTGCACCCCATCAATTGATATCAGCCTTCCAATTTTTTCATCTCCTTTTGGATGGTCATGTGGATTTGTTGAATAATTCATGAAAACTCTTTACAGAATTGATTGCATTTCTGTGGCTATCCAATGGGTAAAATGACAGGGTAGCTGATATCTTGGTGGGAGTCATAAAAAGCAATAGTTTTGTATGTGTTCTTCCATATGTCTGTTCTCATTCCTAATATTAATTTTCCTAAGCAGCCTTATGAAGGTCTTCATGCGCATAGCTCTCTTCTTGTTTTAACTTTCACTACATCTGCAGATTTGGGAAAATGGTTGCATGCTTTCGTTATGCATCAATTTACGTTCACTCTGTCTACCTTCCACCACACAAACTTGATTTCAACTATGAGAATCAGGACTGGATACAAAAGGAATTGAATGAGGTGTGACAATCAGGATTTCTTTTCCTAAATATGTCACTTCAAATCACCCTGGATATCTGTCATCTTATCATCTAAATTAAACAGGTAGTTGACCGAGCAGAGATGTTATTTGCTGAAGTACTCAATGCTCTGAGTCAGATGGCAGGGAAAAGATCTGGCACAGGTCTGCTTAACAGTGGCATTAAAATACTCGAATCAAGACGCCACATAGCAGAATTGGAAGTCATGTTACAAAAGGAGAAGGCAGAATTTGAGGTGAGGCCTTCTCTTTCATGCATAAAATTTACTTCTGTGTCCAACTTACTCTAATGTTGTGTCCTGGAAACTGTGTTTTCTTTTAAGTTCCAGTGTATTATCTATATGGAGATCTTATAGTTCCCTGGACATGTATACAGCTGTAATGGAGAGTTGGCTAAGTAACGTATTCCTGGTCATTTAATATATTGGATAAATCAAATTTGGTCAAATAGTCTCTATTCTTATTGGATTGGATAAACCATGCACTTTCTGGCGATTCTGTATTTAACTCATGTTTCACCAGGTTCATCCACAAATGTCTTCTATCGTGCACAAGAGATAGAAAATAGCTATCGTTTGCTGGAATAATTCACCCTTTTTTATGCATTTGGACCAACATTTTGATTATTGTGTCAATATAATCTAGGTCAAAATCAAATGACATCATAAAAATATTATAAATTTCATGTAGATAATTGTGTCATGGTCTTAGAATCCAAAATTTCCAGGAAAAGGAAACCAACTATTTATAATTCTGTAACTTGTCTACTTGCTGCTTTCATTATCTCGGTTCTGAAGGATTCTTGACCTGGTTCTACGAATCACTGCAGAAAATTTTCAACAGGGAGGTGAGAAAGGGTCAACCTGTCATTGATATTCTCGAGATTAATCAATTACGAAGACAGTTACTCTTCCAATCTTATATGTGGGACCACCGCCTGATCTGTGCAGCCCGTTCGGATAGCAACAGCCTTCAGGATAAACTGAGTAGCTCCAATTCAGAACTTGTGGAGAAGCCCTTTAGTGCTAACGGGCACCACATTGACATGAATACGCCTGTTAAGCCAGGCAAAGGCCTAAGAAGTTTTGAATCAGTACTTGTGGATGTAAAGCTTAAGGAAGGTCATGATCAGGGGGGAGGAATTGGTAGTCATGCTAACGAGACTGAGGTAATTCATCAAGGAGCTGATGTGCAAATAGATTCAAATCATCGAAAAGAAAACCAAGCTAATCGTTCTGCTAGTATGGACATCTGTGTTGAATCTGAGCCTCCAGAATCCAATGTAGTGTTTTGTAGGACCCTATCTGATGGGCAGTACCCAATTATGGCAAGTCTGTCAGACACCCTTGATGCAGCATGGACTGGTGAAAATCATACAGGAATTGGAGTACCAAAGGCTGATTCTTGTGCACTTCTTGAATCAGCTGTTGCAGATTCTTCAACTGAAGTAGCAGTGGCAGAAAAGTTAGAATTGGAAGACCATGGAGATGACCAGAGTGGGCCCAAGGTGTCCAATTCACCTCCTCTGTTGTCCACCAAAGGTTCTGATGACATTGAAGATTCGAAAAGCTGGTTGGGAATGCCCTTTATAAATTTCTACAGGTCGTTGAATAAGAACTTTTTAGGGAGCGCTCACAAGCTTGATATGCTTGGAGAGTATAATCCTGTCTATGTTTCATCATTTCGAGATTTGAAACTTCAAGGAGGTGCTAGGTTACTTTTGCCTGTGGGTGTTAATGACACTGTTGTTCCAGTTTATGATGATGAGCCGACAAGCATTATATCTTATGCACTGTTATCACCGGCTTATCTTGTCCAAGTGTCTGATGATTTTGAAAAGCCAAAAGACATTGGGGAATCTGCAGTTCCATGGCAGTCTGTTGATTCAGCAAATTTTCCAAAACTTCAGTCTTTTGATGAAATGTCCTTCGAATCTTATAGAAGTATTGGGTCTACGGACGAGAGCATCTTATCCATGTCTGGATCTCGTAGCTCCTTGGCTTTGGACCCACTCTCGTACACAAAGGCTTTGCATGCTAGAGTTTCTTTTGCTGATGGTGGGCCCCTAGGTAAGGTGAAATATACTGTGACTTGTTACTACGCTAAGCGATTTGAAGCCTTGAGGAGGATATGCTGTCCTTCTGAGATAGATTTCATAAGATCTCTCAGTCGTTGCAAGAAGTGGGGAGCTCAAGGTGGCAAGAGCAATGTCTTCTTTGCAAAAACCTTGGATGATCGTTTTATTATCAAACAGGTTACAAAGACAGAGCTGGAATCATTCATAAAATTTGCTCCCGGATATTTTAGGTATCTATCTGAATCAATTGGCACAGGAAGCCCAACTTGCCTGGCAAAGATTCTTGGGATTTATCAGGTAACTTCTGATATAGTCTAGCAACTGTTCAATTGGTAGACAAACTAACTCAATTTGCTTTTATCTTAGAAAAAGCAACATTTTTAGAACAAAGTTGAATTTTGTCTAGTTTTTAGAAAGTTACCAAAAAGGTCCACTGCAAAGCTAACTGGAGTTGTACCCAGTAAAACTAATTCTCAAATGACCCCTTGCTTTAAAAGAATGCAAGTTGTTTGTCAATTCAAGAATAGTTCATGGAATTCTAATGTACTCCATTATATCTGATTTTAGATTTTGATCACATGTATTAGTAAATTAAGTTGTGTTTAACTTAATTAGAAAATAGTACAATTTGTCTGGTGCAACCCTTTTCAATGACCAAAAAAAAAAGAGTACAATTTTTTGACTAGAAATTTGGTGATATTCCTATAATATTGCTGTTATGTTTGTGCAAACTAGGCAAAAAAGTGAAGATTTTTCATGGAAGGATGATGATATATTGGACTATTATCTATTTTTAACCGCTTTTGTTCGCTGTATTTTCAGATGTTATGAAATAACATTTTTGTAATGCCATACTGTCACTAATATACCACCATGTCTTAATGATATAGAAAATCATAGATCAACCTGTAGCTGTATTTGTACCAAACTTATAAGCACCTTTGTATTGGTGCTTTATAACTAGGTAAAAAATTTTGTGGACCTTATAACTAGTGTATAGATCTCCGTCTACCTTACTGTACATTCTGAAAATTCATCGTTTTGTTGACTTTAAGGTTACATCAAAGCATCTGAAAGGAGGGAAGGAATCCAAAATGGATGTTCTGGTTATGGAGAATCTTCTATTTGGAAGGAATCTGATACGGCTTTATGATCTTAAAGGATCTTCCCGATCACGATATAATCCAGATTCGAGTGGAAGTAATAAAGTTCTACTGGATCAGAACTTGATTGAAGCAATGCCAACTTCTCCAATATTTGTTGGAAACAAGGCTAAGCGGCTGTTGGAAAGAGCTGTTTGGAATGATACTTCTTTTCTTGCAGTAAGTTTTCAAACTTCCTCTCATATTTTCATGAATGTAGTTACTGCATGGGACCTTTTAGTTGTTTTGGTGCTGGATCATGGAAGTGGTTGCTGTGGGTTTGTGCATAGACATTCAGTAATAATAGGCTTTTGGTAATCTGAGGCACCTGCTGGAGAGGACTATATAATCCTCCTCGGCCAATGGTTTCTAACCTAGAACAGATTCATTTGGACTTCTTCACAGCCTGTATTGTAGTCAAAAATCAAAAGATAAAATAAAATAAAAGAAGAGAAAACCTGCATTACATCCAATAAAAGCCAATTTTGGCAAGGGCTTTCCATTGTGTAATCTGTCAATTTCTCTTTTTTTCTAGCCCCCAAAACAGAACATGCACTACATTTTCCAGCATCAAGTTGTTGACACGTAGGCTGTTCCATGATTCAAGAAGATTATATGCTTGTAAGTCATTTTGATACATGAATTTTCATGCTGATGCAGTCAGTTGATGTAATGGATTATTCATTACTGGTTGGGGTGGATGAAGAGAAGCATGAGCTAGTTCTTGGGATCATTGATTTTATGAGACAGTATACTTGGGACAAGCACCTTGAAACTTGGGTGAAGGCTTCAGGCATCCTTGGTGGGCCAAAGAATGCATCTCCTACAGTAATTTCCCCCAAGCAATACAAGAAAAGGTTTAGGAAAGCCATGACAACATATTTTCTGATGGTCCCAGATCAGTGGTCTCCTCCAACTATCATTCCAAGTAAGTCCCAGACTGATCTTTGTGAAGAGAACACTCAAGGTGGGACATCAATTGAGTGATACTGTAAATCAGTGTGCCTGTATATTTGCAAATGTAAGTTCGGGAATTATTCCTCCCACATCAGTTTTCCCTCATTCATATATCATTTCTTTGCTTTTTGCAATTCTTTTGGATAGCAATTCCATTTTGTATTTTTCTGGTTAAAATCAGAATTCATGATTAATTGTTCAGAAGATGTAGAACAAGGCTATTGAAGCCATTTAAATTTCTCTGGGGTATAATATTAGATAACCTCCCCAAGAAATTTTTGTACATTCTGTCTTGTATTTAGCATTCAATATATATATGAATTACGATGCTGCAAGTGCATTTTTTTTTAATTGTTATTGGGTTGTATTATATTTGGATATAGCTTCACTTTTTGATTGAGGTCGTGTTTACTTAGGATCGAGGAGTTTGACATTGTATTACTTGTTTATGTTTCGCATTTGGAATAATTTTAGTGGAGCTGTAGGTATCATTATTGTGAATTGAATCTCTCGTTGACATGGCAGAAAGGGGCTTAGGGAGGAATCTGTGAGGGAGGTGGTTGCTGACACTGTAATGGTGCTGGATGTCATTTTCCTGGTTAATGCTTATTATATAGAACTTGGAATGAATCAATTTTGGCTTACCCTCTTGTTGACTCATCCTGGTCGTGACATATTACGGGTTTTTATTTACTTCTAGTTAACGTTAGAGACAGACCCATCCTCTTTTAATGATAAAAACGGCTCTGTTTCTGTTTCTTTTGTTTGTTTTTTCGACTAAAATCGTTTTGTTTCTCTTGGCACTCATTCAATGATTGTCTTTCAAGATTCTGATAATACATATTTTCTATTCTTTTGTCATTTGGTAAATCGAGGATTGCTCTGTAAATGTGTTTATCCATATTTATGAGTTCATAATTGAAAGGTGCAATTGTATGCAAAGTTTCCAGGTGCCCAAGAATCTCTGTAGCAGTGGCATTGAGAGAGAGAGAGAGAGAGTGAAAATAGACATAATTTTTATATAATTAACACAAAGTGTTGGGCTGGTTGGCTTCGGATTCAAATCAGCATGCATTCTCACGCTTTCTGAACCTGAACTTTTGCATAAGATATCCTAGAGTTAGCAGATATTAGCCTAATGTGTTGAACCCATTACAGTTGAAGTCTCTATGCTCAGCATGATCACCTTTGTCAGCATGGTTAAGTTCACCTTTTAACAATTTGAAGCCAATTTTTCTGAAGAAGATCAATGATCTCGGCATCTTTGTACTACGTACATTTTGTAAAATCACTAGTAATTAGACAGGCTTACCATATTTGAACTTGTATGCTTAATGCAATGTTAGACTTATCTGGAGACAAGTAGGCTTACTACGTACATATATATATCTACCTTGGATGATAACTCATCGTTAAAAGATGATGAAGACGAGGGCCCTCATCGTACCCTTCGCATGTTACCTCTCCACTGCCATCTCTGTAACGAACGATACCTTTGGACTGATCTTCGAAAATCTATTAGAAACCAACTACACTTTAAAAAACAATTATTGCATGTTTGTACATGGTTTGGTAGTTGATTGAGTTTGAAAAGTTTGAGCTTTTGGGTTATGTTATAATCCAAAATTTTGGGGTATATATAGGTTTTGATTTCCAGCTTGAAAGAAAAGAAACAGAGCAGAAAGATTGGACTACATATGGTTGTTAAGAACAAAAAAATATTTAGAAACGAACCTTGTTCCTGGAGGAGGATGATCTGATCTGAAGTGGAAGTGTTCTCTTGGCTGAAACTTGACCGTGTGTTAGCATCAACACTTCCTTTACAGGCTTTTTGTTTTGCTCATATTTTTGAAGTATGAGAGGAGGTGAAGGATAGCATGTTACTGCCCTTGATGAAGTGTCCTGAAGAACAGATTGAAAAGTAAGGTTTTTTTTTTTGCTCCTTTTTCTGGTTCTTGGGTGGGTGGAGTAGGTAGATTAGGAAAATATAATAGAATAATGATTTGTGGTTAGTTTTTTTTTTTTTTTTGGTCTATTCAAGTTAATAAAACGGATACAAATTGCATCACTATAATAGGTAATGTGATAGTGTATTGTCATGTGCATTATACTTTATGGATTTGTGGGCCCATTTAGCTTATCTTCTAAGTGTTGATGACTTGATGCTGCTAAGCTGAACCCTGACTCATCTGGTCCGGTGATGCCTCATGGGAATGGGGATGACCTTCTTCTTCTGATATATGTTTGGGGTGTCCATTGTAAGGTATTCAATAGTGTGATTGTGAAAGGGAAAGGGAAAGGGAAAGGGAAAGGAAAAGGAAAAAGAAATGATCGAGAGAGAAAATATAAAGAGAGTGGTATTTTTTATTTATTTGATTTTGTAAAGAAAGTGAAAAGAAAATCACTTTCTTGTCATAAATGATCACAGGGCACAAGACTCCCTTTTCAAAAAATTTAGCTCTAAACATAAGAGTGGCAGAGGCATAATCTTTTGCTGCTACTGATTTTTAACATTAATTACTTGTTTGAGTAGATTGGAGGAAGACTAGGGAAGTAATCTTGTTGAAAACACCCATTGTGATTGTCTTTAATTACAAAAATGTCACTGTTATCTCATCCTGATGAGATTTTTTAAACAAATATTTTGAAAAAATAACATTTTTCTAATTTCAATAAATATTTTGCTTTAAAGTAAATGACTCTCATTCAACTATATCATTCTATATCATCCTAGTAACAAATTCTATATAAATTTTCTGATTGCATAACATTACTCACAAAATTATAAGAAATTGGTGATAAATTACTGCATATCACCAAAAAAAAGTGACACAAAGTGGCAGCTTTTCTTTGAAACAAACGAAAATGGCCAAACATTGCTCTCCCTACCCGTGGCCTTGCCTGCTAATTTATATGCACTATGCAGAGTGATCAACAATGGAATGGAGGAAGAACAAGATGATGACTAGGTTGAGAGGACAAGGCAACGCCATTGAAAGAAGAAAACAGAAACAAAGGGCACAAGGCCGATGTTCACATGAAATTTGTACCGATCCAAAGGACTACAGAGATGAGCTGACAGATCCAAGTCCATATGTCTCTAACATGTACAAGAAATTGATGGTAATTAGTCGCTTAAGCATCAAAAGACCTCTCTTTGGAGTGTGTAGGAGAGAATTGCCAAATCAAGTTCTCAAATTAAATGTAGATATAGCTGTGCTTGGACCAACCTACCTAGCTAAGCTAGGAACTGCTTTTAGAGTTGGAGTGCTTACAAGGGATTATTTTTGGCTGCTTGTAAGGTGGCAAAGGCATTATTATGGATGCTTTGGACCAGTCTAAAATTGATAGTGAGGTTTGACTTGACATTTGTAGTAGTTTTTTTTGAATTTTGTGAAAAGATTACTTTAGGAGGATGACTTATTTACTTGTAACAGAATGATGTCTTTAAAAATTCATGGTTAACACCTCCAGCTCTTTGGGGTGGTTTTCTCACAATTGAGAGAGAGAGAGAGAGAGAGGCTATACTTAACAAATGAGTTTAACAAAGGCTAAGTGGAATTTTGGGCATGTGCATGTAAGAATGAGGTGATTCCATAAGCTTGACACAACAACAATTTAGAGAGAGAGAGAGAGAACTTACAAATGAGTATAATAAAGGCTGTTGAATTGTCGGTATATGCACTTAAGAATGAGGTGATTCTATAAGCTTGACACCACACCATTTTAGAACACTCTAAAATTGGGGCTAGTTTAAATCCATCACCATCCAGAACATATGCCCCGATTAATTACAAAAACAATAGCAATACTACAGTTGTGTAGCATGGTTTGAAGAAGACAGAAAAAGGTGTTGCCTACCTGTAATGTAACAATGTAGAGAGGCCTGTGAAGTATCTATATTCCATGCTCAAATTAAAAAATGTGGGATCAAACCCAACAAGAAGCTTCCCCAAGTGATTCCTAATTTATGTATATTTCTCTTTTCCACACACACACATACACTGTGACTCATTGAGTGCTTTTTCTCACCTCCCAATGCTCCCCTCTTCTTTTTATGAAGTACTATTTCGTCTCCTTCCTCTTCCCCTAGGACTACATTACTGTAGTCTTCATTTTTTAAGGGAGAGCAGTGATTCTGAGCTTTGTTCTACACTGTGAGTAATCTCTGAACAGTGTTTCAAACCATGGTTTTCTAGTGGTCAATGCTTTTTTTCCTAAGTTCAGCAATACTGCCCCTACTATTCGACTGCCAACCCAGTTACTTTCTCAAGAAAGAGAGCTTTGGTATCAAATGAAAATGGTTCATGTAGGCAAAATCACCAACCAAAGGAAATACAAGAGATTCCTCCAGAGATTCCCCTGAAGTATAGCCCCAAATCAGCAATCCCTCCCAAGCTCGCAGCTATGGATCTCACAGGCTCCAAGTACTTTGAAGCTCCATCTTTTCTATTATCTCATGGGGTAAGGAATGTATTACACATTTGTTTCATTTGTGTTAGGTTTCTTTGTCTTGTTTTCATGTCCCACTGGCATTTATTAGCCCGTAAATTTTCTGTTATTTTTGGGGGTTTGGGATTGCAGGAGCCGCCAATGGAGGGCAACACTAGCTTTTACAAGAAAAACTTAGATAACCCATTTGCAGATGCCTTTCCTGATCCTCTTTGCAACCTCCATCTCAAGGAAACCTCTGAGTTTGTGAAGTCATTTCCAATGGCAAATCACAGCGCAGAGAGCAGAGGTTATCTAGATGTTTCAGCTCAGAGGAGGAGAGAGGGAGTGAGTTCAGTCACAAAGAGGAATATTGTAGAAGCTCCCCCGACACCTGGTAGACCCATTTTCAGCTTCAGTGCTGGGAATCTTTCAAGAAAAAGCTTTCCTTCAAAGTGGGATGATGCAGAAAAGTGGCTCAATGGCGGCAGCTCTTGCCATGACTCCCCTGCTCATCATCACGGCTTAAAACCATCAGAATCCTCAAAAATTCCCAAACAATGCGACGGATTTATACCACAAGCTGAGGTCTTTGCAGAGAAATCAAGGGTTACAGAGGAAAAGGTCTCAAAGGCAGTTTCAAGCATTCAAGGGTCCTTAGCTTTACAGCATCATATCCCAGTCAGAGCTTTCAATGGGGTCTCACCCTCGGCAGATGTACTTCTAAAAGGTAGCAAAGGCTTTTACTTCCAATTTTCCCTTTTCTTGTCCCCCACTATGCCCCTTCTCGTCTTCCAAAAGCCTTACATGACTTTTTAACTGTGGGTCATTTATTTGTTAATGTTCTTTGTTATTTCTCACTTTATAGTTGTACTTCATACATATTTTTATGCTTCTGAAAATGGATTCAGCAACATAATGCTTGAGATTGTCGTCATTTTGATCAAAACCCAAATGCCATAGCTCATTGGAAGTGGATTTGTAATCTATGTTCTTGAATACCCAGAATAAATTTATCTACTCTCCTAATCTCTACATTTGTTACTGCAGATAAGTTCATGAAAGAGGGAGAACGCACCTTTCCCAAATTTAGATGCTCGGAGCCAATGAAAGAGGGATTTTTATTTGGAAACTTGGCTGAAAAATCCATGAGAGATGCAGCAACAGAGGTAGTTCATGAGGTTAAACACAGAGATGCCGGGACGGAGATGACTCCACTGGGCAGTTCCACAACTTCAAGATGCCACACACCATTCAAGAGTACATCCCCTGCGCGGCACAATACCCCTGCTAATAGGTCAGGCCCATTGGCCTTAATGAACTCCGATAGCACCACCACCACCACCATCGACATTACCCAGTTACAAGACTGCCATTTAGCTAAGCTCCATTTTGGCACGCAGTTCGATTCGGTGGTTTCGACATGGAGCTCAAGGGAAGAGGAGGAAGAAGAGGTATCAAAGAGCCTGAGGCACTTTGAGATTGGCAATGAGTTCAGGAAGAGTGTTTCGGAGTCCAGAGCTTGTACATGGGAAGAAGAGGAAAAGAACAAATGTTGCCTCAGGTAAAGGGCTCTAATTTTGTTGCTGCATTCTCTTGTTTTCTACATTTGGTTTGGTACCAATTGTGATTGGAATTACAGGTACCAGAGAGAAGAAGCTAAAATTCAAGCCTGGGTGAACCTCCAAAGTGCTAAAGCAGAAGCTCAGTCAAGAAAGCTTGAGGTACTTTTCAAATCCTTTTTTGCTTTCTGGCTTCCATGAATTTTACCATATTGCACATTGAGAACTTCCATTGTACTAGAACCCGAGGATAGGGATGATCTATAAATTCAGAACTCTTTAAGTTTGAAACTTTACAACATTTGGTCAAGCCGCAAGAAATTTTTTTTCTCTTGAATCCTATGGACTTGGCGTGGATATCTTGTCTTTCACCGGACCGGGAGGGGCTTAGTCGAGGTGGCTTGGACACCTTTGACCACTTGACACCAAAAAAAAAAGTTTCAACTCTATATTTGACTGGATAATGCAAAAAATTATATAAATAGCTGTTAATTATAAAAATGACATCAGTGCATCAGTCAGATAGGATTTTTTATATAGCTTTTTTTTTTGGTAAAATTAGGATTTTCCTATATGACATTATTAGTGGCCACCCTTGCAAAGTGTTATTGTGTGGATTTATTTCGAAAGGTATTTGGTGAACACATGTTGTGGCATTGAAAAGTAAAAAGCAATCTCAGTTTCTTGAATATACTATCAAGTTGCTGGATAATGTTGACCATAGTTGCAAGGCTTTGTCGAGAGCATTGCTGGCTTTCATATTCCTCGAGCCACACGCTGCTCACAAACACTCTTCTCCTTTTATATTCTTTGTGGTCCAACCTCTGTTCGAGTGTGTCTTCGTCTACCCAATATACATTGACTAGTATGCTTTCACAAGGGAAGTCATCGAAGTAAATAAATTTATATCTGCAAGCAAGACAAATAATGTCATGAGCCCATGTGAGGGTCCTGCATTGGCAAATTCCTAGGGAACTTGAAGTTTGAATGTGTAATTCCCTGTGGATAAAACAATGATTTCTCAATAAATTAAGAGGGTGACTTTGTTTGTATTCCACTGTTCACTTCGCACGCACTCCATCTGTTTGCGTTTTTGTCTGTGTAAGTGGAGGGAAATTTGAATGTCTAATTCCTTGTGGATAAAACAATGATTTGTCAGTAGATTAAGAGGGTGACTATGTTTGTACACCACTGTTCACTTCACACGCACTCCATCTGTTTGCTTTTTTGTCCGTGAAAGTGGAATGAAAATAAGGCTAGCAACTACGTCCATTAGTTTATTTTTCACGGCTGCATTCGGGTTAATGTGGGTTTCTTAGTTATTTGAATGATGTTTCAGGTGAAAATTGAAAAGATGAGGTCAGATTTGGAAGAGAAGTTGATGAAGAGGATGGGCATTGTTCATAGGAAAGCTGAGGAATGGAGAGCGGCAGCACAGGTACAACACTCGGAGCAAACTCAGAGGGCGACCAAACAAGCACAGAAGATGGTGCTCAGCCGACAGAACTCACATTTCTCTGGCCACAGTTCTTGCGGCTGCTTTCCTTGTAATAATCATCATCTTTAAAGAAATGAGAAGAGTTTGAAAGCCAACTGGAGGAGATGTATCCATCAAGCTAATTTAGAGCAACTGGTTTTAGTGTTTATTGAGCTGAGTAAAAAAGAGGGAATTTACAGGGAAAATTCGGCCATTGTGTACCGCAAGTTGTTGTGAAAATTACCCAGAGTTCCATTTCTGTCATCTAAAAATCTTATGAAAGGAATCCCAAGAATAAAAGCTGGAAGGCCTTGATGACTAAGAACATTCAATGAAGAACTGAGGTTGTATTAATATGTTTGGATCTTGAATGAGGGAATAAAAATGAAATAAAAGAAGCTTTATTTGGTCTGCCAAGAAAATGAAAAGAAAAAAATTAATAGGAAATTACGAGAAAATTCATTTTTTGTTCTGTTATTTAATAGAAAAATAAATAAGTATAATTTTTTTTCTTAACAAATTTAAAATATAAAAATATAAGCATAACGTAAAGATGCTTGTATCTTGAATTTGTAATTTGTAAGGTACAAATTCAAGATTTTGCTTGCCACAAAAAATGCCTGTGATAAAATAAAGGATACTTCATTCATTATTTTTCTCCATCAAAAGATGTTTCCACACGTGACAAGGGCTACTAGTAGTGCCTATATATAAATAGCATCTCTTTAGATATATGCTACATGTTTACAGAAAAACTAGGTGCTGAAATCAATGAAAGGGCCTTTTCGGAAAGAAAAAGAAAAAAACGAAAGGGGGAACTGCGCTTTTAATATTCAGCAATAGTTCTCATTTTTTCAAAAGAAGAAAACAAAATAACAGTTGAAAGATGATGTTTCATCCTGCACCCTACGGTGATGATGATTTTTTGATCAGGCTGGAAGCTGTACTTAGTATATCTGGTCGTCCCTTGCTGATCGTTCTCGTCCTCCTGAGCTGAGTGGACACCCGTAATCATTTATCGGTCGGATCGGCATCCGACCATGCCACTAAGGCTTACTTCTAACACCGGCCGCTCTGACACGCATTAGGAGCGTGAGCGTATACTTGCAACTAACTCTCACTCCCTTAACACCACCCTGACACACGCCACTCTAGAGTGTAGGGATGGTCTATTCAAGTATTTTGACACCATTCTGATCCCCCACTCGAAAACCGTCACGTGGAGGGACCACCTACCTCCATCATGCAAGCATACAAGGGAAAAACTTCAGCTTTTTCAGAGGTACGCATACACACAATCCTAAATATCTTTCTCTCCAACGCTGGAATCCCCTTGAATCTAACTTAAACACTGGAGGGCCATCGGCTCTCATTACCCCGGTATATTTTGGTACAGGAGATCACCGACCGACTAAAAAACAGCTCAACCCGGAGTTGAGAGCAAGCTAACACGAGATAGTTGCATCATCACTCTATATTGACAAAGCTTCTTCCAGATTCAAGAACTAGTCATAAGATTTTGACACTTGCCATGCAAGAACAGCTGTGCTGTAAAACAAAACGTTAGATTTTTTTTAAGTAGGGGGACAGGCAAATATTTTTCGTATGCAAAAGTGAAAGCTTGCAAGACCAGTTGCAGACATGTTGTTTGGCAATGGATGAAGATCTACGAAGCGGGGCCTGGCCTAGCTGCCTTTTCTTTCCACTGCCGTAAGCATGCATGAGTGATCTATCTTTTTCCTAAAAGCTGCAAATGCTATGCTATAGAGAGAAACCTAGTGAAGTGTGAGGATACTGTGGTGATGTCTTTCGCGCTAGCTTTTCACAGTACGGTTGATTGAACCATGCAAGCAGCCCGTGCTACATTGGTCAAATGCATGTAGTGATGAATGAATTGAGTTATTGGAAAAAGAAGGATAAAGATTAAAGGTTAATACTACATAATTAAAAAATTTATACAAAATTTTAATACAAAATAGTGATTAAATGTATGAACAAGTCTTTTATAAAACATAATATCTATTCTGATATAAATTTTAATTATAAAATTTTTATTATCACATCATTTTGATAGAACTACAAATATTTGGCCTATTGATATATCATATCTACATTTTTTTTCCTATCACAATTTTTCTTATAAGTTTTTCTATTTTGTAGCAAATTCAATACTATCTAACCATTAAATTTTTTTTCCCATTGTAGTATGATTTTCTCAAAGGCTAGCATTTTTCTAACTTGTATGTTTGCTTTATTAATCAAAGTATTATTTTGCATACTCTATATTTGGGTTTGCATTTATTCCACCTTTTTTTCCCTTCAAAATCTCGCAATGGCGAGACCACAATTAAGTAGTAACCCTTTTGAGATATATACATTTTTTATTTGTACAATGGAGGGCTAAATTCCCGGTGGAGGGAAGAGTGAGTCCAACCCAAAACATCTTGAAAATAAATAAATAACTTTCGTGTTTACCTTTATAACTTGGCAACCTGGTCAAGAGATTTATCTCTCAAAATTCTCTAGTTCAGACACAGATGACTTACTTTTAACCAGACTAGAGAAGGGATTACTTGAGGTGAGTATAAGCTGGCTCGAACACCCCTAACAGCATAATAAAAAAGAAAAGAAAAAGCTAGCTTAAATGGTCCAAAAAAAATTTATTTTTTCTTTGAAAGCACCAAATCCAACCCAAACCGTTATGGTCAGATTTATTTTGGTAACATATAAACTTTGCAAGAACATCTCAAAAATTTAGATCAAATTTTGCAAGAGAGTTAGGAAGTTCAAAAATACCAATTACCAAGATGATATCAGTTAAATACTTACATCCAGAGAAAAGCCCGCTTCAGGTGGGTTCCCTAATGTTGGGCGTGTAGGCCCAAAAATTAGATGTAACATAGGACAGTTTTTTCGTTGGGTTGGATAGCTTCCGACCCGTATGCCCTACTCTAAATGGCCTGAATCACCGGTTCTACTCAGTCTCTGCACTCCGCCATAGTTGATAGTTGTCTTGCTTCGCAAGAAGGGTTCATTCAGAAAATCACATTAAAGAGCTTCTCTCTCTCTTTCCCAAATCTCCAGTTTCTCTCTCTCTCTCTGCTGACACAAATCAGTGAGTTGTATTCACTATTGATTACACACTTGAACTTGTTATCGTGTGTACATATGTATATGTATTGCTTTACTCATCACTCTTTTGAGTTTATAAATCGCATAAATTCATACATTTCCTTCTTTACATATCATGTTGTTTGGTTTGACCAGATTCTAGCGTTTTTTGGTCGAATCGAAGATGTTTCTGACAAGGTCAGTACATTTTGACTGCGAATCTAGGGTTTTTCTGGTTCTCCTTGTGATCTTCGATGGTCTGTTCTTTGAATTATAATGTGTTTTTTTTCTTCTGCTAAAATTCCTTTTGGGCCTAATTGAAGGACTGAGTACGATAGAGGTGTCAATACCTTCTCTCCAGAAGGTCGATTGTTTCAGGTTGAATATGCTATTGAGGCCATTAAGGTATCTCTCTCTCTCTCTCTCTCTCTCTCTCTCTATTGATATACAATGGTCTACACACTTATTATATTGTATTGGGAATTAGAACGGTCATAGTATACACATATTATTGATTCGGGAATTAGATCGGCTTTTCACTAAGCGAGAACAATTGTGAATTTGTTACTGTCTACAACAGCTGGGTTCGACTGCAATTGGGTTGAAGACCAAGGAAGGGGTTGTGCTTGCTGTTGAGAAGCGTATCACTTCACCTCTACTGGTCTGCCTGCTTTCCTTCTGTCTCCTCCGTTTTGGTTTATGTCTTCTTCTATGTTACTTTGGTGATCAGTTTAACATATAATGCTAGCTCAGTTGCACTATACGTTCTGCCTATTATGGTAATTTATTATTCATTATATTTTTTTATTGGTTAATTTTATCTCTGTAATGTTGGAAAATCATTGGTGTTTGTAATTCAGGTGATTGAGATCAGTCAAGTGTGCATTATATCGATAGAATGAATATTTCAGAAAAATATGAAATGAAGCTTTATATATAGTAATTTGTTATTGCCTAGTTTTGATAATTATGAGGAAGCTGTAACCAATTCCATGCTCTTCCATTAATAAGAGTTGGCTTTTGTACTATGCAAGCTTGTTACCTTTACTGAGATAATGGAAGCCTGCCTGGAAAATATTATCCTTCTATTTGAAGAACATAATATAAGATAATTAGGTGAATATGGCATGCCCAATTATAGACGATGGACTTCCCATGACAGTAAATACATTTGTTCTCCTTTGTGTTGTCCTAAAAGTTGTAAACAGATGGGAGAAGATCTGCCTGGGACTGAACGTACATCAATTGTCTTCAGATCTGAATTGCTTGATTAGAATTTCTGAAGGTCACTGTGAAATAGATTTTGGTCATACAGTGTAGATGAAGAGATGGTTTGAATATGCAGAACGGTGGACAGAGAAGAAGACTGTCAAATTTTGAATTTTTTGGTCAAAATATATGGGATGGAAGAGCTAGTAGAAGAAGAATTTGCTGATGATGATGGCTATGCCGGTGACAATATCTGTGCTTGAGAGGATTATGAAAGGAAACTTAAATAAAAGCTGAGGGATAGATTATGTTGATATGAACTAGGCAAAGGAGAAACAATTTTTTCTTTTCCTGAGCAGGTTCAGATAGTGAAAGCTAGGACATTGTGATAGATTATAAATACCCTTCTGATATTAACCTCAAAAAATACTAATATGATGGATTTCATTTATATCATGTACACCAACTCGTGTACACATCGCAAGAGTACATCTTATAGCTATTCATGTCCATTAACATTTAGTTATCACCATATGAAATCTTTCTATATATAATTTGAGTGTGTGTCATGGGCTCCCTTGAATAGTTATTTTATGCTAGTTGTTATGTTTATAATACTATGCTCTAGATAAGCTCAACGTGGAACATCTAAGAATTATTTTGTTTGATCTATACAAGGTATTTGATTTGCCTGTTGCAAAAGGACCTGCATTTTTTAGACTTTCTTTGCTCTTGCTACTAGTCACCCATGGTTATATGGTGTCGCTGCCATTGCATATTGTGTTTAATTATCCCATATCTAGCGTTGGGGTTTGACGCCAGGCTTTTCGTCCTTGTCAAGTGGATGCTTTTGTTTCGTTGGGAATTCTAAAGTATTGCAACTCCATATGTTATTTCCCTTTTTAATGCAGGAACCCAGCAGTGTGGAGAAAATTATGGAAATTGATGAGCATATTGGATGTGCAATGAGCGGGCTGATTGCTGATGCTCGCACTCTTGTTGAACATGCACGAGTTGAAACTCAAGTAATCATCACCATCATCATTATTTTTTCTTGTTCAGAAGTAAAGCATTAATCAATTAATGATTTTTAATTTTGCTTTCAACAGAATCATAGGTTTTCATATGGTGAGCCCATGACTGTTGAGTCTACTACACAAGCTCTGTGTGACTTGGCCCTGCGATTTGGTGAAGGGGACGAAGAATCTATGGTTAGCTGTGTATTTTTAAGATGCTAATAGTTTCTTTCCTTCTTCATGGTTTTTTAGTCCAATATTTTCATCTTTCTGGTTCTTGGTGCTGTTTCTGTTATTTTAATATGATTTTCGTTATTTATTTATCTGAAGCTTTATTGGTTATTTAGGCCTCCTAAAAATTGAATTGGCAGTTCACTAGTATTTGTTGTCCTTGCTTTTCATTGATTCCATTAATTGTCCCAAGACTGTCACTTGCAGGTAATGCCCTTATGAGGGCAATTTGTCAAACCAAGTTTCATTTCAGAGTCAGTAGAAGATGTCACCTGCAATTTTGAGAAGTTGGTGTATTGCACCTGCAAATATGAAAAAACCTCCATTTATTTATCAAAAACCAAAAAATACAACAAAACAAAATAAAAAGGAAATCTTCTATTTCCTTTTTATGCGCATCAATTTTTGAAACAAGAAGAGGTGGTGTGAATACTTTTCATAAAATGTAAAAAAAAAAAAAAGGATGCTGTCAGTACGATTTTTCTCGGAGAGAGTAATTTTATTTATGTATTCCTTTTTGGTGGTCCTGGCATCCTCCCCCCAACTTCCTGCGCTTGGTCATCTGGTAGGTATCATGCATATATGTTATAGAACGCCTCCTCCAAATGGAGGTCTCAGGATCTGGCCTAAGGTCTTAGACTCCAAGTATGGTTTTGTCATGTTGAGATGGTAGGATGTTGGCCATACAACTTCAATTCAGTATATCTGGGCAGGTTGTTCTAATCCCAACTGGTCTGTCTTTTGTATGAAATCTAGGGCTGATAATGAGCTAAGCCAATTATCTGCTGTTTCGCTTGGCTCTGTAAATATCCTTTGACTTCATTGGATGAAAAAAAGTTTGGACTGGTTAAGGATATACAACTTATTAAATATAGAAGGCCAGGAGATTTTGGGTTACTTGGAAGGTGGTCTTAAATCTTAATTCCATCTAGTATATTGTATTGACTTGCTATGAGTAATATGCAGTTCATTCATTGCAAGTATCTTCTGTTAGGATTTCATGTCTTTCACTGGGCATTTTGGTGATAAAGAACAAAAGGACAGTGTCTATACAGCGGTTGTGCATTTGAATTTCTATGACTTTTTTTGTTTAATTTTAGTCTCTATCTGGTGTTAAATCATAAATACGTCATTTCAATGCCCTTTCTAATGTTTGATATCTTTCTTGTTTCTTTTTTCCTTCTGCAGTCTCGACCATTTGGAGTCTCTCTTCTCATTGCTGGCCATGATGAGAATGGACCTAGCTTGTAAGTGCTAATTACTTTTCGAATCCGATGTCTTTTGAATGTTGTTTCCAAGGTAACTTTAGAGTAGCTTGTTAAGAACCAAGCTAATTTTCTGCCCTGCGCAACTACGCACACCAAACAAAGTTTTCTTTGAACTTTATCAGTCTTTGACATACTTGATTTGCTTTCAAAAAGTATGAGTCGCATGTGTTAAGTCGGAGCTCTTTTAAGAGTTATATATTTTGTTTTCTCATTTATATTACTTATATGCATAGTAGTACGTATTATAAATGATATATTAAGTTGGCAATTATCTGCACCATATTCGGTGGAATCCAACAATGAGTACGCATTTATCTGTAAATGTGTGTGATACTTCCATTGACACACATCCACATACAGATAAACATACCTACACAAAAAGACAAAAAAACAAACAAGCAAGAAAAAAAAAGAGAAAAAAAGGAAGATGACTATGCTGATAAAATGCATGCTGGTTATGCTTGTTGTCAATCAACCTACCCAGGGGAAGGATTATGACTGTAATGCTCTCTACAAGGAATTGTCCGATGAATGTTAGACCAAATACCTATTCATATTGCAATTATGACGTAGATTTCCTAAACCCATTCACTTGTTTGATATCTGTGGTGTTATAGCCTTTCATTTCAAGTATCTATTACTGCTTCAGATTTTCCATTTATGCGATTTGTACACATTTCATTGTCATTTGCCAATGCTACCCCTCTATTGTTGCCCTAGCTTTTGCTTCTGGACCTTGAGCTTTTGCAATATGTGGTGCCGCATAAGAAAGGTGCTTATCTAGACAGTTTTGGCCTAATTATCGCTTTTGTGACCGGCGAAGATGTGACCGGCGAAGATAAGTTTCAGAGTAGCTGGGTTAGGGCTGCAAACAAACTGATTAGTGGGTTCCTCAAGCTTATTTTGGAAACTAGGCAAGTTTCAAATATAAGATGGAGCGAGCTTCTCAAAAAAAAAAATTTTTGAAGGTTGAGCTTGGCTGCTTGTTCTCACAAAATAGCTCACACAAGCACCCAGTTGACCCAAGCTTTAGTCTTGATTGAACAATAACATACATATCAAGTTGAGTTGAAGCTGAGCTTGATAAACCAATCACCTTCAAAAGGTGATTTTAATTGGTTTGTTTATCTTACAGGCAATCACTAACAAGCACGTAATCATGCCGATACTAGATCAAGCTTGAGCCTCGAGTTAGCTTGGTTTGTCTTGCAGCCCTAACCTAGAAGCCTCCATCCTACGTAATGGAATTGTTGTTGCTTTCCACAGCTGGCTCATTAGTTCACTTTGAACAGTTAAATTCAAATCATCTCTGCATTTCCTGAGTCCACAATCCTCTCTTTAATAGCTTGTTATTTTGTTATTCACAGATACTACACAGATCCATCCGGAACGTTCTGGCAATGCAATGCGAAAGCTATTGGTTCAGGTTCTGAAGGTGCTGACAGCTCTTTGCAGGAGCAGTACAACAAGGTATGGTATAAGCCTTCATTCTTTCGTGAATCTTGCATGACTTTGGCTGCTTTGTTCCTTTTGTTGGATGAAATTGTAAATTTGCCTCCTTGACTGCTTATTTTTTATATTTAACATGGGATTACTGAACTCTTGCAGTCACGCTATCTATGTTCTGATGGAAAATATTTACTCAATTGTTCATGCTGTCTGTATATGATGACTTAAAAGATTTCTGCAGTCTGCTTTTAGTAGTAGATTGTAAATTCAACATATGGTGTTTTGTTTATTTGCAGGACATTGCACTTAAAGAAGCAGAAACTATAGCTCTTTCCATCTTGAAGCAAGTTATGGAAGAAAAGGTATGCTACTCCATATTGTGGTTTGTATTCTGGTTTGTATGCTATGCTATTAATTAATTTATTTATTTTTTTCCTTTTCCTTTTTATGGTTCTTTTTGTTTGTTGTTCCCTGTGCATGTGCTTTACATCCACCCGTTTTGCATGATCTCAGGTGACCCCGAATAATGTTGACATTGCAAAGGTTGCTCCAACTTACCATTTATACACCCCTTCTGAGGTGGAGGCTGTAATCAGCCGCCTATGAGAAGAAAATCCCATCAATATCTTCCAGTCATTGCTTGTGCTTTTAATTACAGTTATGCATGTATACGATCTATATTACTTTGTTGGGAGTTTGTTTTATTTTCTTCTAGTATTGGATTTTGTTAGTCAACTATGTTCACTGCCATGCTAAATTCTGATGATTGCTGGCTTCTATTGTGGGAAGCACAAACACGAAAATGCTGTTTGTCGCATTGAAACATACTTGAATCCAAGTGTACGGCATGTGACTTAATAGTCTTATCCTTTGGAGTAATTGGAATGGACTAGACTAGAAATATCTTTTTATTTTTATTTTCAAATTATCCCAGAAACGGCAATGAAATATTTGCGTCATGGCTTAGCACAGGATTATTTTTTTGAAGGCCGAACTTATTGTGTGGAATGTGGGAGTATCTGGGATTCAATATCAAAATTCTTATGCTTGTACTGGTTCCTGGAATTCATTTAGGCTAGATATGGGATCAGGGGAGGATATTAGTCCCCTGTACTTTGTGGTAGATTTCAGCTTGTGAAATCCTCTATAACCTGAATTTTGCAGCCAAACTTTTGAAAACTTTTCCGTTTCGAAGTGCTGACAATTTTTGTTTTTGGTTGTGTCATAGGTGTGTTTTTGTTTGTTGTTTTTTATGGTCTAATGATAACATTTATAGATTATCGTTCGTACCAGACCAATGTTTTAGAATCAGAAAATACATATATGTTAGTGTTTTTTTATGTTTTTTATTTTAAAAAAATAAAAAATAAAAACAGAAAACGGAAACTAAACGGACTAAGCTTACTAGAAATGCTGGTACGCTGTCATCTTTTTATCAAACTAAATAGGCACTTCATCTTTTCCAAGAATCCAGATTACACTCGAAATACTTCCAACTAAAAAACCAATTAGAAAGAAAAATTTATGCGCTCACATATATATATAAACTAGTGTGCTCTGCACGTGCCGATTAATAGAATGCAGAATTTATACATAATATTACTTGTCAAAATATTACAAATTAGCAAATATAATAAACAAAATGTTTCATTGAGTAATACTATTCAATTACTAATCATAATGCAACAGAAAAGCCAATAAATAGAAATTGTTTTCAAGTTGTCTTCCAGCTCATTGAAACTTCCTGCACAAGGTACACAACATTATGCATAAGCTTTATCTATATTAAAAATTGATACAAATTGTCAGCATGTGAACTTGTACCTCCAATGTTTTACCCATAAATATATTACATATGTATTTTCATGGTGTTTACAGACCCCTGCATAGGGAAGACTTCGGCATGACTTTCACATGGTTGTCAATTGAGTCAGGTAATTTTGCTAACTTTAAGAGAGAATATACTCAACATTTTTGTGGCGGTGAAATTTCCATATGTGGAAGAAAAAGAAAATCAGCATATGGAATCATATATATATATATATATATATAAAGTTATGTTTGTCCTCATATTTTATCTCTCTTACGTGATGCTATAAATACTCTGATACTTTAAAATGTCACGTTATAAAGGCAATAGCTTATATAACTATTGAACCCATTCTATTTAGTTTATATAAGATAAGATATATGTGTATATTTATTCGTGAAGGACTCTTCTTGGATAGACTCATCAAATAGATAATCTTCCACCTCATTTTTTTGTTCTGATAAAATTAAATTTCCTTATAAGCAAATAGTTTCGACCATTCAACGAGCCGGATTCCTTAACTATTACTCTTTTATGGAACTCAATATTTTGGGATTAAGTTAAACAAAAAAGAAATATATTTTTGAGTTTTATTAAACTACTTATAATAACATATATAGTATTATATTATTCACGTAATAACTTTCTTCACTAACAAAAGTGATCTCCATTATTGGTAAGGTTTAATAATAAAACTACATTATTCGTAATCTCCATTATTTCTAATCATGCTCTTGGTTCATTTTGTTTTTTTGTTTTTTTTCAAAAGTTAGTCTATTGCCTACTTTCACAACAAAGTTCATCTCCAATTCAGATAAAATTTAAGAAAGATATTTTTTTGTATGCTCTTTGCGTTATATATATGTTAATCTTGATGATCAAGTCAATTGAATAATTGAGAACGCAATAAAACTTTATCAGCATTCATTAGGGGTAAATATTAGATATGAACATTGTCTATATATGATGTAAGCTTTAATAATCATTATATATTTGAATAAAGCATGCATATGGATGTGGGGCTATTAAGGAAATTGGATGATCCAGGAAGTTAAAAGTTGAAACCCATGTTGTTTACTATAGGACGAAAAATCGATTATTGGTAATAATAAGTTTAAATTTAATCGGTCATACTTAAGGTTTACCCACCTAATTCATAATATTTTAGTAGCTATCTGACACTGGCAATGGCTAGGTAGGCAAATGATATCGAACGGGGGTATTAGGTGAGGCCTAAGGTAAGGAGGAAAAGAAAACGATGGAGTGTGGGTTAGAATGATGTTGGTCACTCTGTTTATGTCCAGCAAAGGCGGGGTTGACAGTATCAAATGAACTTCTTAAACTAATTTTTGCTTCTTGAACCAAGAGTTGAAGAAGACAATGAAAAACAGCTTTCTCAATTTTCAGTAAACAAGTATTAAATAAAAAGATTTGTCACTTTTTTTTTAGCCTTTTAGTTTCTATGAGTACTTTTATTTTTTTTGAACATTTTATTACCACAAGACAGATTAAGATTGTCAAGTTTAAATTGTATCCATAATTATTTTAGATTTTGAATTAATTATTTATAATATTTTTATTGTAAATTTAAACGAGCTTTACTTCTCATTCACTTCACGGATTAACACCTAGTTTACTAAATTAAAACTTTGTTGCTTTGCTAATTCTTTAAGGCAGCAACCTCATTCTTCTAAGGCATTTGAAATCCGTATGGCAGTGAGAACAGGCGGTCATGATCATTTGGACGATGGAAGGATGGTTAGGCGGTGAGTGGATAAAAAATGAAAGCAAAATTACTAATATAATGGAAGTATAGTCAATTCCGTCTCCATTCATGGAGATGACATCATGGTGAATAAAAAAATGCAAAGCTTTCATGGAGCTGACATCATGGTGTTGTGGGTGAGTTTGTGGAATCATCCGGCATTTGATGGACAAAACAGTAATTTTACCAAGGCAGATGGGAATGAATAAAGTAACCGATTGGGGGAGTGGGGCCCACTTTGTAGACTGCCAGGCTTTGGACAACATTAAATTATTTGGGCAAAGGGCAAATATGTAATTCAAGATCCGGAGAAAAATGCGGTGCTTCTTCCCGCTTTTATAATAGGTAATGGATATCTGAAGGCAATGTGGTATTCAAAGAAACTGAATAATATGGGTCCATTTGGTAAATATTTTTTATTTTTTATTTTTTTAAAATAAAAAATATAAAAATATTAAAATAAGTGTGTTTTCTGTTTTTAAAATATTAATCTGATACTGTTAACAAAACAGTAATTTACAAATGTCATTATTAAATATAAAAAACAAAAAATAAAAACACACCTATCGTACACAATAAAAAATAAAAATTGACAGCACTTCTAAAAAGATCCTCAGTTTATTGTTTTTATTTTTTGTTTTTTTAACAAAAATGAAAATAGTATTTG
Organism: Euryodendron excelsum; assembly: GCA_033060915.1. NCBI lineage: Eukaryota > Viridiplantae > Streptophyta > Magnoliopsida > Ericales > Pentaphylacaceae > Euryodendron > Euryodendron excelsum. The sequence goes on from CM065394.1 coordinate 38,299,221, forward strand.
TTTAAAATTTTTTTTAGTTGTTTATAAAATTCAAAAATAAAAAACTAAAAACACTAAAATGAATGTGCTCTCTCTTACCAAAATATTAATCTAGTACTATAATAATTTACAAATGTTCAATCACCAGACTACAAAAAATAAGCAGTAAAAATATACAATAAAAAATAAAAATTAACAGAATTACCAAACAGGCCCTAAACATTTCTGATTGTAACAAGGTAGGGAAGATACTTTGCAGCTTGCAAACTTATTTTTATAAGAAATCACAATTTGACTACCAGCAAATTGTCCTCCCTATGCAAGGTGAAAAAGAACAAAGGAAAAATCCTTCAACATGAACATGAACATGAACGCATATATCCTAATGGTACAATCGAACAGTCATCAAATTCATCGATAAATCCTTTATGGAAGTCAACGCATATATATCTTAGTAACCTCTCTAGGGTAGGATTTGGATGATGTGAATGGTACAATCGATCAGTCGATCAGTCACGAAATTCATCCATAAATCCCTTATGGAAGCCTGTCAGACGAGAGACAACGGCCGGAATCTTATCCTCTTGTGGAAGTATTGTGCACCTAAAATGCCACGTTCCAGGAACCTTTCCCAAATCACAAACAATAATCAATAGTCAGAAGCACAAAGATGAGGAGTTGGCTGATCAAAATACACCGGACACTGAGACTAGTTTATTTGAGCATTTTCAATTCATGAAACAAAAGGGTAACTCAATAATCAAGACAGGTAATATTAAGTCGAGTGAGCTTCCGCTCATACTAATAAAACGCTGAAAAGCTAAGATCAGGATCTTGCAAAATTCTTGCTAATCAGATCAAAAGGCAAATTTTGCAGAAAGTTATGCATAACCCGATGTGAATAGGGAAAATTGTAGTTCCTGAATAATCAGAAAAGCTGACAGTAAATCCTGGGAGTCAAAAATACAACACTAACCTGCCCAAAGCCAGAGTGGCAATTCCAGTGGCATCAAGGAGGTGGCGACAATAGAATGCATCTGGGGCTGTTTTTGCTGCTTCTGCTGCCTTTATTGCTTTCTGGGGCAGGTGAAGACGGGGAAAGAGGTACATCGCTCCTTCTGCCTTGTTGCATGTTACACCCTCTAAACTATTGAAGGCATCTTCTAACGTCTGTTTTATAAAGATATGGTAAAGAAGATAATTTTCAACTAAAGAACGCATAAGAAATTATATTCTTTCGATAAAAGATCAATTTGAATTAAACATGCCCAACTTGTTTGAGAAGTATGCTCCTATGACTCACACAAGAGAGATTAAATATGGATGTTTCTTAAGAAGCTAGAGTGATATCCATCTACTATATTTCAAAAGTCAATAAAATATTTGTGGTTTTGCTTGAAAAAATAATGAGATAGTTGATTTTAACATACCTTTGCACGCCTTGCTAAAGATGAAAGGATACCACCTTTCTCCGCAGAGTAGGACTCATAGGACTCATCTCCAACCTGCAGACCATCCATAGAACTTCATTCATTTCAATAATGGGAGAGATGTAGAGGGAAGTGTGGCAGGAATGACTAGCTTTGTTCATATACTAGGAAAAATATGGTTACACTGTCAATGATTGAAAAGTAATCTTTATGCCACATATCCACAAGTATCAATCATGCTACAGCAATTTTAACACAAGAAAGTTGAGCATGTGACAGAACAGATCAGCACTTAACAACATGTTGGGACTGTACTGGTCTTAAATCAGAAAATCTAAAGAGGGAAAATTAACCTTGGGAGGGTTCATGACCAGGCTTGCAAGAATTTGACCAGAGATACTTGAACAAAGATTCACAGATGCCAATTTGTAGATTTGTTCCCTTATCTCAGGAGTAAAACCAGTGACCTCCATGTAACCTCCTCTTTTCCCACACTCCCCACAATATCCTGAAGCCAGCAAGAAAAAAAGGCCCATCAAACTTAAATTAAATATCTTGCATCGATCATATGTCAATTTGATTATTGAATCCAACATACCTTTAGAGGCTGACTGAAAAGATACTAATGAAATGTCATCCTCACCATACCCCATAGACCTGGAAATTTTCTTGAATGAGTGCAACTTCTTGTCGGGAATATAAACATTTTCCTGGTATACCTGTGCAAAATAATGGAACGTAGTTGGAAGCATTAGAGTAGCTATATTTCGAGCAGTTGAACACATCCAGAGGCATGGAATCGAAGGCCAGTTTTGAGTTTTGCTAATAAAGGGCCAAGTCAGAGACTCCAAAGCCCAACTTGAATTGAAGCTACTAGGAACTACTCAAATCTCCAAACACTCAGGAATCTACTCACTTCATCTGCCAGAAGAACAAGACCTTCTTTCTTGCAAAATTCCACAATTTCGTGCTGGTTGCTCTCGGCAAGAACCTGTAGGCATAGATTACCAAGACTATGAAACAACAAAACATGGTCGTAACTCATAACCAAAGAATGGCTTCCATCCAAGCAGGCTCAGATGAATGAAATCTAAGATATATTGGTTTTTAATTAACTTTCCGGAACCTGATTATTGCTTACCTGCCCTGTTGGGTTGCCTGGATTTATTACAACCAAAGCCCTCACAGTGATGCCCTTGGACTTGGCAGCTTCTAATTGCTTCACTAGTTCAGAAACCTCCAATCCCCAGCCTGTTGCTTCATCAAGATAGTAAGGAACCTGCAAAAAGACAGTTTAGAATTCAACATCCAATACTTTTACCAGTGTTGAAAGCTGACAAAAAGCCAAAATCAAGCCTTTAATTTCCAACGTCAACATGTTCAGGTCAAGGTACTCAATATCTACAAAATCTCTCATGGGTTGATCTTTAGCTCAGTTACTTCACTCACAGCCAGCGTAAATTTCACACTTGAGTATGGCTGAACAACTTATTTGACTCTAAAAGGTCCTAAATTTTGCTTCAATATTGCACAAACATACAAGAGTGCCACCATGGAGGGCAATTGAAGCAGAGTACAAAGGGTACTGAGGAATAGGACATAGAATCCCATCCTTCTCCGATCTTATCAGTAACTGCATCATCATATGGACCTGACATGGGAGAGAGTAAAGATTTGTTAGGCATGCTGAGATCTGAGTGCTGTTAGTTTCCAAAGATCTTTATGTAGGTAATCAGAAAAGAGTGAAATTAGATACCGCTGGACTTGCACCATCTGTCAAGAAAATATCATTTGGATCAGCAGGAAAGCCATCTCGGGCTTCAATGCCAGCAGCAATTGTTTCACGTAACCCTTTGATTCCCTGATAAAATATATGACATATACCAATTGTAAACCCATTATTTTGTTGATTTTTGAGCCAATATAAATGTGAAATCTATACATTCTTTATGTCAGGTCATTGGTGCGTTGGATTCACCTCCAAGAGAAGATAAATCTAGACTATTTACTTGCTCAAATTCGTGTAGGATTGAATAAGTTATTGGCCTCTAAAGTCACCCCCTTGAATATGGGTTATGTAGTTGAAAGTGGGTTATCCCACATTGATTTCTTATGGAAAACATATTGTGCATATATAACTCAAGTTTGGAGTAAGGTTTAGACCCCAAGGGGCACTCCACTTTCATGAAAGGGAGAGGATATTTGACCCAATACTCTACACACGCGTGCCACCACCCGCCCGTCCGGTCTGAGTCAGGACATGGACGTGAGCCGTGGATTCTGTTCAACCCTTATCTTTTTTAGCCAGGGTCGGAGTTAAATTAATTAATTTTATTTTCTGACTGTTGAGTGGTACTGTTTCAGCGAAACAATGTGTCCCTCCGGTAAGGAGCTATTTGGCTGTTAGTACTTGTTTAAACCAGTGTTTTGAATAGGCACCTGGGCCTTATAAAAATGGTAGCACTCTAACATTCTTTTTAAAAATCCGAAAAATTTGTTGCATAGAACATATTTCTTCTTCTTCTTCCTCCCATAATTTCTTGAGAGAGTTCAGATCGTTTAATGAAGCTGCCGAGCAGCCTTTATTGAAGTGCTGCCTAAGGATTGTTGAGATCGTTTCATCTTAAAAGTTAGACACCCATCATCCTGTGAGCACCGACTATGGGGGGTGAATCTATCTTTAAGGAGAGAGTGTCCAACATTCGACTCGATCTACTTTTCAAGTTTTAGTTTTTCCTGTTTTACGAACGACAATCGGGTAAGTCATTACGATTCTATTTGTTCTTGTTCTAATTTTAGTTGTCTTCTAGTTCAACTTGCTTCTAGTTGATAACTAGATATATTCTAGTTGATTTTTGTTATAATCACTAATTATACACATAGCATTTAATAGGGATTATTTATTCTAATAGTCTTAAAGACAGATTCTTATTCCTATTTTAACTATGTTAATTAGTGTTATATTATATTATTTTTGGATTAGTGCTCAAATTTTGTGTAAAATTGTTCAACTCAGAAATAGCTGATGTTACTTCTATTCCTACTCTTACTCCAACTCCTACTGTGATTGCGACACCTGTACCGACACTGACTGTGCTGGTGAATCAGGTGCTTTCACCGATTATAGCGGTGAATCACGTGCATACACCAACTGTGCCAGTGAATCACGGAGAAAAACTAGAGAAGTTCAATGGAACTGATTTTAAAAGGTGGCAAAAGAAAATGTTGTTTTACTTGACGACTTTGAACTTAGCGAAATTTCTTTGTGAAGATGTTCTTACTCTGAAAGAGAATGAGTCCGACCAGCAAGTAGTTGCGGTGGTGGAAGCATGGAAACATGCCGATTTTCTATGTAGGAACTACATCCTCAATGGACTAGATAATACAATCTACAACGTGTATTGTGCCGTGCAAACGGCAAAAGAACTGTGGGAATCTCTAAACAAGAAGTACAAGACGGAAGACGCCGGTTCAAAGAAATTTGTGGTCGGTAAGTTCCTAGATTACAAAATATTTGATTCTAAAACAATTATTAGCCAAGTCCAAGATCTCCAAGTTATACTTCATGACATCCACGCTGAAGGAATAGTACTTAGTGAATCTTTCCAAGTGGCTGCAATAATTGAAAAATTACCACCGTCCTGGAAAAAATTAAAAAACTATCTGAAGCATAAGCGCAAGGAGATGAGGCTTAAGGAACTCATTGTTAGGCTAAGAATTGAGGAAGACAATTGTGCTTCTAAGAATAAGTTTGTCAACACCTCTATGATATCGAAGATAAACGTGGTGGAGCAAGCCAAACCTAACAACAAAAAGCAAAAGCATGATGGCCAAGGATTCAATCGAGATTCCAATGGTGGCGATTTCAAAAGATTCAAAGGGAAATGCTACGTCTGCAGCAAGACTAGTTATATAGTTAAGGATTGTCGCAAGCGTAAGAATCTTGAGAAGAAGGATTAAGAGAACCACGAGAAGAAATATGCTCAAGCTAATGTGACCGAAGATCTCGCTGCCAATGTGGAAGACCTGAATCTCTCTGCCGTAGTTTCTGAGGTAAACTTGGTTGGCAATACTAAAGAATGCTGGGTGGACACAGGGGCCACTCGTCACATCTGTGCCAACAAATGGATGTTCATATCTTACCAATCAGTGGACGGTGAACAATTCTACATAGGCAACTTAGCAACCTCAAAGGTTGAAAGTCAAGAGAAGATCGTTCTAAAAATGAATGCTAGCGCAGCACTTACTCTCAATGAGGTGTTCCATGTGCCACACATTCGCAAGAATTTAGTTTCTGGTTCATTGTTGAGTAAGAAGGGCTTTAAGTTAGTGTTTGAAAGTGATAAGTTTGCACTTATTAAGGGGGAAATGTTTGTGGGAAAGGGTTACCTGAGTGATGGGCTCTTCAAACTTAATGTAATGACTATGGCTCCTAAGCCTTATAGTAATAATATTACATCTTCTATTTACTTGCTTCAGTCTTCAAATGTATGGCATGGTAGATTAGGTCATGTTAATTTTGATACTATGCATAGATTAGTTAATTTAGAGTCTTTGCCTAAACTTGATTTTAATGCCAATCATAAATGTGCAACTTGCATTGAGGCAAAGTTAACTAGAACTCCGTTTAAATCAATTGAAAGAAGTACGAAACTACTTGAACTAATTCATAGTAACGTTTGTGACTTGAAATATATTTAAACTCGAGATGAGAAAAAATACTTCATAACTTTCATTAATGATTGCACTCGCTATTGTCACGTCTACTTAATGAGAAGTAAAGATGAAGGAATAGACATATTTATACAATACAAGAGTGAAATTAAGAATCAACTTAGCAAAAAGATTAAGGTGTTAAGAAATAATAGAGGTGGTGAGTATAAAGCACCATTTGCACAACTATGTGTTGAACATGATATCATACATCAAACCACTGCACATTATTCACCTCAATAGAATGAAGTTGCTAAGTGGAAGAATCGCACTTTAAAAGAGATGATGAATGTTATGTTGATAAGTTCTGGGGCACCCTAGAATTTGTGGGCTGAAGCGTTACTATCCGCCAACTATGTTCTCAACAAGATACCTCACAAGAAACTTAGCAAAACCCCTTATGAGATGTGGAAAGGTCGAAAGCCTTCCTATAAATGCTTGAGAGTATGAAATTGTTTGGCTAAGGTAGAGGTCCTTTTACCTAAGAAGGTAAAATTAGAACCACAAACAGTTGATTGCATATTTATTGGCTATGCCGAACATAACAATGCATATCAGTTTTTGATTCACAAGTTTGAAATATCAGATATTCATGTGAATACAATAATGGAGTATAGGAATGTATCTTTCTTTGAGGAGGAGTTTTCATATAAGTCTACACATGGATCAAGTTTGCTTAAACAGACTCATGATACCATTATAGATGAAGACCATGGGTTCGTGGATAAAGGAAACGACGCTGAACTTAAACGAGGTAAAAGGACAAAGGTTGCAAAATCATTCGGTCCTAATTTTCTAATATATTTGTTAGAAAATGAACTTTAGAGTTACAAAGAAGCAATATCCTCTCCGAAAGCACCTTTATGGAAAGAGGCTATCCATAGTGAAGTTGAGTCAATTCTGCAAAATCATACGTGGAAACTAGTGGGCCTTCCACTTGGTAATAAACCCCTAGGATACAAGTGGATATTCAACAGAAAGATGAAAGCAGATGGTTTAACTGACAAATACAAGGCCAGACTTGTAGTCAAAGGCTACAAATAAACTGAAAGAGTGAATTATTTAGATACATATTCTTCTGTAACCAGAATAATGTTTATACGTATCTTGATAGCCTTTGCGGCTTTATATAATCTTGAGATTCATCAAATGGATGTTAAGACGACATTCTTAAATGAAGATTTGAATGAGGAGATTATATGGAGCAACCCGAAGGGTTTATTGTTCCTGGTAAAGAGAAAAAAGTATGCAAACTTGTTAAGTCTCTGTATGGACTAAAACAAGCCTCGAAACAATGACATGAGAAGTTTGACAATACTATGTTGTCAAACGGCTTCAAGATAAATGAATGCGACAAGTGTGTTTATGTAAATAACACTGCTCATGGTTATATCCTTGTTTGTCTTTATGTAGATGATATGATTATCATTGGTAGCAATAATGATGTTATTAAAGCTACTAAGAAACTATTAAACAGTACATTTGACATGAAGGAGCTAAAGATTGTAGATATTATACTTGGTATTAAGATTACTAAAACATCTGAGGGATATGCGTTATCACAGACCCATTATGTTGAGAAGATACTCGATAAGTTTAGTAAGTCTGATAACGATCTAGTGAGCACACCTATAGATGACCATCTACATCTATACAAGAACTACAAAGAGGGCATATCTCAATTAGAATACTCATGGATAATTGGCAGTTTAATGTATTTCATAAATTATACACGTCTGGATATTGCTTATGCGGTAAGCAGACTGAGTAGATATACGAGTAACCCAGGGTCAAACCATTGGAAGGCTATAGTTAGGGTTCTCAGGTATTCGAGATTCACCTTGAATTATAGGTTACACTATACAAGATATCCAGCTATTGTAGAAGGTTACACAGATGCAAACTGGATATCTGACACTAGAGATTCCAAATCCACAAGTGGATATGTGTTTACTTTAGGAGACGCAACAATATCTTGAAAATCCTTAAAACAAACTTGCATAGCCAAATCCACCATAGAATCTGAGTTTATCGCTTTAGACAAAGCAAGAGAGGAAGCAGAATGGCTTCGTAACTTTCTAGAGGATGTTCCTGTATAGCCTAAACCAGTCTCTGTTATCTGTATACATTGTGATAGTCAATGTGTAATAGCAAGAGCACAAAACTACATGTATAATGGGAAGTCGCGACATATACGTCGACGACACAACACTGTGAGGCAAATGCTTTCGAATGGAATTATATTCATCGATTACATCAAGTCTAAAGACAACATTGCGGATTTGCTTACAAAAGACTTAACGAAAGATTAAGTAGAGAATTCATTAAGAGGAATGGGCCTTAAGCCTATGACTTAAAAAAGTCGCTATAATGGCAACCCAACCTAGCTGATTGGAGATCCCAAGATCTAGGTTCAACGGGACAATCGAATTATGCGTGACTTAGGACAAATCACTGAGGAACTCTTTCTGCTGTCTATTTTTTGGATAAAATAGTAATAACTTGTACATAGTGTTTAGGATGAGCTTAGCTCTTAATGATTCTTATACCTTGGAATTCCAAGTGGAATATAGCAGGATACTCTTAATAAGAGATCACCTATATGAGTATGAAGGGGCCACTTCTATGAGAAATTCTTGAAGCTAATTTCTCTAGAGTACTCATGAATCTACCAGGCATTGTTCAGGGCCAAAATAAACACAACTGAATGGATCACTAGATGATTGGAAAGGAACAGTGTGAGTTCTATTGTCTTGGTTTATACAAACGGCTGAACAGTTCAAGACATCATATTCACTAGTTAGCCAAATAAACCCGATAGTATTTCACTAGAGAAAGTTCAAAACCGAAAGCCACCTTTCCCGATGCTGCAACTTTTCACCTGTACGCTCTTTCTCTCTCTCTGTGGAGTCAGCATTCTCATTTGCATTTTTCATTGTCAGCTAATCTCATTCATGTGGGAGATTGTTAGAAAAAACATGGGTGTAAACCCATTGTTTTGTTGATTTTTGAGCCAATATAAATGTGGGACCCATACGTCCTTTGTGTCGAATCATTGATGTGTTGGATTCACCTTCAAGAGGAGATGAATTTAGACTATTTACTTGCTCAAATCCATATAGGATTGAATGAGTTATTGGCCTCCAAAGTCACTCCTTTGAATATGGGTTATGTAGTTGAAAGTGGGTTATCCCACATTGATTTCTTATGAGAAACATATTATGCATATATAACCCAAGTTTGGAGTAAGGTTTAGACCCCAAGGGACACCCCACTTTTGTGTTAGGGGGAGAACTTATAAAACTCATGAGTTGATCCAATACTCCACACGCGTGCGCACCGTTGCCGCCCACCCGGGTCGAGTTAGGTCAGTAAAGGGCTGTTTGGCTACTGGTACCTGTTCAAATCAGTGTTTCGAACAGGCACTTGAGCTTTACAAAAAGGGCAGCACTCTAGCATTCTTTTTAAAAATTTGAAAAATTTGTTGCATAGAACATATTTCTTCTTCTTCTTTCTCTCGTAATTTTCTGAGAGAGTTCAAATCGTTCAGTGAAGCCGCCGAGCAGTCTTTATTGAAGTGTTGCCTAAGGACTGTTGAGATCGTTTCATTTTGGAAGTCAGACACCCATCATCCCCCTGAGTACCGACTGTTGAGGGTGAAAATGGCTTTAAGAAGAGAGTGTCCAACACTCGACTCGATCTACTTTTAAAATTTTAATTTTTCTTGTTTTACGAACGACAATCGAGTAAGTCGTTACGATTCTGTGTGTTCTTGTTCTAATTCTAGTTGCCTTCTAGTTCAAGTTACTTCTAGTTGATAACTAGATATATTCTAGTTGATATGTTCCAGTTGATTTTTGTTATGACATAACATTTAATCGGGATTATTTATTCCAACAAAAACATAGTTACCTGGCTGTGACTATATGCACCAGTTGCTCTCCCAGGAATTTGATCCAAGATCTGCCAAGCTCGCTCTATGGCATCCGCACTTCCAAAAGTCAGAAAGGGTATTAGGCATTAATTGATTGTCAACAAAAACTACCACCAGTTTAATTACACCAGCTTAAGGGCTGCTATAAGTTAAAGGTGGAGCACATATGAGATGACTTGCTACTTGTTCTTGACTGACTCAAAATTCCACACTGCCCAAAAGCGCCCCCGTACACCCCCCTTCCCATCCCCCCGCGGCCCTTCTCTCTCCACCTGGTAATATTTGCCCATCAGGTTTTACGCAAAATATGATTGGACAGGCAACAATCAAAAAAAGACAAAGGACAGCTTTAATCTATCTGCTGAAAGGGAAACTCTGCTGGTCTTTTATTTATCATTTATATTGGGGTAGAGGAACGTGAATGGACAAGAATTGTATCACTAGCTCCAAGAAATTAAAATCAACGTGTGCAACTCTCATTTAATTAAGTCAACAAACGGCTAGAAATTTACCGACTAAAGAGCAAATAAAAGGTAAATAATACTCCATCCGTCCCAATTTGTGTTGCATTGTTGACCATGCACACAGTTTAAGAGAAGAAAAACAAAAGGAGACATTAGCTAAGTAATAAAGATTTCTAAAAACGTGCACAAGAAAAATCACTTTTGGGGAATTGGGTCGTACTTAAATATATGTTTGAAATAGGTAATACAAAAAGGGATGATTTAATTTTTTAACTTTTCAAACTTTGACGCATAAAATGGACAGGGGGAGTAATTTTAAGATATAGAATAATAAACTTGTTCATAAGACCCTCCCAACATTCAATCACGAATCCCGCCCTCCCCTCAACCCAAATTTTTTTTTTGTTTGGTTGAAGCCATTATTTTCTCACATATTGGTGCGGAGTTGAGCTTGTATAACTCATTAGTCGGAAGGTGACACAATCTCATTCAAACTTGGGGTTCAAGATTTCACAGCTCCAACATAAAAACTCCATCATGCTTTAGGCATTTAATTTTAATTGTTTTTTCTTTCTTTCTTTTAACAAGTCAAGCATAGAAAGGATGAGCATGACAGGGACTTCAGAGTAGCTACAAACACCTACATAGGCAGTAACTATAAATTAAAAAGAACAACGGCTTACGGATCCATGCATCGCAGGTTGTTAAATGCCAAGTTCTTCATTTTGGGATGGAGGATTCTAAAGCAGAAGCTCCTTGAGCCACAGAGAGATAGAGGTAAAGGAGATGGTTCTGGTAGGTCAAGGGTCTCACTGCCTCACTTGGAGATGGGATTGCACTTCCGTATGGATTAAACGAGATTTAAGCAGCAGAAATGGCTAAATTGCCAGCAGTGTGATATAAAATCATCAATGTAGAAAGCACAAAACTAAGTATAAGTTTGTCATACCTAAATAAAGCCTGTGTTTCACTTTTGTCCAAAATAGCAGGATGGTCACATAGTGCAAGAACCTAACATGAGGATGATAATAATTAATTATCTTTTGAGCTGAAAATACGTACTTTCTAGGACAAAGTTACAGCAAGCAAACCTCTCGGAAAAAAGTAATTGGCTGCTGACCAAGAGATTGAGGATTTCCAATATTGCAGTAAAGTATCTGTCATAATAAGGGAAAAATGAGTAAAGAAGCAGAAAACGTCTAGGTAAATTGTGCTATGAAGGCATGATGTTTTTTCATGAAGTACCATTACTAAATTGTTAGTGAGCTGAGTTAAGAAATCTAAAAACACCTAAATGAGTACCAAAATGCATTAAACACAATTGCAATGTGCATTTATAACGAAAAATATATACATATATAAGAACTGACACACTGAATTAAGAAACAAAACAAAAAATTTACCTCATCGAAAGGATAAGAACCTGGCTTTGCTTGTAATTCCTGCTGCAATTTCTGTTGCAAAAGAATTTAAGACAACTCTCTTACGTTTTGTTTGGAATTCGAATTTTTGATTAGAAAAGTAAAGGAAAAAAAAAACGCGATGGAAAATAGAATAAAATTACTCTTTCATTTTATTTAATTTTTCTTCACCTTTTTCTTTTTTCACTGAAAATCCGAGTTTCAAACAGAGTGTGAGAGATAAGTAGATTTTAGAAATTACAACGATCGGATCCAGCATATTCAAATAGTTGTTTTGCCCAACCAAATTGCCATTTTAGAAGTTTATTTACCTTCTTTTTAATTTTTTAAGGGGCCAATATCTTTGTGAGAGTGTATCTATCCTCAAATACAATTGCAATCCATGAAAAAAAAAAACAATTCTACATACTTTAGGTAATTGAAGAGCAACTGCAACGGATTTAAAAGGCGCCAATTCCGTGGGTATGGCTAGGAATTTCATGAACAACTTCACCCCTTCTCAAGTATTAGAACCTTTTTTTTCTGTTTCTTTTTTATTTAAACCTTTTTTTTTCTTTTTCTTTAAACCTTTTTACCATCTTATTGTATTCTTCTTGATCAAAATCATTTTCCCTCAGTTTAAGGCACAATCTAGGTTTTTTTTTTTCCATTTGAAATCCATTTTACAAATGCAAGGACATGTGCCTCTACATCAAAACCCAAAGGCCTTGTTTGCTTTGCGGGACTCGATATGCAGTCCCCGAATTAAGAATCTTAGAACTCATTGTCCCTAGATTAATAGTTCCTTATAGTCCCATGTAGTCCTTTTGATCCTCATGTGAAACAAACATGGGATAAAATCACGAGTTATCTTTATGCATCATAAATATAATTTAATATATAATAAAAACACTATATTAATAATAAATAATATTGTCTTAATATATTATCGAGTACAAAATATATATTAACATATATATATATATATATTAATATATATAATTATAATATATAAATATGTATTATCAATATAACATTCATATATACATATATATACAAATATGATATTAACATATAACATATATTATATTACTAATTTATTACTAATATAACTATATTAATATATGTATAATTATGATATTAATATAAAGCTAATATACATGAATAATATATTAACACACACACACACACACACACATATATATATATATATATTATACAATATTATGTTATAGTATATTATATTGTGTTGTTATACATAAAATAAAATAATATATGCAAGTTTAAGTAAATGGTATTTTGGTCATTACACTATATTAATAATAAATAATATTGTCTTAATATATTAACAGGTACAAAATATATATTAACATATATATATATGATATAAACATATAACATATATTATATTACTAATTTAATGCTAATATACACTATATTAATATATGTATAATTATGATATTAATATAAAGCTAATATACATGAATAATATATTAACATATATATATATATATATATATTATACAATATTATGTTATATATTATATTATACAATATTATGTTATATTATATTATATTATGTTTTTATACATAATATTAAATAATATATGCAAATTTAGATAAATGGTATTTTGGTCATTACACTATATTAATAATAATAATATTATCTTAATATATTAACAAGTACAAGATATATATTAACACATATATATATGTATATATGATATTAATACATAGCATATATTATATTACTAATTTAATGCTAATATACACTATATTAATATATGTATAATTATGATATTAATATAAAGCTAATATACATGAATAATATATTAACACATATATATTATATTATATAATATTATGTTATATTATATTATACTATATTATGTTGTTATAGATAATGTAAAGTAATATTTGCAAGTTTAGGTAAACAGTATTTTGGTCATTACCCATATATACCTTATTCTAGGACTATCTATTCCACCTCCACCCTTGGGACTAAATAAACCTAAATAGTCCTATATATGTGGGATAAATAGTCCGATCCGAACTACTAGTCCAACTTTTTTGTGTAACCAACTGTGGGATTATTTGAGATTGTTAGTCCAATCTAACTTAGTTGTGCTTAGTTCTGCCAAGCAAACGAGGCCAAATGGTGTTAAGCTTATAATTTATATGTTATTGTAGGATATAACAGAAAATCCAATGTTACCTGTGCCAGGGTGACAATTTCACCACGGACAGCATACTCACATTTCAAAACCTAGCAGAAAAAAAAAAAAATTATTGGGTAAATGTGGACCAGCAGGTAAACTCAAAAGAAAATCTACAAGTTAAAAATGCAAAGGCAAGCAGATTACTCATTTCCTACCCATCAAGCTTCTGAAGATATACTAGACTTTAGTAGTAACTTGATTAGTTTAGGACATCAATATAGATAAGGAGTTCAAAGACAAATTAATAAAAAAAGGTAATGTTTTAACTATCAACATGTATTTTAATTGAACGGTTATCAACAGTAAATGAACTTTTCCACTTTCTGAAATAACTACAGAGATTCTGCAAAAGAGTTCAATAGAGTACTTTTCCACTTTTCTAAAATAACTACGGAGATTCTGCAATTGAGTTCAATAGCGATTCTGCACTAACTACAACCGCCTGATCTTCATTAATTGTTGAAGCAAATCAACGCAATCAAAAGGTCTAGCAACCCTGGTTTGCTTAAGACCATATATAGTGGAGAATATCTTCGATGTCTGAACTCTAAATCGATCGAAATCAAATGCTACAAGTAGTGTAAAGTAAAAGTTGGGGAGAATTTACATGCCAAAGCAGTAAAAAGAACACAACCACAAAAGAGGGCCATTAAACAGGACAGGAAAAGAAAGGGATGTCTCCAACTATATATGGTCAAAAAATATAATGCTATACAATCAAAATATATAGTCAAAAAATATAACTAGAATGGTGTGGCTGAGTTGTGGACCTATTATTTTAAAATAAAGAACCCATTAAGATACATTTTAATTATAAAACTGTCACTATCACATCATTTTAATTCAAAATTCTGATTATAAATGATGAAAGAATAGCATTTTCTTATAATTAAACATATCAAAGAAGCAAACGGGCAGTAAAAAAGCTGTAGCCTTATTCGAGACACAACCAGATTCGCAACATCAGACGTGGAAGCACACGATCGAGCAAATACATATACATACGAGTATATATGAGTATATAGCTAAAAGAACGAACGCATCAAATGAGTCAAGAAATATATGGGTATATATACATACGCACGCATGTATGTATAATAAAAAAGCAACGAAACGATAATAAACCCTAAAAACACGACTAAAATAAAGTAAAGCAGGAAGAGAACCACAGATGTAGATGAAAAAAATGGTGTAAATTAAGAATTTAACGATTTTAAAAATAAAAAAAGAGCTGAAATAGATAGATAGACATATAACATATATGTATATGTGTATATATATGGTGAGTGAATAGAGGTGGTCAGACCTTGGGATTGATCGTATCAAGTGTGACAGGTAGGGATGAATCAGTGGAAGCCATTGAATCGGCAGAAGAAGAAAAAGGAAAATGTGTACAGGTCAACCAAAAAAAATAACAGAGAGAGAAGAAGAAGAAGAAGAAGAAGAAGAAGAGAGTCTAATAAGTCTGCAAAGAGGAGGAAGATAGGACTGCCGCTGCAACAAGGCCGTATAAATAGTAGCGGTCGTAGACTTGTTGATGTGATTTTTGGCTTGAGCTGTACAATTAAAAAATTTATATAAAATATATCATCAAAATAATGTGTAATTTATTGGCTACAAATTTCCGCATTGCCAATTTGCACTTGTAAATTTAAGGAGGGCGATGGATGTCTACTCGCTTTGAGAATCAATTTCAAACTTCCAAAACCCCCCGGAAACCCGTTGCTCCCCCTCACTGTTTTTGACCTTTTTGCCGGCCAGCCTCGCGCATTCTCAGAAAATTGCAGTGGGCCACAAAACAAAACGCCCGGGCTAATAGATTTCGAAGTTAAGACTTTTTGGAGGCTTGTTGTGCAAGTATAATTTTATTTCGTTTAACCAAATTTTTTCCCCACTTGCAACTTCTTGCGGGCACATGAAAGCGACATTGAATCCGTCATATGAAAGCGACAGCAATATAAACCTTTCATTGAATAACAAGTATACCCGAAAGGATATTACACCCGGGTCAGTTGTAACTTACCTCTTGTGAATCCTTTAATCTTAAAATGGGTGATTTACCAATTATCAAGTTGAAAAGGAGATTAGTCGAGTTGTGTGTAAGTTGATTCGGACCCTCCTAATTGCATAACTCAAAAAAAAAAAAAAATTACAACTCACAAATGAGGCCTGGTTTCTGGTGGGCCAATCACTGTCGTCTATTGTAGAATATTACAGCTCACGGCAATTTTAGATCGTAAGGATGAATCAAATACCACATTATCTCTGATAGCAACTCACTGCTGTCTTTGAAAGATTGGACTGTGAACTTGGAGGCCACTCACTGCTGTCTACGAAAGATTGGACTGTGAACTTGGAGGCCTGGTTTGCAGTGATCCTAGACTTATATCCAGCCCATTTAACCTGTTTGTCCAAGCTTGATCCCGGTCCAATATTTTGATACTCAGCATAGAATATGGTTTTTGGTCGGGTTAACATTGCTGACACATGGGTACCAGCCAGAAGGGTTCGAGAACGGGCCAATATTAGACTGTATGATGACTGTGGTAGAGTAATTCTTCCGAGGCCTGCCAAGTGTCACAAGCTGCCCTTCCAAGGCCTGCCAAGGTATGCTGGAGCTGTGAGGATATCTAGAGGGGACACAACACACTTCTGTATAGAAATGCCGGTATTCCGATTCATGTCCTCCTTCCCTTGAGCTATTATGGTGACGAATTGGTTGGACAGAGGTTGTCTGGGCTGGATGTTGTAGTTTTGGAAGACGACAGCAGCTTATCCAATGGTGGAACTATGTAGAGATCAAGGGGTGGCAGTTCCCTTGGATTTTTGAAATTGTACTTGGACTCCATAGTTTTTACATATTTATGGTAAAGATTAGTGCTTTGACCTTAGGTTTAAAATTTTTATTTATATCCCACAATTTTTTTAATTTTTAGGATAAGAATTTAAGTATTAATATTCTAAAATCCAAAAATAATTTCCTTCAATCCTCGAAGTTTCAAAATTTTTTACCTTAACCCTCCTTAAAAAAATTTCTGAGTCCGTCCTTTTGCGTTTTCAAATATGAAGGCAATGGTGCCGGTTATGTCACAGTCACAATAGAATTGGCGGTTGGAATAGGCATAAAGGGTGTCTTGGAAAGCATTGAAAGAGCACCAGTAGAACACGGACTTATCAGACCCGGACTAGAAGACCACGGCTTGGAGCATCTTTGTTCCAGCTGTGTTCCTAAACCCCATTTCTTTTGCAATGAAGCCCCTTCCTACAATGGCTGGTAACCCCATGCATACAAATATGTAAGTTGATAGTTTCCTTGACATAGTTGATCTTTGTATGCACAATTTATTCAACTAGACCACTTACAGCTAGTTAATACTATATAATTAAAAAATTTATACATAATTTATTATTAAATGATGTGCTTGAATAAGAATCATTCACTTTAAAACAAAACACTCATCATCATGACTCTTGACTACAAAATATCATTGTCACATTATTAAGGCGGAATTTTTTGAATAAATTTCCTATAAGAATAAAAAAAACTCTTTACAGATTTAGACAATGTCAATTTGGTGCAGCTTAAACATCTACCTTTTTCTATTTTACTTTTTGGGCTTATAAGTAAAAAGTCAAATTTTTTAAATTTTTTCGCTTTCATAAGCTAAGATAAATGAAAAAGCAAAAATAATTGATTATTTACTAATAAGTAAAAAAAAAAACTTGAAAAAAACTTTACCAAACAGCCTTTTAATATTCAATCTAACGAGTAATTACTTAGAAAAATATTATTTTTTTAGAAAAAAATTTCTACAAAAATTTATAGCAGGATAGAATAATGAAACAATGATATCTTATAATGACAAATGTTAATATGTACCCTTAAGACATATTTTAAGTTTATTTTGTCTAATTGTACAATACGCTTGAAAACTGAAACTATCAGAAATTATAATTTTTTTAGACAAAATAAGCTTAAAAATACATGTTAGCAAGACCCTTTTTTGTTTTTTTGGGTGCAAAGTGTCACGAGCTACCCTTCAAGGCCAGGCCCATACCCTTATTTTCCAGTCTCATGTCAACTCTGTCATGTCTGTACATATTGTATAAAGTATAGAAATGTAAGTTTGGAGTCGGATGCACGCGTAGATTTTCCCATGTCAAGGTGTGTGGCATCCAAGTTAGTCTTGTCCTAGCCCTATCGAGAAGAGGTGTTGTAATTTTTTCGAAAGGCTAGAAAATTAGTTTAGGGTCATATGTAGATGTATGTAAAAGGATTTTGTCAAATTCCTTGTAAATATTTTTATAGACCTATTATGACTCCTCAAGGGGGTGTAATGTTTACTTATATCAGTTTAGAAATGGCTTAAAAAGCATATATAGGGGAGGATAGTAAGGTGAGTCCAAGTCCGTAGTTGTTGGTTGTTGGCAAACTAAACTCCCCATCTAATTGTAGTCTGGAATTGCTTTGTATATGCAATAAAAGTGATCTTATTGCTTGCAAATTTTGTGCCCATTGCCTTCGTTGTTGCTTTAAACGTTCTTAGCTTGTTGCTTCCAAATTGCTTACTTGTGCACCTTCGGGTGTGTGTGTGTTGGCTTTCATTTGTGAGGTGCCCCTTTGGCTGGCTTGTCTGGTGCCGCCCACGACAAGTGCCACACGGCCTAATTCACTTGAAAGTGTCGGACCGTGACATTTGGTATCAGAGCATAGTGGTTGCTTGAAGGATCCGAAAACCATGCCTCCAAAGAAGTCAGCACAAGACCGCCTCGACGAGATAGAGGTGGAAATAGAAAGGCTAAGACGTAAGACGGCGGAAAGCTTGGCTCGGTTCGGTGATCGCCTAGACCTAGTGGAAGTAAGCACGGCAACTGATACGCCACGGGCTAGTGCCACCATTGGCGGGCTCGCTGACACGAAAGAGCTTCGGGATGAGGTCAAAGAGTTGAGAGGCGAGTTGGATGAAATCAACATCAAGCTAAACTTGCTAATGCGGGCGGTCGGTAACTCAGCCCCTCATACCTCAATCTTTGACACGGCAAAGGTACGCATTCCAGAACCCCGCGCCTACGGTGGAGCATGGGATGCCAAAGAGTTGGAGAACTATCTCTTTGACATGGATCAATATTACAGGGCCGTCAAGGCCGGCTCGGAAGAGACCAAGGTCACCATGGCTACCATGTATTTGAGCAGTGATGCTAAATTATGGTGGCGCACTAAACATGAAGAAATCCTACAGGGCCGCTGCATCATTGACACATGGGAAGACTTAAAAAGGGAGTTGAAGGCCCAATTCTTTCCCGAGAACGTCGAGTACATAGCTCGACGCAAGCTTAGAGATTTGAAACACACGGGCACTGTGAGGGAATATGTTAAACAATTCTCCAGGCTAATGTTGGGCATTCGGGACATGTCAGAGAAGGATAAAATGTTTTATTTCTTGGAAGGGCTAAAGCCTTGGGCGCGTGCCGAGCTCCAAAGGCAACGAGTGCAGGACTTGGCATCCGCCCAGGCCGCGGCTGAGCGCCTAACTGACTACACCTCCGAAGCTTCGTCCTCCTCCTCAAACAAGAAGAAGGATTCATCGAGTGGGTCAGGTGGAGGCGGTGGAAAGTTTGTTAAGGCAAGCAAGGGACAAAGTGGGGGAGGCGACAAGGGATCTTCTTCCTCCAAGTTCCAACCAAAGTCCCGGGCGCCCAACATGGCAGGAGATAAGCCCAAGTTTATTAAATGCTTCTTATGTAGCGGTCCCCATAGGGTGTCGGAATGCCCTTATAGACAAACATTAAATGCCTTACAAGCTTCTTTGTCTAGTGGTGATGCGTAGGAACCAAACGAAGAAGAAGAAGTTGAAGGAGCCCTGCGGATGGGTGCCATGCGCTTGCTTAATGCCTTGAAGAAGCAAGCTGAAACAAAGAAGGCCTCGCCCAAAGGCCTAATGTTCGTGGATGTGCGCATCAATGGCAAGTTGACTGGGGCCATGATTGACACCGGTGCCATTCACAACTTTGTGTCGGACACGGAGGCTGCACGCTTGGGCCTAAAGGACTCAAGCAAGATGAAAGCTGTGAACTCGGCAGCTCGGCCCATCCAGGGAGTAGCTAAATCAGTGCCAGTAAAGTTACAGAATTGGGAAGGGCATGCCAATTTCACCGCTGTTCCTATGGATGATTTCGAAGTGACTTTGGGCATGGAGTTTCTACGGGACACCAAGGCCATTACAATGCCCTTTGTTAGCTCATTGTGCTTAATGGGGGAGGACCCTTGCCTTGTTCCCACCGTGGCTCAATCCTCTAAAGACAAGTTTCTCTCGGCGATGCAACTTAAGAAGGGGGTGAAGCACGGTGAACCAACATTTGTAGCAGCTTTGTCGGTGAATGAGGAAATGGAACAAGGACCTGTGCCAGCAGCTATCAAAAGGGTTCTACGTGAATTTTTGGATGTGATGCCCAAAGAACTGCCCAAAACTCTACCTCCACGGCGCCCGGTGGATCATGAGATTGAGTTGTTGCCAAGGGTAAAGCCTCCTGCTCGTGGGCCGTATAGAATGGCCCCTCCTGAGCTCGCAGAGCTAAGGAAACAATTAAACGAGTTGATTGAAACGGGCTTCATTCGCCCTTCTAAAGCACCATTTGGAGCCCCTGTCCTGTTCCAAAAGAAGCACGATGGGAGTCTGCGACTGTGTGTAGACTATCGGGCTCTCAACAAGGTGACGGTGAAGAACAAGTATCCCATCCCACTGATCGCAGATCTCTTTGATCAATTGTGCAATGCCAAGTTCTTCACCAAGCTCGATTTGCGGTCGAGCTATTATCAAGTGCGCATAGCGGATGGGGATGAACCGAAGACCACTTGTGTGATGCGGTACGGGCCATTTGAGTTCTTGGTGATGCCTTTTGGCTTAACTAACGCCCCAGCCACCTTTTGCACATTGATGAACCAAGTGTTTCATGACTACCTGGATAAGTTTGTGGTGGTCTATCTAGATGACATAGTGGTGTACAGCTCTAGCCTCGAGAAGCATGTGGAGCACTTGAGGATGGTGTTCAGGAAGCTACGGGATAATCACCTCTATGTCAAGGAAGAGAAGTGCTCCTTTGCACAGGAGCGCATAAAGTTTCTTGGGCACATCATCGCGCAGGGACATATTCGGATGGACATGGACAAAGTGAAGGCAATTCAGGAATGGAAGACCCCAACTAATGTGTCGGAGCTACGCTCTTTCTTAGGGCTAGCCAATTACTATCGGCGGTTCGTTGAAGGGTATTTAAGAAGGGCCGCCCCCTTGACAGACTTGCTGAAGAAAGATAAAGTGTGGGATTGGTCAAGGGAATGCTATGGAGCCTTTGCTGACCTGAAAGCGGTCGTGATGAGTGATCCAGTCCTGGCCTTACCGGATGTCTCGAAATCCTTTGAAGTACAAACCGATGCTTCGGATTTCGCCCTTGGTGGAGTGCTACTTCAAGAGGGCCATCCAATTGCTTATGAAAGTCGCAAGCTAAGCGACGCCGAGAAAAGATACACTGCCCAAGAAAAGGAGCTGCTTGCGGTAGTACATTGCCTTTGGGTGTGGAGGCACTACTTGCTGGGGTCCAAGTTCATAGTGAAGACTGACAACGTGGCCGTTAGCTACTTCTTAACTCAGCCCAAATTGACCCCAAAACAGGCTCGTTGGCAAGAGCATCTTGCTGAGTTTGACTTCAACCTATAGTACAAGGCGGGCTGCACCAATCAGGTGGCAAACGCACTGAGTCGCAGGGCTGAGCTTGCTGCTATCAAGTTGGTGGCGAACCTCACGGCTAGCAAGGTCGCCACAAGCATGCGGGAACGGATCAAGGAGAACTTGATGAAAGATCCTATGGCCCAAACCATTGTGCAGCTAGCCAAAGAAGGGAAGACACGCCAGTTTTGGGTTGAGGATGACTTGCTTATGGCCAAAGGAAATCGGGTTTATGTACCCAAAGCTGGTGACCTACGAAGGGCGCTCCTGCGAGAGTGTCATGACACCTTATGGGCTGGCCACCCAGGGTGGCAGCGAACGTTGGCACTATTGAAACAGGGCTACAATTGGCCCCATATGAAAGATGATGTAATGGATTATACGAAGACTTGTCTCACCTGCCAACAAGACAAGACGGAGCGAGCCAAGACAGTTGGGTTGTTAGAGCCACTTCCCACTCCAAAGAGGCCTTGGAAAAGTGTCTCACTTGATTTCATCAGCAATTTGCCGAAGGTTGGAGATCTTAGCTCTATTCTGGTGATAGTAGACCGATTCTCCAAATATGCCACATTCATCCCAGCACCAAAGTATTGCCCGGCAGAGGAGACAGCTCGTCTATTTTTCAAACACATTGTCAAGTATTGGGGCGTGCCCCAAAGCATTGTCAGTGACCGGGATTCCAGATTCACAGGGACCTTCTGGTCAGAACTCTTTAAACTTCTCGGTTCACAACTCACTATGTCATCTAGCTATCATCCCCAAACTGATGGTCAGACGGAACGTTTCAACGGGCTACTTGAAGAGTATTTGCGCCATTTTGTCAATGCCAACCAGAGAAATTGGGTGCAATTACTTGATGTTGCTCAATTTTGTTTCAATTCTCAAAAGAGTTCTTCCACTAACAAAAGCCCTTTTGAGATTGTTACAGGTCAGCAACCACTGATGCCCCACACAGTGGATGAGCCTTACACAGGAAAGTCTCCGAGAGCCTACAACTTCACCAAAGAATGGAAGCGCGGGAATGAAGTAGCAAGAGCTTACTTAGAGAAGGCTTCCAAGAGAATGAAGAAGTGGGCAAATCAAGGAAGAAAGCCGCTCGGATTCCAAGTTGGAGACCTGGTGCTAGTAAAGTTGACGCCTGAACAACTCAGATTTCTTCGCAACCATGACCGGCGCCTAGTGCAAAAGTACGAGGGACCTGTTCAAGTTGTCGCCAAGATTAGGAAGGCATCTTACAAGGTCGAGCCTCCAGCCTGGATGAAAGTACACCCAGTGTTTCATGTGAGTTGTCTCAAGCCCTACCATGCAAATCGGGAAGATTCAACTCGCAACATCTCCACAAGAGTAGCCATCAACGCCGAAGCAAGTTGAAGACATTCTCGCCGACATAGTGGTCAAGGGAAGGCGCCCACGCTTGGAGTACTTGGTGAAGTGGAAGGATCTTGGAGACGAGGAGATCAACTAGGAGAAGGCGGAAGACTTGCAACCGTTCGTGGACACGCTCGAGGAGTACCTTGCTTCAAAGTCTACGAGGACGTCGACCGCATAAGTGGGGGAGAGTGTCACGAGCTGCCCTTCAAGGCCAGGCCCATGCCCTCATTTTCCAGTCTCGTGTCAACTCTGTCATGTCTGTACATATTGTATAGAGTGTAAAAATGTAAGTTTGGAGTCGGATGCACGCGTAGATTTTCCTATGTCAAGGTGTGCGACATCCAAGTTAGTCTTGTCCTAGCCCTATCGAGGAGAGGTGTTGTAATTTTTCCGAAGGGCTAGAAAATTAGTTTAGGGTCATATGTAGATGTATGTAAAAGGGTTTTGTCAAATTCCTTGTAAATATTTTTATAGACCCATTATGACTCCTCAAGGGGGTGTAATGTTTACTTGTATCAGTTTAGAAATGACTTAAAAAGCATATATAGGGAAGGATAGTAAGTTGAGTCCAAGTCCCTAGTTGTTGGTTGTTGGTTGTTGGCAAACTAAACTCCCCACCTAATTGTAGTATGGAATTGCTTTGTATATGCAATAAAAGTGATCTTATTGCTTGCAAATTGTGTGCCCATTGCCTTCGTTGTTGCTTTAAATGTTCTTAGCTTGTTGCTTCCAAATTGTTTACTTGTGCACCTTCGGGTGTGTGTGTTGGCTTTCATTTGCGAGGTGCCCCTTTGGCTGGCTTGTCTAGTGCCGCCCACGACAAGTGCCACACGGCCTAATTCACTTGAAAGTGTCGGACCGTGACACAAAGCAAGACCCTTTTATAATTATTATGTAATTGGTGATGACTAAATGAATGAAGCATGAGTTGAAATTACGGAAGCTGGCGGTGGAGAACGTTGGTGCCATCCACGAAGTTGAGGCTGCCGGAGACTATGGTGTTATTCTTGCCGTCGCCGTACGTTAACACATTCCAAATAGACTTATCCAAAACCACATTCTCCACATACACTCCAGCCTTCACATATATCACAAATCTGGCCGTGCTTCTCTTGGGCACCATAGCCACCGCCTCTTTAATGGTCTTATAGTCTCGGCTGCCGTCCTTCGCCACCATCAAATTCGGCGACGGGTTTGTCTCTTGAAGCAGTCTCTGCTAGGTATGTTTGCTCGTTGTTTTCTAATTCCACATCGGTTGGGTGTCGGAAGGGGGGCAAGGAGTAAAGTTAATATAAAGAAGGTTAAATTTTCTTGATTAAGTGCACCAGTCAATAGCTTAGTTAGTAACTTTTGACTTTAGTAAAATTCTTCTTGAAGAGGTGAAAGTTAAAGATTAGCTAATGAGATAACTTAGTGGGTGTCGGCAAGGTAAGGATGAAAAATTATGTGATTGTAACAATTTTTCACATAATGTATTTTTCTTCTAGGCTGGTGGTTTTTCTTCTGTTTTGGGAGTTTTTCACGTAAATTCATGTATTGTGTTTTTCTCTATTTATTTTAATATTTCTGTCTTTCCTATTTTCAAGAGTGTGTTTAGGAGGGCCAAAATTCCCAACAAATGGTATCAGAGCCTATTCGGTTGTTTTGTTTATTTTTTGAAATTCTTAGTATGTTCTGTGGTTGCAGTTTTAACTGATCTTCCACATCAAAAAAGATTTTCTTGAAATTATCAAAGGTTCTTTTTGGTGGAGTGGAGCTTAGGTGCTGTTATCCTTTTAGTGGGGTGGGGCTTTGGTATGGTAGTGTGGATACGTACAGTCTAAGGAGGTTCTGTCTAGAAGATTGGGTTTTAAGCGAGACCAGTGTAACCCCTCCAATCTTTTCTAGAAATCTTAAAATTTTGTCTAGGAAAGATTTGAGTATTTCTTGAGAACTTACTTAGTGGGTACTATTCATATATCTGGTAAAAAAATTCATCAAGCTGATGCACAGGAAAAGAGGAGAGAGAACAAAAAAAAAATTATTGGTTGATGGAGGACAGCGTGCTGATGTTTTGAAGATGATATAGCCATTATCATTGCAGGGATAGAGTCGTTATCATCGTTGGTAAGGAGCAGGTATGCAACGGACTAGTTTGCATTTTGCTTTAGGCAGTGATCTAGTGTGGCAGGATCCGTTGTTGAAGGTTTGGCCGGCTTCGAAATTCATGGAGGGAGGTGTCCCTAAGGTTTTTAAGGCACTGCAAAGTTACCGTTGGGTGCAGTATTGCACTGTTTTTGGTCAAATTGGACAGAAGCAGTCAGAGATCAAGGGCTGATTGGTAGCATTTGGGTCAATTGATGGCAGAAGACTAGTCATCAATCAAAAGGGCGCGATTCTGATTGGATGGATTGGCAACCTGTACAAGCTGGTGGAGATCAAGATGAACAAATAGAGCAAGAGTTGCTACAACAGGCGCAGAAGTACATGGACAAAATGTACAGGTGTGCATGCAAACAAATGTCAATAGATGTTAAATGTTCATAAGAAACCCCAGGGGCAGGTCCACAAGTTTACACATAAGCATTGGTTTGGAGGTGATGTAGGATGTGTGGTGGAAAGTCATGTTGATGGCTGATGAATTTCCAGGAAAACCAAATATGGGAGTTGCACCATAATTTTTCAGTAAGGTTATTTTTCGACATGGGCGTGAAATGCTTGGAATTAGTTTATTCTAAGTGTATATGCTTTTATGGTGGAGCATGATAGCAGAAACTATGAAGATCTTTATCAAGGTGGAGTATGGCTGTGGGATCAATCAAAGTCACAAAGGTGGAGATTGCTAGGTTTGTTTGCTCCTTGTTTCCTAATCCCACATCGGTTGGGTGTGGGAAGAGGGGCAAGGAGTAAAGTTAATATAAGGAAGGTTAAGTTTCTTTGGTTAAGTGCACCAGTCAATAACTTAGCTAGTAACTTTTGACTTTAGTAAAATTCCTCTTGAAGAAGTGAAAGTTAAATATTAACTAATGGGATAGCTTAGTGGGTGTTGATAAGGTGAGGAGGAAAAATTAAGTGATTGTAACAATTTTTCACATTGTGTATTTTTCTTCTGGGCTGGTGGTTTTTTTTCTGTTTTGAGAGTTTTTCACGTAAATTCTTGTATTGTGTTTTTCTCTATTTATTTTAAAATTTCTGTCTTTCCTATCTCCAAAAAAAATTGTATTTGGGAGGGCCAAAATTCTCAACAGCCTCCGATCAGCAGGGTGAACCCAATCCGAAAACCCGTAATCAGATGTCCCTAAAGCTTCCGATTAACCGGAATGTTGAAGCCCGGGAGCATACCTAAAAACTTAGCAACAATGGCCAAACTATTGTTGGCGAACACAGTTGAATTCTTCATTATGCCTTTCACATCTGCTAGCACAGCAGTCGAATTCGATTCCTCGAGGGCGTCAAAGCACGTCTCCTGATTTGTAATGGCAGCGCTCAGCCACGTCTTGAGGTCGTCAATAGTTCTCATCGATAAAATCTTCACATCCATGAACGAGATCGAATCGTTGAGTCTATCTAAGGCGTCGTCGATCACGGTTTGGCAAACGCTCAACGCGGCCTTGATCCGTTCGTCATTGATGTTAGACATTATTGCTTCAGAAAATGAAGATATATTTTGAGAGCTCGTTCAAGGCCACATGTAAAGAGAGCTGAAGAGCTCTTCTGGGTCGGTGGTGTTGGAGGTTTCTAGTGCTTGTAGGCCGGCGAAGCATGATTCGGGGTATTGAGTCGTGCTACAGACCACTTTGAGCGATGTGGCAGGGGAGGTAGGAGTACTTGAAGGGACCTCGCCGGAAGCAGAGTTGCGCTTGTGTATTAGAGTTCCGGCCACCGCGCCGATGATCACGACCAGTAGTACGATGGAGGAGACAATGAGGATAACGAGACGCTTGCGGGTCTTCCGTTGGAATGCCTGCTGTTCGAGCTCGTCGACCTTGCCGTAGCCCTTGAAAGACTTAATTGTATCCATGACATGATACTAAAATCTCGATGAGTTTCGTTGATGGTGTGTGTTCTAAATACTTGTGGGCTTCCGTGCAGGCCGTCCCCAGATGTAGTCCAATTAATGGAAGAGCAAATGCTACGGTTGGAAAATAAAACATGAAGGTTAACAAAGTGACAAGTACTTACAAGAGATCTCGATGGATTTTATTGCTAGGAGATTTATTTTACAAAACGGGTACAAGCGCGAAGGCTAAAGAAAGAGTAAATTGTTACAAGCCCACCAAGATGGCCCAAAAATAGGCCCATGAGGAGGTCAAGGAGCCCACTAAGTCTAGAACATTCTAGGTAATTCTTGGACATTCTACTACATGGGCAATTTTGATAAGCATTCTAGATCTTTCTACACTTGTGTAGATATTAGAAGAGTGTGGGAGATTCTAGAACATGGGGGGGAGGCTTCCTTGAGAAGCTTTGTACATAAATATCTAGATATTTGTATAGATGATTCTAGAAGGGGAATCCCAACCGTTGGATCAAAACGATCTCCACCGTCCATTGAGGAGGTGGACAAGTATAAATAGGGGGTAGCCCCTCATTTGTAACCATCCAAGTTTCAAGTAATACAAAGCATTCTCCAAGTTCATTCAAAGCTCTCTTAGTTCTCTTGTTGCTCTCTTATTCTTAGCCTTGTTCTTTCGGTGTTCTAAGGCTTACTTAGTATCTTTTGTAGCCAAAGGTGTCTAAGGCCGCACGGGTCAAGGTGTTCAAGATTCAAGCCCGTGACAGTTGGTATCAGAGCCTCGGTTTGTGAAGGCTAAGCAATGGCAACAACTGGTTCGGATGTCACCGAGCATGGAGGTGTTCATGAGAGGGATCCCCCTCCTCCTACCGGCAAAGGGCGGAAGGACAAGTCAAGGGACGCTTTGTCTTCCTTGGAGTCAAGGATCATGCGGGTAGAGCTTGCCGTGGCCGATGGACGGGACAAGTTTGAGGAACTAGACCAAAGCATCGAGGGACTCAACCAACGTGTCGAAAGGATCGACAATGGGCGTGAGGAGTTCCAAGGGGAGGTGCAAGGTGGCCTCAACACCATGGCGGAGCTTGTGAGGACCCAAATGGATGCTCTCAAGGAGATGGTCCAAGCCGAGATTGCCGCTATAAGGGAGGAAATGAAGGAGATCAAAAGTGATTGGTCCTTGTGCAAGATGGCTATCACACAAGGTACGGTTTCTCCCTCTCCCTCTCCTAAGGTTGACATTCCTAGGCCCAAGTCTTACAATGGGTCAAGGAATGCTAGAGAATTAGATAATTTCTTATGGAGCTTGGAGCAATATTTTGAAGCCACTAGTATAAGTGGTGATGATAAGAAAATAAAAACGGCCCCTCTCTTCCTCTCGGATGCGGCCACACTATGGTGGAGGCGGCGGCATGCGGATATGGAGCGAGGCTTATGCACTATAGCCACATGGGATGACTTCAAGAGGGAAATCAAGAAGCAATTCTATCCCGAAAATTCGGAGCATGAAGCAAGGGCCCGACTAAGGCGTCTCTCCCACAAAGGCACGGTGCAGGAATATGTGAAAGAGTTCTCCGAGCTATTATTGGAGATACCGGACATGTCCGAGAAGGAGTCTCTCTTCACTTTCATCGATGGGCTACAATCATGGGCTAAGATAGAAGTTCAACGGCGGGGACCCCAAGATCTTGCAACAGCCATCTCTACAGTGGAGTCCCTAACCGACTATAAGCAAGGTGAGTCCTCTTCTAAGCCCAAAAATCAAAAGTATAATAAAGGCAAAGGTGGGGGAGAGCATGCAAGCCAAGCAAAGGAAGGTGGACACAAGCCATCCTCATCAAGTCATGGCAAGTTCAACAAAGACAAGAAGGGTGGTGATAAGCCCAAGTTTACATGCTTCCTTTGTGATGGAAATCACTTTGCCCGCGACTGTCCAAAGCAGGCTAAACTATCGGCTCTTATCCAAGAGGAGGAGGAGGAGGACCGTCCCCAATGGGAGGAGACCAAGATGGGCTCTCTAAGGCTACTCAATGCAATCAAGGCCAAAGTGGACATGCCAAAGGCCGAGAAAAAGGGGCGCATGTACGTGGAAGCAAAGGTACGTGGTTTCAACACTCGTGCTTTAGTTGATACCGGTGCTTCTCACAATTTTATTGAAGTCAAGGAGGCCAAGAGACTAGGTCTCCAATTCAAGGAAGAGCAAGGTTGGCTGAAGGCCGTCAACTCGGAGGCACGGCCTATCTATGGAGTTGCTCGGGACGTGCGGCTACACATCGGAGATTGGTGTGGCCAAGTGGACTTCTCGGTGGTGCTAATGGATGACTACCCCATTGTGCTGGGGATGGAGTTCTTAGATGGGGTGCGGGCATTCCCCATCCCCTTCGCCGAGACCATGTGCATCATGGGCGAAGGTAATGCATGTATGGTGCCACTTGCTCGAGAGTCTACCTTGAAGGCCAAGACCCTGTCTGCCATGCAACTCTCCAAGGGACTTAAGAAGAATGAGCCAACATTTCTTGCAACCTTGAAGCTTAACGAAGACTCTTCTAGCACCATGGAAGGCATACCAAGTGAAGTGGTGGAGGTGCTTGAAGACTACAAGGATGTCATGCCCCCGGAGTTGCCAAAGAGACTTCCGCCTAAGAGGGAGGTGGATCATGTCATAGAGTTGGAGGTAGGTGCAAAGATTCCGGCCATGGCACCCTACCGTATGGCTCCCCCGGAGTTGGAGGAATTAAGGAAGCAACTAAAGGACTTGTTGGATGCCGGCTTCATCCAACCGTCAAAGAGTCCTTATGGTGCACCGGTCTTGTTTCAACGGAAGCATGATGGGTCCCTCCGTCTTTGCATCGACTACCGGGCACTCAATAAGGTAACTATCAAGAACAAGTACCCCATCCCTCTTATTGCTGACTTGTTCGATAGGCTTGGTGGTGCAAGGTGGTTCACCAAGCTTGACTTAAGATCGGGGTACTATCAAGTGAGGATTGCCAAGGAGGACGTGGCCAAGACTGCTTGTGTCACAAGGTATGGCTCCTTTGAATTTCTGGTTATGCCCTTTGGCCTTACAAATGCCCCTGCCACATTTTGCACCTTGATGAATCAAGTGTTGCAACCGTTCTTGGATCGATTTGTCGTAGTATATTTGGATGATATTGTCATCTATAGCTCATCTTTGGTGGAACATATGGATCATCTACGGCAAGTCTTCCAAGTCTTAAGGGAAAATGAACTATATGTGAAGAGGGAGAACTGCACCTTCGCTCAACCGGAGGTAAACTTTCTTGGCCATGTGATTGGAGGCGGGACTATACGCATGGATAAGGCTAAAGTTCAAGCCATCCAAGAATGGGAGCAGCCAAAGAAGGTGACCGAGCTACGATCTTTCCTTGGCCTTGCTAACTATTATCGGCGGTTCATCCGAGGATATTCGGCTATAGCGGCATATTTGACGGATCTTCTCAAAAAGAACCATCCATAGGAGTGGACGGCTAGGTGTGAAGATGCCTTCCAAGCACTTAAGAAGGCCATCATGGAGGAACCCGTTCTAGCATTGCCCGACCACACCAAGCCATGGGAAGTACACACCGATGCATCGGACTTCGCCATTGGAGGGGTGCTGATGCAAGAAGGCCACCCCATTGCTTTTGAAAGTCGCAAGCTTAATGACACCGAGAAGAGGTACACGGTGCAAGAAAAGGAGATGACCGCAGTGGTTCATTGCTTGCGCACGTGGAGGCACTACTTGCTCGGTTCCAAGTTTGTAGTCCTAACGGATAACATTGCCACGAGTTACTTCTTGACTCAAAAGAAGCTAACTCCCAAACAAGCACGGTGGCAAGACTTCCTTGCCGAATTCGACTACACTTTGGAATACAAGCCAGGCAAAGCAAACTTGGTGGCGGACGCACTAAGTAGAAAGGCCGAACTTGCCGCCATTAGCCGGCCCCAATGTCCATTGACGGATCGGATCAAGGAGGGGCTTCAATAAGATCAAGTGGCTAAGACCATTATCGATGGCGTCAAGCAAGGTAAGACAAGGCAATTTTGGCTTAAAGATGATCTTCTCTTTGCCAAAGATAACCGGATCTATGTGCCCAAGTGGGGGATGCTACGGAAGGAGATTCTTAAGGAGTGTCATGACGACAAATGGGCAGGACATCCGAGCGTCCGTTGCACATTGGCACTGTTGGAGGATGCCTACTATTGGCCACAAATGCGGGACGATGTGGAGCTTTATGTGAAGACTTGTCTTGTGTGCCAACAAGACAAGGTGGAGCAAAGTCATCCCGCGGGCTTGCTAGAGCCCTTACCTATTCCGGATCGGCCTTGGGAGAGTGTTTCCATGGACTTCATCACTTGTCTTCCCAAGTCCGAAGGAAAAGGTACCATTATTGTGGTGGTCGACCGATTTTTTAAGTATGCTACTTTCATACCGGCCACCAAGGATTGCACCGCAGAAGAAACAGCTCGGTTATTCTTGGCTCATGTGGTCAAGTATTGGCGAGTTCCAAAGATTATTGTCAGTGACCGGGACTCTCGCTTTACGGGGCGCTTTTGGACCGAGCTTTTCAAACTTCTTGGCACGGAACTTAACTTCTCCACTAGCTTTCACCCACAAACCGATGGCCAAACCGAGAGGGTGAATGCTTTGTTGGAGCTATACTTGAGGCACTATGTAAGTGCCAACCAAAGAGATTGGGCCAAGTTGCTTGATGTTGCCCAATTCTCTTATAATCTCCAAAGGAGCGAGGCAACCAACACTAGCCCGTTCGAGCTTGCTACGGGCCAACAACCTTTGACGCCTACCGCCGTTGCTACCGGGTATACGGGCAAAAGTCCTGGAGCTTATAAGTTTGCCAAGGGGTGGCATGAGCAAACTGACATGGCCAAGGCCTACTTGGCCAAGGCGGCCAAAAGGATGAAGAAGTGGGCAGACAAGAAGCGGCGGCCAAAGGAGTACCAAGAAGGCGACCTTGTCATGGTGAAACTCCTCACTCATCAAGCCAAAGCATACAAGGGGCTTCACAAAGGGCTAGCACGACGGTACGAGGGACCATTCCCGATTACCAAACGAGTTGGCAAGGTGTCCTACCAACTTGAGTTGCCTCCAAAGTTGAAGATTCATCCGGTCTTTCACGTAAGCCTTCTCAAGCCTTATCATGCAGATGTGGAAGACCCAAGCCGTGGTGAATCAAGAAGAGCTCCCACATCCATCACGGCGTCATTTGATAAAGAAGTGGAGACCATCCTTGCTCACCGGGTTATCCCAAGGAGGGGCGTGGCACCAAGCTCTATCGAGTACTTGGTCAAGTGGAAGGGGCAACCGGATAGCGAGGCAAGCTGGGAGCACAAGGAGTCCTTGTGGCAGTTTGTGGACAAGATTGCAGAATTCCAAGGAGCTGCGACGAGGACGTCGCCAGATTAGGTGGGGGAGAATGTTACAAGCCCACCAAGATGGCCCAAAAATAGGCCCATGAGGATGCCAAGGAGCCCACTAAGTCTAGAACATTCTAGGCAATTCTTGGACATTCTACCACATGGGCAATTTTGATAAGCATTCTAGATCTTTCTACACTTGTGTAGATATTAGAAGAGTGTGGGAGATTCTAGAACATGGGGGGGAGGCTTCCTTGAGAAGCTTTGTACATAAATATTTAGATATTTGTATAGATGATTCTAGAAGGGGAATCCCAACCGTTGGATCAAAACGATCCCCACCGTCCATTGAGGAGGTGGACAAGTATAAATAGGGGGTAGCCCCTCATTTGTAACCATCCAAGTTTCAAGTAATACAAAGCATTCTCCAAGTTCATTCAAAGCTCTCTTAGTTCTCTTGTTGCTCTCTTATTCTTAGCCTTGTTCTTTCGGTGTTCTAAGGCTTACTTAGCATCTTTTGTAGCCAAAGGTGTCTAAGGCCGCACGGGTCAAGGTGTTCAAGATTCAAGCCCGTGACAAAATTCAGCGGTCCCTACTAAACGGGTGAAGGATCGCTTAGAAAAAATTTAAAAGTCCGAAATGAAACAAAAAACTGAAAAATAATATTACATCACATGAAATGTGTTTTGAATGATAGAATTGATCGGCCATGTGAAGAATCTAATTTGAGTGCCCTTATAAATGACAATGGAAGACAATTTGTCTTTAAGTAAAATTATTTATTTAGTTAAAAGACAAGACAACTTGTCTTTTAAAGACAAAATTTTGCTGTATGTTTTTTTTTTTTCAAGTCATTTGGTTATATATGACCATTTATCTAGGTAAAATAATTTTTTCTCCAACTAGAAGATAAAAGAGATTTTGATGTCTACTTTATTAAAATAGACAAGATAGCTTCAATCAAATTGTCTTTTCTTTAGCAGCTTTATCACATTGAGAAGAGTGGGATTTGATTTTGCATGTTTTTGTGCCTTTTCCTCAAACTATTCAAGCATAGCATCAAATAAATCAGTTGTAACATCTTGATTTGGATCCCGTGATTCTCCTGCTAGACAGGAGTAGTGAGATGACTTAGATTCATGTCTTCAGCTTCATCTTCACCCTTAGATGAAGAGGTATTAGTCTGAAATGTAGACAAAAATTCTTCTTTGACTTGATGCATACATTCATACATCATTTTTTTTTCCAGTTATGAGAGGATTCTTTAGTTTGAGAGAATGACGAATGGTTCCAGTTTGTTGAAAAAGGTAAAATGAAGATGAGAAGCTTGAGCTCGTTGAAGCTCATTTTTTTTGTTTTGATATCAATAAATAACTGCAAACATTCCTGCTATAACTTCATTCATGCCTTTATCAAAACCTTTCAGTAGCCAACATAAAATTGGCGAAAAATAGAAAGCAAATAATCTTGGTCCTTCTTGACAATAAGAGTCCATTTTCAAATTTGGGGAATACCGAATTTAGTGAAGAAATATATCAAATTAGATCCTTCAATATATTGTTGAGAATCAATGTTGACAAGTTTCGGGGAGTATGCTGCCCAAAATTTCAATTGTTCTTGAAGAACATTTGGTAAAATAGTATGAGATGGACCAAAAATTTTCCATCATTAGTGAAACCATCTAGGAAAACCTATTTTATAAATTTACGGTGATAATTTAAACCATCATGAATGTTTTTTCTTTGAATTTTCATAATAAAAAACCAAAGTGAAAGTTGGATATAATCCCAGTAGTTATAGGTGTGTTTGACATCACCCATGAGAAAAGTCTTCTCATTATGAGGAATAAGACCCCATTCATGAGAAAAAATTATTTTTTGATATAACATTTATTGAAATTAATATGACCTGTTTTAGTAGTCATATTTTAATAAAAATTTGTAAATTCACATGAATCAGTAAGTGCCAAAATATTTTACATTATTAACTGAAATTTACCACTAAAAAATGGATAAACAAAGGTTTGAAAATACTTCTCCATAAGATACCATGCATCATTGACCCATTGATTATCAAGATCTAATTATTTATATCAAGTATAACTTATGTCAAGATACCACCATAACCAATGTGACTGGTATCTATTTCTACAATTTTAAATCAAGTTAGATTGGCTAAGAAAAGACATGGCAAATTTTTAATTTTTATCTTAATTTTTTGGGCAGCTAAAATATGATCTGGAGTTTATGCATAAGGTGTTTTCTTCAGCCTATCATGCAAAATAGTAGAATCTTAAGCAAGATTTTTATAATAAGGATCAATATAATTTAAACTTGCTAACAATTTTTGTAATTGATTTTTATCTAAAATTTCATTAGAAAATTTGGAAGCAAATTCAATACTTCTAATAATAGGAACAATATGTCCTTGATGTATATTATGTCTCAAAAAACGAATAGGAGTCTGAAAAAGTTTCATTTTAAGGGCAAAAATAACGAATCCATAATTTAATATAATTTTTCTAAATATCTTCAAATGACGAAAATATTGCTTAATAGTTTGAGAAAATCCTAGAATATCATCAATATAAACAATGAAAAATTCAGTATATGGGATGAATATATCATTCATAATATTTTGAAATTCAGAAGAAACATTTTTCAAACAAAAAAGCATAACATTTCATTCAAAATGCCTTATTGAACTAGTGAGAGCAGTTTTATATTTATCTGATTTTGTAATCTAGATTTGTTAATATCCAGACTTTAAGTCAAATTTATAAAAAAAAAAAATTGCCTTATGGAGGCGATCTAATAAATCTTTCTTGTTAGGTATAGGATACCTTATCCATTTTAACACTTTATTAAGGGGTTTGTAATTAATGACTAATTTAGGACTACATCATACCTCGCTCCATTTTAGCATTTTTATTTACATAAAATCTTGTACGACTCCAAGGAGAATATGATTTCCTAATGAGCTTTTTCTCAAATAAGGAGGCAATTTCTTTCTTACAGAATTCAAGGTATTCTTGATTCATTTGACAAGTATGTGCCCTAGTAGGAATCTGTCGATTAGTGAAATCATCTTCATAAGAAAGAGAAACAATATGTTTTTTCCTATCCCAAAAAGCATCAAGATGATCATTACAAATTTTATTAAGGAATTTAGATTCAATTAGTTTGATTTTCTTTACAAATAAGTATATCTTTTACTTCATTGAGAAATCTTGCTTGGGGATTAGTTATAAACTGAAACACAATAAGTTGATTATTTAGATTAGTATAAATATTAGTGGAATCTATCTTTTTAATAGGCATTAAATTATTAAGAAATGGAGTTCCAAGTATAGAATGATGTTGTAAATTTTGTACAAGCAAAAATGTAGATGGGAAACAGATATCATTATTACATATATAATTGTAAGGTTATGTAATTGGCTAAATTTCATACAAAGTCTTGTTTAATGTAATTTGGGGAATTGGGATGTCTATCACAAGCATTTGTAATGGTCCTCATTGCTAACTCATGTAAGCTCGTGCTAAGAAGAGATTATATGAAACATCAAAGTGTGCTACGAAACTTCGACAAGCCTTGATGGATTTCGAGACAAGTCGTGGGATGTATTGGTATGCATGGGTTCTCTTGTAACTAATTTTTAACCATGATACGGTTCAAATTTGAAAAGACTCATTACAAAAAAAGTTGTAGATCTTCGAGTATTCTTTCTTAAGAACTTTAAATCTCATCAATCAGACATCTGAGGAAAAAGTTATAGACTTCGCATGATCCTCACGGGATGTCTCAGGATGTCGATGGAAAAAACAATGAGCTTGCAAAATCTGGGATTGAGCTCGCGGGATGCTTGCTGGATCTCGAGGGAGCGAGCTGTGCGAAATCTGGAACCTAAGGAATTGTGCCGCTAGGAATTTTTTTGCATATTTAAGGACCAGCACACTTTCCAAAACAAAGAATCTGAGCCTCCACATTGAAAACTCTTAGAGAGAAGTATTCCTAACCTTCCTAGAAGCTCAAAAACATATCTTAGAAACAATCTTCTTCAACCCAATTGAAGAATTCAAGAGTTTTGATGGAGTTCAAGGCAAGAAATCTGTTCTAAGGGGATTTGAATGGTGGTCAAGCACGAAAATAGTGAATCGTGGATACGAGCAAGGTCAAGACAATCATTAGATCATGGAGTTAATAGGTTTTGATTGTAAATAGTCTTGTAACCGTCTGAACAACAAGATATAGTGCATAATCTTTGTCCAGCAAAGGGGACACGTGGTTTTTCTCCCAATTAGGGTTTCCACAGCAAAAAGACTTGTGTGTTCTTGGTTGAATAGTTTGTTCTCTCTTTTATCTTAGATTGTACAATATTGCTTATAGTCATTACACTTTGACCTAATATTGTAGTAATTAGTCTCTTTGACAAAACATAGAAAAAGGCTAGGTTTTTCAATTAGTATCAGAGCAGGATACTCAAAATCTTTTTGATTTTTGAAAGAGTGAGATCCTGATAGCCTAAATCTATGGATTTGCTTAGAGAATGTAGTTCTGCTATCAGACCTCCATTGCTTGATGGAACCAACTACCCCTATTGGAAAGCAAATATGAGAGTTTTCCTTAAGTCAATTGATGAACGTATTTGGCTTGCTGTACTTAATGGTTGGATTCCATCCACAGTCACAACTGAAACTATAACGACTTTAAAATCAACCACGTTGTGGGATAAAACTAATTTTGATAATTGTGGGTGGAATAATAAAGCCATGAATACCATCTATAACGGTGTCACAACTGAGGATTTTCGACGAATCTCAAGTTGTGAAATCGCTGAAGAGGCATGGGATATTTTATAAATTACCCATTAAGGTACCACAACTGTAAAAATAGCCAAACTTCAGCGATTAACTATTACTTTTGAAACCTTGAGAATGGAACACAATAAAAATTTTGATCAATTCTATTTTAAACTTAATGACATCGTCAACTCAAGTTTCAATCTAGGTGAATAAATCTCTCTATCTAAAATCGTTTGAAAAATTTTGAGATCTTTAGCGGAGAGATTTCAAGTCAAGGTTACAGCAATAGAAGAAAGTAGGGATGTTGACTCTATGAAAGTAGAAGACTTAGTGAGTTCCTTACAAACCTTTGACGCTAATTTTCATCAACCTAAAAGGAACAAAAGCATTGCTTTTAATTCTATTAAAGAAGACGTGAATGAAACTAATGATAACGACATTGAAATAAGTCCCGAAGATATGGCTATTTTTGTCAAAAAATTTAAGAAATTTTTTAAAAAGAAAAAAGAAGGCCAATATTCTTCTATTGATAAAAATAAAGGAAAATCTTTTGACACGACTAAGTTTGTAAGGAAATCTTCTAATAAGTCTGGTTAAAAACAATGTTTTGAATGTCATGGCTATGGATATATTATACATGATTGTCCTAACAAGAAGAAGAAAAAATGAAGCAGAGTTTTAACTATCATATGGAGTGATTCAGAAAAAGAAGAAGAGTCTAACAAAGAGGATGATTATGAGAACTTCACAGGTTTTGCAGCTTCTGCATCTAAGGTAATTGAAGCGCCATCAAAGCCCCAAGAAGTAGAAAAGTTCGATGAGTTTGATAGTACTATGGGGTCTCTCAAGGAAGAAGAAGGAGAATCTGATGATGAAGATACGAGTGAACTTCAGTTGGCCTATAATCAACTTTATCAACAATACTATAGATTGACAAAAGTTAAAGTTAAAATTGGAACAAAATTGAAGAAGGTAGTTTATGAAGTTGAAGTTTTGAAAAAGGAGAACAGTGATGCTCAAGATGAAGTTAGTCATTTGCAAACTCACAGATTAACCTTGACTAATAAACTTAAGGGTCTGTTTGGAAGTGCTGCTAGTTTTTGTTTTTTGTTGTCTGTTTCTGTTTTTTGCTTTTATTTTTTATTTTTTATGGTCTAATGATGACATTTATAGGTTACCATTCAGTTAAAAGTACTATATCAATGTTTTAGAATCAGAAAACTCATTTATTTTAGTGTTTTTTTTATGTTTTTATTTTTGAAAAAACAAAAAACAAAAACCAAACACACCCTAAGTTTCTTGAGAAAGATGCACATGATAGAGAGGAGTTCAAAAATACACTTGAAAAAAAGGTGAAAAAGCTTGAAATTGGACTTGCTAATGCTCTTCTGTCTTTTAAGAAATTTGATACAGGTTCACAAAAGAGTGATGAGATTTGGAATGTACAAAAGATCTCTCATGACATGGCTGGAATTGGATACATAAAGAATGTAACTACATCTTCCCAATCGGCAAGTAAGCCTAATTCTATGAAGGCTCAAAGTAAGTCTTCCACACCAAGTCAGGCTAAGCATGCTGTGGTTGTTTAGTCATGCCACCATTATGGAATTAAAAGGCACATTAGGCCTCATTATCCTAATTTAAAGGTCAAGGCTGTGACTTCCAAGAGGAACACCACCACATATGCTCATGTTGTGCCAAATTTTGACACCAAGCCTACTAGGTTTGTTCCTACTTGTCATCAGTGTGGTGTTAAGGGTCATATTTGGACTCATTGTTCTAGATTGGAGACTAAGCATGTGCTTTGTGAGTTCATTACTTCTCATGTGAAGTCCAAATCTCCTAAGGTTGTTCAATCTCCAAAGTTTATTCTTGTTTGTCATCATTGTGGTGTGTTTGGTCACATTAGACTATATTATCGCAAATTGAATAGGGTCTCTAGTTCCCATGCTTATAATCAACCTAGGAATCAATATGAGAGATTAGAAAATCAAATTAGAGTCCTTACTATGCATGTGAACATATCTGTTTCCAAGCCAAGGCAGGTTTTCACAAATCATGGTCAAAAAGGGAACCAAAATGCCCAGGCAAGACCTAGGACTACACCCACACCTCATGAGTTTATTAACAAGCCTAAGGTGACTATTATGTGGATGAGAAAATCTAATTTGAAATCTTCGAGAACCCCTAAGAAATTTGTAGGGGCAAGCCTTGTTGAGTAAAGACTATTTGTGAAATAGTCAAGGATTTTTATGCTTCATGCTTATTTTGTTCTCCTAGGGCTATGATC
The DNA here is from genome assembly GCA_033060915.1 of Euryodendron excelsum. Taxonomy (NCBI): domain Eukaryota; kingdom Viridiplantae; phylum Streptophyta; class Magnoliopsida; order Ericales; family Pentaphylacaceae; genus Euryodendron; species Euryodendron excelsum. The sequence continues at coordinate 38,338,917 of CM065394.1, forward strand.
ATATTTGTATGTTTATCTCGTTTGTGTTGTTTGAGTTATTAAAAAAAAATTTTTAAAAAAAATACCAAAAATATTTGTTTTTGTCTTGATTTGGTTGTGCGAGTCATTGGCTTAAAACATTCCCCATGTGTTGATTGATGTAATGACATGTTTAATGTTGAATCTTGTGTGCTTCATTGATTGCATTATTATGAGTTAATAGTTTTGGTGATCATTATCATACTCGTGATTCATGTTTAAAAGGTGCATTTCTCATGAGATCTTTTAAAATATGGAATCCGCCTTTTATGATTCTTTCATAGCACACATCATGTTTGAAACCTCTTGAAGTTTCTAATGACTAGATTGACCATATACATGTGATTTCCTCTCTTATTGGTTCTATATCCTTGATGGAAAGGGCTACCAGTGAGTGTGAGTGCAGCTATAATTGCTATGTGGCAAGAGGAGAAGGCTACCAGCTCATGTGTGTAAAAGTCATCATCTCTTTGTGTCTCATGGTCTCATTCTTGGAGAGATAGGGTTGAATATTCCTTGAATATGTTGAAGAGTTACATACAAATAAAAAAAAAAAGGAATGAAAAAAAGGGGGGAACGAGAGTTCTTGATAATTGAGAATATGATGAAATGGGTTTGACTTCTATGTCTTGAATTTCTTGATGTGATTCTCCAAGATAGGCTATTTTTTATCTTATCTAGGGTCTATATTCTCATTGATCTCATTGGAGTACTTGCATTCATTGCACATTGTCATGGATATGTTTTTAGATCACCTCATGACCAATTGTTCTCATCTGTGTGCAATCTTTGAGCATGTTTGATGTTGATTTTTTTTGCACGCTACGGTCATCATGAGACTTATGGGTTATATTTGTATTTTGATAATAAACAGGCTGGGGTTAAGGCATCGTTTTTGTAAAAATACCCTGATTTAGTTTTGTTAAAGGCTAGTCTAGTTTTTACTGGTTGTGTTGCATGAATGATATTCTTCTTTTGAACATATCTCTATTTTATCCTTGATTACGTGGTTGTTTGATAATTCTTTATCATTTTGAGACATTAAGGGGGAAAGAAAATTTATGTGCTTATATGTTATTTAGCAGGAGAACACATTAAGCGGGAGACATCATGTTTATATCTATCGGTTATTTTCTCATTACTTCTTGTGCTTACTTTGTCAATTTATATCAAAAAGGGGGAGAGAATCTATGCCTTCTTGTTATTTTATATATACTTGTTCTTTTGATACCTTGCACTTGATGATATTTTTGTCTCTTGGTTATTTAGTGTGTGTAGGTACAAGAGTTTGGGATGCTTGTTGTTTGATAGACATCAATATGCTTGTGATTGGGATTTGATAGTAATTTTATTTCTTTCCCTGTAATGTGTCTTGTAGCATAGCGTTTTGGTCACGAAATTACCAAAGGGGGAGATTGTAAGATTATGTAATTGGCTAAATTTCGTACCAAGTCTTGTTTAATGTAATTTGGGGAATTGGCATGTATATCACAAGCATTTGGAATGGTTCTCATTGCTAATTCATGCAAGCTCGTGCTAAAAAGAGATTGTATGAAACATTAAAATGTGCTACGAAACTTCGACAATTAGGATTTTCACGGCAAAAAGGCTTGTGTATTCTTGGTTGAATGGTTTGTTCTCTCTTCTATCTTAGATTATACAATATTGCTTATAGCCATTACACCTTGACCTAATATTGTAGTAATTAGTCTCTTTGACAAAACATAGACAAAAACTAGGTTTTTCAATAATTATCAGTAATTTTATACTGAATTTGTACTTTATTCCCAATAGCATATGTCAAAGAATGTTTTCTTTTTTCAAAGTATTGAGTGAGTATTAAACCTTCCTGAACACAATTCAGGTCTGCACCACTATCAATAAGAGCATTTAAATTTTCAATCAGTATTCATTATGAACGAATAATGTGATTTTTATGAACCACTTTTAGAAAGTTACTTCGTTTAAAATTTCTAACTATTATGAAGTAGGAGGTTCTATATTAGAGACCGAACTTGAAGCTAGATGTCATAATTCTAATTTACTAACTCTAGTATTTAGAGTTTGATTTTCTTGTTAAAAATTGAATTTCTTATTTTAACTAATTAATTTCCATCCTTAAATCCTGTAAAGTGGCAGGTTTATCTTTAGTTTTCTGAAGTCTTTTCATAACTTCAGAAATATTATAAAAATTTGTAATATTAGGTTTATCTTCATGCTTTACCTATTTCAGATAATTTTCAATCATCTAAGCTTTAGTTGTGCTATCAGGAATTTGATCTAAAATTTTAATAATTGATTCTTGATATTGAGTAAGCATATTAATACTTAAGCCATGCATATCAACTATAGTTTTATAGTAATTACTACATGTACCTTGATAAGAACCTGAATTGTCAAGTTATGCTTCGCTAAAGTATCTTTTAGCTGTTCGTCAATTTAATATTCATTCAACTTCTTTTTTATTAAGCATTTATTGGCATAGTGATCAATTTTTTCACACTTCCAACACTTAATTTCTTTTTTGGAATAAGAAGGTCATTTTTTTAGAAGAAGGTTTTCTAATAAATTTTTTAGAAGGTTGATTAGAAGTGGAAGTTTCAGTAGTACACTTCTTTTTTCTATAAAAAAAATTTATGTTTAGAAGAATATTTCTTCTTACAATGTGATCTAGTATTACGATCAGTTGGAGGTTTTGGAATATCTATTGTGAAATTATCACAAAAATCTTCAAGTTGAGTTCTTTCAATAAGTCTTTGCTCTTTAAGCTAACTTTTAAGCTTATTGTAAAAAATTAATCCTTTTTTTTTTTTTATACAAGTATCAATTAAACTACCAAAAGTATGATTTTGCTATAGAATGAAAATACAATAATTTTTATCCCTAAGGGCTTTCTTTAACTCTTTCAGTGAAAAGAAAGGGAAGGCCATCAATAAATTTAAACTTCCAATAATCACTATTAGCATTAGAAAATTGCATAAATTGGGTAAGGGTAGGACATCTAAGATTTTAAGGAAGAGTCTTAACGTTTTCATTATTACTGAAATATCGTCCGGTAAAATGTTCACAAATGGCAAGACACAGTGTATAAACTGCTTCTTCACTAATAATAACATAATTGGGATTAGTTTGAGTGAGAGAAGGTTCCCGTTTGACAGCATCTAAAATTTCAAATCTGGCAAGAGGAGATAAATAATTATCCCACCAGCCTTTTAAGATGCCAGTGAAACCAAAAATAATCATTTGGCGATAGTTTTGTCGTTGTTGCCTTGTTGTTTACAAACAATGGAATACATAAATATTCTATGTATCATGTCAAAGATTTTCTTATCAGCAAGATCATCAATATTCCATTCATAAATGGATTTACCTTGACAATTATTTTGAATAAAATTATCATTTTCTTCAAAAAGAACATCTTGGGGTGTAGGTCTTTTGTAATAGTAATGATCTAATAGTCTAAATTTAGGCTCGATTTTATTGATTTCAGCTTCCATGGTATAAATTTGTTCATTCTGATAAGAATTATCCTATCTAGATTCTAATTTGATATAAAGAGTGTGGATATTTAAAGATTTTAATTTAGCTTCTAATACAAAAACAAATTCATTGGTAGATTCAAGTTTAAATACTTTAACAGCCATAGGAGGTTGTAATGTAGCCTTACCTACTTTAGAAGGATTATGTTCTTGAAACTTCATATTATGAAGTTTAGTATAAATTTATACTAGTTTTTCATCTAGATGTAATAATTGTTGGCCAAGTGTTGGTAAATACATTTACTAATTCAACAGCAGCAAGTTTGACGTAGACATTAACTTCCAAAATTTAAGAATAGGAAGAACTGTGGACTTGTAATGGTTTGGTAGGTGAAAAAATAGAATGAATAATAGATCATGGATCAGTTTTTCATGCTTTTTCTTCTAAAGCATGGATGTAAAGGGTTTCTAAATAATAATGAAGAAACCAGGGAACAAAGTGTTCAACCTGTTGAGACACAGATAAATGTTCATAATATTAATTTTTATAATTTTCTAATTCAGTAGGAATGAAAGTTGAAAAGTACCATTCACGGAATGACACATAATATGGTTGGAAAAAATCCTTATTAAGGATTTTTTGGGTTTGGCTTCTTGGTTGTAAGTCCATTAAAGACGAAAGTCCATTTTAGAAGCAGTTGGTATTTCTATTGAAAATTTGCCTTAATAAATTCTATGGAGAATTTGTTGTTTAGATATTTTGACAGCTTCTACATCATCTAAATGTTTGAACATAGAAACTCTAGAAGTAATTGGTATAGAAACCTTATAAGGAGGAATCATAGATCAAGTTGAGGAAGATCAAGATATAGATCCAGATCTAGATAATCGAGTGGTTCTTGAGGTGAATCGTATTTCAATGTCTCCTTTAGGAGTTTGTGTGATTTGATCCAACTCCTTCTATATAAGGGGAGTGGGTGAAACAGCTTGTTGAAACTACCACGTTTCAGAGAATTGAATCTCATCCCAACTAATCATATGATTAGTGGATATATTAGAACATAATAGATTAGTTTCTACAAAATCAGTATTAGCAGTAGAATTGAACATTCGACAATTAGGAGTCAATGTATGTAAGACTTTATAATATATAAGATAATTGAGACATAATTGCTCAAATTCGGGTTTAAAATTGTGATTATGGAGTTTTATAAAGAGACTCGCAAAACTAACACATTATTATCTTTAAGAGATAATTGAATATTGAAATACAAGTTGAAGTACACCGGTCCATGAACAACACTAGATTGCATAATACCCATAAAGGAAGACTTTCAGTTAAGACATCTACCATCTCGCAATGCTACTAGAAAACTAGCTGGTAGACCACTCAATGTTAATGGCTTAAAAGCAACCTAAATAAGGCCTATATGTATAAATTTAGACTTAGCTTCATATCTAATAATATCTTGACTTTTCAATAGTTTGATGGTCTGTTTATCAGAATCCAGACTTATAGTCGGTTCTAAAGTTTTAACAGTCTTTAATCATGTTAACTCAAAAGTCTCTACCTTAAAGATAGTGGATGGTTTGACAGCAGGTACAAACTCTCTTATTAAGTGTTTTTAATTGGTCTAGATATTTATTGACCTTAGTCCCTTTTACCTTACTAGAAGATGCAGAATGTAATTGATTCAATATAATGAAAATAATATGTAATTCATCATATAAACAATATATATGCTTAGGATATCTAGGAATACTAGTGCTTTTAGAAACTTACAAACAGTTGTGAAGTAAACACATTTGTCAACGACTTATGCGCACATCCTACACCCTTTCTCAGGATTCAATGGATAACAAAATCAAGTGCCACTTGAGTAATGTTTTATTTGCTCCACAGTTAATGTAAAGAGAAGAAACAGTAGTAATACTAGATATAAAAAGTATAAACAAAATTTATATGTAAAATTACATATATGATTTAAGCTGAAAACATGGCTCTGATAGCAATACCAAGAAGTAATAATAATAATATGAAGACTTGATTGTATCCATGATATGATACTAAAATCTCGATGAGCTTAGTTGATGGTGTGTGTTCCAAAGACTTGTGGGCTTCCGGGACCAAATTTGTGGTGTTTGAGAGCAGGCCGTCCCCAAGTGTAGTAGTCTAATGGAAGAGCAAATGGTCCGGCCTTTCTACCATTGAACTCGTTGCATTTCCATCTAGAACCCCCATGGTCCAAGCATTTGCAGACCCATCCTCTTATTTGACCATATTATTATTTTTACTTGACATGCCTTAAAAACTATATTATGTCGCTGGCTGGGTGGCTAGCTAGGTAGAGAAATTCATTTTTATATTTGTATATTTATTAGATAGACAATTAGAACTTAAAAGATCATCTGGGTTGGGTCTTTTATTAATTTAGACTGAATTGAAAGAGCACCCTTCCATGTGGACCGTGTCCATGTGTCATGGGTCACTTCCTTGCGTCCCATGACGTCCCACACAAGTGCTTTTGCACTTGTCTTAAGGTTCCAAGGTGTGCCAATAATGATAGAGGACGGATGCCCAACGTCGTGTCAAAGTGCTCCAACAACAGGTCAAAGGGTGCTCAACCAATGCCCAAGGGAATATGCTTCAAAGACGAGCCAAATGGTGCTCATTTGATGGCCCAAACAATGCCCAAGTATTGCCCAAACAATACCCAAACATGGTCCAAAACAGCCCAATTTATGCCTCATGGGTCGCTCCAAGGCAGCCACAATAATGTCCAACATGGCAGCCAAGGCAGCCAGCCATAGCAGCAACAAGGCAGCAGCGGGCATCATGCAGCAGGTAGCAAGTAGCAGCGGCGCTCTCGCGTTTGAGGGACGATCCGGCCACATTTTGCCACACAACCTAGGGTCCAAACCCTTATAAATATGTAGGAGTTTAAGTCCTAGTAAGCCCTTTGATGTAATTCCTTCTGTGGCGACGATGAAGGGCCAATGCCAAATTTACATATTGTACACCTTTTTGGTGCATCTTGGGCGTGGCGTTTCTTCTAACTCCAGATGGCAAATCAAGTTAAGTTTTTTTATGCACATAGCTTTTATGATGTATTTTTCCATTCCTAGAGTTTAGGATTTTTGGACAAGTATGCAATTAATGAGTCCATTAGGACTCTTGGGCACACACTATTTTTCTACTGGTCAGATTGTAAATAACTTAAAATGCTACTATAAGGGTGGCATGTTTGTCAACAACCTCCCCCACCACTTTTCTTGTAATCAACCAAGCACTCGTTTTTCATCTTCTAAGCAATGTAAATACTTTCTTAGCAATGAAAAATGTACTCTTTTTTTAATTTCTTGTGTATTTCTTTTCATCAATTTTTAATGTAAATACTTGTATTGTACCATCAAACTTGCTTGCTTGCAACCAACCCAGTGGAGACTTAAGCTTGGTGGGCTTGTCAAGAGAGCTTGACGAGTGCCACACGGGAGCATTGTGATCTACAACTTCCTCACAAATGCTGTCCCGTGACACCATCCGTTTACCAGAGAATTGCGCCCATTGTATCTCTCTCTCTCGTCTTTTTTCAAATCTATTTCCATCAGCGATATCAATTTGCGAAAATGATTGAACTGCTTCCGCTCACAAAGTGTTTTATATTTTGAACTGTTTCTAGTATGTATTTATATTTGGTTATGCCATTTCAACTGCAAATTTAATATTTTTTTAATGTCGTTTATATGTTACTAAGTACATTAAATTGTATCATCACATTTATGACCGTTGGCTTGGTGTGTGTTTGGTTTCAGGGGTGGAGGATGAGGATGAGCCCTCTTTATTATATATAAATACACCAAACCGAAAAGGTTTTAAAAAGAGGATTGTAGTTGAAAACGCAAGATGACGTGAAAACCTATTCTCCAATTCTTCTCCATTATATTTATACACAAGTGTATTCTTCAATGTATAATTCTCCATTATATTTCTACACAAGTGTATTCTTCAATGTATAATTCGATCTTTGGGATGAACCAATAGATTTATTCCTTACATCTCTGCACTTGAAAGTGCACTTTATAAGGAATTGACAATTAAATCTTAAAGTAAGTTATCATAACTTGTCGCACAATTTTAAAGACAATAATTACATGTCTCTATCAATAAATTTTTCTACAACTTTATATTTATAATGATTCATTGTGTGACTAATATTATTTGTTAGTTGATATAGTGATTTGAATAATATGTTTTTACCCGATATTTTCAACACAAATGAGCTAAGTCAAACCAATTACTATTTTGTTTAAGCTTGGCTTGATGATTTATTGAGTTTTAAAGTTTGCATATATAAGGAGGACCATCCCAGCCGCTGGTATGCTTTTATTTCAATCCACCGCAAACATTGTAGAGCATTGACACTCGACCAATGTCTAGAAGAAAGAGTGGTGCTACGCATCACGGATTGTCTCACCGTTTTTTTTGCACCGACTGACGTGGTGGGTGCACTTGGCATGTATTTTTTTTTCACAATGGAAACGCTTTGAAAGGAAACGACAAAATAATACAGATATAAACCTGAATAAAAAAATGAGAAGAAAATCAAGAAAAAACGCTTTGCACAGTCGATTACGTTTCTGTTCCGGTCGTTCCTATTTCATTTTCCCCTCTTCGGTGTTAGAATGTTGCAGTAGGCTCTTTTCTAATGGAAAATAATATATAACCAACTAGGGTAAGCCTAGTTGGCTAAAGTTTCTAGCCTCCACTAAAAAGGTCAGCAGTTTGAACCCTCTTCCCCTCAAATTTCTTTCTCGTTTTCGGTTCTTCTTGTAATTCTTTTCGATGAATCAAAAAAATAAAAAATAAATAATATATAAACAAACCCATATACGGAGTATACATACATATATATATATATATATATTACATATGCGTACATGAAGATCTTCCTCTTGCGGTCTCCCCTATTTCGTTTCCCACTACAGTTGATGTCTTTGGATTTGGTATGCGTTGATCGCTCTATGTTTAAGAAGAACAAAATCAATTAACCAAAGAAACCATTGGTAACCATCTGCATTTGAACAAAATGCCCCAAAAAATAGAGTCTCAGAAATCCTAATTTCCAAATCCAAATGCTCATCTCAAAATTCATTAAAAAAACATCTTCAAATCTATAGTACAACTCAATTCAATAAAGGATATAGGAATAGATCTCAATAAACGATATCGGCTTTTCTGGAAAACTCATTTCACCACCGAACTGCTATCAATCAGACCAATTTCATGTTGTGTTAAATGATGAAATTACTCAATATATTTCTACAACGATTTAAAGCGACAATGATCGTCCATTAAATAGGCTTTCAACAAATGATTAGTTATCGGAAATGGCTATTCGTCTTTCAACAAATGATTGATTATCGGAAATGGCTGTTCGTCGATGATACTGCTTCTCGCTTTATTCTCCGGCAAACATGTTTCATTTTTTATTTTTCGATTATTTTTAAACTTTTTTAATAATTCCATTCAAAAGCTGATGTGGTTATTAGTGATTGCCACATTGGATTTTCACATCAGCCGGTGAGACTAACCGGTGAAAATTTCCGTGCTCTCTATCTTTTCTCCAGAAGAAAACAACTACCACAACAATACTAAAGAAGCTTCTCAGTACAACTCACAAGCCAAGTGAGAATGGAAAAGTTGTGGAGCCCAACCAACTACCGCCGGCAATGCAGCTCCCAGCAGTGTACTGCTGAGCCTCGGTCGCACTAGTAATCACCTTGAAACCATTCCAATTCACCCTCCCGGAGGTCCCAGCCCCAGCCCCACTATTCTGGTACTCTCTATAAACCAGCATATTGAGCGCGAAAGTCCCACTCCACTCGTGCCATCCGGCAAGGTCCATCACATCGCTTATGGTCGATTGCATTATAACAGTCCTCGAATACTCCTTCCACGGCCTCCCAAGAAACGTCGGGAAACTGCTCTCGACTGGTTTCAGGTCAGAAGTGGCATCGATCCTGCATTTCTGAATAAAAATGCCAGTGTTTTGGTTTACGTCAGTTCGCCCTTGGGCTGTGACCATATACTTCTGGCCCGAATTGGGTCGGCAGGCATGGATGTCGCAGTCTTGAAGCACAGCCGCGGCATTGCCGAAGATGAAATCGACCGTGTGTCACGGGACGACTCTAGCGGGTCAAGTATGTCTGTTACCGACTAGGGACGTCCACGTGTGGCGCTTGCTATGCCCCGAGCAAGCCCGCCAAGCAACAAAGCACTCCCCACAATTTACAGCGGTTGCACAAATTTAAGACAAATGGCACTGAAATATGAACATTCTCATTACTTGAAAGGCGACATTTACAACGCTTACAATGCTAGAAAGCAAGTAAGAAAGAGCTTGAAAGCTTTACAATTTACCGGGTAGGAGGTGGTCAATACATGTACCCCCCTAATATAGCATTTTTAGTCATTACAAAACTGACAAGAGGAAACATTAACATGGCCGAGGAGTTATAATGCCTCGGCAGAAAATCTAAACGAAATCCAAAAATTACAAGATTTGACAATGGAAAACTACATGACAAAAGCTATACATGGAAAAAAACCTAGCTTAATTTGCCCTCCGGAGCTAGAAGAAATGCCACGCCAAAGTTTGACAAAAAGGAGAAGAATGTGTAAATCTTGGCATTGGCCTTTCTCATAGCTCGGAGGGAATTACATCGAGAGCTTGCTAGGCCAAAAAGTCCTAACTATATACAATGTTTTGGACCCCGGGTTGTGCGGCAAATTATGCACGAATCATCATGTTGACACGGGGCCTTTGTTATGGCCTGCTGTTATGGCCACTTGTTGGGCACGGCTGGGCACCAGGGCGCGCAAGTGTTGGGGCACTGGGGTGCTGCTGGGCGCTAAGGCGCGCAGGTGCTGGGACGTTGAGGCGCGCAAGTGTGGGGCGCTGCTGGGCGCAGGGGCGCGCAGGTGCTGGACGCTGGGGCGCTGCTGGGCGCAAGGGCGCGCAGGTGCTGGAAGGCGGCCCGTGACACCGTGCCTGCGATTATGCATCCAAAGAAAAATTGACGGTTCGAGTGTACGTAAAGGGTGTCCTGGTAAGCTGGCATATCGCAGCGGTAGAATGCGGATAAGTCGGCACCGACGCGGAGGGCGACAGCTTGATGCTTTGAGGGCCCTGCTGTGTTGTGGAAGGTTATGTCCCGCGCCAGGAATCGTTCACCCAGCGCGGCTGCACCCACATGGGAAGATTTAATGCATTTGTCAATCGCATTCAACTACTCGAACCTATGTTAATAAATTCATACAAAACTCATTTACTTGTATTTAAAGGTAAAAAAAATTAAAAAATAAGATTATATATAGCATTATCCTAATTTTAATAAGATTTGACAATTACATGTCTAAAAACTCAAAAGATTGGATGTCGGCTGATAGCATAGCCCATAATCTCATTTTCAAAATTGAAACGCAACTTTCTTCACTAACAAAAGTGATCTCCACCAATAGAGATTGGCGTGAGTGGAAGTGGCTCTGGTTGCTTAAATAAAATGTTTTGATTTTGAATCCATGCAACAAACTTTTTTGAGAGAGATCCCTGCTTCAGTGCTCAACCATAGCTTAGAGGATTAGTTCTAGGTTAAGCCTTAAAGTGGCCACCCTAAAAAAACCTTGGGAAATGAAAAAAAAAAAAGTGATTTCCATTATTGGTAAGGTTGAATAATAAAACTACATTATTCGTAATATCCATTATTTGTAATCATGCTCTTGGTTCATTTCTTTTTTTTTTTGTTTTTTATCAGAAGTTAGTCTATTGCCTACTTTCAGACCAAAGATCGTCTCCAATTTAAATAAAATTTAAAGAAGATATTCTTTTGTATGCTCTTTGCATTATGTATATGTTAATCTTGATGATCAAGTCACTTGAATAATTGAGAACACAATAAAACTTTATTAGCATTCATTATGGGTAAATATTAGATATGAACATTGTCTATATATGATGTAAGCTTTAATAACCGTTATATATTTGAATAAAGCATGCATATGGATGTGGGGCTATTCAGGAAATTAGATAATGCAAAAAGTTAAAAGTTGAAACCCATGTGGGGCTATAGGACGAAAAATCAATTATGGATAATAATAAGTTTAAATTTAATCGATCACAATTAAGGCTTACCCACCTAACTCATAATATTTTAATGGCTATTTGACATTGACAATGGATGGTTAGGCAAATGATGTCGAACAGGGGTATTAGGTGAGGCATGAGGTAAGGAGGAAAGGAAAACGACGAAGTGTGAGGTAGAATGATGTTGGTCACTCCGTTTATGTCCAGCAAAGGTGGGGTTGTCAGCATCAAATGAACTTCTTAAACTGATTTTTGCTTCTTAAAACAAGAGTGGAATAATACAATAGAAAGCAGCTTTCTCAATTTTCAGTGAATAAGTCTTAAATAAAAAGAACAGCCACACGTTTTTTATTAGCCTTTTAGTTTCTACAAGTACTTTTATTTTTTATGAACATTTTATTACCATAAAACAAATTAAGATTGTCAAGTTTGAATTGTATTCATAATTGTTTTGGATTTTGAATTATTTATTTATTACATTTTTATTGTAAATTTAAACGAGCTTTACTTCTCATGCACTTCACGGATTAACACCTAGTTTACTAAATTAAAACTTTGTTGCTTTGCTAATTCTTTAAGGCAGCAACCTCGTTCTTTTAAGACATCTGAAATCCCTATGGCAGTGAGAATAGGCGGTTCGGACGATGGAAGGATGGTTAGGCCGTGAGTGAACAAAAAATGCAAGCAAAGTTATTAAACTAATGCAAATATAGTCAATAATGGCGGTAAGTGAATAAAAAAAATGAAAGAAAAATTACTAATATAATGCAAATATAGTCAATTCCGTCTCCATTCATGGAGATGACATCATGGTGAATAAAAAAAATGCAAAGATTTTACTTATTACCACAGTACTTTGACCACAATTTTACTTTGATCTTTCTACTTTTAATTATTTCACTTTGTCTCTTACATTTTTAGTTAAGTAGCAATGTGATCCCTCCATCAAATTTCTGTTAATAAAGGTGACGAAAAACTCTTTTTTTATTTTTTTCTTTTAAAAAAATAAAAAATAGTATTTGTTTATTATTTTTTATTTTTAGTTGTTAACAAAATTCAAAAAATGAAACAAAAAACACTAAAATGGGTTTTTTTTTATTTTCAAAATATTATTTTAGTATTATTAGCATAAAAGTAACCTACAAATGTATTGAAAACAAAAAAAAAACCCATTTGTGTTTTTGTGTTTTTTTTTTCAAATTTTGTAAAAAATTAAAAATAAAAAAATATTAAACAAACACTGCTTTTGGTAAAGTTTTTATTTTTTTTTTTTTTATTTTTTTGGTAATATTTTTTGTTTTTGTTTTTTATTTTTAAAAATAAAAAGCAATGTTTGTGTAATATTTTTTTTATTTTTATTTGTTTACAAAATTTTAAAAAAAAAACGAAAAAACACTAAAATTTTTTTTTTTTTTTTTATTTTCAATACATTTGTAGGTTATTTTTATGCTAATAGTAACAAAATAATGTTTTGAAAACAAAAAAAAAACACCCATTTTAGTAGTTTTTTGTTTCATTTTTTAAATTTTATTAACAACTAAAAATAAAAAATAATAAACAAATACTATTTTTTATTTTTTTAAAAAAAAATAAAAAAATGGGCATTCCGTCACTTTTATTAATGAAAATTTAACGGAGGGACCATATTACTACTTAACTAAAAGTATAAAGGCAAAGTAAAATAATTAAAAATAGAGAAACCAAAATAAAATTATAGTTAAAATACAGAAGTGATAATTGAAATTTACCTTAAAAAAATACAAAACTTTCATGGAGCTGACATCATGGTGTTGGGGGTGAGTTTGTGGAATCAGCAGGCATATGATGGACAAAACAGTAATTTCATGAAGGCAGGTAGAAATGAATAAAGTAACTGATTGGGAAAGTGGGGCGCACTTTGTAGACTGGCAGGCTTTGGACAACATTAAATTATTTTGGGCAGAGGGAAAACATGTAATTCAAGATCCGGATAAAAATGCGGCGATATCTGTAAGCAATGGCTGTTCAAAGAAACTGAATAATACAGAAACTAAACATTTCTGATTGTAACAAGGTAGGTAAGATACTTTGCAGCTTGCAAACTTATTTTTATAAGAAATCACAATTTGACTATCAGCAAATTGTCCTCCCTATGCAAGGTGAAAAAGAACAAAGGAAGAATCCTTCAACATGAACGTGAACGCACATATCCTAATGGAACAATCGACAGTCATCAAATTCATCCATAAATCCTTTATATCTTAGTAACCCCTCTAGGGTAGGATTTGGATAATGTGAATGATACAATCGATCAGTCGCGAAATTCATCCATAAATCCCTTATGGAAGCCTGTCAGACGAGAGACAACGGCCGGAATTTTATCCTCTTGTGGAAGTATTGTGCACCTAAAATGCCACGTTCCAGGAACCTTTCAAGAAACATCACACACATCAGAAACAATAATCAATAGTCAGAAGCACAAAGATGAGGAGTTGGCTGATCAAAATATACCAGACACTGAGACTAGTTTATTTAAGCATTTCAATTCATGAAACAAAAGGGTAATTCAATAATCAAGACAGGTAACATTAAGCCAATCGAGCTTTCGCTCATACTAATAAAATGTTGAAAAGCTAAGGTCAGGATCTTGCAAATATTGTAATCAATTAAATCAAAAGATCATATCCAAACTTTTTTTTCTTTCCAGAAGAGTTCAATGCATACTACCATCTATTTGTTGCCATGTGAATAGGGAAAATTGTAGTTCAGTCTGAATAATCGGAATTGATAGCTGACAGTAAAGCCAAAGAGTGGAACTCAAGCAGCAAAAAATATCAACACTAACCTGCCCAAAGCCAGATCCCGGGACAACAACAATTCCAGTGGCATCAAGGAGGCAGCGACAATAGAATGCATCTGGGGCTGTTTTTGCTGCTTCTGCTGCCTTTATTGCTTTCTGGGGCAGGTGAAGACGGGGAAAGAGATACATTGCTCCTTCTGCCTTGTTGCATGTTACACCCTCTAAACTATTGAAGGCATCTTCTAATGTCTGTTTTATAAAGAAATAGTAAAGAAGATAATTTTCAACTAAAGAATGCATAAGAAATTATGTTCTTTCGATAAAAGATCAATTTGAATTAAACATGCCCAACTTGTTTGAGAAGTATGCTCCTATGACTCACACAAGAGAGATTAAATATGGATGTTTCTTAAGAAGCTAGAGTGAGATCCATCTACTATATTTCAAAAGTCAATAAAATATTTGTGGTTTTGCTTGAAAAAATAATGAGATAGTTGATTTTAACATACCTTTGCACGCCTTGCTAAAGATGAAAGTATACCACCTTTCTCCGCAGAGTAGGACTCATAGGACTCATCTCCAACCTGCAGACCATCCATAGAACTTCATTCATTTCAATAATGGGAGAGATGTAGAGGGAAGTGTGGCAGGAATGACTAGTTTTGTTCATATACGAGGAAAAATATAGTTACACTGTCAACGGCATTAATTGAACGGTAACCTTTATGCCACATATCCACAAGTATCAATCATACTACAGCAATTTTAACACAAGAAAGTTGACCATCTAACAGAACAGATCAGCACTTAACAACATGTTGGGACTGGGCTGGTCTTAAATCAGAGGATCTAAAGAGGGAAAAAAATTAACCTTGGGAGGGTTCATGACCAGGCTTGCAAGAATTTGACCAGAGATATTTGAACAAAGATTCACAGATGCCAATTTGTAGATTTGTTCCCTTATCTCAGGAGTAAAACCAGTGACCTCCATGTAACCTCCTCTTTTCCCACACTCCCCATAATACCCTGAAGCGAGCAAGAAAAACAGGCTCATCAAACTTAAATTCAATATCTTCCATTGATCATATATCAATTTGATTACTGAATCCAACATACCTTTAGAGACTGACTGAAAAGATACTAATGAAATGTCGTCCTCACCATACCCCATAGACCTGGAAATTTTCTTGAATGAGTGAAACTTCTTGTCGGGAACATAAACATTTTCCTGGTATACCTGTACAAAATAATAGGAGGTAGTTGGAAGCATTAGAGTAGCTATATTTAGAGCAGTTGAACACATCCAGAGTCATGGAATCTAAGGCCAGTTTTGAGTTTTGCCGACAAATGGCCAAGTCAGAGTCTCCTAAGCCCAACTTGAACTGAAGCTACTAGGAACTACTCAAATCTCCAAAACTCAGGAATCTACTCACTTCATCTGCCAGAAGAACAAGACCTTCTTTCTTGCAAAATTCTACAATTTCATGCTGGTTGCTCTCAGCAAGAACCTGTAGGCATAGATTACCAAGACCATGAAACAACAAACAAAGTCATAACTCATAACCGAAGAATGGCTTCCATCCAAGCAACCTCAGATGAATGAAATCTAAGTTGGCTGGCTTCCATCCAAGCAGCCTCAGACGAATGAAATCTAAGATATATTGGTTTTTAATTAACTTTCCGGAATCTGATTATTGCTTACCTGCCCTGTTGGGTTGCCTGGATTTATTACGACCAAAGCCCTCACAGTGATGCCCTTAGACTTGGCAGCTTCTAATTGCTTCGCTAGCTCAGAAACCTCCAATCCCCAGCCTGTTGCTTCATCAAGATAGTAAGGAACCTGCAAAAAGCCAGTTTAGAATTCAACATCCAATACTTTTACCAGAGTTGAAAGCTGACAAAAAGCCAAAATCAAGCCTTTAATTTCAAACGTCAACATGTTCAGGTCAAGGTACTCAGTATCTACAAAATCTCTTATGAGTTGATCTTCAGTTCAGTTACTTCACTCACAGGCAGCCAAAATTTCACACTTGAGTAAGGCTGAACAACTTATTTGACTCTAAAAGGTCCTAAATTTTGCTTTAATATTGCACAAACATACAAGAGTGCCACCATGGAGGGCAATTGAAGCAGAGTACAAAGGGTACTGAGGAATAGGACATAGAATCCCATCCGCCTCCGATCTTATCAGTAACTGCATCATCATATGGACCTGACATGAAAGAGAGTAAAAATTTGTTATACATGCCAAGATTTGAGTGCTGTTAGTTTCCAAAGATTTTTGTGCAGGTAATCAGAAAGGAGTGAAATTAAATACCGCTGGACTAGCACCATCTGTCAAGAAAATATCATTTGGATCAGCTGGAAAACCATCTCTGGCTTCAATGCCAGCAGCAATTGTATCGCGTAACCCCTTGATTCCCTGATAAAATATATGACATATACCATTTCTACATGAGTAATGTACTAAAACCTCCCACATTCCCAGGAGAAAACATAGTTACCTGGCTGTGACTATATGCACCAGTTGCTCGCCCAGGAATTTGATCCAGGATCAGCCAAGCACGCTTTATGGCATCCGCACTAGCAAAAGTCAGAAAGGGAATAAGGCATTAATTGATTGTCAACAAAAACTCCAACTAGTTTGATTACACCAGCTTAAGGGCTTCTATAAGGTAAAGGTGGAGTACATATGAGACGACTTCCTCCTTGATCTTGACTCACTCAAAATTCCACACTGCCCACCCACCACCCAACCCTTTTCTCTCCACCCGGTACTATTTGCCCATCAGGCTTTATGCAAAATATGATTGGACAGGCAACAACAAAAAAGAGACAAGGACAACTTTAATCTATTTGCTCAAAAGAGAACTCCGCTGGTCTTTTATTTATCGTTTATATTGGGGTAGAGGAATGTGAATGGCAAGAATTGAATCACTACCTCCAGAGGAAAGTTAAAATCAACAGTTCCAACTCCCATTTAACTTAGACAAAAAAGGCCAAAAAATTTACTGACTAAAGTTCAAGTAAAAGGTAAAATAATACTCCATCCATCCCAATTTGTGTTCCATCGTGGACCATGCACACAGTTAAGAGAAGAAAAACAGGAGTCATCAGCTAAGAAATGAAGATTTAAAAAAACGCGCACACAAAACACACTTTTGGGAAATTGTGTTGTACGTAAATATATATTTGAAGTAGGTAATACGAAAAGGGATGATCTAAGATTTTAACTTTTCAAACTTTGACACATAAAATGGGACAGAGGGAATAATTTTAAGATATAGAATAATGAATTCGGTCATAAAACCCTCCCAGCAGAAATGGCTAAATTGCCAGCAGTGAGATATAAAATCATCAATGTAGAAAGCACATAACCAAGTATAAGTTTGCCATACCTAAATAAACCCCGTGTTTCACTTTTGTCCAAAATAGCTGGATGGTCACATAGAGCAAGAACCTAAGATGAGGATGATAATAATTAACTATCATTTGAGCCAAAAATATGTGCTTTCTAGGATAAAGTTACAGCAAGCAAACCTCTCGGAAAAAAGTAATTGGCTGCTGAGCAAGAGATTGAGGATTTCCAATATTGCAGTAAAGTATCTGCCACAATAAGGGGGAAATGAGTAAAGAAGCAGAAAACATCTAGGTAAATTGTGCTATGAAGGCATGAGGTTTTTTAAAGAAGTACCATTACTAAATTGTTAGTGAACTGAATCAAGAAACCTAAAAACACCTAAACGAATACCAAAATGCTTTAAACACAATTGTGATATGCATTTGTAAGGAAAAATATATACATGTATAAGAACAGACACACTAAATTAAGAAAAGAAACAAAAAAAAATTTACCTCATCAAAAGGATGAGAACCTGGCTTTGCTTGTAATTCCTGCTGCAATTTCTGTAGCAAAATAATTTAAGACAACTCTCAGAGAGATAAGTAGATTTTAGAAATTACACTGATCGGATCCAGCATATTCAAATAGTCATTTTGCCAACCAAATTGCCATTTACAAGTTTATTCACCTTCTTTTTAATTTTTAAGGGGCCAATATCTTTGTGAGAGTGTATCTATCCTCAAATACAATTGCAATCCATGAAAAACAATTCTACATACTTTAGGTAATTGAAAAGCAACTGCAACGGATTTAAATAGGCATTAATTCCGTGGGTATGGCTTGGAATTTCATGAACAACTTCACCCCTTCTCGAGAATTAGAACTTTTTTTTCTCTTTTTCTTTTTATTTAAACCTTTTCTTCTTTTTCTTTAAACCTTTTTACCATCTTATTCTATTCTTCTTGATCAAAATCATTTTTCTTCTTTTGAAATCCATTGTACAAATGCAAGGATATGTGCCTCTACATCAAAATCCAAATGGTGTTAAGCTTATAATTTATATGTTATTGTAGGATACAACAGAAATCCAATGTACCTGTGCCAGGGTGACAATTTCACCACGGACAGCATACTCACATTTCAAAACCTAGCAGAAACAAAAAAAATTAGTGGGTAAATGTGAACCAGCAGGTAAATTCAACAGAAAATCTACAAGTTAAAAATGCAAAGACAAGCAGATAACTCATTTCCTACTCATCAAGCTTCTGAAGATATACTAGACTTTAGTAGTAACTGAATTGACTTGATTAGTTCAGGACATCAATATATATAAGGAGTTCAAAGAAAAATCAAGAACAAAGGTGATGTTATAAATGTCAACACAACTTAGTTTAATTGAACCGTTATCAACAGTAAATGACCTTTTCCACTTTCTAAAATAACTACAGAGATTCTGCAAAAGAGTTCAATAGAGAACTTTTCCACTTTTCTAAAATAAGTACAGAGATTCTGCAATTGAGTTCAATAGAGATTCTGCAGTAACTACAACCGCCCGATCTTCATTAATTGTTGAAGCAAATCAACGCAATCAAAAGGTTTAGCAACCCTGGTTTGTTTAAGACGATATATAGTGGAGAATATCTTCGATGTCTGAACTCTAAATCGATCGAAATCGAATACTACAATTAGTGTAAAGTAAAAAGTTGGGGAGAATCTACGTGCCAAAGCATTAAAAAGAACACAACCACAAAAGAGGGCCATTAAACAGAACAGGAAAAGAAAAGGATGTCTCCAACTAGAGATGGATATAATTAAGCATATCAACGAAGCAAACGCGCAGCAAAAAGGCTGTAGCTTTATTCGAGACACAACCAGATCCGCAAAATCAGATGTGAAAGCACATGATCGAGCAAAAACATATACATACGAGTATATAGCTAAAAGAACAAACACATCAAATGAGTCAAGAAATATATATGTACATATACATAAACACATGTATGTATAAATAAAAAAAAGCAATGAAACGATAATAAACTCTAAAAACACGACTAAAAAAAAATAAAGCAGGAAGAGAAGCACAGATGTAGATGAACAAAAATGGTCTAAATTAAGAATTTAATGATTTAAAAATAATAAAAAAAAAAGAACTGAAATAGATAGATAGACATATAACATATATGTATATGTATATATATGGTGTGTAAACAGAGGTGGTCAGACCTTGGGATTGATCGTATCAAGTGTGACAGGCAGTGATGAATCAGAGGAAGCCATTGAATCGGCAGAAGAAGAAAAAGAAGAATGTATAGAGGTCAAGAAACGAATAGCAAAGAAGGAAGAAGAAGAAGAAAGTCTAATAAGTCTGCGAAGAGGAGGAAGAGAGGACTGCTGCCGCAACAGGGCAGTATAAATAGTAGCAAGTCGTAGACTTGGTGATGTGATTTTTGGCTTTGTTGGCTACGAATTTCCGCATTGCCAAGTTGTACTTGTCCATTTAAGGAGGGCGATGGGTGTCTACTCGCTTTCAGAATCAGTTCAAACTTTCAAAACCCCCCGAAACCCGATGCTCCCCCACTCTTTTTGACCTTTTTGCTGGCCAGCCTCGCACTTTCCCAGAAAATTCCAGTGGGCCACAAAACAAAACGCCCGCTGAATATGAATATATTCCCTCTTTTTGCCTTTCCAGTTATGCAGATTTTTTAATTGAATGTGAATATTTTATTTTAAAATAAATAATTTATTATATATTATTTAATTATAAAATTTTTATTATTATATTATTTTAGTATAAAATTTTATATTGTGTACAAAAATTTTAAAATAATAATATTTTTTTTAGTTTTTATCACAAGTCAAATATGCTGTATGAAAACTTGAGGGAAAAAAAATTTTATAACAACATATTTTTCTTCACAACTTCGTTAGTTTCTTTCGTTTTTTCCTCCTTATTTTTAAGGGTTACCCTATCAGTTTTTTTTTTTTCTCTTTTTTTGGTTATAAATTTTAAGCAACGAAAATTTCTTTTTCTTTTATTATCTTTGAACAAAATAACCACTTTTTTCTAAAATTTCTCTCACTTCCTTTCTCTTTCCCTTCCACAATTTTCAAACAACCCACACAAGGGTTTTGACTTCGTGGCCAGATGTAAGAATGGCCCCGAATGCCCGATCCATCCATTTTCTTATTTATGTGTTAAAAGTCACCAGGTCTTCCCTATTGGCATTAAAATACTTTAGTGGCAATTTATGACGTCCTTATTTTCCTACTCACTACCAAACAGACTTCAAATGAAATATAGGCGAAAGTCAAAAACTATCTCAGGAGTCATGACTCTCATTGAAGGGAGGTGGTACGGGGGCAGACTACAACTACCGGCCGCGTGCTGGAAGCGATTGTGGGAGGCTTTTTTTTTTTTAATTTTTATTTTTTAGAATCAAGTATTTAGACTAATTTATGCACATTATAATTAATTTTAGAACTTATCTAATCTCTTGCCTCACATAAATAGAATAATTATTGAGTGAAAGACTACGAAAGAAATTTCAAAGATTCGTTAACATCTAAAAGATTTTAAATTTATGAATTTTTGAAGGCATGCTGTGTGAATATAATTTTATTTCGTTTAACCAAATTTTTTCCCGAATCGCAACTTTTTGCAGGCACGTGAAAGCGACATTGAATCAGGAATATAAGGCTTTCATTGAATCACAAGTATAGCCAAAAGAATATTACACTGGTCAGTGAGATACGGAGAAATTGTAAATTCACACGTTTTTTTGAGTTTTAATTTGAAAATTTTTTGGTGTTAAGTTGCAACTTAACCTCTTATGAATCCTTAATTTTGATGTAAATGACTTACCATTTATTAGACTTAAAAGAGAATTAACCGAGTTATGCATAAGTTTGTCTCGTCACTCCTAATGGCATAACTCAAAAAAAAAAAAAAAGTTACAACTCACAAAATGAGGCCTGGTTTCTGGTGGACCAATCACTGCCCACTTTCCAGTTTTGACTGGTTTGGGCTTTCAAAAAACACCACATTTGTCTCTGATAGCCAATCACTGCCATGAATTGGAGGCCTGGTTGGCAGTGATGCTAGAGTTACATCCAGCCCATTTAGCCCGTTTGTCCAAGCTTGATCCCGGGCCAGTATTTTGATACTCAGCATAGAATATGGTTTTGGGCCAGGTCAACATTGCTGACCCATGGGTACCAGCCAGAAGGGTTCAAGAACGAGTTAATATTAGACTGCATGATAACTGTGGTAGAGTAATTCTTCCAAGGCCTGCCAAGGTATGTTGGAGCTGTGAGGATATCTAGAGGGGTCACGACACACTTCTGTATAGAATTGCCGGTATTCTGATTCATGTCTTGCTTCCCTTGAGCTGTTATGGTGACGAATTGGTTGGACAGAGATTGTCCGGGCTGGATGTTGCAGTTTTGGAAGATGACAGCAACGTTTCCAGCGGCAGAACTATGTAGAGATCAAGGGGCGGCGGCTCCCTTAAATTTTTGAAATTGTACTTAGATTCTATAATTTTTGCATATTTATGGTAAAGATTAGTGCTTTGACCGCCTTAGATTTTAAAATTTCTATTTATATCCCATAATTTTTTAAATTTTTACGATACGAATTTAAGTATCAGTCCCTTAAAATTTAAAAACAATTTCCTTCAATCCTCAAAGTTTTAAAATTTTTTACCTTGACCCCCTCTTAAGAAGATTTCTAAATTCGCCCGGAGCGTTTCCAAATATGAAGACAATGGTGCTGGTTATGTCACAATCGTGGTAGAATTGGCGATCAGAGTAGGCATAAAGCGTGTCTTGGTGTTACGGGCTGGTAGGTCAGGCATCACACGGTAATAATAATACGACTCGGCATGATCATACGCAACGAAAATAACCCGTGAGGTGAGTATGCACCAAGCAATAGTCTCGTCAAACTCAAATACCGAAGCATAAGACTATGCGCTCGTCTAGGATCTATCCGTAATGCCCTGCACATCTTGTTAAGCTTCGTCCTCCAATGCTCAAGTCATACGGCTTAGCCAAGCTATAAACAATAGCAACATCATTCTCAAATGCGCGCACACATGACAAGCAATGTGCTTAGCGCTAGTCCCTCTTGAAACACAAGCAAGATAGCAATGTGCAACCGAACATACGTGTGAGCCCAGCATCACTCGTTAAGCACGACGCCTCCATCCATGAAGCTCTTAGCGCCCTGCGTTAAGATTGTTACCCGCAAGGATAGACACAATTGAATAGCAAATGATAAGCCTACAACATAATGTCTCGCGACACTAATGCTAGCCAAACTAAGCGACCGTAAGAATAAAATGCACAAACTTAAACCCAATGTGCAAGTGCACATAAGGCATATAGCATACAAGTGTGCATATCGAGACCCAATTCATCATAAGCATAAGCTCCGTCACAGCACGAATGCGGCATAACGGATGCGAATATCACAACCCCATCCTCAACGCCAATGCCCAACATTTGCCCCACTGGACACAATGCCGCCCATATAGTCTCTTAACTAGCATGAGGACTGTAGTCACGTGCCACAGCCGGCCCCCGAGTCTCGCCCACTCCTTTGGGGGACTCACTTGAGAGATGTCCCTTTTGTTAGCACCAGGGGGTGGTAGAGTCAACACCAGACCCCCCTTATAATAGCATTTTGAGCCATTTTCTAACTTGCAGGAGAAAACATTATGCTCCCTTGCAGAGTCATAATTCATAAATTCAATAAATATGAAAAATACAAATTACGAGATTTCTATGCCATCGGCCAACCATGCTCAGACATGCCCCACGTCAAGGTTCCTCACAGCCCTAGACGTGCCACGAGTGGCAACCCGTGACATTCTCCACCACTTCAATCATCGTTATTCTTAATGATCCCAAAGCCCAGTGCTAACTTCTGACACTCGCTACCACTAGTGTCAACTCCTGATACTCTCCACCACTTGAACAATCAACATCCTCGTTGATGCCAAGCATAACGCAGAATGCGAAATTGGTTATATACCCCCACGATGAGTTGCCACCACCCCTCACAGACCAACACCTCTGTGCTAATAGCCTACAAATTTGGTCTCCCCCAAATCTGCCCCTGCTGCTACTCAATGCAAAGGTTTGCCCAGACTCCTATGTTGAACTTGGCTAAGCAAGACACCTTTTTCACCACATTAAGCAAACACAAACTCTTCTGAGCAAGTGTCCCATACCATATTGCTCCATCCGCCGACAACTTGTACTTGAATATGCGATGTCCGTTACGCACTAAGGAAAGGCATGCGCTGACCGTCGCGCACCCTCCACCACTTCAAGGGGTCAATACCTTCATTAATGAGAACGACACATGCACCCTCGACACAACTCCACATCTAAACCCACAAGAGCTGACTTGATATTAGAATTCATCCTGTACACGACCTAAAGGCGCCCTCGCAACATCCTATGGTTCCGTCCCACACTAGTTCCCAACTGAACGGCACTCCTACTAGATGCAAGTTCGTCTGCACTGTCGAAGTAAATCCTGCCCACTGGCAAACGGTTCTAACTACTGAAGTTTTCACAATGTTGCTCCAGTACCTCAGTCCTTAGACCTTCACTCGAAGACAACCCATGCTATTCCAATGCCTCAGCTCTCCAGCCTTCACTCGAAATCAACCCACATTGTTCCAGTACCTTAGCTCGTCAGCCTTCACCTGAAATCAGTTTGCATAGCTCCAGTGCATGTTCCTCTGATCTACACCCGAAGTCTGCCCATAATGCATCGCTCTGCCGAAGGACTTTATATCTTGATTTACCCTCGCAACACGGTACTTTCAAGTAACGATGAACTCCTTTGAGTCATCTGACGTTCACTAGCCAACATGTATCTCAATGAGACAAGACCACCGAAAATATCAAAATAAGAAAACACGCTCTCCAAATGCAAATAGTCAAACACAGAAATGAGCATAACCACTAAGTGAGTACAAAGCCAACAAAGTAACCATGCAATAATACGAGCAAAGCTACCAACAGTTTTGGCCAACTCAAAGGTCAAATGAAAGTAAGCAAATCCCCATAACACGAAGTAAGTTATTCCACACAAGCTCACATATTGTGGAAACAGCCCACCAATCCAACAAAGTAGCACTATTAGTTATGCACCAAAATCAATGATTTGACACACAGAAGCATCCATGCACTGCTAAGCCGGTCCCATGCACATCCTTAAGACGGTTTGCTGCACTGAGCACCACGATCATAACCAAAGGACCGAGTACGCGTCCAAAGCTTGTTGAAGCAGCCACTCTAAAGAAGGTATCAAAGGGCTTCAAACAACAACCAAGGCCACTGATACCATAAAATTTCAACCCACGTAGACTAGAAACTACTACCTCGAGCCACCAATTCATTCATCATAAGATTGAATGACACTAGCTCCACCGTAAAATCAACAACCAACAATTTGAAACAAACAACCCACTGAGAGATGTCCACCACAACTGAAGAGAATGCTCACACAGATAAGAGAAGCAACACCCAATTAATACACACCACGGATGGTTAGTGCTTTAATACCAACTGTCACGGGCTGGCAGGCTGGGCACCACACGGTGATAGTAATGCGACCCGCTATGATCATACGCAGCGAAAATAACCCGTGAGGTGACTATGCACCAAAGAATAGTCTTGTCAAACTCAAACATCGAGGCATAAGACTATACACTCATCCAGGATCCATCCGTAATGCCCTGCACATCTTATTAAGCTTCTTCTTCCAATGCTCAAACCATACGGCTTATCCAAGCTATAGGCGATAGCAACACCATTCTCAAATACGCGCACACATGACAAGCAATGTACTTAGCGCTAGTCTTTCTCGAAATACAAGCAAGATAGCAAAGTGCAACCAGACATGTGCATGAGCTAAGCATCACCTGTTAGGCACGACGCCTTCATCCATGAAGCTCTTAGCGCTTTGCGTCAAAGTTGTTGCTTGCAAGGATAGGCACAACTGAATAGCAACTGATAAGTCCACAACATAGTGCCCTGTAACACTAATGCTAGCCAAACCAAGCAGCAGTAAAAATAAAATGCACAAGCTTGAACCCAACGCGCAAGTGCACACAAGGCACACGGCATGCAAGTGTGCACATCGAGGCCTAATCCGTCATAAGCATAAGCCCCACGACGACACGGATGCAGCATAATGGATGCGAATGTCACAACCTCATCCTCAGCGCCAATGCCCAACATCTGCCTCACTGGACACAATGTCGTCCATGCAGTCCCTTAACTAGTATGAGGACTATAGCCACATACCATAGCTAGCCCCCAAGTCTCGCCTACTCCCTTGGGGGACTCACTTGAGTGTTGTCCCTTTCGATAGCACCAGGGGGTGGGAGAGTCAACACCAGACCCCTTCTATAATAGCATTGTAAGCCATCTTCAAACTTACGGGAGAAAACACCCTACCCCCTTGAGGAGTTATAATTTATAAATCTAATAGATATGAAAAATACAAATTAGGAGATTACCATGCCATCGGCTAACCATGCTCAAACATGCCCCACGCCAAGATTCCTCGCGGCCCCAGACGTGTCACGAATGGCAACTCATGACACTTGGAAAGCATTGAAAGAGCACCGGTAGAACACGGACTTATCGGACAAGGACCAGAAGGCCACTGCTTGGAGCTTCTCTACTCCGGCTGTGTTCCTAAACCCCATTTTTTTTGCAATAAAGCCCCTTCCTGCAATGACTGGTAACCACATGCATACAAATATGTAAGTCGATAGTTTCCTTGACATAATTGATCTTTGTATGCACAATTTATTCAACTGGACCACTTACAGTTGTATTTGTATGTCGATAGTTTCCTTGACATAATTGATCTTTGTATGCACAATTTATTCAACTTGACCACTTGCAGTTGGTTAATGCTGTATAGTTAAAAAATTTATACAGAATTTATCATTAAATGATGTGTTTGAATGAGAGTCATTTACTTAAAAATCCAAACTCTCATCATCACGACTGTTAACTACAAGATACTATTGTCACATCATTAAAGTGGAATTTTCTGAACAATTTTCCTATAAGAATAAAAAAATATTCTTTGCATATTTAGGCAACGTCAATTTGGTGCAGCTTAAACATCTATCTTTTTTTATTTTACTTTCTGGGCTTACAAGTTAAAAGTCAAATTTTTTTTAACTTTTTCGCTTTCATAAGCTAAGATAAGCCAAAAAGCAAAAAATAAAAAATAAAAGAAAAAATAATTGATTTTCTTGTTAATAAATCAAAAAAATTTTAAAAAAAACTGTACCAAACAGGCTTTGAACATTCAAATCTAACGAGTGATTACTTAGAAGAATGTTATTCTTTTAGAAAAAATTTCCACAAAAATTTACAGCAGAACAAAATAGTGAAACGATGACATCTTATAATGACAAATGTTAATATGTGCCCTTAGGACATATTTTAATCTTACTTTGTCTAGTTGTACAATAAGTTAAAAACTATGACTATCAGAAATTATATTTTTTTTTATGATAAAATAAGCTTGAAATGTTCTCTAAAACACATGTTAGCAGGCCCATTTTTTTTTTTTTTTTGGGGTGCAAAGCAAGACCGTTTTATAATTATTATGTAATTGGTGATGACTAAATGAATGAAGCACGAGTTGAAATTACGGAAGGTGGCGGTGGAGAAGGTTGGTGTGCCATCCACGAAGTTGAGGCTGCCGGAGACTATGGTGTTAGTCTTGCCGTCGACGTACATTAACACGTTCCAAATAGACTTATTTAAAACCACATTCTCCACATACACTCCAGCCTTCACATATATCACAAATCTAGTTGTGCTTCTCTTGGGCACCTTAGCCACCGCCTCTTTAATGGTCTTATAGTCTCCGCTGCCGTCCTTCGCCACCGTCAAAGTCGGCGTCGGGTTTGTCTCTTGAAGCAGCCTCCGATCAGCAGGGTAACCCCTATCCGGAAACCCGGAATCAGATGTCCCTAACAGCTTCCGATTAACCGAAATGTTGAAGCCCGGGAGGATACCTAAAACCTTCGCAACAATGGCCAAACTATTGCTGGCGAACACAGTTGAATTCTTCATTATGCCTTTCACATCTGCCAGCACAGCGGTCGAATTCGATTCCTGGAGGGCGTCAAAGCACGTCTCCTGATTTGTAATGGCAGCGCTCAGCCACGTCTTGAGGTCGTCAATAGTTCTCATTGATAAAATCTTCACATCCATGGACGAGATCGAATCGTTGAGTCTATCTATGACGTCGTCGATCACGGTTTGGCAAACGCTCAATGCGGCCTTGATTCGTTCGTCATTGATGTAAGACATTATGGTTTCAGGAAATGAAGATATATTTTGAGAGCTCGTTCGAGGCCGCATGTAAAGAGAGCTTGGAGAGCTCTTCTGGATCGGTGGTGTTGGAGGTTTCTAGTGCTTGTAGGCCGGCGAAGCATGATTCGGGGTATTGAGTCACGCTACAGACCGCTTTGAGGTATGCGGCAGGGGAGGTAGGAGTACTTGAAGGGACCTCGCCCGAAGCAGAGTTGCGCTTGTGTATTAGAGTTCTGGCCACCGCGCCGATGATCACTTCCAGTAGTACGATGGAGGCGACAATTGAGGATAACGAGACAGCTTGCGGGTCTTCCGTTGGAATGCCTGCTGTTTGAGCTCGTCGACCTTGCCGTAGCCCTTGAAAGACTTGATTGTATCCATGATAGGATACTAAAATCTCGATGACCTTCGTCGATGGTGTGTGATCTAAAGACTTGTGGGCTTCCGTGGGACCAAATTTGTGGTGTTTCGGTGCAGGCCGTCCCAGGTGTAGTCTAATGGAAGAGCAAATGGTCCGCTGTAAAATAAAACATGAAGGTTCACAAAGTCACAAGTACTTACAAAAAGATCTCGATGGATTTTATTACTAGGAGAATTATTTTACAAAACGGGTACAAGAGGAAAACCTATTTTATAAATTTGCGGTGATAATTTAAATTATCATGAATGTTTTTTCTTTGAATTTTCATAATAAAAAATCAAAGTGAAAGCTTGAATATAATCCCAGTAGTTATAGGTGTGTTTGACATCAACCAGGATAAAAGTTTTCTCATTATGAGAGCCCATTCATAAGGAAAAATTATCTTTTTGATATAACATTTACTGAAATCAATATGACTAGTTTTAGTAGTCATATTTTGATAAAAATTTATAAATTCACATGAATCAATAAGTGCCAAAATATTTTGCATTACTTACCGGAATTTATCACTAAAAAATGAGTAAGAAAAGGTTTAAAAATACTTCTCCATGAGATACCATGGATCATTGACCCAGTGATTATCAATAGATTCCAAATACAGAATATGTTCTATAAACAGAAGTATTTCATATTGAATTGGCTGATGTTGAGGTGAATCCACCAATTGAGCATATAATGCCGAGGTTTGTTCTTTATTATCTTTTTGGTTAATTTGTTGTTGTTGTCGTTGTTGTTCAATAAATTTTTTAACACTCTCATAGAGAGGGTCATCAACAAGTATGACTATGACTTTGTCTTTGTCTGATCTAGTACTAGAAGTAGAGACTTTGTAGGTATTTTCATGGCCTTATCCACGGAGGTTATTTTTCCTTCCTCGACCCCTTCCTCTTTCAAAAGGAATCATTCCTGTAAAAATTCACGAGTTAAGAAATTAGGAAGAGAATTATTATTTCCTTTGATATATTTTATATCAAAATCAAAAGCAAATAATTGAGTCTGCCATCTAGCAAACTTATGTTTAAAAACTTCATATTTAATATCTTTACTAAAAATATATTTTGCAGCTCGACAATTTGTCCTTAATTGAAATTTCAGATCAAGTAAATCATCTTGAAATTTATATATACATTTGACAATAGAAAGAAGTTCTTTCTCTACAACAATGTATTTCAGTTGTGTTGAATTTCATTTTCCAAAAACATATCTTATCAGGATTTACTTTTTTGTATCAGGTACAACATGTGTCATGATACCACCATAGCCAATGTGACTGACATCTATTTCTACAATTTTAAATCAAGCTGGATTGGCTAAGGAAAGCCATAACAAATGTTTAACTTTTGCCTTAAATTTTTGGACAGCCAAAGTATGATCTGGAGTCCATGCAGAAGGTGTTTTCTTCAGTCTATCATACAAAATAGCATAATCTTAAGCAAGATTTTTATAACGAGGATTAATATAATTTAAACTCCCTAAAAATCTTTGTAATTGAGTTTTATCTAAAATTTCATCAAGAAATTTGGAAGCAAATTCAATACTTCTAGTAATAGGAACAATATGTCCTTAATGTATATTATGCCCCAAAAAACAAACAGGAGTGTGAAAAAATTTCATTTTAGGGGCAAAAATAACCAAATGACGAAAATGTTGCTCAATAGTTTGAGAAAATACTAGAATACCAATAATATAAACAATGATAAATTCAGTATATAGGATGAATATATTATTCATAATATTTTAAAACTCAAAATGAGTATTTTTTAAACCAAAAGGCATAACATTTCATTCAAAATGTCCTATTGGATCAATGAAAGCAGTTTTATACCCATCAGATTCTGCAATCTGAATTTGTCAATATCTATATTTTAAGTCAAATTTGAAAAATATAAGTGCCTTATAGAGACGCTATAATAAATCTTTTTTGTTAGATATAGGAGAAATCTATTTTAACACCTTATTAAGGGTTTGTAATTAATAACTAATCTAGGAATATCTCATTCCATTTCAGCATTTTTATTTACATAAAATCTTGTACAACTCGAAAGAGAATATGATTCCTAATGACTTTTTTCTCAAGTAAGGAGGCAATTTCCTTCTTGTAGAGTTCAAAGCATTCTTGATTCATTTGACAAGTAGGTGCCCTAGTAAGAATCTATCGATTAGTGAAATCATCTTCAAAAGGAAGAGAAACAATATGTTTCTTCCAGTCTCAAAAAACATTAGGATGATTATTACAAATTTCATTAAAAAATTTAGATTTAATTAGTTTGATTTTTTTTAGCAATAAGTATAGTTTTTACTTCATTGAGAAATCTTGTTTAGGAATCAGTTATAAACTAAAACACAATATGTTGATTATTTAGATTAGTATAAATACCAGTGGAATCAATCTTTTTAATAAGCATTAAATTATTAAAAAATGGAGTACCAAGCATAACATGATGTTGTAAATTTTTTACTAAGCAAAAATGTAAACGGGATACAAACATCGTTATTACATATATAAATATCAATAATTTTATACTAAATTTGTAATTTATTCCCATTAGCAGATGTCAAAGAATGTTTTATTTTTTCAAAGTATTGAGTGAGTATTAAACATTCCTGAACACAATTCAGGTCTGCACAACAATCAACAAAAGCAATTAAACTTTCAATTAGTAGCTCATTATGAATGAATAATGTGATTTTTATAAACCACTTTGGGGAAGTTACTTCGTTTACAATTTCTAAATATTTTGAAGTAGGAGGTTCTATCTTAGAGACCGAACTTGAAGCTGGATGTCATAATTCTAATTTACTAACTCTAGTATTTAGAGTTTGATTTTCTTGTTTAAGAATTTTAATTTCTTCTTTTAACTGATTAATTTTTATCCTTAAATCCTGTAAATAACAAGTTTATCTTTAGTTTTCTGAAGTCTTTTCATAACTTTAGACATACTATAAACATTTGTAATATTAAGTTTATGTTCCTGTTTTGCATGTTTCAGATAATTTTCAATCATCTAAGTTTAGTTATGTTATCAGGAATTCAATCTAGAATTTTAATAATTGATTCCTGATCTTGAGTAAACATATTAATACTTAAAGTCATGCATATTAACTATGATTTTATAGTAATTACTACATGTACCTTGACAAGAACTTGAATTGTCAAGTTCTGTTTCACTAGAAGAGGAAATATCTTCTGTTATTTCTTGCAAGGCATCTGATTCGTCAAACGCTTTATGAGAGTCTGGATTTGGGTCATCAGGCTCACTATCACTATTAAGAAGTAGTTTAGTGAAAGTATCTTTTAGCTGGTCATTAATTTGAAATTCATTCAATTTCTTTTTTGTTAAGCATTTGTTAGCATAATGCCCAATTTTTTCACACTTCCAACACTTGCTTTCTTTTTTGGAAGAAGTAGATCGTTTTTTAAAATAAGGGTTTCTATTAAATTTTTTAGAAGGCTAATTAGAAGTGAAAGTTTCGGTAGTACA
The DNA here is from genome assembly GCA_033060915.1 of Euryodendron excelsum. NCBI lineage: Eukaryota > Viridiplantae > Streptophyta > Magnoliopsida > Ericales > Pentaphylacaceae > Euryodendron > Euryodendron excelsum. The sequence continues at coordinate 38,370,954 of CM065394.1, forward strand.
CTTCTTTTTTCTATAAGAAGATTTATGTTTAGAAGAATATTTTTTATTACCATGTGATCTAATATGATGATCAGATGGAGGTTTTAGAATATCCATTGCGAAATTATTACAAAAATCTCAAAATTGAGTTCTTTCAGTAAGTCTTTGCTTTTTAAACTAACTTTTAAGCTTAATGTCATTACAAAAAGCTAATTCTTCTTGGATACAAGTATTAACTAAATTACCAAAAGTATGATTTTGGCAAGAAATGAAAAAACCATCATTTCTATCCCTAAGGGCTTTCTTTAACTCTTTGCATGAATTCCAATGATCACTATTAGCATCAGAAGTTGCATGACCCAATCAAGAAAAACATCCTTATACCACCTAAAATGAGTAAGGGTAAAATATCTAAGATTTTGAAGAAGAGTCCTAAAGTTTTCATTATTATTGAAATATCGTCCAGTAAAATGTTCACAAATGACAAGACACAGTGTATAAACTACTTCTTCACTGATAATAACATTATTGGGATCAGTTCAAGTGGGAGAAGGTTTCCGTTTGACAACATCTAAAATTTTAGATCTAGCAAGAGGAGATAAATAGTTATCCCACCAGCCTTTTAAGGTGTTAGTAAAACCACAAATAATCATTTGGGCAATAGCTTTGTCATTGTTGCCTTATTGTTTAAGAATAGTAGAATACATAATTATTCTATGCATCATGTCAAAGATTTTCTTATCAGCAAAATCATCAATATTCCATTCATAAATGGACTATCCTAATAATTATTTTGAATAAAATTATCATTTTCTTCAAAAAGAACATCTTGGGGTGTATGTCTTTTCTAATAGCAATGTTCTAATGGTTTAGGCTTAGCCTTGATTTTATTGATTTCAGCTTCTATGGCATGAATTTGTTCATTCTGATCAGAATTATCCGATTTGGATTGTGATTTGACAGAAAGAGTATGTATATATGAAAATTTTAATTTAGCTTCTAATACATAAATAAATTTATTGGTACATTCAAGTTTAAATTCTTTAATAGCCATAGGAGGTTGTAATGTAGTGTTAGCTACTTTAGAACAATTATGTTCTTGAAACTTCATATTATAAAGTTTAGTATAATTTTTTTTCCAGTTTTTCATCTAGATGTAGTAATTGTTGGCCAAGTGTCGGTAAATACAGATTTGTATAATTACTCTGCTTAAAAGTTTTATTAAGCTCTTTCATTGTAATATTTACTAATTCAACAGCAACAGGTTTAACGCAAGCATTAGCTTCCAAAGTTTGAGAAGAGAAAGAACTGTGAACTTGCAATGGTTCGGTAGGTGAAAAAATAGAATGAATAATAGATCATTGATCTGTTTTCCATGCTTTTTCTTCTAAAGCACGGATGTAATGGGTATCTAAATAATAATGAAGAAACCAGGGAATAAAGTGTTTGATTTGTTGACACACAGATAAATCTTAATAATATTAATTTTTATAATTTTCTAACTCAATAGGAATGAAAGTTGAAAAGTACCATTCACGAAATGACGCATAATATGATTGAAAAAAATTCCTTATTAAGGATTTTTCATGTTTGGATTCCTACTTGTAAGTCCATTAAAGACGAAAGTCCATTTCAGGAGCAGAAGGTATTTCTACTAAAAATTTGCCTTAATAAATTCTATGGAGAATTTGTTGTTCAGATATTCTGATAATTTCTATATCGTCTAGAAGTTTGGAAGTAGAAACTCTAAAAGTAGCTGGTATAGAAATCTTATAAGGAGGAATCATAGATTGAGTTGAGGAGGATCGAGATATAGATCTAGATCTAGATAATCAAATAGTTCCTGAGGTGAACCGTATTTCAATGTCTCTTTCAGGAGTTTGTGTGATTTGATCGAACTCCTCCTTTATAAGGGGAGTGGGTGGAACAACTTGTTAAAGCTGCCATGTTTTAGGGAGTTAAATCTCATCCCAACTAATCATACGATTAGTGGTTATATTAGAACTTAATAGATTAGTTTCTACAAAAGCAGTGTTACCAGTAGAACTGAACATTCGACAATTAGGAGTCAATGTATGCAAGACTTTATAATATATATGATAACTGAGACATAGTGGCTCCGATTCGAGTTTAAAATTGTAACTATGGAGTTTCATAAAGAGACTCACAACATCTAACAGATTATTATCTTTAAGAGATAATTGAAGATTGGAATTTACATTGAAGTATACCGGTCCATGAGCAACACTAGATTCCATAATACTCATAAAAGAAGATTTCCAGTCAAGACATTTGCTATCTCACAATACTACTAAAAAACTAGCTGGTGAACCACTCAATATTAATGGCTTAAAAATAACTTGAATAGGGCCTATATGTATAAGTTTAGAATTAGCTTGATATCTAATAATATCTTGACTTTTCAATAGTTGGATGGTTTGTTCATTAGAATCCAGACGTATAGTCAGTTCTAAAATTTTAACAGCCTTTAATCCTGTTAACTCAAAAGTCCCTACCTTATAGATAGTGGATGGTTTGACAGCGGGTACAAACCCCCTTATTAAGTGCTTCTAATTGGTGTAGGTATTCATTGACCTCAGTCCCTTTTACCCTACTAGAAGATGCAGAATGTAAACGATTCAATATAAAAAAAATAATATGTAATTCATCATATAAGCAATATACATGCTTAGGATATTTAAGAATACTAGTGCTTTTAGAAACTTACAAACAGCTGTGAAGTAAACACATTTGTGAACTACTTATAGGCACATCTCACACCTTTTCTCAGGATTCAAGGGATAACAAAATCAGCGAGACTTGAGTAATGTTCCATTTACTTCACAGTTAATGTAAAAAGAAGAAGCAGTAGTAAAGCTAGATATAAAAAGTATAAACCAAATTTATATATAAAATTACATATATGATTTAAGCTGAAAAAATAGCTCTGATACCAATACGAAGAAGTAATTATAACAATATAAAGACTTGATTGTATCCATGGTATGATACTAAAATCTCGATGAGCTTAGTTGATGGTGTGTGTTCTAACGACTTGTGGGCTTCCGTGGGACCAAATTTGTGGTGTTTCAGCGCAGGCCGTCCCCACGTGTAGTCTAATGGAAGAGCAAATGGTCCGGCCTTTCCACCTTTCCACCATTGAACTCGTTGCATTTCCATCTGGAACCCCCATGGTACAAGCATGTGCACACCCATCCTCTTATTTGACCATATTATTATTTTTACTTGACATGCCTTAAAAACTATATTATGTCACTGGCTGGGTGGCTAGCTAGGTAGACAAATTGATTTTTATATTTGTATAATTATTAGATAGACAATTAGAACTTAAAAGATCATCTGGGTTGGGTCTTTTATTAATTTAGACTGAATTGAAAGAGCACCCTTCCATGTGGACCATGTCCATGCGATGATCTCAGCACCGTTTAGCCGGGAATTGCGCCCCTTGTATCTCTCTCGTCTTTTTTCAGATCTGGTTCTATCAGTGATATCAATTTGCGAAAATGATTGAAAGAGATATATACATGACTATATATATGAATTTGACTAATTGTTAGTATAATAGAGATATTTCAAAATACAAACGTACTTAATTTGGTATTTAAATAATTTATTACATTAGTTACAAAGTGTTTTATATTTTGAACTGTTTCTAGTATATATTTATATTTGGTTATGCCATTTCAACTGCAAATTTACTGTTTTTTAATGTCGTTAATATGTTACTAAGTACATTAAATTATATCATCATATTTATGACCGTTGGCTTGGTGTGTGTTTGGTTTCAGGGGTGGAGGATGAGCCCTCTTTATTATATATAAACATACACCAAACCGAAAAGGCTTTAAAAAGAGGATTGTAGTTGAAAGCACAAGATGACGTGAAAACCTATTCTCCAATTCTTCTCCCTTATATTTCTACACAAGTATATGCTTCAATGTATAATTCGATTTTTGGGATGAACCAATAGATTTGTTCCTTACATCTCCGCACTTGAAAATCACTTTATAAGGAAGCGACAATTACAATTTTAAAGACAGTAATTACACATCTCTATTAATAAATTTTCTTACAACTTTATATTTATAATTATTCATAGTGTGACTGATATTATTTCTTAGTTGATATAGTGATTTGAATAATATGTTTTTACCTGGTATTTCCAACACAAACGAGCTAAGTCAAACTAACTAATATTTTGTTTAAGCTTGGCTTGATGATTTATCTAGTTTCAAAGTGTGCATATATAAGAAGAACCATCCCAGCAGCTGGTATGCTTTTATTTCGATCCACCGCAAACACTGTAGAGCTTTGACACTCGACCAATGTTCAGAAGAAAACAACTACATACGACAACAATACTAAAGAAGCTTCGCTGTACACAACTCACAAGCCAAGTGAGAATGGAAAAGTTGTGGAGCCCAGCCAACTACCGCCGGCGATGAAACTCCCAGCAGTGTACTGCTGAGCCTCGGTCTCACTAGTAATCACCTTGAAACCATTCCAATTCACCCTCCCGGAGGTCCCAGCCCCAGCCCCACTATTCTGGTACTCTCTATAAACCAGCGTATTGAGCGCGAAAGTCCCATCCCACTCGTGCCATCCGGCAGGGTCAATCACATCGCTTATGGTTGATTGCATAATAACAGTCCTCGAATACTCCTTCCACGGCCGCCCAAGAAACGTCGGGAAACTGCTTTGGACTGGTTTCAGGTCAGAAGTGGCATCGATCCTACATTTCTGAATGACAATGCCAGTGTTTTGGTTTACGTCAGTTCGGCCTTGGGCCGTGACCATGTTTTTCTGGCCCGAATTGGGTCGGCGGGCATGGATGTCGCAGTCTTGGAGCACAGCCGCGGCATTGCCGAAGATGAAATCGACCGTGCCTACGATTATGCAGCCAACGAAAAATTGACGGTTCGAGTGTACGTAGAGGGTGTCTTGGTAAGCTAGCATATTGCAGCGATAGAATGCGGATAAGTCGGCACCGACGCGGATGGCGACTGCTTGATGCTTTGAGGGCCCTGCTGTGTTTTGGAAGGTTATGTCCCGCGCCAGGAATCGTTCACCCACCGCGGCTGCACCCACATGGGAAGATTTAATGCATTGTCAATCGCATTCAACTACTTATTCATTATTAACGAGAGGCCGTAACTTTTATCAAAACACTTATCGTAATCACTTTCAATTGCAGAATTATTATTATCACATTAGTTTGTATAGTAATTTTATATAAATTTTTTGTAAAAATAATATTTTTTTAATAAATTTATTTAAGACTCATTTTTATATTTAGTGGTGAGAAAAAAAATTGAAAAAAAAAATTATATATAGCATTATCTAATTTTAATAAGATTAACAATAACATAGCATAGCTCGAAGATTGGATATCCGCATATAGCAAAGCCCATAATCTCATTTTCAAAATTGAAACGTAATTGAGGGGAAGAACATCCAAATGACTATAGGAAAATGATGTTCTTTGAAAAAAAATTATATCAAAAAAATTTTACTAGAATGATATTGCGATGACATTTTTGTAAGTAAGAGCGATCATAATAGATATTTTCTTGTAAAGTGAATAAATCTTACTCAACCATATCAAATTTTGCACAAATTTTTTTAATTATATAGCATTGTGTATTATTATATGATCATAATTAAACAAAAAAAATGGGGCACGTAACATGATGAGAAAAGTCGAAAGACAAAACAGGAAGAAACAATAAGGGAAATTGATGCTCAACTGTGAACCCTACCGATTGACAGCAGCAGATTGAGGAGAAAATACATGATCAAGATATCTTCTTGAGCTTATGATAATGAACTTTAATAAGAAACATCATTACCTTAAGTTCATTTCCTGACTTGCTCAAGTTTAAAGTTTCAACAACTTCAATATTATCTTCCCCTTGTTTCAATTATTAAAAAGGCCAACTTGGTTTGCATGAAACATATGGGGAAAGGACCCCCTTTATTGACATATATATGCATTTTCTTTAAGTAAGAGCAGACATTAAATTTGACATTCTCACAACAGCTTTTACCCTTTTCCATTTTTTTTTTCTTCAGGCTCACGCTACTCGACTAAATTTGACACTCACGTCAACAGTAAAAAAATTCACAAGATAAATCTATAGTTACCAGGTCCCAAAGAACTGTCACGCCTCTATTTTTTAAGCTTGTTCCTCTCTCTACTCGGGATTATAACTTTTACATGGGTGGAGTAGGGTGTAAATTGTTGTAAGAAGAAAGTGAAATGTAATTTGTACGGCAATGACAAACTCTGATGTAACTCTACCTTACAAGTTTCTAAATGTTTTGGTGTAGAGAGTGACACAAACTCTCTTTAGTAGGGGAGTCCTTTACACCCTTGACTTCTCCAGAGGTAGGAGATGAGAAAAAGCAAGAGACGACCGACACTGATCTAGGCCACGCTACCACAAATTATTTCCAATATCTTATTGGGGCCCCACCTTCGGATTTATATTCCTTTTTTATCCTTCTATGAAGCCCGGAAGGATCGACTTCAGGACCATGGCAAACAAAGCCAGCAAATGCCCTACTCTATCGTCAGTCAATTGGACCCTGTTTGGCCTTATCTGCTGGTTTTCACGTACATGTTAGGGCTTATCGTTCCACGTGTTTTGGCTTCATTGGATTAGTTCCTTACCTTGTCCCACACAATAATTAACCCTTACCTCATAGGCCTTTGCTTTTGTTAAGCAGCCCTTTGCTTCACCCACCAAGTGTAAAGTGGATGCAAACAAAAGGTTTTACAGTCCAAAGAAAATTAAAACCCCTACTTCCGACCACACTGAAATACCTCTAACGAAGATAATGCAAATAAAATAACGGGGTAATTGTCTCTCAGTTTGACTTAAAATTAAATAATTTTTATAATTTAAAAATAAATATATGAACTGTAATTTGAATTTATTAGTAAAATAAATAAAATCATTAAATTTAATAAAATTTTTATTATAAAAATATTTTTATTATTTTATATTTTTAAAATTAAAATATTAAAAAAAACAATTGACCCTTTTTATTTTAAAAAATTATCTTTTAAAATTTTTTTTATTATTTTAACAAATCGTCTTTTTTAATTTCTTAATTTCAAAATATAAAATGATGAATATATATATCTAGGATAATGCTATACAACCAAAAAAATCATACAGAATTTATCACCAGAATAATGTAACTAAGTTGTATGCCTATCACTTTAAAACAAAGAGCCCACCTAAATGCTTATTATTTATAAATATGTCATTACCACATCATTCTGGTATAGATTTTTGTATACAAATTCTGAAAAAATATCATTTTTCATATATCTATAACTAAATTTTCACTAAATTTAAAGTCCCTTTGATAAATATTTTTTATTTTTTTAAATAAAAATAAAAAAAATATATTTATATTTTATTTTTAATAGTTTATGAAATTTTAAAAAAAAATAAAAAATACTAAAATAAATATTTTTTTTTTTTTTTAAAATATTAATATAATATTATTATCACAACAGTAATCTATAAATATTTATTAACAAAATTATAAAAAAATACACATAATAAAAAATAAAAAATAAAAAACAAAAACTTCATAATATTACTAAACGATTCGAATTTTTTTATATATTTTATAAATAAATCTAAACCACGTCGTCTAATTCAAACCACCATATGCTAAAATGTAATTAAAATGAAATGATTTAGGAGAGAGAGAGAGGTTTACTCACCAACTGTGGCAGAGTTGAAGGTTGTGCTTCCATCTACTACATTTCTACTTGCAGTAATGATGGTAGTCATTCTGCCATCTCCCATGAACATTATGTTAGTCTTCTTCTTGGGCACTTCCACATTTTCCCTATAAACACCTGCCTTAATCCTTATTACGTATCGATTACTACTCCCCTCCGGTGCGGCCGCCACTGCTGCCGACACCGTCCTATAATCTCCGCTGCCATCCGCCGCCACCACCACGTTAGGAGTCACTGTGGAAGACTGCAACAGCCGCCTATCTCCGGCGGACAACCACTCCGGCCACCCACTACTTCTATCCTCCTCTTCCTTCAGCTTCCTTCCGGTTAGCTTCAGTTCCTCGGCAATATCCGTATCAGTCATGTTCTTGATCATGGCCAAGTCATTACTGCACATCTTCTCGACATGAACTTCATCATCTAGCAACAAATCCCGCACGTGCTTGTCGGATTCATCGTGAGAGAAGCCGTCGAGGCACGTTTCTTGGTTGGTAATTGTAGAACTCAAAAGGGTTTTAAGATCATCTGCGTGTTGGGATAAAGATTTCTTGGTTGGGTACTCCTTGAGATCTTTCTCAACCTTGCGGAGCTCATCGAGTGTCTCGTCGATCATCTCGAGACAGTCGTGAAGAGCAGCCTTCTGCCGTTTAGACAGACCCTTCTTTTTGGTGTAGAGCTTTTTCACGGCGAAGTAATTGTGTTCCACGGCCGTGATCGTGAGGTTCAAAGACAACATAATCACATCTTTCTGGCTCGACACTTTCTTGCTCATTTCGGGAACACTAGCAACGGCGGAGTAGCATAAATCAGGGTACAATGTGCTGCTACATGAGGATTTGAGAATGGCATGACTCGTAGAGGCTGTGTCGGAGTTGTGGTTGCGAGAGTTAACTCTGGCGAGGATGCCAATAACGGCGGATATAAGTAGAATACAAGCAAAAAGAAGTAAGAAAAGCTTCTTACTCCTCTTGGAGACCGAAATGTGCTCGCCGGAATCTGACATTCCGGCGAAGAATTCTTTGATGTGGGTCATAAATTTGTTTGGGATTGACAGAGGATAAGGGAGTGGTGGGGGAAAAGGTTTGTACATAGAGGATTCTTATCAGTGACTACAAGGAGTATTACGTCTTTTGCCATTCAACTCACGTGAAACTGATGACACGTGAATGATCGGTTGAGAAAATATTAAGTGACCGATGAATAAAAATACGGCCAGTAAACAATTGATATTGATATAAGGTCAGGAATCGGAAAATATTTCCCAAATATTAGGAATTAATAATGAGATAACTTTAAGTTGGAGAAAGAAATCCTTAAGAGTTAGAAGCTAAACTTCATGTTGAGATAAAAGATCATTTGAAGTTACTGCTGACCATAATATATAAAAAAAAATAATCATTTTTGAGGGGTTTTTTTAGCGACATTTGCATCCATATCTAATTTTATATATACCTCAGACAAGATAATCAAGTTTTTTTAATTTTATTTGAGGCTCATTACTTGCAACCTAAAACTAACACTTTTTACTATATCTGGCTTTTTTTACATATATAATCCTACATTTTCTTCTGAAAGCTCTACAGCTGTATATCAAGCAAAGAATGTAAACTGAGATTTGGCTTTTTCCTGAAGTTTCCCCACGGGGTTAGGGGACCATTGATGTCGCCTTTATACACATTTTTCGATCACTGGGGCAGTTGTCGGCTTCGATGCCCTTCGCGCACTCTTTGCCTAGTAATTATTCATGTAATTACACCAAATTTAAATGATTTATTATAAAAGGTGATTATACATAAGTTTAAGAGAATAGTCAACTAAAAATTTAAACACTTTGTAATAAATAAATAAATAAATAATATGTTTATTCAATTTAGTTGAAAGATAATGGGGTTAATTAATTATACTTTGCACTTTTATAATTTATATTAAAATTTACTTTAGGAAAGCGAAAGAAGAGGGATAAAAAAATAAATTAATTTAAAATTATTTTTCCTTTTTTTCTTTCTTTTTCCTTTATTTTTGCTTTCCTATCCTTTCTCTTCAATCCCCTTCCCGCTCCCCAAGCTCCAAATAGGCTGTTAATAGTGTTAGTTCTAAGCCTATTTAAATGAAATTTTATATATAATTTTGATGATAACTTACTTTGATTTATAAATATTTTCTTGATCTAAGTTACCCTATTAGTTTCTTTTCTCTTTTTTTGATTATAAATTTTAAACAAAGAAAAATTGCTAGCAAGTGTCAATCATTAAGTGTCTCATCACTTGAGCTTAGCAAGTGTCTTATGATGTGTCAACTCATTATAATTCTTCTCATGCAATCCAACAAGTAGTGATGGACGTGTCTAATGCTTAAAGCAATTCAAGTGCTTATATAAAGGGGATCATTCAGCCATTGTCCCTCACACAATGCTCTAAGCAAGACAAGAACAAAAGGACAAGAAGAGGGGCTGCTAGGTGGCTGCCAAGGAGCAGAGGGAGTTCGGGTGAGAGAAGAAAAAACCAAGGAAAGAAAGGAAATAAGGAAGGAAAAAAAAATAGTAGAGGGAAAGGAAAAGGAAATTGGAGAAAAAATTTATTATTTTGATTTTAATTTATATAAAATTATTTAGAGAGCTGTGGTGATCTCGTCAAAATTAGTAGAAATCACTTAAGGTAACCGGGTTGTATACAATATGTTTTTTTTAAAATCTCTTTGCAAAGAGTTTATTCCTATTATTCCTAAATTGTATTCTTGTTGAATATTCGTACTCATTGTTTAATTCCATAATTATATTTATTGTTTGATCTATTAAATTCCTTTTGGCACATCCTTGATTACCATGTTCGTTAATTTATTTGTTGATAAAATTATATTTTTTAAAAAATTTATTGGTTTATGTTTTTAGCTGATGTGCCGTGGAACTGATTAGTATATGTACAAACATACACGTTGGCCTATTGTTTGGAAAGTGGTTATGAAATGATGACCCTACGAAATATTGGTTATGGAATCTGAAATTGTTATGTGGCACGGATGGCGTTTGGCATAATACTGAGAAAGGCCAGGTATTGAGCCTAATAAAAATGTGAAAATTAATTAGCATACCAGCGTGAATTTTGGTTGGCTCCTGATAATAATAATTATTATTATTTTAAATCTCCTTGGTTGAATTGATTTATTTATTGAACTTCATTTTTAAATATCCTGAACCAAGCATTTGTACTCCTGTGTATTGTATACTTCTAGGTTAAATTTTATTTTTCAGGTGGAAGCATAAAAGGTGCCGGTGGAATATTATTTTGGGCTTATGAAGAATCATATTTATTTTGGAGACTTTATTGTTAGGAATTATGTATCTTGGAGCTTAGGAAGAATTAGTATTAATTTTATATTTTGAGTTATTTGAAGTTGTAATCTTGTCTCAAGAATAAATTTGGGAATCAATTATAGACGTACATTTGAAGTTGCAGCGTGATTAAATATTATTTGATTTTATTTATTAACCGTCCAAAATCCGGGTCGTTACACTTCTAACACTTAATTTCTTTTTTGGAAGAAGTAGATCGTTTTTTAAAATAAGGGTTTCTAATAAATTTTTTAGAAGGCTGATTAGAAGTGGAAGTTTCGGTAGTACACTCCTTTTTTCTACAAGAAGATTTATGTTTAGAAGAATATTTCTTCTTACCATGTGATCTAATATGACAACCAGATGGAGGTTTTAGAATATCCATTGCGAAATTATCACAAAAATCTCAAAGTTGAGTTCTTTCAATAAGTCTTTGCTTTTTAAGCTGACTTTTAAGTTTAATGCCATTACAAAAAGCTAATTCTTCTTCGATACAAGTATCAATTAAATTACCAAAAGTATGATTTTGATAAGAAATGAAAATACCATCATTTCTATCTCTAAGGGCTTTCTTAACTCTTTGCATGAATTTCAATAATCACTATTAGCATTAGGAAGTTGCCTGACTCAATTAAGGAAAATATCCTTATACCACCTAAAATAAGTAAGGGTAAAACATCTAAGATTTTGAAGAAGAGTCCTAAAGTTTTCATTATTATTGAAATATTGTCCAATAAAATGTTCACAAATGGCAAGACACAGTGTATAAACTGCTTCTTCACTGATAATAACATTATTGGAATCAATTCAAGTGGGAGAAGGTTTCGGTTTGATAGCATCTAAAATTTTACATCTGGCAAGAGGAGATAAATAGTTATCCCACTAGCCTTTTAAGGTGTTAGTAAAACCACAAATAATCATTTGGGCGATAGCTTTGTCATTGTTGCCTTATTGTTTAAGAATAGCAGAATACATAATTATTCTATGTATCATGTCAAAGATTTTCTTATCAGCAAAATCATCAATATTCCATTCATAAATGGATTTATCCTAATAATTATTTTAAATAAAATTATCATTTTCTTCAAAAAGAACGTCTTGGGGTGTATGTCTTTTGTAATAGCAATGTTCTAATAGTCTAGGCTTAGCCTTGATTTTATTGATTTCAGCTTATATGGTATGAATTTATTCATTCTGATCAGAATTATCCAATGTAGATTATTATTTGACAGAAAGAGTATGGATATTTAAAAATTTTAATTTAGCTTCTAATACGTAAACAAATTTATTGGTACATTCAAGTTTAAATTCTTTAAGAGATATAGGAGGTTGTAATGTAGCATTAGCTACTTTAGAATGATTTCAGCTACTTTAGTATAATTTTTTTCTATTTTTTCATGTGGATGTAGTAATTGTTGGCCAAGTGTTGGTAAATACAAATTTGTATAATTACTCTGCTTAAAAGTTTTATTAAGCTCTTTCATTGTAATATTTACTAATTCAATAGCAGTAGGTTTAACGTAGGCATTAGCTTTCAAAGTTTGAGAAGAGAAACAACTGTGACCTGGCAATGGTTCGGTAGGTGGAAAAATGGAATGAATAATAGATCATTGATCTGTTTTCCATGCTTTTTCTTCTATTGCATGGATGTAAAGGGTTTCTAAATAATAATTAAGAAACCAGGGAAGAAAGTGTTTGATCTATTGAGACACAAATAAATATTAATAATATTGATTTTTATAATTTTTTAATTCAATAGGAATGAAAGTTGAAAAGTACCATTCACAAAATGGCACGTAATATGGTTGAAAAAATTCTTTATTAACGATTTTTCGTGTTTGGCTTCCTACTTGTAAGTCCATTAAAGACGAAAGTCCATTTCAGGACCAGTAGGTATTTTTGCTAAAAATTTGCCTTAACAAATTCTGTGGAGGGTTTGTTGTTCAAATATTCTGACAATTTCTATATCGTCTGGAAGTTTGGAAGTAGAAACTCTAGAAGTAGCTAGTATAGAAACCTTATAAGGAAGAATCATAGATCGAGTTGAGGAGGATCGAGATATAGATCCAAATCTAGATAATTAAATAGTTCCTAAGGTGAACCGTATTTTAATGTTTCCTTCAAGAGTTTGTGTGATTTGATCCAATTCCTCCTTTATAAGGAGAGTGGGTGGACCAGCTTGTTGAAGCTACCATGGTTTAGGGAATTAAATCTCATCTCAACTAATCATATGATTAGTGGCTATATCAGAACTTAATAGATTAGTTTCTATAAAAGTAGTGTTACCAGTAGAACTGAACATTCGATAATTGGGAGTCAATGTATACAATACTTTATAATATGCACAATAACTGAGGCATAGTGACTCAGATTTGAGTTTAAAATTATGACTATGGAGTTTCATAAAGAGACTCACAACATCTAATAGGTTATTATCTTTAAGAAATAATTGAAGATTGGAATAGACATTGAAGTATACTGGTCCACGAGCAATACTAGATTGCATAATACTCATAAAATAAGATTTCTAGTCAAGACATCTGCCATCTCACAATACTACTAAAAAACTAGCTGGTGGACCACTCAATATTAATGGCTTAAAAATAACTTGAATAAGGCCTACACGTATAAGTTTAGACTTAGCTTGATATCTAATAATATCTTGACTTTTGAATAGTTGGATGGTCTATTCATCAGAATCCAGACGTATAGTTGGTTCTAAAATTTTAATAGTCTTTAATCTTGTTAACTCAAAAGTCCCTACCTTATAGATAGTGGATAGTTTGACAGCAAATATAATTCACTTATTAAGTACTTCTAATTGGTCTGAATATTCATTGACCTCAGTCCCTTTTACCTTACTAAAAGATGCAGAAGGCAATCGATTCAACATAAAGAAAATAATATGTAATTCATCATATAAACAATATATATATATATATACTTAGGATATCTAGGAATACTAGTGCTTTTAGAAACTTACAAACAGTTGTAAAGCAAACACATTTGTCAATAACTTACGGGCACATTCCACACCCTTTCTCAAGACTTAAGGGATAACAAAACCAAGCATGATTTGAGTAATGTTCTATTTGCTTCACAATTGATGTAAAGAGAAGAACCACTAGTAATGCTAAATATAAAAGTATAAACAAAATTTATATGTAAAATCACATATATGATTTAAGCTGAAAACATGGCTATGATACCAATACGAAGAAGTAATAATAACAACATAAAGACTTGATTGTGATATGATACTAAAATCTCGATGAGCTTAGTTGATGCTGTGTGTTCTAAAGACTTGTGGGCTTCCGTGGGACGGTGCAGGCCGTCCCACGGTGTACTCTAATGGAAGAGCAAATAGTCCGGCCTTTCCACCATCCAACTAGTTGCAGTTCCATCTGGAACCCCCATGGTACAACCTTGTGCAAACTCATCCTCTTATTTGACCATATTATTATTTTTACTTGACATGCCTTAGAGACTATATTATGTAGCTGGCTGGGTGGCTAGCTAGGTAGACAAATTGATTTTTATATTTGTATATTTATTAGATAGACAATTAGAACTTAGAAGATCTTCTGGGTTGGGTCTTTTATTAATTTAGACTGAATTGAAAGAGCACCCTTCCATGTGGACCATGTCCATGTGATGATCTCAGCACCTTGTAGCCGGGAATTGCGCCCCTTCTGTCTCTCTCGTTTTTTTTCAGGTCTGGTTCTATCAGTTGTATCAATTTGCGAAAATGATTGAAAGAGACATATGAGACAATATATATGAATTTGACTAATTGTTAGTATAATAGAGATATTTCAAAATACAAAACGTATTTAATTTTGTATTTAAATAATTTAGTACATTAGTTACAAAGTGTTTTATATATTGAACTGTTTCTAGTATGTATTTATATTTGGTTATGCCATTTCAATTGCAAATTTAATATTTTTTAATGTCGTTAGTATGCTACTAAGTACATTAAATTATATCATCATGTTTAACCGTTGGCTTGGTGTCTGTTTGCCTTCAGGGGGGAGGATGAGACCTCTTTATTATATATAAAAATTCACCAAACCGAAAAGGCTTTAAAAAGAGGATTGTAGTTGAAAGCACAAGATGATGTGAAAACCTATTCTCCAATTCTTCTCCATTATATTTCTACATAAGTGTATTCTATAATGTATAATTCGATCTTTGGGACGAACGTAGATTTGTTCCTTACATTTTCGCACTTGAAAGTGCACCTTTATAAGGAAGCGACAATTAAATCTTAAAGAGTAAGCTACCGTAATCTGTTACACTTGATTATGTACTAAAAAAGACGTGAACTATTTTTAAAGACACTAATTACACGCCTATGTTAATAAGTTTTCCTACAACTTTATATTTATAATTATTCATAGTGTGACTAATATTATTTGTTAGTTGATATAGTGATTTGAATAATATGTTTTTACCCGGTATTTTCAACACAAATGAGCTAAGTCAAACCAACTAATATTTTGTTTAAGCTTGACTTGATGATTTATTTTTTTTTTTTTTTTGGGAAAGTAATTGATGATTTATTTAGTTTCAAAGTTTGCATATATAAGGACCATCCCAGCAGCTGGTATGCTTTTATTTCAATCCACCGCAAACATTGTAGAGCTTTGACACTCGACCAATGTTTAGAAGAAAACAACTACTACAACAATACTAAAGAAGCTTCGCAGTACAACTCACAAGCCAAGTGAGAATGGAAAAGTTGTGGAGCCCAACCAACTACCGCCGGCAATGAAGCTCCCAGCAGTGTACTGCTGAGCCTCGGTCGCACTAGTAATCACCTTGAAACCATTCCAATTCACCCTCCCAGAGGTTCCAGCCCCAGCCCCAGTATTCTGGTACTCTCTATAAACCAGGGTATTGAGCGCGAAAGTCCCACTCCACTCGTGCCATCCGGCAGGGTCAATCACATCGCTTATGGTCGATTGCATTATAACTGTCCTCGAATACTCCTTCCACGGCCTCCCAAGAAACGTCGGGAAACTGCTCTTGACTGGTTTCAGGTCAGAAGTGGCATCGATCCTGCATTTCTGAATAACAATGCCAGTGTTTTGGTTTACGTCAGTTCGGCCGTGGGCCGTGACCATGTTTTTCTGGCCCGAATTGGGTCGGCGGGCGTGGATGTCGCAGTCTTGGAGCACAGCCGCGGCATTGCCGAAGATGAAATCGACCGTGCCCGCTATTAGGCAGCCAACAAAAAATTGACGGTTCGAGTGTACGTAGAGGGTGTCTTGGTAAGCTAGCATATCGCAGCGGTAGAATGCGGACAAGTCGGCACCGACACGAAGCGCAACAGCTTGATGCTTTGAGGGCCCTGCTGTGTTTTGGAAGGTTATGTCCCGCGCCAGGAATCGTTCACCCACCGCGGCTGCACGCACATGGGAAGATTTAATGCATTGTCAATCGCATTTAACTCGGTATTAATTTCAAGAGTAAGGACACAAATTAATAATTTATGTACAATTCATTTATTTGTATTTAAAAGTGAAAAAAATAATTAAAAAATAAAATTATATATAGCATTATCCGAATTTCAAAAAGATTGTCAATTACATGTCTAAAAACTCAAAGATTGGATGTCGCAGTTAGCAAAGCCCATAATCTCATTTTTAAAATTAAAACTTAGAAGGTAGGGATGTAACTTAATGACTATAGCTTATGATGTTTTTCGAAAAAATGTTTTAGTTGCTTACAAAAAAATCGTTTAGAATGATATCGTAATCACGTTTTTTGTAAAAAAATTATTTTAAAGTTATAATTTTTAAAAAAAAACTCTTATTTAATATAACTTAAAGCCGATGCCCAAACACCCTTAGTTATATTGATGATGTTTTATTAGAACATCACTAATGACTATAGAAAAATAATGCACGTTGATGAAAAAAGTCAAATACAAAAAAAAAAAAAAGAAGGGAATGATATCCTGTGAAACCAATTGGCAGCAGCAGATTGAGGAAAGTGACATATCAAGATATCTTTTTTTGTAAAACTTTAATAAGAAACTCATTATCAATTTATTAAATTCTGTATCAAGTTTTTTTTTAACAATATAATATACTTATCTTCCTCTTGTTTCAATTAACAAAAAAAAAATGGTTTGCATGTAAAGATGGTGAAAACCCCCAAATTGACAAAACAGAAATTTTCAAGAAGGGGGAAATTGATGCTCACCTGTGAACCCCACCATAACTTTTGCTGTTTTTTCGTTTTTTTCCTTCAGGCCCACGCTAATCGACTAAATTTAATATTTATGTCAGAACTAAGCGATTCGCGAAATAAATCTATAGTTACCGGATCCAAAGAATTGTCACGCGTGTTTTATTTTTTAACAGTTTGTTGCTTTCTCTACTCGGCATTATAACTCTAACATGGGTGGAGTAGGGTGTAAATTGTTGTAAGAAGAAAGTGAATGGTAAATTGTACGGCCAATGCTAAACTCTGATGTAACTCTACCATGCAAGTTTCTAAATGTTTTGGTGCAGAGAGTGACACACTCATTTTAGTAGGTGACCCTCCTTTAGTCCTTTACACCCTTGACTTTTTCTATATTGGAGATGAGAAAAAACAAGAGACAACCGACACTGATCTAGACCATGCTACCACAAATTATTTCCAACATCTTATTGGGGACCCACCTTCCGATTTACATCCCTTTCTTATCCTTCTATAAAGCCCGGAGGGATCGACTTCAGGACCATGGCAAACAAAGCCAGCAAATGCTCTACTCTATTGTCAGTCAATAGGACCCTGTTTGGCCTTATCTTCTGGGGTTTTACATACATGTAACGACTTGTCTTTCCACGTGTTTTGGCTTCATTGGATTTGTTCCTTACCTTGTCCCAGACAATAATTAACTCTTACGTCATAGGCCTTTGCTTTTGTTAAGTGGGCCTTTGCCTCACCCACCGAGTTTAATGTGGATGCAAACAAAAGATTTTGCGGACCAAAGAAAATGATAACCCCTACTTCCGACCACACTGAAGATACCTCTAAAGATGATAATGCAAGTCAAATAAAATGATAATTACACTTTATGAACATATGACTTTGTGATTTGAAGTTATTTATAGAATAGAAAAAATTTATTAAATTTAATAAAAATTTTATTATAAGAATATTTTTATTATTTTAAATTTTAAATTAAAATATTAAAATAAATGATTGACCCTTTTATATTAAAATAAAAAATTATATTTTCAAATTTATTATTATTATTTTAACAAACTATTATTTTAATTTTTTAATTTAAAATATAAAATAATAAATATATCTCTATATCAAAAATTTTTATTAAATTTAACCATTTATTTTCGTATATTTTATAAATAAGCCTAAATTACATATGATTTTCAACTTTAGGGAGAGAGAGAGAGAGAGAGTGGGGGGGTTTACTAACCAACTGTGGCAGAGTTGAAGGTTGTGCTTCCATCTACTACATTTCTACTTGCAGTAATGATGGTAGTCGTTCTGCCATCTCCCATGAACATTATGTTAGTCTTCTTCTTAGGCACTTCCACATTTTCCCTATAAACACCTGCCTTAATCCTTATTACGTATCGATTACTACTCCCCTCCGGTGCGGCCGCCACCGCTGCCGACACCGTCCTATAATCTCCGCTGCCATCCGCCGCCACTACCACGTTAGGAGTCACAGTGGAAGACTGCAACAGCCGCCTATCTGCGGCGGACAACCACTCCGGCCACCCACTACTTCTATCCTCCTCTTCCTTCAGCTTCCTTCCGGTTAGCTTCAGTTCCTCGGCAATATCTGTATCAGTCATGTTCTTGACCATGGCCAAGTCATTACTGCACATCTTCTCCACATGAACTTCACCATTTAGCAACAAGTCCCGCACGTGCTTGTCGGATTCATCGTGAGAGAACCCGTCGAGGCACGATTCTTGGTTGGTAATTGTAGAACTCAAAAGGGTTTTAAGATCATCTGCGTGTTGGGATAAAGATTTCTTGGTTGGGTACTCCTTGACATCTTCCTCAACCTTGCGGAGCTCATCGAGTGTCTCGTCGATCATCTCGAGACAGTCGTGAAGAGCAGCCTTCTGCCGTTTCGACAGACCCTTCTTTTTGGTGTAGAGCTTTTTCACGGCGAAGTAATTGTGTTCCACGGCCGTGATCGTGAGGTTCAAAGACAACATAATCACATCTTTCTGGCTCGACACTTTCTTGCTCATTTCGGGAACACTAGCAACGGCGGAGTAGCATAAATCAGGGTACAATGTGCTGCTACATGAGGATTTGAGAATGGCATGACTCGTAGAGGCTGTAAACTTGTCGTCGCCGGAGTTGTGGTTGCGAGAGTTAACTCCGGCGAGGATGCCAATAACGGCGGATATAAGTAGAATACAAGCAAAAAGAAGTAAGAAAAGCTTCTTACTCCTCTTAGAGACCGAAATGTGCTTGCCGGAATCTGACATTCCGGCGAAGAATTCTTTGATGTGGGTCATAAATTTGTTTGGGATTGACAGAGGATAAGGGAGTGGTGGGGGAAAAGGTTTGTACATGGAGGATTCTTATCAGTGACTACAAGGAGTATTTCGTCTTTTGCCATTCAACTCACGTGAAACTATCGATGACACGTGAATGATGGGTTGATAAAATATTAAGTGACCGATGAATAAAATTACGGCAAATAAGCAGTTGATATTGATAATGGTAATTTGGTTTTTCGGGAAAATATTTTCCAAATATTAGGAATTAACAATGATATAACTTTAAGTATGAGAAAGAAATCCTTAGTAGTTAGAAGATAAACTAAAAGATCATTTGAAATGCACATAAATTGATTTAAACACCTTTAATAGCAGTATAAAAAAAATATTTTTGAGGGTTTTTTTTGTGATGTTAGCATCAAAAACTGACACTATATACCTCTGATAAGAGAACTAAGTTTTTTTAATTTTATTTGAGGCTTATTACTTGCAACCTAAAACTGACACTTTTTGCTATATCTGGCTTTTTAAATATATAATCAGACCTTTTCTTCTAAAAGCTCTACAGCTGTACATCCACAAAGAATGTAAACTGAGATTTGGCTTTTTCATGAAGTTTCCCCACGAGGGTAGGTGACTATTGTTGCTGGCATTATACACATTTTTCGATCAATGGGCCAGTGGTCGGCTTCGATTCCCTTCACCTTCGCGTTCTGTTATGCCTAGTAATTATTTACGCAATTGCACAAAATTTATATAATTTTTTATAAAAATTAATCATGTACAAATTTAAAAAATTAATCGATTAAAAATTTAAAAACCTTGTAACAAAAAATAGATAAAAAATATGTTTGTTTACTTTAACTAAAAGATAATAAGGTTAATTATATTTTACATTCTTATAATTTACACAAAATTTTACTTTAATACTTTTACTTTTAATTGTAATAATTAAACTCTTACACTTATAATATATTACAATACCAACTGTCTAATAACTTTCATTTAGAAAATAAATAAAAAATTCACATATAACAAACGCGTTGCCTTTGTCAAAGAACAAAAATATAAAATTATACTTCTTTCTAATAATCTATCACAAATTTATTTAAATCACTCTAAAATTCTGAGTGTAATCAAATTTGTGATTGGTATAATATAATTTAGCTTTATCTAAAAACTCTCAATTCAATTCACGTGCAATATATGAAAGTTTTTTTAAATAATAAGTAGTTAGATTTTACATATTTATCTTTTCAAAAATGTCATGAGATTATCACATGCTAATTTTTTGTTAATTTCTCAAATAGAAAGTTGATATTGTAACAAATTAGAAATGTAAGGATTTAATTATCACAATTAAAAGTAAAAGTCCTGAAATAAAATTTAGTATAAAGTGCAAAGATGAAAAATATAATTAACTCAAAATAATATATAGGGGTTGTTTGATCAATTGGCTTATAAGCCATTAACTATAAAATATAAGTTACTTTTAAAAAGCTACCTTTGAAAATATTTTTATTTTTAAAACGTGATTAGATATAAGTTACTTTTTTAAACCACTCACACTAACATATTTTAAAAAAATTGTAAATCTAAACCATAAACTATTAAATAAATTATATCTAAACACCCTGTAATAAGTGAACAATTACACACGGTGCAGGGACTCATTACTACTCTATGGTAAATTTTGGCTATCAGCCATATAGGAGGGTCTCTGTCGACTGTACATGCATATGAAAATCGATGGGGACTAGTTAATGCAATTTTCTTCCATGCAGGGTGGATGGATAAGATTCAAATAATATATTATTGTACTGTATTTATGACCATCTTGTATGCAATTTATTCCCACGGGCCCAACAAATAATGCAAACGCAGTGAAATTATATATATCTACAGTACAGAGCATTTATTTATGATGGCTTCCTGCCAAAATTTCAGAAACAATTATTTTTAATTTCAGAAACAATTTTGGAATTTAGTTTTAGGCACAATAATAATTATTTTTAGTGTAAACCCGGTCCGACCCTACACCGCCCGCCCCGCCCCGCCCCGCCATGTCTATCTCTAGTTTGATGTGGCTCATGAACTGAGTCTCTAGTTTGTGTTTGAACCTGGGTTTTGCTTGTGCTAGCTAGCTAGGATGACTTCCTCAATTTCTCTTTCCATTTTCAAGTAGTTGCACTTTCGCAAGAAATTAATACATAAGCAACCATTTGTGAAATGTATATACATATATTTATCCATAATTGGAGTAAATTTGGAAAAGTATGTACTAAAGTAAAAAAAAAATTGTATAAAAATCCCTCCCAGAATAAATTTCATATGAAATTTTTTTATTAGATTATGATTGTATAGTATCACTCTTAATTTTTTTTTATGCTCAGACTTGATGCTAGTTATCCATATGAGATACAATGAACACCCTTGTCATTCATACAAGATTAGTTTGACAAAAACAAAAGCTGTCCGCTAATGGGCCCGCCCTTTAGTTTTTAGTTTGAATTGTCCTGTCACTTCCCTTAGAGACTGTTTGAAACTTAGAGAAGGACAAAAAAAAATTTATTGTTTGCTATTTTTTTTATTTAATTTTATAAAAATAAATATAATTAATTAATTAATTAATTTAAAATTTTCTCTCTTTTTTGTATCTTTTTCTTTTCGTTTACTCTCTCTTTCCTTCCTTTTCCTCTCGCCAAGTTCCAATGAGGCTGTTAATAGGTACGGTTAGATGGATAAAAAAAATAACAAAGATTGTCTGAACAACACTACCCGTTTGGAACAATAAGGTAGCCTAGTAGTCGGTTAACCCTTACGCACACTGAGATATTAAGTCCAGTTAGGCGAATCATTATTTATATAACGCTGAAATAGTTCAGATGGATGAAGTTGGTAGAAGTTAAGTCACAAGTATTGTGGGTGCCAATGCGAGTGCAAGAGTGAGAGTACGAAATATCATTTATGAAAATACGAGAGTGGGAGTGTCTTAAGAGTATACATATGTATACATAATTACTAGCGTGCACGGAATTTATATATTCAAAAATATATAATTAAATAAAATTATACTCGTTTTTAATTTTAAAATTACATCAAAAATTTAATAATGCGTAGAACTCCTTTTTTATTAAATAGCATAGTGAATATTGTGCTAAGCACATGTATTCTATATAAAAATAAACCACCTTCCTACAAAAGAATAATTTAAAAGAAATACAATTTGAAAGAATCATGTAGTGAATCCAATACGTGAGATGAATCTCGAGAACATGAGATCAGGATATCATATCGATTCCCACCTATTATTTGGAAGAATTATAATGTGAAAGAATCACAATTTATAAAATTTCTATGTGATTTGTAAATAACTTTATATGGTTCTTTTACAAAAAGATCAGTGAAATTAAAGATAAACTTTAAGAATATGAGGGACATGATAGAAGTGGGATCTCGGTGGGATTTTTTTCAAATTTGTTTTATATGGAATACGGGAATTAGATAGAGATTTTAGGATTTTAAATTTGATTGCATAACCAATTAATGAAAGATGAGTAATTATAGTCATCTTTTATATATATATATATATAGATAGATACAGATATATCTGTATACATATTGAAATTTTATATCCCAAGTGACTTTTTTTTGTATGATTTTTTCCCCTCCTATTTGGATGTCTTCGTATGTAACATATATAGTTGTAGTTATAGGTTATAAATTAAATGCACTACCAATGAATATACTAAATTTTAAATACCATACATAGCTTCCCTAATCATTTTTTCTTTGGTAACTCAAACTAATTAAAATTGTTTTCATAGGTAATATTTTAGATCTTATAATTTCTTAAACTATCTCCATGTCTAATAATTTATCAACTAATTAATGCTTAATTTTCTCTCTCATGCCCCTTTTCCACATTTTCATATATGAAACCACTTGTAAGAGTATCTGGATGCAAATCTTTTTTTTTTCCTATCATGATGTGAATCTAAATTTTAGATACGTATTCAAACCTATATATTTCCCCTATCGAACTCTCAATCAAATCTTAGACATTACACTGTTATGACATAAAGGTGAAAGTTAAAATTTGAAAAGGCAAAAAGTATAAAAACACATGAAAGAGCACAACACAAAAATAATTCAAACAAAGATGAGTAAAATTGACGCACCACATATATACATAAAAAGAACTCATGACGCATCGAAACTAACATGCATCCATAACATATCAAATAGGTCAATACATTCTTTTCTTGTATTTTCACCAAGTTGATGCAATACATGAAATGTTGGTCCACATTGATGGCCTATGCATCAGGCACACTTATAGTTTGTGTTCTGCTAATCACAAAATTGATCAATAAAATTGATCTTGTCTTCCCTTTCTCTAGACATTCTCAATAGAGGAAGTGTAGCCAATACCACAATAAAACATCAAATTAAAATCTTGCAAATTCACAAAAATTAAGTCAAAGACTAATAGATTCTACAGCAACTTCAGCCTTGCCATCAAATCTATTTGGATTTTTCTTCCTGTTGGCTTTTAGTTCTTTTTAGTCTTGGGGATTGTTAAATTCCTATATAAAATCAAACATGAAATATATAGAAATCTTTAGATCCATGAAATACACAAATTATGTACATTAGATTTTTCATGAACAAAAAATAACTTAATAGACTAATTTTAAAGAAGACTCGCAAATAAAAACAACCATTTATTATCGAAAAATGAAACACCAATACCAAAAAAGCAAATGATTGAAAAAAGAGAAAAAAACACAAATTAAAAAGATTATAAACGGATGGATCTAACCTTGCTCTAGAAGAGAGAGTGAGAGAGATAAATACAAAACATATATATTGGCAATATTTAGAGTGAGATAAGAAAAACAAACGAATCATAAAACCCACAAAGATGAGAAAAAAATTAACAAATCATGAAATCCTTATGTTTATACCATTCTTATACAATAAATAAATAAAAACATTTGCCTTACGATCAACCACTTGTGAGAGTAAGAGTGAGAGTTAGAAAGAAATGAACACAGGGATAGGAGGAAGAGAAGATTGTAGAGGGGATTTATAAGTGTTTTTATGAAAAATAGGGTTTTAAGAGATATTTTAGGAATCATATAATAGGGTTTTTAGTAGAGATTTTCGGAATCATATAATCATTAATTTTTCCTTTTACGTTTAGAGATTTTATTTCTTTTATTACTTAGGAGGGAGGCCAGTCGACAAGCAATTATATTTGATTGCAGATTTTATTTCTTTTAGTGTTGTTGTTGTTTCCATAGATTAGTTCTTTGGTTTTAGTTATTTGTTTGTTTCTTTATCAGTAATTAACTCCTTTAATCTTTTCCTATGATTGTGTTTTTATTTAATTATTATTTGATTTGTTTTTTTGTTTTCCTTTATAAGAAACGGAGAGAGGAGTCTGATTGGTTAAAAGAGCTTGATACGCCACATGGCTTCCTAATATTTTAGGTTTTTTGAGAATTTAGAGATGAATTTTTGAAGGCTTGAGAGTCTTTTACTACATTTGCATATGGATATATTAAAATATAAAATTATAGGCATACACACATTATTTAAATAATTTTTAATTTTTGCATTCATTCGAAAATACGTAAATTTATAAGATTTAAAATAAAGAAACAAAATAGCTATTTTTTTTACTAAATTACAAAAAAAAATTTACAAAACTTTAATTAAAAAAAATATTATTATGTCTTTTAAAACCATAACAATAGACAATTATTAGACCAAATTAAAATTAAAAAATTTGACTATTTGAGTTCAATGATTTGACCATTTGAATTCATAGATATGATAAGAATTAGTTCGTTATTTTGAAAACTAGAGCGCAATCTATTCATCTAATCAAAAGGGCTAGACATTTTGTAATAAGAGAGAGAAAAAAAAACTTTCAACTTTTCGTTTGGGTTTCAACCCAAAAAAAAAGGGCTCTCTTTTGCACGGAAAAAAGTTTAGTAGTAAGGTAGTATGAGATTTTTCAGTAGTTATGTAAATTAGATTTTCTTATGTGTTATTTACTGTATTAAAAATATTTTTATTAATTACAAATTCATGTTAATAATGTAATAAAAAACCTCATATCCCAATTTAATTGAAATGAGTACTAAGCAGTTAGTCCTACCTGACTACTTGACTTTTTTTCTTTTTAGAAAAAAGTCTAGTGGTTAAGTAGTACTGAGTACTCGATGATAATCCCTATTAAACTGTGACATGTGGTGTGTGAATACATCAATAATCTGAGATTATGGAGTAGTGGAGAAACTTTTTAAAAAAAAATACCACATTATAAAATTTGATAGGATGTTTTCTTAAAAATCTCTCCACTACTTCACAATATCAGGCTGCTGATATATTTACACACCACGTATCACTATTTATATGAATTATCACTGAGTATTCAGTACTACCTAACCACTAAACTTTTTTTTTTTTCTCTCCCTAACACAAAAGCAAGTTATCACTTTTCAAGGCCGTCAGTCTAAGATGATTAGTATCCTATATCTTCCACTTTCAACTTATTTGGAACTTGGGAGAGGTGAGGAGAGGGAAGGAACAAAAGAAAAAATTTTGTGTCATTGTGATTACAAGTAGATGTCTAATTGTCCAAACGATAATGATAGTATCTTGTACCTGAACTGGTGGCTCATTTTTTCTAAGTAATAGGGAAGAGGAACAAAACATCCACCGAAAGACTATACTGAGACAAAGATGGGCTGTCAAGAACGTAGAGGAGGTAGGATGGGCAGTTGGTCAGATCTAGTATGGATCGTACATGGACGGTAGTTGGAGTCGGCGGCTCTCCTAGGGTTCCCTCATCTGAGATTATTGGAAGGGAGAAATTATTTAGTAGTTTCGAAATATCATGTCAACATAATAATGTGGTGTACCCAATCAATTAAAAATAAACATATATTCATATTTTAAATTGATTGACCTAATTTTTAGGTTGATTGGCTTAATTTTTAGAATAATAAAAATAACAACTTTCTTAAAATTTCATATTTATTACCCATATAGTTAAGTTGACAAAAAATACATGATTTTTATATTTTTAATGGGTTGGGTACATCACATAATTATGTTGACGTGGTATTTCAGGCCTACTAAATAATTTTTTAGAGAAAGGGAAAGAAAAAAATGAAAGAAAAATTTTAAAGGATAGGAATTTTCTCTAACCATGGTTGTAGAAATTTCTACTACCTTGTGTATGTGGTAACACATCATTTAACCGTGTATTTGTATATTTATATTTATTTAAATATTTTTTAACAGATATAGTAATTCTATGATTAATGCCTAAAATGTAAGGAAAATATAAGTACATTAATAATACAATTTTAATAGGTAATAGCTTGATATGCTACCATGTACACAGAGCAAGAGAAATTACTCCAAAAAGAAAATCCTTAACTAATTTTAAATCACTATCCATCTTTCTCTCCTTTTTTTTCTTTTAACCTTTTTTTTATTTTCTTTACAAAATCAAACAAAAAAATAATTTATTTTATTTTATTTTCTTCTCTTCTCTTCTCTTCTCTTCTCTTCTCTCTCCCAAGTTGCAAATAGCTTTTTCTCTCTCACAAACACAAGCACAAGGACACTGACACCGTTGGACGGTTCTACATACATATATATTGGCTACATCAATATATGTGTAGAGGTTCTTTCTCCTTTTGTACTCATATGCTGTTATCTTTTCACAAGAGATGCAGTGGTATATAATTGATGAATCATTTGCTTTATGCGGCTCTACTTTTTCCTTGCTCACACTGTCTGTTGCAGGTTTTGTGTAGCTCATCTTCTATTCATGTCGTCTATTTCTAGAAATGACAGTAATATAACATTTTTCTTTCTTTTTTGTTTCCCCTTTATTTGGATGCTCATTTATATACCATACTTATATTTATATTATATATTATAGCAGAATAATAAAAAGTCTTTGAGATTGAATAATTCAATTCAATTTTTTAAATTTTTTTAATTTTTAAATAACTAATTTTATATGTATCATTATAACATTAGTCTAACTATAAATTATAAAAAACTTTTACTTTCTACTAATAATTAGTAAATTTTTGCTTAAAGTTAGGTAATCTTATGTTACTTTGAAAATTTTTACCTATCTTTTATAATTTTAGAAAGTTTTTCCTTAATTTTTTAAAAAATATTTTTTATTTTAAATTTTTTTAAATCCATCTTTTATAATTTTAGAAAGCTCCTCCTTAAATTTAAAAATAACATTATGATTTTTATTTTGAATTTCCTTGAATTCTTCTATTATAATTTTGAAAGTTATTGTTTATATTCAAAACTTTAGAATTTTCTATTCAAATCCTTTTAATTTTAATTTTTAGAAAAACAAATACAAATAATTATATAGTATATGTTATTGCAATTGACTATGAGACAATTGCAGTTGAAACATTTAATTTTTTTTTTAATTTTTTAATTTTATGTTCCTATTCCAAAATATCCAATCTTGTAGCTTCAATGATTAGTTAAAAAGTAATTTACAAACGAAATGAATAATCTCTAAAATTTTATTTTCAATCTTAATTTTTTAAAAATATCATAACCATCAATGTATATTGTATATTATAACAATCGGTAATGATATTTCTAAAGCTAAAAATATTGATCCAATTTTCTAACTTATTGGTCTTACTTTATATTTATTTTTGTTTTGACTCTAAATCAATGTGATAAGTTTACCAAACTTTCTTCAAATATGCTCCTTTACAAAAATTTTAAAGAAAACAAAAAGTAACTTTCAATTTCTGTCATAGGAAGTATACATGTCACAAAATTATTAATCATGCATCATTTATTCTTTTGTTATTTATAGAAATCTCTTATTATGGATAAATTTGTCATTTTATTGTAAATACTCATCAATCACATCTCTTTAAATATGCTTAAAAGCAATAACTAAATTAAATCAAAATATTGACAAACTCCAATGAAACTTAATTTATTATATAATTTTTTTCACAATTAAAGTATAATTTATATATTTTTTAGTTGTCTAACAGTGATTGAGTCGTATAACCTCAATAATATAAATGAACCCATAAACAAATTTTTTTAATTCTACCTAAGTTAATATGAAAGGACTTTTAAATTTTTATTTTTTTTATACTTTTAATAACTCTAGAATATTCTATTTTAAAAAACATTTAATCAAAATAAAACAAAACTTGAAATGTGCTATAAATAATAAAGAAACAATAAGTATCTCAAGTATTTTAATTATGTGAGTCATGTAATTTGATATTTTTAGGTAAGCTTGGACATGAATGTTACAACTATTTTGAAAATAATTTTTTATGATATAGATACTTAGATGTAGATAAATTTTCAGCTTTAAGTAATAGTTTATAATATATTGTTTAGTAAAACTCATATTAGTAGCATAAAGTTTAAAAAAATAATATCAATTCTTTATTTTTATTTAAAATTTAAATTTATTCTCTACATTAAGTTTTTTTAAAACTAAAAATTTTTGTTTTAAATTTCCTTAAATCCTTCTTTTATAATTTTAAAAAGCTCCTCCTTAAATTTAAAAATAACATTAGGATTATTATTTTGAATTTCCTTAAATTCTTCTATTATAATTTTGAAAATTTCTAACTTAGATTCAAAAAACTTTAGAATTTTCCATTCAAATCCTTTTAATTTTTTATTTTTATAGAAATACAAATAAATATATAGCATACATTATTGAAATTGGTTATGAGACTATTAAAGTTGAAACATTTAACTCTTTTTTTAATTTTTTAATTTTATGTCCCTATTCCAAAATATCCAATCTTATGGCTTCAATAATTAGTTTAAAAAAAAAATTTACAAATGAAATAAATAGTTTCTAAAATTTTCATTTTCAATCTTAATTTCTTAAAAATGTCATAACCATCAATCTATATTATATATTATAACAATAAGTTATGATATTTTTAAAGCTAAAAATCTTGATCTAACTTTCCAACTTATTGGCCTTACTTTTTATTTCTTTTTGTTTTAACTCTTAATCAATATGACGAATTTATCAAAATTTCTTCAAATATGCTCCTTCACAAAGAATTTAATGAATATAAAAAGTAATTTTAAATTTCTATCATAGGAAGTATACATGTCAGAAAATTATTAATCGTGTATCATTTATTCTTTTGTTATTTATAGAAATCTTTTATTATTGATAAATTTGTCATGTGATTGTAAATACTCATCAATCACATCTCTTTAAATATGCTTAAAAGCAATAACAAAAATAAATCAAAATTTTGGCAAGCTCCAATGAAACTTAATTTATTATATAAATTTTTTCTCAATTAAAGTATAATTTATATATTTTTAATTATTGAACATTGATTTAGTTATATAAATTCAACAATTAAAATGAACTCATAGACAAATTTTTTAATTCTACCTATGTTAATATGAAATGACTTTTAACTTTTTCTTTTTTATACTTTTAATACCTTTACAATATTCTATTTTAAAAAAATATTTAATCAAAATAGAACAAAACTTTGAAATTTGCTATAAATAATAATGAACCAACAAGTATTTCAAATATTTTAATTTTGTGAGTCTAGTGTAATTTGATGTTTTTTTGGTAAGCTTGACGGTAAATGTTACAATTATTTTGAGACGAATTTTTTACGATATAGATGCATAAATTTGAATAAATTTTCAGCTTTAACTAATAGGTATAATTTACTGTATAGTAAAACTCATATTAGTAGTATAAAGTTTAAAAACATGATATTAATTTTTTATTTTTATTTAATAATTTTAAATTGATTCTCCACATTCCGTGCATTGGCCGAAATTATTGTTTTTTGGAGGTTTCTCTCCATTTGCAAACTTCAATATTGACTTGTAATTATATACTTTCTTTTTCTTTTTTTTTTTTTTTTTTTTTGGGTGGTTTTCATTTTAGATTTGTTGGGTTTCTTGTTGCTTTTCTTGTTCCTTAATTCAGTCATTTTAGTTTTCATTTATTCAATCCTCGATGCATTGCAGTAATATGCTCCTGTTGCTTATGTCTCATACATTAGATGAGCACTTGCACCATTGTTTTTTAATATGATTGAATTCTATGACGTCATTGGCCTCTTTTTCCCTTAGTATTTGTATTTATTTTTGTTTATCATTAGTAGGTTTGCTTATGGTTTCTATCAGCTCAAAAGCTTTACGACTGACAAAACCCAATACCAGTAATTTAACTGAGGATAGTTTCATGGTTGCAGAGGAAGATAATATTTATAGAAAGCACAGACAAAAAAAAAGAAACATGAGCAGAAAATCAACTGAAAACCCCCCTGGTTTCGATGGGAATCATTCTATTGAAAATTTATCTGGTGATGCGCCTCATAAAACTGTGAAAGCTCCTAAGAAAGAGAGTAGCGGGAAAGAAGTTGAACGTGCTAGTGATTATGTCATAAGCCACGCTTTTAAACCATCCTTGAAGGCTGTGTAAGACTATTCTATGGCAACAAATGTTATCACTAATAAAGAAAGGAAAAAAATGAAAGAAAGAAAAGAATTTGCAATTGCTGTGGAGGCATTGTCGTTTGCTGTTCAGTATTTTCCTTCAGCCATCTTATGGAGGCTTGGACCTGGCACAAGAGCACGATCATATCTGAGTCAATGCTGCGAATGGCGGAAAGGCTTGAATTCTTGAGAGTTAGAAGTTACTTGTTTTGGGTCGGGTTCGATCTGCTCGGGGGAATCACCCGAAAGCTCGAGTCCACCTTCTTGAATGGATCTTTTCTGCCACCTGCCTGCAAATCTCTGTGACCTTTTGAATCCACATTTGATGAATGTGCTTCTGTAAGTAGGAGACGAGACGCTTGGGCTCCGCTAGGCCATGAATGAAGAATCAGCACAAGTGCAAGAACAAAAGCAGCCAGTGATCTTGAGCAGGACTCCATGACTGAATAATATGATAGCTTGTAATAAGCTCTTTTGTGATGAGATTTAATGGGTCTCTAAGTGTTGATTTATATCTAATTTTTTACTTTTTCAAAATCCACCGAGGGGATCCGATGATGCAAGTGGGATCATGTGATTTTTTCTTTGACTGTTCCTTGTTATGACTCTGACCGGTCGACTTCAAGATTAGTTGTTACAGTTTTTTTTTCAGAGCTCGCGATCATGTGATCGGTCACGTGATAATAATATTGAAATCTTTTTTGGGAGTTGAAGTTGTTAATATTATATATCTATGGTCAGCCTCGAGATGTTGTATTGCTCAATAAACAAAACTGATAGAAGTTGTGTTCTAATCCACGACCAACAATCTGTGGATTAATAATCCGAAGAAATATATGGGCATTGATATCGATAAGTTGCCTTGTGATCTTCTCCTGTTATCAATGCGCTGTCACCTGAAAGCTTTATTGGTACTTGGATCCATGAAAACGTGATTGGCTTGTTCATATGTGATTTGGGTCAAATCCAATAAAAAGTGAAGACGTTTCGTTTTTATGATTATACCTAAAAAAACAAGTCTTAACAGGGCTAACAGTCTCTGTAAAATGTCTAAATTAATCTTGCTTTTTTCTTTAGTTCATATGTTCTCTTTATGTAGATAAAAAGGGGTGCATTACTCTACGTTTTTTTGGTTATAACTTAAAAACAAGTCTTAACAGGGCTAATATTCTCTTAAAATCTCTAAATTAATCTTGCTTTTTTCTTTAATTCATATATTCTCTTTGTGTAAAAAGGGGTGTTTGAACGGTAGATTATTTAGTAATTTATAAATTAAATTTATGACTTTTTTAAATTATATTTGATTCCCGTTAAAAGAAGTGTTTTTTTAAATTTAGCTTAAGCTTAAAAAAAACTTTTAAAATAAGTAAATTTTGTAAAACTAGTTTAAGCTAAAATGCTATCCAATCACGCCCCAAGTTCTAAACCTTACAATTTTGCAAATCCAGAAAATTCTCTAAAATCTAAACTCTCTCTTTGCACCCTGAATTCCAAATTCGTTGAAACTCCACCGTCATCTCCAGCTTTAACTCCATCCCAGTCACAATAACCACTTCGGTTTAGATTTCTAGTTTATGTTTTTCAAGTTTTCATTAAAATAAAATAATGAAAACTATTTGACAAACAAAAACCAGACACGTGATTTTTCGCTGCTGCACATGAAACTGGGACTTTCATGGAAGATGACGTCATTCCATAGGTATTATTAAATTGGCTAGCTACGATGGATGTGTAGTGATTGGAAATATATACAAGTGTGTATGTATATATATGCATATATAAGGTCCATTAGTGGTTTGCAGAAAGAAATGAGGGCATTAGAGTAATTTTGTTTTCTTTTATTAGTTCCTGCAGATTAACAAATGCATGAGTAGTGCATGAGGTACACGCCTATTATTTCCAATAGTTACTGTTAGTTTTGCACTGTAATTCAAATGGCATGTAAGTAGGCCTATCTGGCAATGCTGTTAATTTTTATATTTTATTTTGTATTTTTATTTTATATTTTTGTTGTGTTTTTTTTGTAATTTGATGATGGGCATTTGTAAGTTATCGTTGTACCAATAGTACTAGACTAATATTTTGATAAGAGAGAACATATCAATTTTAGTATTTTTAGTTTTTTTTTCTAATTTTATAAACAATTAAAAAAATTTAAACAAATGTTGTTTTTTATATTTTTTTAAAAAAATAAAAAACAAAAACAATAAACATTACAAAAAACAAGACCAAGTGTTTACTTTTAAACAATAGGAGTTTATAGGTTTTTCGGTTAAATCAGGAGATAAATTTTAATTAACCCTTATTAATATGGCCGGTTTCTTTCTCTATCCACAAGGCCCATCGGTAGCCTATGGGTGGCCTTGTGCCATTGGTTTGTAAGCTTGGCCCACCTGAAGCCTGGCCCACAAGTTAGAGAAATTTTAAAAAGTTGTAAAATTTACAAGAAATTTAAAATTGACAAAGCCTGGCCAAGCCCAAGGTCCACCCAAGCCCGATACCTCAAAGCCCCGCCCAACAATCTGAATTTTTTAAAAGAAATATAAAAAAATAGGTACCAGGGGCTAGGGTTGGGCCTAGGTTTAGAGGTAAAAATTGGCCCGACTCAAATTTTAATCGAACCCAACCCAGCTTGGCTTCACCCAGCATGACCGAGCCCAAGTTGAAACTGGACGGGCATGCCATTTTTCCAAAAGGACCAAACTACTAAAGTGTTGCTAGTGATCAAAACAAGTTTAAACATCTTTTAAAAATTGATAAGTTTTTAAGCTAAAATTAAACAACCCATTACTCGATTTAATTAGTTTTACAGACCTAGTTTTGATATTAAGAACATCATCTAAGCATTCAGTTAATTAATCCCCCTCACTTGTTATAACCTTAATTTTTTAGACCGATCCAAGAGCCTCACATACAGCGTCCTGAGAGATAAGGAAACATCTAGAAGTTCTTCGTCTTATTTATAAGTATGCCTTTGGTGGTCGAAAAGGAAATGTTGTAAAAATAATAATTGTTGGTTGTTTTGTGTTACCATAAGAAATTATAAGGAAAGTAAAATATGTGAAATTTTTTTATCTCTAAATAGTAAATACCATTTATCCTTTTATTTCATGACTGTTCTATATACCATTTTTAAAGTACGAGAGAAGTACGACTGACAATTTTTCTTTCTCACTTTCTGTCCCTCTTTCAGTTTGCTAACTAATTCCAAGTTTCAAATAAATCACTATTCTTTGAGTTATATTTTAAGTCAAAGTTACCCTATTAGCAAGAAATACTCGTGTTCACGTAATACAGCTGGAAAAAGAACAGTATTTAAGAGTTTGCGCCAAGAATCTATATTCTATAACTTTTTAAAGACAATCCGTTGGTAGCTCAACGATTCCAACTTTTGATTCTCTCTTCCTAATAAATAATGTTATTAGAGTTCTTAAATATATGAATCTATTTTAAAAGGGAAGGTGAAATTTTGTACTTCATTCAGCCTAATCTGTATTAGAGTTCTTAAATATAAATCTATTTTAAAAGGAAACATTAAATTTTGTACTTTATTCAGCCTAATCTGTTATTAGAGTTCTTAAATATAAATCTATTTTAAAAGGGAAGGTTAAA
Source organism: Euryodendron excelsum (assembly GCA_033060915.1). NCBI lineage: Eukaryota > Viridiplantae > Streptophyta > Magnoliopsida > Ericales > Pentaphylacaceae > Euryodendron > Euryodendron excelsum. Next base: position 38,405,695 of record CM065394.1, read on the forward strand.
TTTTGGTACTTTATATGATAGTTGTTAATCTCGTACCGTATTGACTGGTACGGCTCGGTAGGCATTCACCAGTACTTATATGGTGCAAAGAATTTTAAACACTACAATCGGTTAACTTGTCGGTCTGTATTGGACATACAGGCTCGTATCAAACTATTCCGGACAATTTAGTTTTTTATCCCATTCATAATTTATCATTGTATTTTTTATTAGTTATTTTGTTTTGATAACTTTTAAATTTTTTAATATGAGTGATTTCTATATTGATATATATACACAAATAATAATGGCTAGGATCTTTTAGTGGTGATTTGTTAGATAAAATACTTAGACCTTTTGTTGGATTGTAATAGACAAGACGGATATGTTTTAAGTCTTCTTAAAATACTTGAATCTTATGATTTACTGTTTTGAAAACTTTTTAAATTACTTCTAACTTGTATATATTTTGTTATAATGAGATTTTATTTTTTATATTTATATATATATATATATTTTTTTTTTTCATAAATATATAATATTTATAGCGACAAACTTGATACAATATGTTAGTACAATCTGGTACGAATATATACCATTTTAATGACAAAAACGATACAATACCCGATACGAGATTAACAACTACATTTTATATTGTCTAATCTTGGTGGTGGGAGATTGATGTTGCCTAATCTTGGTATGGGATATGTTGCAACTTAGAAATTTTTTTAAAACAATAATCGAGTAAATAAATAATTACAAAATAATAAAGGGTAAATGTGAAAAAAATTCCACGGTATAAGGTTATGTGAAGAGAGTGGGGTACAAACATAAAAAAAAGAAGAAATTTTATGCCTCTTTCCGCGAGATGTCATCGACGACTCCGAGGACAAGGACGGTCGACTCCGAGAGGACCAATCCTTGAAGTAGATGGTCCAAACTCCAAAGTTGAAAGCCAAATCGCGTGAATTCATTGCTCAATATCCTCATCGGCTTCCCTGATCTCAGGTAAATTGATTCTTCTCGCTCTCGCTCTGTGGTCGCTTTTGCTTAGATAATTCATGGATCTCCCTGGCTAGAAGTTATTGTCGATTCCTTCTCCTGATTCAATTTCTCGTTGTTTTAATGACGATAAACTTCCAGTGTCCTGTCAATATATTGATTTTCCAATTACATGTTTGAACCATGTTCTTACCTTGATTTGCTTGATTCTTCATCCCATCTGGGTTTAAATATGCATATTTGTTGTTTGTGATTCTGATTAGATATTATATATAATGGCGAAATTTCTCGTGCTTGGACACGAATTAGGGGTAAATCAGGGAATAAATAATGATGAAATTCAAATGTAGTTGAAGAAATTCTGTTCCGGTTTTCGGTGATTGCAGTGTTATTACTTATTACAGAAAATTTGACTAATAGTTAACCTTCTGGTGCAAATGGATTGGTTAATCCACTCAATCCACTGACCTAGGGTTTTGATGCTTCCTTGATGTTGCCCAAAGCACATTACAATTTTCTTGCAGGTTGGGGCTTTATGTGTGCATCACCAATATGGTGTTAGACTTAAATATTTTCTGAAAGCATGCTTCCTAAATTTAGCATTTCCAGGTCTTATTTTGTCATACCGAGAAAGTATTCAGTAAAACATTGATACCACGTCAGTGAATGAAACAGATTCCACATGAGGCGTGATTTTATTGGTTGGTGAGATGTGGTATCACTGTAACAGTGGATATTTTTTCATCTCTACGTGCATTTGACATTTGATGGAAAATGAAATGATTTCATTAGGAAGGGAGTTTCTGTCAGTTGACATGGAGTTCCAAAACAGAATCGGATTTTGAAGGACAAAAAAATCCCGTTTTGAAATTCCTTCTAAATTGTTGTATTTGGGCGGAATTCAAGGTTGTCCCAGGATTATAGTCCTGGGTCAATGTATCCCTGGCCTTATCGGGAAAGGCAATCCAAGGTATCCAGCTTTTCTTTTGCATGGACAAGAAGATGGGATAGGGCTAATCCAATCCTATCTCATGTTGGGTATGACAAGCTACAAGGTGGTGTAATGTGGTAGAATGACAAACATGTCCCCCATGAAAACAAGATCAAAACAACAGCATTGGGTCTGACTGTGGACTGAAACCACACTTGAGCAATACAAGAGATCAAGATTAACCTGCCCAACATATGGCAAGAATGTTCTATGGGTCCAACAAAGGAATAAAATATTTTAATGAAAATTAGTAGGAACAACAAACAGTGATTATAATAAAGGAGACCACACGCAATTTTTAAGAAACTAAAACAGGAAATAAATCTTAACAAATTTGTTTTTTAATTGTTGGTACAATTTCTACACTATTCATCTTCTCTCTAGTAAATAACTGATTACTAGTTACAAGACAAACCTTCCCATTTTTAAAAATTAATGTGTAGAAAAAAAACCCTAGAAACCCCATCTATAACATATCCTTATGAAAGAAAAGAAAAAAGAGAAATAAGTAATTGCTGATAACTGTGAAAGGAAGAAAGTAGAGGAGAAGAAGCAAATATAAGAAAGCAGATCATGGCCTCCGGATAAGGAATACTAATAAAAATATATTAGTTTCCATAAACAAGAAGGAGGCCGTATCCATAAACAAGAGAAATGAGATAGAGGGATGTATAAAAATGTATTGAGAGGGGTAGATTTGTAAATTGACATTCTTATCCCATTCCCCTCTTATTCTTGGATAAATACTACTAATACCCACCCCCTTGTGGGACTGCTACATACCACGTACATGGGTTTATTCATCCGAGTTGGATTAATAATCCCGTGTCATTTAGCACAACCAAGCGCAGGAATGTTCGGGGTAAGGGCTTTATAATCCAATCGCCCCCTTATCCCGCGAACAACCGTGGCCTTAAGGGAAAAAATTGGTAATAAACATTTTTCTTCATTGAAATTCCATTAATGCCAAACAACAAAAATGAGTGTGATATTAATTCCATTCGTTTCCTTTCTCTTTTACAAATCGCTTTTTCAACAGCTTTTGATGGGATTTGATTCCAAACGCATTCGGGTTTCCAATTTTTTTATAGAGGGTTTATGTGTTTAATCTCATAAGGTTTTACCTCATTTGTGTGGTTGCGTTCTCGCATTGTCTTCCAGTTCTTGTAGTGGTTTCCTCTCTTGGGCTGAATCAGTGGATCTCTGTTGGACTTAGCTCCCCATTAATTTTGGTGTTTAATGTATATAATTGGATGTCCTTTCTTGCACATATGATTTGAGATGGATATGGAGTTTTGTACAAGGAAATATTTTTTCAGCATTTCTTGTTGTGATAAATGTGTCAACATGTGCATGCTGGGCACTATGTTTGGATGATCTTTCGTGTTAAATTCATGATAAGTTGTACTTTTGATGAAGCCACCCCAAGATACTCCTTTCACCCTGTACCAGCTAGCTCAATGGTATACCATTTTCTTCATAAAAAATTAGATTAGTGACTTGAATTTTCTGCTATAGAAGTTTTTTGTTCAAAATTTTCATAAGGATTCATTATTTCTTAATATCTTGTTGAATGACGCTTATGTTTTCCAGTCAACAAATTACAAAGCATTCAGCATTTTTAAAAGGATACATTATTTCTTAATATCTTGTTGAATGACACTCATGTTTTTCAGTAAACAAATTACAAAGCAAAGGGACAGCCAGGAAACTCAAGCCAGGGACTTTATCTGCTGTTTTTCTTACCATTGGAAATTCCTAGATGGCAGAGAAAGCGTGTGTAAAACGCCTTCAGAAGGAATATAGAGCCCTTTGTAAAGTATGCTCTACTCTTATTCCTTATTTGTTTATTAAATATAATGAGTATGATATATTGTTGAAGCTGAGAACTTATGTTTTTTTCCTCTCCGTCCAAAGTTTTAAGAAAGCCATCGTATGTTTATGGTTTATAATCTAATTTCTTCTAGGGTAGTGCTATTTGTGCTTCACTTCTGTATGGTTCTGCACCCCTTTACTTTCATGATTTTCATCATGTGCTTATTATTTGGAATGTGGACCATTGCTTGGTGCAATGGCACTTCTTAATATGGAGTGCAGGAAGATGAAGGTAGGTTGCATGTAAACAACATTTTTTCCTTTGTCTTTGTGGATAAAGTAGTGTTTCAATTTCCTTTGCTACAGCTTTTGCCATCTTGCAAAGTTTTTTGTCCATCAGCTTGTCCTTTGGACTTTTGCTTCTGTTCAATGTTTATTGTACCATGCTTGTGTCTGACCAGTATTGCTGATAAAGTGGTTGTTCACCAGAATCACCAATAAAATTTTGGATTGGTTATACCATTTTGTATTTGCAGATACTAGCTAAATATGACAACATTTCATGTATTGATCATGGGGAAAATAAGTGATCTGCTTGATTTGAAAATATTATTTTAGGCAAACAGAATTTCTATTAGCTGTTTGTTTTTTTGTCAGTCTAAGAATTGAATAAGTAAGAATTTTCATTTAATTCCCTACTTTTCAGATGTGACATAATGTTAATTGCTACCCCCTCCCCCAAAACAACAAAATTCCCCCATCCTTGTGCGAATGGGCAGCCTGCTGCCCCTACGGGGACTTGATTTTTGGTCCATATTTTCGATAGCTTTCTGTAAGACTTAGTTTTGTTATGGTGTGAGAGAGGAAAGGGTTGTGGGCTAGTCCATGATGCATATGAAGAATTTGACCAGCTGTGGGAAATCCACTTTTCAGAGATGAAGATGATGGAGCTGGCAACAACAATGTGCACAACAGTAATTAGAAGAGAGAAAGGCGTGATTGTATTAGTGTTGCTGGGACCATTGAGCTAAAACAGGGAAGAGGTGGGGAAGATAGATGCTTTGGCTGTCATTTAATTTTGCATATGCACTTGTCCTTCTAAATCATAAAAAGCTTTCTGCTGGGGAAACAACAATTGACTGCCAATTTACATGAATTTGGGTTTAGTATAGACCAGTTGAGGAGAGAATTGGATGTCTGAGGGTGGACCAGGTGGCTTAAGCTTAGCCTAGTATTTGGCTCAGTTTTCTCACTTACATTTGTGAATACAGTTATGCATGCATAGCCCTGCAACTGCTACTAGACGGTTTGGGAGTTTCTGTGTTGGCTACCCATTTTTTTTGTTCAAAAGCTATTTCCATTTCCTCTGATCGTAACTAAAGATATCGTGAAGGCCTAAACTAGAAAGTTGAATTTTTTTCTGTAGTTAATTCATTTGCCTAATATAGTACATAGACTACAGTAGCATATCTTTTGATTCTTTATGGTTTTGTGTGATTTCCCTCATAAATGGTATGGTCCGTGCTCTTCTATTGTGTTGTGTAAACTGTATTTTCATTTTTAGTAAGTGGTAATTGCTTTTGCTACCATTTGTAATATGACAGTATATCTTTGAGTGATTTGCAGCTCCCTTGTCTGATTTGGCATGTTGAAATAAATTTTCAATTCCTTTAGTTTCTGTCCTGTGGGTGATATTGTGTCCTTTGTGAATTTGCAGGAACCTGTTTCCCATGTCACAGCCCGGCCTTCCCCAAATGATATCCTTGAGTGGCGTAAGTTGCCGTGTCAAACTTATGTTTTCCCCTATGTATTTTTCTTTGATGATAGAATTTTGGTTCAATAAGGTTTCAAAGTTCTGGATTTAAGTTATGGATTGAGCATTTCTCTCTCTCTCTCTCTCTCTCTCTCTCTGTCTCTCTCTCTCTCTCTTGCATGTGTGCTTTTTATTTTTCTTTGGTGTCATCTAATTGTCGGTCGATGTCAAATAAGTATGGTTATTGAAAATAATTTGTTGGTGTTATTGACTGAATATTAAGGTGAACTAACTTGCTAATTCCTTTATTGTTTGTGTTCCTTTGAGATTCTTTGTTAGCAATGTCTTGTTAGGGCAATTATGTCCTTCCAATATATTCATTACATCTAATGAGTACTTGAATAATAATGCAACCCATGCTATCAAAGAATGGAAACTGGGCAATTGCCTAGGCCTGATGGTCATGCGATGAGTAATGAAATAGTGAACTTAGGCTTTTTGAACAAACATTGGCATCACAAAATGAGGAGTTGTTCCTTCTTGATTTCATTGTTTTTTTGTGCTTTTATAGCATCCAATACCTTTAGCTTTTTATTTAGTCCAGATCCATAGTTAATTAGTTTCTGTTAGTTGAACTTCCGCATATGGCCAACTACACTAGTCTAAGCCTAATTTATTAAAGTACAAAATTGGTATTTTGATTATTGATTTTAATTAAACTTTCAGGAAAAAAATTAGTGACTAGTAGTTTTTCATTTGTTCGGAATTTGTTAATTTTGTTGAGATCCTTATTTTTCAGCTTCATCCTGTTAATTGAGGCTTTGACACTTTCTGCTGCATTTATACAAGTAGTACATCTGCTGGCACTTGCTGTCAGCTTTGTCTATATGCTTTCATCCCCTTATTGTTTATTACATAATTTTATTCTCTATTTATGTATTTCAGATTACGTACTAGAGGGAAGTGAAGGAACACCTTTTGCAGGTTTGTTATAATTGTTTTTGGTTTGTGATATTGAGCACAACATATTTATTTCATCGGTGGTTTTATTTATTACTGTTTCTGGGATATGTCAATCTGTTTTGATGCTATTCATGAATGTCTCCCACTTGTATGATAAGGTGGTTATTACCATGGCAAGATCAAGTTTCCTCCAGAGTATCCATTTAAACCTCCAGGAATCAGGTAGCATGGGTTCTATTGCTTAAGTTTTTTCCGAAAAATTTATTGGATACTTTTCTTGCTTCTTTTTATTTTTATTTTTTTGGCATTCTCATGAGGTTGCCTTAACTGAAATTAACACTTTTCTTCCCTGTAGCATGATTACCCCAAATGGACGGTTTATGACACAAAAGAAAATCTGCCTGTCTATGAGTGATTGTAAGTGCTGTTAAGTTTTATTGGTTAAGGAATCATCTGTTCTCTGATAACTGATTTTATTTTCTCCTCCTCTGTATCATTATTCAGTTCATCCAGAAAGTTGGAATCCGATGTGGTCTGTATCAAGGTAACAAATTGCCATTGATGGAGAAACTATGACATTGTTTGTAACCATTTTATCGAGCCTCTGATGCTCACTTGTGTTTTTGTTTTAAGTGCAGCATACTTACAGGCCTTCTCTCATTCATGGTGAGTTTGTCTCTAGTAGTCTAATAACTAATTTTACAAGTAATTACATTTATAATATCAGTTGTTTGGTATTTTTGTAAAGCACTCTCTACAAAAATGAAGCTGAACTACAATGTGATGTTTTAGTAATTTTCTAATACTCAAATAACAAAAGAACATAAAAACAATAAACAGAAAAAAAAAAAAAAAAAGAAGGAAAGAAAAGAAAAGAAAAGAAACGAAAAATTTAGAGGAACATCAAAAAAGCACGCATAGGGATTAGTTAATTGGACAAAATGCATAATATTCAACATGACTTGATAAGGCCTTGTCCCACTATTTTTTGGTTGGGCTACATGAATCTTGTTTTGCCTTGTTACACTATATGGGACCATAACTTATGTTAGATCATATGGCTTTCCATTCGTGCATATATTGTTAAACAATTAACTACATGTGTCCCTCAATTTCATTAGAAGTTCTCTCAATTTTTCACGTATGTTGTTTGGGGTGTGTTAACCTACCTGTGTCCATATAAATAATAGATAATGCACTATTTCACCATATGGGGCAGATTCATATTTGGGAAGAAGCGAATAGGAGGATAGGAAAGAAAAGAAAAAAGTTCAGAGGAATGTCGAATGAACATGCATTGGGATTAGTTAATTGGCAAAATGCATAGTATAGAACATGACTTGATAAGGCCTTGTCCCCACTATTTTTTGGTTGGGCTGCATGGATCTTTCTTTTGCCATTTTGCACTATACGGGGCCATAACTTCTATTAGATCATATGGCTTTCCATTCGTACATATGTTGTTAAACATTTATATACCCCGTCTCCCTCAATTTCATAAGAAGTTCTCTCAGTTTTTCAATACAAATGACAGATATTGCACCGTCACCAAATGAGTTTGCTTGCACAATGCTAAATTTAACAGTCAAATTGATGCACGTATCTGATTTTGCATTGTTGTAACTCCGTTTGATTCACTTATTCTGGTGATTGGAGGCCTCCTGTATCTTTTTCACTTTCTCCCTCAGTGTCGATCTTTGCACTTTTCTTGTTAATATGCTAGGAAAAGGTTGGACATTGTGGTTCTAACTTTTAATGAGTGTTCTGAGCATCCCCTGTAAGTGTCTCCACTTTTATTTAGATTTTGTGCGTAATTGGATGTTCGTAGACCTGAGGCTGCCACTTGATTGATGTTCTGGGTGGTTTGGCCCCTAAATAGCTCTAAAATCTGCTGAATGTGCACATAATAATAATAATAACAACAACAACAACAACAACAACAACAATAATAATAATCTGAACTACTTATCCATAACTATGATAGTAATTATTGGAACCATTTGCTCTCTAGCCTGCGCCAGCATTTTTTTCCAGATTTATTGCTCAGATCTTATTAAATCTAACATGCCTCCAAGCAGGGAATTGGAGATCCCAATATAGTGACAATCTTGTATTTGATTATTTTTAAGCATGCTATTGTGGTTCCAAGCTTTCCTTTGCCTGAGTGTGCATTTCTTTCTTTCTTTATTGTGCAGATGGACAACAGTCCCACAACTGGCAGTGTTACAACTACTGTTGCCGAGAAGCAACGACTAGCAAAGTCTAGTCTTGCTTTTAACTGTAAGAAGTAAGTCTCTTAGCGCACGTAGTATTCGGTGTCTTTCTTACCTGTTTTACAGAATCCTCATTTTTTCCATATGCATCGTAGTTGATTTTATACTGATTTTTCAAATAATGAATATTCTGACGCATTTTTGAGGTGTCATTGCTAGTATCTGTCTTTGTTTCTATCTCTTTGTAGGCCTTTTTGAATTTTATGTTACTGGTCTCTGTCTTAACGTACACATTACTCTGCTTATAAGTCTGATGGTCAGATTGGGGCTCATGTTACTGCGATAGCTGACTTTTTGTGGTTTGAGCTGTCCATTATGAGCACCAGGACTTAGCAGACTGTCAGAACAAGTTGGCCAGCGGTTTTTCTGATTGATGGAATGGACATGAAAGCCCCCAACATCCATATTGTGCTTTGTGTTTTATCTTTACAATCCCAATTACATTTGTGGTGGTTGCTTTACAATACATGCTTATTGATTCTGACATTTTTCATCAAATAGCCCAACATTCAGGAAAATGTTCCCCGAGTATGTTGAGAAGTATGAACAGCAGCAGCTTGCTGATCAGCCTGTTCCGGAGCAATTGTCCCCGGTGCCTACTCAGCGAGAAAATTCCAGACCTTTGTTGGAGAAAATTGGTGATGCTACACAAGAGGACCTGAATAAGGTAGAAGTCCGAAGGGATCTGAAAAACCACAGGAGACAATCTTTCCCAACCTGGATGTTGTTGTTACTGGTTTCCGTCTTTGGTATTGTAATGGCACTGCCACTACTTCAACTTTGATATTGAGACCAAAAGGGGGGAAAACCTTATTAGGGTTTTAGTGGACATACAGGCCTCTGCAATCCGACGGACTCCTGTGAATTGCGTAATGTCTTTAGGCTTTTCATGTGTATCTGACAGAACTTTGCATAGGGTGGTGCAAATGGAGGAGAGGATCAATTGGACTCTTGGCTGATGTGGTTCTCTTTCTATTGTACCGTTGGCATTTGGTTTGTCAACCTTTGACCGTTACATACTTATGATGTGATCTTAATCGATTTTGAGTTTCTGTTTGGTACCAGAGTTCGCCTTTTTTTTTTTTTGATATTGGTACCATAGTTTGTTTGTTTGTTTGTTTTTTATACCTGTTTTTACACCGCATTTTGAAGAACACGATAAATGCAGTTTTGTTTGACTTGAGCATTAATTGCATGGTGCTTCTTGCTTGACCATTATGTGGTAGGGGATGATATAAGGCTCTAAAAGTTGAAAGTATAGATGTTCTTCAATTAATGAAGATTTTCATTGAGCTATGGATTTTGTTTATTTTCTTGGGAGTCAATTCCAACTTTGCTTGTTTTGGCCTTTTAAATAGATCATTTGATTGGCAGGATTATATGCAGTTACGAACAGACGGTCATTTTGTTTGCTATGTGATTGTCCAAATTTTCCCAAATGAATTGATTACAAAGTACTATCATGGCTGGTTAAACTAGGGGATGGAGGTAATTATATGGTGGTTCTAGACATTGAAAAGCTTAATAGATCTGTCCAATTGACTATGAAAATAAGAGACCTACCTAAAATAAATCAATAAACAACTAAAACGGAAATACCCAAATCTCAATGCGAAACTACCACGAAAAAATAATCGTAAGGTATAAGCCTTTTATAGTGTTCATTTTTCCTGTTTTGTTTGATCTATTTGTTTAACCATTTCGTAACGGGCAAGCTTGGAACGAGTTTGTAAGCTTATTGATTAAGTTGATATGTCTTTTTCTTATGATGAAAGTGCAGTTGTTGGGTTGTCAATGTATTGAATATGTGCTTACATTTGGGCATATGTTCATTTTTTTGAATGTGTCTTAACTTCACATTCAAGGCACCAAACGAAAGTGAGAGCTTTCCAACGACCCATATGGTTTTTATAAACCTCCATAACAGTTTCATAGGAATCAATTGGGTGGCTGGCCTGGCCTGGCCATCTCCTCTTCAACACAAACGAGAAGCTAAACTAGAATAAAGAGGGGAAAAAAAAAAGAATGAATCCATGGAGATAAAATATTGGAAGATCTGATTTCATGCTACTGCTCTGCTTCATCTTCCCCATTGATTTTCAGCCTTTTCAGGGCAATAATGGATTTCAAAGCGTCAAATGTGAGGAGATGAAATTCTTCTCATATTTTTCCCCCTCTTTTCCTTTCCTATTATACCTTTCATTATCTAGATATATGATTGTTTTGATTCATGAAGATGTGTATTTGTGTTATGCAGACAAGGATGAAGAAGTCTCCAACATACCTCAGATATAAGCCTTTTATAGTGTTCTTTTTCCTGTTTTGTTTGGTCTATTTTTTTTAACCATTTCGTAACGGGCAAGCTTGGATCGAGTTTGGAAGCTTATTAAGTTGATATGTCTTTTTCTTATGATGAAAGTGCAGTTGTTGGGTTGTCAATGTATTGAATATGTGCTTACATTTGGGCATATGTTCATTTTTTTGAATGTGTCTTAACTTCACATTCAAGGCACCAAACGAAAGTGAGAGCTTTCCAACGACCCATATGGTTTTTATAAACCTCCATAACAGTTTCATAGGAATCAATTGGGTGGCTGGCCTGGCCCGGCCATCTCCTCTTCAACACAAACGGGAAGCTAAACTAGAATAAAGAGGGGAAAAAAAAGAAGAATGAATCCATGGAGATAAAATTGGAAGATCTGATTTTCATGCTACTGCTCTGCTTCATCTTCCCCATTGATTTTCAGCCTTTTCAGGGCAATAATGGATTTCAAAGCGTCAAATGTGAGGAGATGAAATTCTTCTCATATTTTCCCCCTTCTTTTCCTTTCCTATTACATCTTTCATTATCTAGATATATGATTGTTTTGATTCATGAAGACGTGTATTTGTGTTATGCAGATAAGGATGAAGAAGTCTCCAACATACCCCAGATATGAGGCTGCTGATTATGGTTTCGATCCCCAGATGGATTTTTCGCGGGTACGCAAACTCTACATGAACAAAATTGGCTGTCTGAAACTAGCATGAAAGTGCTTTTTTTCCTTCATTATTAACACTAGTACAGGATCACAATGTATATAGAAGTAATTTCATTAAAATTTATGGTTTGCGTTTTGATCAGTTCTTGGAAGAAGCAATCAAGTACGCAGGCGAAGAGCATTTTGAGGTTGCACCACAAAATAAAGAAGCCGGTAAGAAACTATCAGAAGAAGTGAAAAAGAACAGGAAATCATGGAAAAGTTCCCTCTTTTCATGGTGGAAAGCTAACAAAAAGAGCAATTCCAGCATGGAACCTCCAACTAGTTCTCACCGATCAAAGCCAAGACGCGGTCATGTTTCTACCTCTAGTCTGATGCACTGGAGAGGCGGTGGCAGTGGAGGTGGAGGTGGCTGTATGCCCTGCCGCCCAACTTCCGCTATCCTCACGAGTGTTTTCCACCCAACAAAGAGAGTGGAGAACGAGATACCTTATATATGCCTTGACAACCTTACTGGCCCTCATGGTGTTCGATCCTATGGGCCTGTTTACTTGGTAACATAGTGAATCAACATCAGAAAATTGTTTTACAGAAAGTTTGCAAATGGAAATTCTGTTTCTATCTTCACTATTATCTTGGTTAAATGCAGAATTACAAAGAATGTTTGGGTGACAAGAAAGTGTTTAAGTCGATAATTTTAGAATGTGTCAACGCTGTAGACTTGTTGAAGTTATCTTCACCATACAAACAGAATTAAATCAACAATTCTCTTACAGAAACAAATCAAATTCAGCCAACCAATCTTAACAAAGAAAAAGAAGATGCAGAACTTCACCTAATACATCTTCTGTAGGAGGAAGATGGATTGTTTCCAACCCTCTCAAACAGAGAAGCCTGCTATATCTATGTGTCGATTTGTACAGTTGCTACAGTATATACTGGTTTCAAGATCGGAGAAACAAGAAGAACTGGCTCTACGACATTCTTCTGACAAATCAAATAACATTGCAAATCAAAAAAATTGGAGGTCTAATTCTTCTCCAGGTTTAATCTTTAATGGCCTTCAACTGACGCTAGTTCTGAATCCACATTGGGACTACGAGGACTCACCCGCCTATCCCTGCTCAAAAGCCTCTTCAATGACCTGAGCCGCGTGGTCGCCGGCGACTTTGGTTCTTCGTCTTCAGCAACCAGCCTGGGTATATCAATTACCAGCATCCCATCTGGCCTGTTAATCGTCGACGATGACGAAGATGAAGATGAAGAACAAGGGGGTTGAGAAGAAGCAGGAGCTTGGCGATCTTCTTCTAAAGAGGAGCCCAGAGAGCTAACCCGAGTCTGGTTCCCCCAAAACAATACATTTGTTGGGAAATTCGGGAATTCCGTAGAAACAGCTGAATTCTCAGCTCTGGGTAGCTCCAATTCGGGAGTAGCCGACGATTGGGTCGAAACTGGGTTTCGACAAAGAGGGCAAGTGGAATGGGATTGGAACCACATATCAATGCAACCGAGATGAAACCCATGGTTACATTTGGGTAGGAGCCGAGCTTTTTCACCGTCGGCGAGGTCGGAGAGGCAAACGGCGCATTCCAATCCGTCTTTGAAGTCTTCGGGGTTGAACATCACTACGGGTAGGGACTTAAGGACCGATGGATCGAGACCACGGCGGAGGCCGCTGGCAGCGGCTGATTCTACGTGGCCGGGGGCGAAGTCGAAGCGGCGGCGGCGCTGAGTGGTGAGTGTGGTTACGGAATCTTCTCGGCGGTACCAAAACCATTTGGCGTAGAGGTGGAGAAAGAGGACGAAGACCACCACCAAGAAGAGGACTATTATGGCCACTATCATGATCTTTCCTGTTAGCGCAACCGCAGTCGAGTCCTTCAATTTCCCATTCCACTCAGTCGAGTCTCCCATTTTCGAGACGAATCACACAAATTTAGCGGAAACAGAGGTAGCCGAGAGACTTTCCAAGAAATCTTGAGGTTCCAAGCAATACCCAGTTCGAATATCTCAATGCAATCTTGTAAGGTTGCAGAAACCAAGTTGGAGAGAGAGAGAGAGAGAGAGAGAGAGAGAGAGAGAGAGAGAGGGGGGGAATTGGATTTGCAGATAAAGAGATATCTGATCCCTTTAAAAATGTTGAGACTTGAAGAGAGAGTTTTGGACTGAGAGAAAGTTCTACGTTAGAACACCCACAGGGGCGGCGTTTTGAATGGGGAAGACGGAGAAGAGTTCAAGCCGTAGACTCCACTCCAGTCTCCGTGGCTGCCCCTTTGACTGGTCTGGTGTCTTGGCAACCATTTTGGAAGAGAATATGAAATTAGATTCAAAATTCTTCTCTTTGTTTGTTGTTGAATAAACAAAGTAGAAATGGAATTTACAAATTGGAGGGTAATGGTCATAAAAAAACGTTTTTCTGTCTCAACTAGTAAAAGAAAGCTTGATTGTTGAATTAGGATTATATCCACGTCCAAGTCTGTTAACCCTTGACAAAACCAAACAAGGGCATAAATTTGCTTCTAATCTCTTTTTATTTTTATTTTTTAGCGAATAGATTCCATTCACACACAATCAAGGAACATAATTTACCTCCTTTACCACTCACCTGACTGACTTGGAGAAATTATTTAATAGGTCCAGAAGATTACGTTAATAAAATGATAATGTATGTCTAATTAATTAAAAATAAATATATTATGTAACTTTTGTCGACTTAACTAGATAGGTAATGAATATGAATATGTTAAGAAAATTATTATTTTTATTATTTTAAAAATTAAGTTAATTAATCTAAAAATCAAGTCAATCAATCTAAAATAGAAATATATATTTATTTTTAATTAGTTAGGCACACTATGTTATCATGTTAACATAGTATTTCGAACCTACTGAATAATTTCTCATTGACTTGAGGTAAACTTTTGCTGGATTGAAATTGGTGTATGCAACCAATTGAGTTAGCCTAGTTGGCGAGAGCTCTTTTATCTCTATTTGAAAAGTCAAAAGTTTGACTTTTGCTAAGTGTAAGAATTGACTGCAAAATATTACACCCTTATGAATACCTTAATTTCGGCATAGATAACATACCTTTGTTCCAACTAAAAAAAAAAATTATTCAAACTGGCCTGAATACCCTGACCATTAAACCAAAAAAAGAAAAGAAAAAAGAAAATTGGTGCATGTTACTTTGACAGAATTAGTATTACTTCGGTAATAAGGTGGACTTTTGTCACAGGTTTCAATCCAACAAAGCAAAAAAGAGAAAATTTTGGTACATAAAAGTTTAAAGTGAGAGGAGGCTACTCCAGTCCAAAGTCAGGACAAGTTGCATGCTTCTACCATAAAAACAAAGCAAATTTTGAGGAAACACATATAATGCTTTGGTATCCTTAGAAAAGTTTGACTTGCATATGTTGATATGTACGTATTTTCTAAAATCTCTATTTACGCAAGTGCGTCAACCAAAAAAAAAAAACAAAGAGACGATATTATTTGTTGTTGGTTTCCGTTAATTGAGAGTGCTGGGAGAGAAAATATTGGCCATAAATTTAAGCTTTAGTGAATTTGAATTCTAATGCCTATCAAATTGCACCGTAGCTTGTATGTCGCTCGCTAAAGAGCCATCAACATCTACCTTTAATTTTTAATTTTTTTTTTAATAAAATGGTAGGCATACAAAATTTTATACAAAAACTCACACGAAATGATGTGGTTTTAATATTTTTACGATTACAGTAATAGCTTTTTTGTTTTCTAATAAATGAATGTAAATAGGTCACATTATTCCATATAAAATTTTTGTACATATATATAAATTTTGTTTGTATAATAATACTCTTTTCTTATAATGGAAAAGTCATGTGATTGTAGGACAGTTTCTTAATTTCAATTGGTCATGATAATGTGCTCCGGAGGTGGCTGTGGGACTTGTCAACAGGGTCAATGGTGGCTTAAGTTGTTGGTCCATCTTTCATTGCTATCAATGTCCTAGCCAATGCATTAATGTGCCTCAAAGTCATGAAGCCATGGGACCTGCAGGTACCAAATCAACAAAAGGCTATTATATACCAATTCATGCAACAATTGACTTGCCCATGTTACCCTCCCAAGTGGTATGGCTTTTGATAGGGATGGTGACAGGTGAATTTGGATTGGGAGACCCCTACCTTATTTCCGTCTAGTCTTGGAGACGTCGCCTTGTACCCCTCTCTCCTTGCTTTCTCTATGATAGTGTTTTTTTTAAACATCAAAGGCAAAGCAAGAGACAAAATACAAAAATAAAAAACATATAATATTCATGTTGCAACAAAATATGTATATATAAAAAATACATCTATATGCATAAACAAGGTAGTTTCAAAATGGGGTGAATTATTGCACCTTGCTCTCAAACTCGATTATATCACCTCATAACTGTCCCCATGGGGACGAGTCGAGACAAATACCCAAACTGTCATATTATTTTACATCCTAGCTTTTGGTTTGGGCCATTGGTAGAATCAAACTGACATTATCAACGTGAAAGCCTAGTGGTTGCAATGGACCCAACATTCCCAATTTCTCTCTTTCAAGTCGTCCTGCATAAAATTTACACTGTGCGTACTTTTTATAATTATTTTTAATTATAAAAATATTGCTAATTTTATGTAAAAAAATTTTGAAAAATAACATTTTCTTTATGTTTTTCTGCTCTTTCTTCACTGCCGTGCAGGAATATTTCAAACTAAAATTTTGCTTTGCCCACCGAAAGAAGTGTATATCTTTACCTATAATTGGGGGTATGGCCCCAGATTAAGCTCAAGGTCAAAAGACTCGTCATTCCGAAATTTCTGACGTTAGAGTTTGGACAATATGATGAATTTGAAATGATTTTCCCAACTCATTATGATCGTCCATGCTATTGTTGTGATGATCATGGCACAAACATAAAATTACGAATAAATGCGACATGATTAATTTATTTTAATGGAGTAACGTATTGAAGGGATTGCTCACAATAACCTCGGAATTTGCCTGGTCTTGTTGTAGTCAACAATTAATCATCATCTTACATTATTTAATTTGAATTTGTTTTCGTTTATTAGTTAATTAATTACGCAAGCTCATAAGACGTCGGATGCTTTTTTCAATGTTTTATTTGGCAATGGTATGCTTTTAAAACTACTCAACCAACATAAAAGAAAAGAAAAGGAAAAAAAAATAAGTTAAAAATATATATACACAAGAAACAAGACGATAAGTATTTGGCCGAAAATTTAAAAGATATCTATACAATTTCATTATTCAATTTTTTTTTTTTAAAAGAAAGAGAAAATAATGACTGAAAATTAACTGTGAGATTTCTTTCCTCTGTGCGTCTGCAACATCAAGTCCCGTGAGAAGAAAGAGACAAACGCAAACCAAGTAAAATGTGCATCTATTCTGAACGAAACCAGCAATTCATTAGTTGATGTAATTTTTTGACCAAAATTTTAATTATTACCCCTACATGGCATAAGAGGACAAAACAAAAGAAGGGTAAATAAGTCCAAGCACTGTGCCGGTGCCAAACAAAAAATTAAGGACAAAATCATCTCAGAAACAATTTAAAAGGGATAAAATCGTCCAACGAAAAAGCAAGTCGAAGCTTTAACAGTAGCGCTTACCATACATATTATATAGTAGATATATATATATATATATATATATCAGTTGAACAAAGGAATGGAATTATTTTTTCAACAATTAACCATCAGGGAAGCTAGGAAATAAGTGAGAATTCTCAGATACAGCCGACGAAAGGTCTGTCCATCCACTCACAAAGTTCTTTATAAGGAGAGAGAAAACAAGAAACGAGACCATCATAGAAGTGTTGTTGATGAGGAGAGAGAGGCGTGACTGAACTTCTACAAATAGGGCAGGTCGAGTGAGCCTGAAACCAGGCATTGATACAGCGAACGTGAAAGGCGTGGTTGCAGGGGATGAGAATCCGTTGTTTGTCGCCGGGAGAGACTCGGCAGAGGCAAATCACGCATTCAAGTTCGAGCCCACCATCTTTTTTCACTTCTTCCATGTTTGTTGATTCAACATCGTCCCAATATTGGCGGTGGAACATTGATAGAGCAAACGACCACAAGGGCTTGGCATTTAGACGGAGCAAGGAGGCAACAGGCACGGCCACAAAGACAATGGCCGCCATCATTTTGCTTGCTTCTACATTGAAATCTTCCATTTTCTCTTTCATAACTATAAGAAAATGTATCTCTCTCTCTATATATATTGCTGACAGTCCTCAAACCAGCTGCGGCCGTAGGTTTGTAAAGGATGTAGAGAGGATTAAATTATGCTGTTTGAAGATGAAGATGAAGCTGACGCGGTGGTTTAGGATGAGATCGCTAATGTGTGCGCCTACTGTACGAATGTATATTCCAATCAAATTTGTCCTCTTATTCCTTGTTTCACTTGAAGGTGCGCTCTCAAAAACCGGGTCAAACACGTTATGGGCCTATGGCCGACAATTTTATAAGTAAACCTTGGGCGTTTTAATTGTTTTCTGCAAAGAATAATGATCGAGTAACTGGTTTTTTTCACTATATTATCGTCACGAGTAGACCAAACATGATATATAATGCTATACATATTCTCGTTTCACACTCCGTTCTTTGAGTCAAATCTCTTTTGATCTTGGATTTGAAATGAACTCTATGGCTTCTCTTGAAATTTGAATTTTTTGTGAGAAAATAAAAATATTTTTTCTTCACATTTTTATTTTTTTATATTTTTTGCACTAAAAATTAAGGTTTCAAATCAAGCGTATGAGTTTATCCAATATCGTGATAGAAGAAAAATATTATTCTGTTAGAAATTTTGTACAAAAAATATCATTGGCTAAAATAATGTGACAGTGACATTATTGTCATTAAGAGCTATCATGATGTAAAAAGAACTAAGATATTCGAGCTCAACTTATGTTCAACTCGTTATATAAATAAACTAAATTTGAACATATTTTAAATAGTTAATTTTATAAACTCGGCTCGCTAAAATTTTATTCATTAAAAAAATTAAGCTATTAAAGCTCAACTCAATTAAAAATATTTGATATTGGCTCAAAAGTTAAGTAAGATAAAACTTAAACACATTTTAATGCTCGTTAAGGTTTCAAAATTAAACTTGAACAACACGCTACTCGGTTTAGTTTTGTTTGTTTACCACCCCTAACTGAGGAGGTAGGTGGGAGCTACGGTCCTCAAAACTTTCAAAATTCTCTATAATACTTATAGATTTTGAGTATTTATATAAAAAAAAATATGTATATAGGTATTATACCCCCCCTTCTCAGAAATTTTTTTTTTTATAAATTTTATAGAATTTTTACTTGATTCCTAGAAAATTTATAAAATTTTACCTTATCCCCTCAACACAAATTCTCACTCTGCCACTGTTCACTACCTTCCCTCAAGTACGATAGGCCTTCGGTTTGTAAGAAGTGGTGGGTTTAAGAAAAGTATGACAGACTTTTCTTTTTTTTAAACAGGAGCAATTTGGGATTTTCAATTCAAGACTATTGATTTATTATAAGCTACGACTCATAGTAATTAAATCAAATAATTTAAATTGAATATCGGTACTTGTCATGAAATTTTTTTCATAATCCGTGTCATTAAAACTTTTGATGGGGACATGACCTCACACCCCAAAATAAATTATGTGGATTAGAAGATCATCACGTGAATTTGGGCTTCAACAAATTTTATTTGATTAATGAAGTGAGACACTTGACAATTCATTAATGCACCTACGCTATGTTCGGCTTAAGAATTTAGTAAAATCATAGAAAAAAAACATAAAATTAGATTGTTAGAGTAAGTGAAGGTAAAAAAAAATATAACGAAAATAAGTAAGAATTTAAAATTTTTATTTTTTATTTTGACTAATTGGGTGCCCGAACCAACTTATTTGTATCTCAATTAATTTTAAATTCTGTGTGGTCTTCCGAATTTTAAACCCTTCATTTTTGTGTACTTTTATCTTTTTTTAATAAATTTAAATTTCAATAGCATTAACATAAAATGTATAAAATGCTCAATAAATGCTTGATTGAATGGCTAACATTAATTGATAAAGAGACTTCATAATTTTAAAATTTGATAAAACTTTGAAAAAAAATTTTCCCTTCCCTCTAAAGCAAAGAACTTGGGTACAAGCTATATACGTTTTTGTATATATCGTTATCCTGCGTCTGCAATATTTGGGCAAACGTGTGTGTGGCTAACGCTGCTGCGTCTCCTAAGCTTCCGCTTCGCTTGGTCTGGCCACTCTGCCTTCCCCATCTGTTTATCGTCCCCGCATCCGATCTTTTTCTTGTTTTCAGCAACTTAGATTCCCTGTTTTTTGTACGATTCAGTTGAACTGGTAAAGAAGTGTTTGTGCGCGCGCCAGCTATTGGGATTCATTATGCAAAGAAATAACAGGAAGGACTATGGGGTTTCGACAACATGCTTACTCTTTCGTTATCTGAACCCTGTAATTTGGACTTCAGACTGAATGAGCTCCCCCTCCCCATGCCTTCATTAGGTAATCCAAAAACTCCCACCTTTTTCCTCCAAATTTTTGTTGGATTTTACTCATCTTGAATCTCGCATCTATTTGTTTCTGGGTTTCAGTTTGCTGGTATGAATCATTTTTCTCAAATTGCCTCTTCTTTGACAGCTGGGTTTTAATGTGTTCCAAGATACATGCTAATTCTGATTTCAGCTTCCTTTGTATAATTAAGTGTTCATGGTGATAATTTATCCATGTTAAGTGGTAGAATAGATTATTGCTCACCCTTGTAGTTCTTGTATTGTGTTCGTCTTGCATTTTGCGCTGTCAACTGTTTCTTTCTGATAATTATTGGGGTGTCATTGACACACTTGTTCTTTTTTTTTTTTTTGGGGCAGATATTGCTACTGCGCATCCCTCGTTCCAAAATCATATATTTACTCTAAGGGTTCAAACCCTTTTTCATAATAAATTTGTATTTGGCAATGAGAAGAGGTTGGCCTCTGGATGGAAGTCCTTCCAAGTGCCGAAAAAGGAAAAAAGCTTTGATGCGGGGCACATTGAGATGCAGCGGAGTGTACTCATGATTAGGGCGGTTGCCACCCTAGAACCTAAGTGTTTGGTTCAAAGCGCTGGTGGATACAAGGGTCACGATAATCTGCAGATGGGTGTTGATTCCAGAAGTACTACAAGGATTCGGCATCAATCTTCAAGTGACGACTCAGAGGAAGTGAATGAGAGAGAGAAGTTGAGACGAATGAGGATTTCCAAAGCAAACAAAGGGAACACGCCATGGAACAAAGGGAGGAAGCACAGTGCAGGTAATCAGATATGCAATTTTACCTAGCTTTTGAATTAATTCTACCATTTGCTTCATTATTGTGGTTTGATATTCCACAAATTTTTAAATTATGTGCAGAAACACTACAGCGGATAAGAGAGAGAACTAGGCTTGCAATGCAGGATCCTAAGGTGATGTCATGTAAGAATAATTTACATGAAGCCTTGGAATAACTTGAAAAGGTTTAGAGTAAATTCAATCCTGTTAGTAATGTCACTTGTCTGCGTTCAGGTTAGGCTTCAAGTAATGACTCAACAACTAGCCTGCCCTACTTAAGTATAGGATTTGATATTAACATGTGTTGTACTCATGTCTGCATTTTCCTAATTGTGGCGCTAATGCCAAATTTTAGTCCTGTCCATGAATGAGTTGAGACTTAGTAAACTGGTGAGGCTCAGCTCTCCCAGTCATGTCGTGTAAGACCGTGTCTTAGAATTGACATGAGTTCTTTATCATCCCTTAATGCTGGACTTGTTATTGAACAAAATTTACAATTGCACACAGAGAAGCAAATTGCTACGAAAGACAGTGAAGAAATCTCATTTAAACTATTGATTCATTTTGGCTTGCCTTTGAGTGGGTGTTTTCCCTTTGACAGCAAACTCGGATCTATTTTGGGCCCACACTGTATGCTTTTGTCTCTTTCCAAAATCACTAGGCAATTTCATAAATTTAAATTACTCTTGAACACTCTACTAATGGAATTGGCTACTGGTGGAGGGTTGATGAGTAATTACAAGAAACATATAAACGTTGAATGAAATGGCAAATAAAAACACCCAAAATAGTGAGGAACAAAGGGAAGTTCTAATTTTTTGTTATTCAGAAAAGTAGTCTCATTTAAGCATTATTCTGTTTGTTCATTCTATTAACAAGATCTGGCTACGCAGGTCAAGATGAAGTTAGTTAACCTGGGACATGCTCAGAGGTAGAGTCCTGTGCCATTCTATCGTGATATTTAAAATTTTGCTTCTACCTTTGCTATTTTTCTTTTCTATCGTTGAGTTTACATGTACTTGGTCATTCATGAACTTTTTGGGTATTCTACTTGTTTTTAGATTTGCTACTTGACTTTCTGGACAAACAGATTTGAGGTTAGATAGGTTCATTCGCTGGGGATGGCTATGGAGTTTGAAGCTTTAGGTTTCCAGATTTATTTGTTGACATTGTTATTTGAAATTGCATAGACAGTAAAACTTGTAGCTAGACTTTGAGGCCATGAACAAAGTAGCTTTTATTTCCAGCTTTTAACAGTATATTTTCTCTGTGAATGGATTCTTGTTTCTGAAGGTGTTAGTGATGACTATTTCTGTATTAAACATTGTTCTTTTGATACCTAATTACTTGAAATTGTCAACTCTTTGGTTGCTACATTTCATGGACTGCCAAGATATACATACACAAGCTTGGTAGTATAAGTAGAAAGGAGAAATAGAAAATAGGATCATATCCGATATATCAAAGAAGATTGAAAGAGATTTAGTGGTGATGAATCTGACTATAGCATTAAGGAAAAGTGGAAGAGTATTTTGAGAAGAATATGCAAAACGTGAACTCCATATGATTGGGGGAAAATAACCCTTGAATTTGCTATCGTGGATTGGTTATTCATAGGAGTAAAAGATTGAAGAGAATATTTCTTATCAAATTAGCAAATGGATTAGTAGCGGTACTGTTACAATTTTTGGAGCTTTGTTTGATCAACAAATACCTAGGAAAAGAAAGGACTTCTTTTTTCTGTTTCATTAATTAGGTGCTTGGCATTTCTCTGGCAGGCTCGTAGTAGAGCCTTCTTAATCCAATAGAAGTTTTGACTTTTTGGCCTTCAATTTGTAATTTTTCCAAGAAACTGTTTTTCACACTTTTCCCCCCTGTTCTTTTATGGATTGTGTAGCAAAGAAACAAGGTTCAAAATTGGGGTTGGAGTGCGAATGGGGTGGGAAAGGCGCCGTGAGATGCTGATGGTGCAGGAAACTTGCTACTTTGAGTGGCAGAATTTAATAGCAGAAGCTTCTAGAAGGGGCTTTGTTGGCGAGGAAGAGCTGCAGTGGGACTCCTATAAGATCTTGGATGAAATACTTGAGCAGGAGTGGTTGGAGAGTGTTGAACAAAGAAGAAAAATGGCCAGGCCGAAAGGTAGCAAGAGAGCACCCAAGTCTCTTGACCAAAGGAGGAAAATTTCAGAGGCCATTTCTGCCAAATGGGCTGATCCTGTAAGGCATACTCTGAGCTTTCAGAATTGTTGAATGTTTTATAATTTCTTCTGTGAGACTCTATGGTGCTAATTTGGCACAGCCCATAATGTTGTTGGTTTAATTACTAGTTTACTTTGTTTAAATGTTCGAAGATTGGGGTGATGGGCTGATCCTTTCAAACTCTGGGTTTTGCTGCCATACCTAGATGGGTGCCCAAATTTTTTCCAGTGCTAACTATTCCCCTTCAATTTCCATATTAAAAAATGGCACACTATAACATGTTCTTGGCTCAACGTTCTGAGAAACCAATTGTAGAAGTTTAGACCTACTCTGTTTTTGTCTTGTGATACACCAATGAATCTCCATATGTTAGACATAATTCCATAATCATGCCAAACTGTCCAAGGGGTAAGTTTTTTTTTTTTTTTGTATATCCCTGCCCAGATCATGTTAGGGTTTGGCCAGAAAAACTGTTTATGCACTCATTCCCCAATCTGCACCCTGCTAGAGCCTACTTTTTGTTTAAGTTCCATGGCCAACCATTTAATGATTACTTGAGAATATAGAACTATCCAACAATTGGTAAATTGGACTGAATTTTAGTTTGCCCTTGGGGCGCAAGGCTCACGTGTGACTCATTGGGATAGTTTACATCTTTCATTACATTTGATTGATGGAAAAGGTAGTATTATATTTTCCCACTACGTTTCATTAAATTGTAGTGTATCCATTTGACTTCTTTTACATGCTACATTATTTTGTCTAAACCATGTTTTGTTAAAAAAAAGGATTTATCTTTTTCCGCTAGGCATACCGTGACAGGGTGTGCTCTGCCCTTTCTAAGTATCATGGAACACCAGTTGGAGTTGGAAGGAAGCCGAGGAGAAGGACAAGTGGTGACAGACAACCCAGAACACAGAGTCCCACAAAGAAGAAAGCTAAGGACACGGATAATTCTGCAGGGAATGTGACTAAAAGGCAAAATCCCTCTACGAGGTTAAGGAGAAGTAATAAACCCCAGTATATGGATCCTTTGGCAAGCTCCAAACTGGAGATGATAAAGAATATTAGAGCGCAGAGAGCAGCTGCAGAAACCAAGACAGCTGAAGCCATCAAACAAGCAACGTAAGTGCCTATTCTTTTTTAGTTTTTTTGAAAAAGTTGCAAGTCTATATGTCTTGGAGTCAGAAACGAATTGGCCCCAGTTGCATATATCTGTTTCTTTTGATTCATGTTGAGTCCTGTTGACATATTAGGCTGGTTTGGGCACATTAGGTACTTCAAGGTTCATCTGAGGATTTCTACTTATAGATTTATAACATTCTGCAGGTTATTGATTGCTGAAGCTGAGAAGGCCGCAAAGGCCCTTGAGGCAGCTGCAATGAGAAGCCCTCTTGCTCAGGCTTCCCTCATTGAAACTAGGAAACTCATAGCCGAAGCAATTCATTCAATTCAATCCATAGAGATGGGACAGATTGATTCTTATGAGAATGGTAGATACTCTTCAATTGCCTCAGCGGAACTGGTAAACCATGCCGAGGAGGAAAATAATTCAAGCATTCATGGTCTGAGCCAAACAGATCATGGAGAAATTAATGGCGTCAAAGCAGTGGAGTCAAGTAAAAATGATATTATGGACTTTGGTTTCGCTGATTTTAACTTCCAGGATTTACTCAATGGTAAAGATGAAGTTCTGCCCGGAAGCTCCAGAGGCTATGGTTCCCTGAATGGTGTGGAGGAACTTCATCTAGCAGGCACCATTGATTATGGCTTGCCTCCATCGGAGCTGCACAGTATAATAAAGCAATCCAGCTTCACAGAGCAACTGAAGCTTGGACCAAATGAGCATAACAGTCATGAAAAGAAGCTGCTATTGAATGGAGCCGAATTTCAGTCCAGGGATGAGGAAACTCCACCTAATTCAATCACTGTCAGCAAGAAATGGGTTCGTGGGAGGCTGGTTGAAATGGTAGAAGGAGATTAGGGTAGTTTGGTTTTGGCCAATTCTTCATTTGTTAGAAGGTAAATTAAGTTACAGTCCACATCTTGTTCCGGGCCATTTTGGCAAGAGAATGTTTCAGTTTCATTTTTTCGAGTTTCGTAGATCATATTAATGGCCAAACTGTTATGTATCATAATGGTAATGTCCTGGATTACTATAATTCTGGCTAAGTATCACTATAGTTTCTTTGAATATTTACATTGGGCTTAGGTACAACTAGCTCTGCAATCAAGCTAACAGATTTTGATAGGTTTGTTTCAGATAGGTTGTCTCAGTATGGAAAGAACTCGATGCGTATGTACGTCTCTATGTATATATAATGTGGGGTGTGTAAAGATGATGCGTACGTCCACAGTCTTGGTGACAGGCCAACTAGCAAAACAAAGACTTATTGGAGGGTCCCATTGGCGTGCATCCAGTAGGAATTGAACTTACATCCAGTAGGAATTGAACTTAAAATTCGCCAATTATGAGTTGGACACTTTAACCATTAAGGCATCATGCATAGCATATATGTGTCCATGTCCTGCATGTCAATAATTTTAGTGGATCGATTATTATACCAAAAATGAAAAAAGAAGTGTGACTTCGATGTGATTTCAACATTTAGTACTCAAATCATAATATAAGTTATAATCAATTTTTTTAGTAATTATTCAACTGTATTATTGAAAATTTTTGTGTCTAAAAGTAAAGGGAGAAATGGGTTATAATACTAGTCACTACAGCCACTAGGATGAAAAAAATTCAATAGTAGTATCATATATGTCTATTTTATGACTATTTTTACATATTTTGCTTTCCCAACATTAATAATTTATTTACTGTGGGGAAATAACCTCCGGTCCAACCCAATGGGTGAGGTTCAATCCACACAAATTAAAGTTGGGGCTGCTTGGCAGTCCAAATCAGAAATTAAGGAGAGGCCGGGCTTGACTGCCGACCTCCTCCCCACTGCAGCCCAAATCGCGGAAAGCGGGCCCAAACCGCTAGCGATCTTCAAGCATTAAATGCAGAGTTAACTTGCATTAAATGAAGAGGTAGCTGCCCACGCGACGTCGACGTACATGTCCGGTCAGCCGGAATCCCTCGCGACGGTGCGCCAGACTCTGTAAGTCATCAGGCAGCGCCAATAATGATGCCTATCCAGCAGGTCATGAACGCCTGCTGATAGGCCGAGACAAAACACACTCCCTCGAAAACTCTATAAATACCCAAAGCATCGAGAACCGGGTATAGACGAAAAAACTCAACTCAGAACATTCATAACTCTTATTGATTCCCATTACGATTAAACTTGCTAACTTAATTTTCGGAGTGTGTTCGGCCCATCAAGGGTCGATTCATTCTAATCATCCTTTTTTGCAGGGAGTTTGAATTCATTCATTTGGGCTTAAGAGTTTGGCCCAGCCTTATCGAAAAATCCCACTTACAATTACTATTCTAATGAACCCCACTAGACTAAGGAACTAAGCCAAACCCCACTACCCAAGGGGTGAAGAACATATAGAATTTGTTAAAACAAAAATGGAAAAAATATATATGTATATATACATATCTTGCCCAAAGAGGGAGCCGGGCCGGGGCAACCAGAACCAACTACCAAATATAGTGGAAGTTGGACGTCTAATGTAGTACCCGAACATCAGCGTTGGCCCGTGGAGGGTCGTTTTCTTCCACCGACGGAGACAGCTTATCAAATAATTCCTTGCTTCTTACGCTCGGCTAACCACCTCTTCCATTTTCAGATCTTACTACTACTGATCGCTTTCTCTCTCCTACCTAAGGTACTGCTACATTACATTAGTGTTCGTCTGTGAGAGACAGAAGAGAGAGAGGGTGATGGAGAGATAGAATCGGCGGTGCATCAAACCGCACCAAAACATCTATACGTCTCAACTAGCGTCTCTACCATTTCAATTGTCTGTTCCTCCTACTTCTTGGTTCTTGCTGGTGTTATCAATGGACAGAGAATCATCTTCAGACGAAGAAGACGATCGACAAAACCTAATTGATCAGAACGAAAGACCAACAACTAAGTCCCCCAAACGCTCGGCCTTCCACATTGATGATGAGTTCAAGGACGGGATTGGTAATGCTCGCCGTCTCAGCATCCCCAGTTTCTCCTTCAATAAGAGGTACATCTTCGCCATTTTCCTCCCACTTCTCATCGTCGTCGTCTATTTCACCACCGATATCAAAAATTTATTCCAAACTAGTGTTTCCGACTTCAAGTTTGATTCTTCCGTTAATGTTATGCGCGAGTCCGAATTGCGCGCTTTGTTTTTGTTAAGACAGCAACAATTAGGGCTTTTCAAGTTATGGAACCATACTTTTGTGACTGAATCAAATGCCAATTCCATTTCCAATTCCACCGTAGTTAATTCGGTGAATTCTACTTCCAATTCCTCGAACTCGAGTCCAGCATTACATGATCCATTTTCACCATTGTCGTCGTCTGTACTGTTTGAAGATTTCAAATCTGCGGTTCTTAGTCAGATTTCATTGAATAAGCAAATACAACAGGCGCTTTTGTCGTCCCATCAATCAGGGGATTCCTTGGATTTGGCGGATAATGTTACGGATCCCAGTCTTGGCGGTTATGCCAGTCTTGATAGGTGTCGAAAGATTGATCAGAAGTTGTCTGAAAGGAAAACAATTGAGTGGAAGCCGAGATCGAATAAATACTTGTTTGCGATCTGTGTGTCGGGGCAAATGTCCAATCATTTGATTTGTTTAGAGAAGCACATGTTCTTTGCGGCTCTACTCAATCGCATTTTAGTTATTCCCAGCTCCAAAGTTGATTATGAGTTCAATCATGTGCTAGATATTGATCACATAAATAAATGCTTGGGAAGAAAAGTAGTAGTCACGTTTGAAGAGTTTGCAGAAGCTAAAAAGAACCACTTGCACATAGACAAGTTCATGTGTTATTTCTCCTTCCCACAGCCTTGTTTTATGGATGATGACCATGTTAAGAAGTTGAAGTCACTGGGAATTTCAGTGAATAAGCTTGAGGCTGCTTGGGTCGAGGATGTTAAGAAGCCAACAAAAAGAACGATGCAAGATATAACGGCAAAGTTTTCTTCCAATGACGATGTTATTGCAATCGGAGATGTCTTTTTTGCTGATGTGGAGCAAGATTTGGTGATGCAGCCAGGTGGTCCTCTTGCTCACAAATGCAAGACTTTGATTGAGCCTAGTCGTCTTATCATGCTTACAGCACAGCGTTTTATTCAAACATTTTTGGGGGAGAGATTTATTGCTCTTCATTTCCGGCGTCATGGCTTCTTAAAGTTTTGGTATACCATTCATTTCCCTTATTTCCAGCCTTGATATTTGAAAGTACATTTGCCTAGCATCTCAGGTTTAGTAGTTTAGAAGCTCAAAAAGCTGTACTTATGCATCATAACTGGTTACAGTTTAACATAATGGGTTTTAATCCTTGTATTTGAAAAACTCTTCTTTAATTGTCGAATGTGATATTAAGTCGAGTTGATTGTACACAAAAAAACCAAACCCTTGGAAACTGCGAAACCATTAACATTACGGACTTATATGCATCTCCATCTTTGATAGTTGTGTATCACCTGTGCTCCTATTTCCCTACCTTTATGCAATATACATCTCTTGCGAGAATTGATTTCTGAGTTTGCTTCACTAGACATAACTGCAAGCTTTTAGAACCATGATAACTTTCTTTGTAACATATTGCCATAACTTCTTGAAGACTGAATAATTTGGATCTTCTCGTCCAAAAAATGTTTGGTCATGCATAAATGAAGGCATGTTTAACATATCTGTTGTCAGCTTCTGAGCAAGTACAGCAATTGTAGTGCATATTGTGTGTTTGTGTTTCATTTTTGTCCTCACAATCATAACCTTGCATCTATCTTCATGCAGATAAAGCTTTGCCTTTAATGTACACCTCTAACTATCCTTTCTTATGTTGTCAGCAATGCTAAAAGCCCAAGTTGCTTTTTTCCTGTTCCTCAAGCTGCGGACTGCATTGGTCGGGTAGTTGAAAGGGCCAATACACCTGTTATATATCTCTCCACGGATGCTGCAGAAAGCGAAACCAGTTTATTGCAATCACTAGTTGTATTAAATGGGAAAGCTGTACCACTTGTTAAGCGGCCAGCTCGTAATTCAGCTGAAAAGTGGGATGCTTTGTTATACAGACATGGCCTTCAGGATGATGCACAGGTCAGTTTATAATGTCTGTGAAATCTCAGATTGCTGATTGTTGTTAAATTTGGGTTCAGTTCATGCTAGATATTGTAGATCTATTTCTGGGACAAGGTCGATATGTATCTATATATATACCATGTAAGCTTTTAATCAAAGTATCTTCATTTCCACTTACTGCAATTTTAACTGGGCCATACAGATTTCTTTCTCAGTAATTTCTACAAAGGCAGAGAAGTGCCTCTCTAATTGAGTTTACCTTCGGTGAAGTGCAAATAAAAACTTGTTTGTTCCTATGCAGCGAGATTCTATATGATTGTAGATTTTTCTTTGATGCGAGCAGATGGCAAACAAATAGTCTTCATAGATATGAAAATTGTTTTAAACTTTTTTCTGTATTTTTTTATTTTTTATAGATAGAAGTCTTCGATGTTTTTTCTTCCTTTCTGATTTTAGGATGTAAGAGTAAAGTGAGCTATTATTTCTGGTGTCCCCGGGGACCTTAGCTTGCCAGTTGGATCTTGTATTGTTTTTCATCTAACTTTTTGGATGCTGGTTTGTTTTTCATCTAATTTTAAATGTAAAACTTGCCATGTCTGTAAAAATGGTACAGTATCATCAATTTTTTCTATCTTCTTCAAAAGAGAGGGTAAGTGCAAGAAGAAAATTTGAGGTACAGAGAGTACATCATAGGAGAAAAGCTGAACATTGTGCGAAAATAAAAGGTTTGCAGGTTATACGAAACTGCACCAGAGTAGCAGTTTTGATGTAGAGTTATCAGTGGTGAAACTCCTAGAGAAAGGGTTGAGAATAGCAATCTGTTAATTGTATGGCAGTCTGTGTAGTGTGGGAGTTTGGCAATGAAATAATGCACCCTTTTCTTTGGTGTTGCAGGAGCCCGAGGGGTCAACAGTGTCTGGTTGTTTGTTGTACTGCTGTTTTCAGATTGCATTACACATTATCATTGGGGTGGTCTGGGTTTTACGTCAGCAAGACTAGGGATTTTTGTTTAGCTTAGCTATTGGTCGTGTTGCTTTAGCCATGAGGTAACAAATCCTACTGATAATGAAAATCAAACAGTTTAACCCTAATAATAACATGATATGTCCACAATGTATTTAGTGTTATCTACTATATATGTCATCCTTGTGAAGAGGACAGTGGATACACTACACTACCTATGGGTAAATTATTTAATATGTGATAGACTTAGGGTACTACAAGATCAATAATAACTGGCATTAATATTTACAAAAAAAATGCCATTATTTTCCACATGCAGCAATGTGTGTGCGGGTAGTTCAATGTGCATTTCTAATATTACATGTGGTTTATGAAACCATTACATGTTGGACATGCATTTTTTGTGGTTGTGAGTAACGAGTGTGTTTGGTGTGGAGAATGTTGTTTGAAAACATTGGTCGTAGCTTGTAATTCTGCATATTAGAGGTCTTATACGTTAACTTGATGCTCATGCAGATTTAATCATCATGTTGTTCATGTTTCACTTGATTTTTGGTTCACTAGAGCTTCCCATGGACCAATTGTTTTCAAAATTTTGAAATTCTGAATGATAGAGCCATACTAACTAGAATTTCTGGCCTCATACAATAGTCGTTTCATCTGGAAAGCTGGGGAAATGGAGCTTTTTAACCGGACAGAGGAAAGAATGAGTTAGAAGTAGAGAAATATGTTCAGATATTGATAAGTCTTGGTGTTGGATGATCCCTTAGAAACTCATAAACTCATTCGAAATATACCTCTTCAGCTCTCCTTAGGTTTTCAAACGAGAGATATAGAGAGAGAGAGAGGGAGAGCAGGAGGTCAGAGGTGCTTCTCCCTGCTCTCATCTCAGAAAATGGTTATGCTATTCGTGCCCTGAGCCCTCAGACAGTCATAGCTAGAAGGTCAAAGGGCAGTGTTCAAAAGTGGGTACACGCTGCAAATCTAGTTCTGACCTGCTTTATATTTTGGTCATGTAAAATCTTTTGTATTTTTATTTTTATTTTATTAAGGTGCCATCCTTGCTGACATTTACTTGGCAATAGTATGTTTTGATAGATATTTTAGTAAGTGATCATTGCCAATATTCTTATTTGAAATTCAATTTTCATCTTGAAGGTGGAAGCTATGCTGGATAAAACAATTTGTGCAATGTCTTCGGTGTTTATTGGAACCTCAGGATCCACTTTCACAGAGGACATTCTTCGGATCCGAAAGGACTGGGGATCCGCCTCACTTTGCGATGAATACCTCTGCCAGGGTGAACTGCCAAATTTTATTGCAGATGATGAGTAAAAGAGATGCAGAGGTTCCTCAGTGGTTATACGGTTTTGCCTTATATTTTGTTCACCTTCGACCCAAAATGGTCCATGTATTCTAGTGTACGATAGTAGCATTCAGATTTGTGTTCTATACTTCATTTTTTCAAGCCATGGTGCAGCATTATTTGTTGGTTCACTAGGTGTTCTGTTCTGTGAATTCAGCCTCAAACATAAGATAGCTCAGTCCATTTGAGAGATGTAGCATTAGTAGAGGTGGCTACTTTCAACAGTTTTTGGATTCCATTTTTTCAAAGGGAAACATTATACTACAGAAGGAAAATATTGAGTGGTACATTCCAATGCAGAAAGAAATTTTAAGTGGTCCTATTGCCACTGCACGGCAGCCGAAACAAATTATAGGAAAATATTATTTGTACAGAAAATTTATACAAAAATTTCACAAGAATGATGTGACAGTAGCAATTAAGTAATTAAAAATTAGTATGGTCAGTGTTTATTTTGAAATTAAAGGCTCTCATTTTGACAGATGATTTTTTATGAATTCTCTATATAGCATTTTCTTATATTATAAGAGACGAATCAGGATTATTCTTGTTTAAAGTTTATTAAAAAATATTTATTATACTCCTAAGCCACATTTAAACATGATTTTAAATTTATTAATTTTGCTAAAGCTTAACTTGAACTTAAGTCGAAAAATTTATATGCACCCACTAAATAATAAAAAAATAAAGTTTGTGCATTAAATAAAGTTTTTGCATTCAACTTATTTGAATTTGGCTCACGACTAACTTATTTCAATGACTAAACTATTCGTTGCAAAAATAGTAGACAAAATATATTTTGTACTCTTGCACTTTACACTTAATTTTACTTCAAAACCTTTACCTCATTTTTTTTTTTTATAACAATTAACTCTTTACACTTCTATAATGTGAATCTTTTGCTAACCCTTGTTTGAGAAGTGGATGAAAAATGCATACGTGGCAATTCTTTTAGGGACAAAATGGATAATTAACTGATTTCTCTGTTTACCTCCTTTTCTCTTTGTAACTCACTATCCCAATTATCGGCCACCCAACTCTTCCCCCATTCCCTCTGGGCACCCCCACCCCAACCACCAAAACCTTCTTGACCATCCCTCTCGTCAGGCTCGCTACCAAAGCTAGCCCCTTCCTTCAGCCCCTCACCGCCAAATCCAATCCTCCCTTCATCCTAACCACCCACCACCAAACCCTAATAATTACTCTTTGTTTGTATAGTTGGACCGAGAGCCTAGGGTTGACCACGGTATGGGTCTGTCTAGGAGTCCTGACAGTCACTGAAGATGGCTCGCTCGAGTCTCTCGGCTGTGGAGAGGCGAGAACTAGGTGTAGATAAGAGAAAGAGAGATTTACGAGCTTGTGGTAGTTTCTGTAATAAATGTAATTAAGTTATCTCTGTTTGTCATAAATGTGCTAAGAGTATTTATAGTGTGTAGTGATTAACACTGTGTGGACACATGGTGCCCCCCGATTGGACAGGCCTGAGCCCCACTATCATGATTTGGACAGGCCATGTCAGGGCCACGGCGGGCGATTGGATGTGCACTCTGCCATGGCGTCAGACACTTGTCCAGCCATGGCTCGCCACGTGTCTATTGTATTAAATATGCATTATGTTAGCATTTAATGCTTAAGATTTGGTATTCAAGTGGTTCTTAGGGTAGCTCTCTCTCTCTCTCTTAGCTGGTTGATGGAACTGGTCCCCCGCGCGTTCGTGAGGTGCGCGGCTCAACGGTCCCTTTGGTTCTAGCCTTCATTCCACTGTCCATGGAGAGGGGTCCCGAGTGAGGGTGAACCAAGTTAGGAGGTTAAGGGTCTGAGCCTATTAGATGGTAAGGTGCAGGACCTCGAGGCGTGCTAGGTGCGAGGCTTGTCTTATACGAATGCTTGTTTTGGCCGAAGCCGTGCAGGGACAGGGCCTGGCTTAAGTGGAGCTCCTGGAGCTGTTTGAACGAGGCTTAGTGATGGGGCGCTGAGTCTGCCGCGGGGGAAAGGATGCCTAGTCGGTTCGTCCAGGGAGTGTTTGACCCATGTTTAACTTTGAGGTACCCAATGGACCCACATGGTCTGCCAGGTGGACAGGTGGGGTGCCACTTGGCGTCCGTTAACTGGGTACCTACATTAGCCCCCTTGTACGTGTGTGGCCATTTGAACCAATGGGCCTACCCGTGCATATCACGTGGCTAGGTAAATGATGCGACTGTTGTTTGTAGTGGTTGGACGCGAGCCCCCGGTTAGAGATCGGTGTGATCGTTGGAAGTGATGGTTGAAATGCCTGGTCGTTCGAAACCATCTCCGGGCTGCCACGTGTCCAAGGCAGTATGTCTGTCATTAATGTGGACGGCTGCCATTTATGATTTCTGACCGTTATAAGCCGATCGACGCGACGGTTTGACGGTTGAGGGACGCGACGATTGATGATAATTATCATTTCTGGTGACTTTTCGTTTTCGAGGCACCGGTTGAGAGATATAAAAGGGGTCATTGGTCTCATTTCCATACTTTCAAACTTTTGACCTTTGTCTGGAGTGCTCTTGATTCCCTATTTTCAATTTTGAGCTTATATCTTTGTGAATCATCAATCATCAAGGTTCTCTGAGCTTTTCCTGTGCGTGTGTTAAGAGGTTTTTTGAGCGTCCGTTCTTTGAAGTTTCTCCCACCTTGGTCTTTTATTGATGCTAAAGATGTCACGAGTGTCCACTTCGGCGGCGAGTGTACCCTGAGGTTTGGGGCGAACGAGAAGAAAAACTTGAAGAAGGGGGGCAAGGGTGTCCCAGACGTGGACTATCGGTGTTGAGCTCTTTATCTGGGGGGCGAGGATACGTTATGGATGAAGCTCCCATACTTTGACGCAGAGAGGCCCGTGGCTAGCGCTCCACTATTCTTTGCCCACGAAGAGGCTAGGCTCGCGCACGAGATTTTTATTACGCCTGAGTCGTGCGTACACTTCATGGTAAAGCAAGGGGGAGTGTCCTTATACCTTTCCCACCTGAGACAGCTATTGCGCGTCTGGGGAGGGTTTGGAGATTTGGACCGAGGAGGTTCTTGATAACGCCAAGTTTGTGGAGATTTTGCAGTAGGCCGGTATCTATGAGGCTGTGATGAGCACTTTTAGCCAAAATGTGAAGAGAAGTACGTCGTGGTTGGATGTACTGTTATTGCGATGGAGTGTTAAAACCTATATGCTCGTTACTGTTGGTGGGGAGTGCGTCCATACTTTGGAGGATGTGAGTGCCTTGATGAGGCTTCTTATCGTGGGGGATACTGACCCCTGCACCTTTGAATTGTCCTTCCAGGAACGGGAAATAGTGAAGGGTTTACAGTCAGGGAAAACCGCGGCTACGCAAGCGGTGAGCTAGTTTGCGAAAACTCCCCCAAGCAAGACGCAAAAGAGCTCCTTCAAGGGGTAGACTATCTATTGGTACCGCGATCTAAGGGGGCTGCCTAGAGAGGTGGCTAAGGCTGGGGAGTATACCCAGGAAGAGTGCTAGCGCGATGTGGAGGGGGTGGGGCTTTGTAGCTCATTTTATTTGGCAACATTTTTAACTGTGTGGCTATCTTGTTATGTCTTTGACAGGCCTCCGTCTGATGGGGTAAATTACTCCCTCTATCTTATGGCAGTCGCGTTGGCGAGTGGGAGGCGTCTGGCCCTGGGGCCTTTGTTCTTAGGGACCATCTATTCTCGACTTGATTAGATGAAGGCGAATACGGTAAAGTCCATGGGTGGTTATGATGTGTGCAGCTATGTCTGCACCAACTTTCTTCAGATGTTCCTCTTTAAGAGGTTCAGGAGTGCAGCACCAATTGCCTGCAAGGTTCATAGTGACGAGGCTGATGAAGAGGCAGACGAGGAGGATGTTTACTGCTATGCACTGAGGTGGGCCTGTGTAGTGCCTCGCGCTAGTCTGAAGAGGGTGATTGATGAGCCAACTGAGTTTAAAGTGTGTCCTTATGTGGTGCCCTCACCTGATGTGGCAAGCTTTGAGGTGTACCAAGATAATGACTAGAAAGTGTTGGTGAGGGAGGATGACGACTTCATAGAGGCCATGGCCAAGAGCATGCTCTGGGCAATCCCTGAGGGCATCCCCTCCCTTACAACTGCCGCAACCTTTGAGACAGTAGTTTATAATCCTCACCGAGTGGCCTACCAATTAGGCCACGATCAAGGGGCTCCAGATTTTTTTGCCAAGCCTAACTTGGTGTGCGACTCCATAGTGCGTTTTATTGTGATGGATGTGAAGGCTGCCATGTGTCCTTTTAACGGGATGAAGGTGTGTGGCCAGGGGCGCAAGGGTGGTGAGACGCACACATGGAGGATTTATTGGAAGAAAATCTTGGAGGCCTTTGACAAGTATACGCTCGTGGAGCCTTTAGCCTCGGCGTTGGAGGATGTGGTCCAAGAGGAGTGTGGTTTGTGCGCGCTGTGTAAGCCTCGCGTTTTGGCAAACTGGGGAGATCTAAGTGAACGGGCTCGTCGCTTTAAAATCGTAGTAATGGAGCCATGTCGCAAGGACGAGCTGTTCATGCCGTAGATTGTGGACGGGGTGTTAATACTCTCAAAAGTCTTCTACACAGCAGGCGCGAAAACGGTTAAGCTCGTAAGTAGAGGCGGCCCCAAACCTCCCTTTGTCGTGGTCGGGCAGAAGTGCAAGGTATGTTTGTGTGATTTATAGCATTTCCAAACTATTGGTGTCCTGTGAAAGTGTTTCTAAGTATTTCATTCGACAGGCCTCGGGGGTGGTGATTTGTGAGCCAGCAAGCATTGACGCAACTGAGCTGGCTGTGGTTGACAAGAGGCAGAGGGTAAGCTTGTTGGATTATTTAGTGAGACCAAAAATGTGTCATAAAGGAGAAGAATTTGACAATTGATT
Organism: Euryodendron excelsum; assembly: GCA_033060915.1. Taxonomy (NCBI): domain Eukaryota; kingdom Viridiplantae; phylum Streptophyta; class Magnoliopsida; order Ericales; family Pentaphylacaceae; genus Euryodendron; species Euryodendron excelsum. Next base: position 38,442,401 of record CM065394.1, read on the forward strand.
TGTTATGTTGTAGGCTGTCGAGGTGCATGATTCGTGAGGGGATGACCCATGGACGGCGGGGGGGACTGCCCATTCCCACAAACTCGTTGGGTGATCTGGGGGATCTTTTGAGTGACAAGACTAATGCCAAAGCAGCAGTGAGTGCCGGGCTTGGTACTGAAGGCCTTCCTGTCGCGCTTGTCAGAGAGGGGAAGAGTATCAGGCATTTGAGGAAGGCACTCGTTGGCAGGGGCAGTAAGCGAGGGTACAAAATGGTCGCTCGTCCTCCTGAAAGGGGCTCTAGTGCCCAAGTGGCCCACTAGAGATCTGCAGGGCAGAGCGTATCAACAGAGTGGCTGATGTCCCTGAGAGATGAGGATGAAGAGTTCGCTCCTGGGATGCTGCCATTACCAACTGTTGACCCTGAGCTTGAGGTCCTCGTAGTGGCTGAAGGTGGAGCTAGCCCACTAACTCCTCAGGCAGCTGTACCGATCGCGGGGCCGATTGACAAACATGGGGTGAATATTGCCCAAGTGGTGATAGATTTGGTGGAAGAGCTTGGTGAAGGGCATGTAGACGAGCCGGTGGGGCAAGAGCCTGTGAGAAATGAGCCCGTGGCTGAGGCCGCCGTTAAGGCGCTCGTGCTACTTTTGGGGTGGTATAAAGAGGCCCCTGCGCCTGCTGCTAAAATGATAGACGAATAAAGGGACAGGGAGGTGGCACCCCCGTGGGTTGAAAGCGACACTATAGCTGAGATGCCTAAATTTGGGTCGGGAAGGGGCTTGCTAAAGTCCGAATTTGAAGGCTTGAGAGCCCCTGAGGAAGACGAGGCTGGGGATAGCTTTAGAGGATCTAATGCCTTTGAGAAGGAGGTGAATGAGGGGGATGAAAGGCAAGACGAAATTAAGTCCATGAGGGAAACACTTGAGGCCGTAGAAAGCCCAAGTGGTGGGACATCCAGCGTGGGGGAAAGTTAGCTGGTTAGAGAGACCAAGGGGGAAATCAGGATTATGGCCAGGACTGCTGAAGAAGAGGACGTGGTGCTTAATCCAGCCGTCCTTTTTGCTGGGGTCAAGGAGGCCTATCTGCCTAGACTACATAAAATTTTCACCAAGGCTCCTAAGACCTTCACTCGTCATCACGAGTGGGGTCCCTTCATAAGGCGTGGGGTTATGGAGATGTTTGGCTCCTTCTTGGAGCAGTTGGATGGCCAGCCCATGACGAGCATGGACACGGGGGACTGCGGCGCAGTGACCATTAGTGTGGAAGAGATGCAGCAGATAAAGTTTGACATGATTTGGTTGGAGTAGCAGTTGGAGCACGCCAGTGAGATGACTGTAGCTGGTAGGAGGGTAGTAAGTTTGGCGAGCCATGTAGCAGAGCTAGATCGGGCCATAGCAGAGCAAAATGATGAAGTTCAGAGGCAACAGGTTCGGTTGGAGAAGCTGGAGCGAGACAGGGAAGCCACAGCGGTTGATAAAGCCGAGCTGGAGTGGTATTAGGGAATACTTTTGAAGGGGCTAGGCAGCATGAGCCTCTTTGGGACCTTGTAAATGGAGGTGTTTTCTTTTGTTTTTGCATGTTAGCTACCACAAATTGGGCCTGCCCTTGTAATTAGTAAAGAAAGAAAAAAAATGAATGAAAACAAATATTTCTTTATTTTGGATAAAGATCTCTAGTATGCTCCTTTTTTTTTTTTTTTTGGGAGTGTGTAGACCCTAAAAACTGGAAGTGGCAGGGTGTTGTCTTGTCAAGGGGTGTGTAGTCGTGGCTGTATAAGGCCTAAGGGGTAGAGGAGTCAGGAATCTATGAAAAAAGGGGATTAGACTCCGGTCAAGTCTTGAGGCGTGAGCTAGCTTCTGCTATAAATAGAGTGGTGGGATGAGTAGTGCCCCTGAGGGCTCGCTTCCCATGAGAGTCAGTCGAAGGGAGAATTTGAAAGGAGGGCACTAGTATGGGGATGGGTGGCATAGAAAAGAACCGAGTGTTCATGAAGTGCGCATAATCGACTTCGAGCATACTATCACTGATGTGCCTCTGCTGGGTGAGGGGTCATGGTCCTGAGGGTGGCAGATGTTTGCTAGAGGTACGATGAATTCCACGGGTGCGCGTGCTGAATGCGATGGGTGTGGCATGAGCTCGATGGTGGGCGTGCCTTTGACAAAGTCTGAAGAGGGCTGACTGCTTATCTTGCGCCTGAACCGTGGCCACTGCTTGGGTCTTGGAGGAAGCAGAAAGGGTGTATGCTAGATAAGTGTGATAGGCTAAGGGTCTGTCGTTGATTAGACAGCTCCAGCAGAGAGGTTCAAAGGAGTCTTATCAGCATGCTCGAGCGGTCAAGTCCCAACGGCTAGTTGTTAGCAGGGGATGTCAGGAATCTCTGAAAAGAGGGTAGGGAAGGTGACGTATGCCTTAGGGTTTGTGTCCAGCGGGCTATTAATAGGAGGTGATGGGGAGAACAAATTCCACAAGTCTCAATGAGAGTCACCTATAGTGAGGGTATTTGGGGGAGGCCATATGGCAATGGGTGGTCTGGGAAAAATTCTCATGCTGAACTCCACCATCCACGGGGGGAGATAAGATCTCGCAAGGCTGCAAGTTACTCCTTTACGGTGTCTTTTGTTCCCTGTCATTGAAGGGGATGTTGGGAAAATCAGGGCCAGGGAGCACCTGGATAACTAGAGACTACTCGGGTGAGGGTTCGCTCCACACATGGCGTGCACAGGCCCGACCCAGGGGATGCTTAAGTAGAAGAGCCTCTTCTTAGAGAGGTACTGAGGCATCTTGGGAGAAATCTGTGGATGAGGCTTGACCAGCTCGGACAGTGATTTAGATGTATGCGGTGCTTGTGGGTTTAGACCCAACCGGGGATGCGTGCCGATGGAGCCTGGTTGGGGGGCTGGCAGCTTGAGTGGTGCGCTTGAGGGGGGGCTGCCCCGGAGCTGTTTATCTGACATCTGGGGGGCATTATCTTCTCTTCCTCCTAGCATATTTGGAATGAGAGGCATCGAGAATAGGGAGTGGCTCGTAGCTTATGAGCATACTCTAAAGTTGCTCGAGGCGGGGATTGTTTATCTGACTATGGAGTCCTTAGCGTGGACACCCACCGAGTTTGAAGGCTCGTAGTGGTAGGGCTTTTTATGATTTGTAACGAGCTCGAAAGAGCTGAGTTGTAATGTTGATGTAATTAAGTAAGACTTTGAAATAAAGGATGATGATTCATTTGCTAAAAATTCTTGTTTAGTAAATGGGATGTACAAAACGTAATTGTTGTGCCATAATAAAGGCCAAACTTGTGACATGGCATTGATAATTACAATGAGCATATTTTGACAATGAAAATGACAAAACGAAACTGCCAAGATGCTAGGCATTAGGAATAATAAGCTTTAAGCCACTTGGTATTAATGAGCGATGGAGTGGCGGTGGAGCCAGGTTTTGCATTCCTATAGTACCCGCTAGCATTAGCTTCTCGAATTTTAAAAGGGCCTTCCCATTTTGGTGCGAATTTGGTAGTGGAGGTTCCTCTCATGACTTGGGAGGTGGCGCGGAGGACTAGGTCTCCTTGTTGAAACTGTCGTGGTTACACGAGTGCATCGTAGGCTCGAATGATGCATTGTTGGTAGGTGCGGCAATTGGCCTGCATTTTATCACGATGTTTGTTTAGGGACTCGAGCTGCTGTGGTCGATAATCGGGGAGTACCCCACTGGCGAGGGCGATTCTAGTTGATGAGACAGTAATTTCGACTGGGAGGACAACCTCAGCTTTGTAAACAAGGGAAAATGGTGTCATCTAAGTGGAGCACCGCTTGGAGGTTCTATACGCTCAAAGTGTCATGGGTAGAATGTGAGCCCACTAAGTTTGGTGATCTTCGAGCATTCGACTGAGTATTTTGATGAGGTTCTTGTTAGTGGCCTCAGCTTGTTCATTTCCTTTTTGGTAGTAAGGTGTTTACTTATGATGAATAATGTTATTGAGGTTAAAAGCTGCCCCACATTGCGATTAACAAAGGGGGTTCCGTTATCTGAAAGGATAACCTTGGGAAGCCCGAAGCAGCAAATGATGTATTCACAGATGAAGTTAGCAACCGCGAGTCTTATGGCGCGCTTAAAGGGGACAACTTCTAGCCATTTAGTGTAGAGTTCTGTGGAAGCTAGAATCCAGATGTGGCCCTGGGAGAGTGGATTAATAGGGCCAATGAGATCCATCGCCCAAGTGTGAAACGGCCACGGAATGCCTAAGGCGCGGAGGTCCACTGCTGGGGTGTGAATGAGGTTTCCGTGGCGTTAGCAGTTTTAGCAGTAACGAGCGTGAGTGAGGGCATCTGCTTCCATAGTGGGTTAGTAGTATCCTAGATGTATCAAATGCTGAAATATTTTGTGACCGCCCTGGTGCTCGTCTTTATGGGCGAGGTGAAGGAGCTGGGGTACCTCTATGCTGGGGATGCATCAAATGGGGGGGAACCTGCGTACCCATGTCTGAATAATTGTCCTTGGTGAAAGAAAAATCGGTTGGCTTATTTTCGGACGATCGAGGCATCCATGCACTGGGTAGGCAAGGATTCTTCACGCAAGAAATCGATGTAGGCTTGGTGCCAGTCTACGGGGGTTTCTACGAAATGACATTCGGCATTAGACGGGAAGATTTGGCATTTGATGCACTGGTTTTGGAGGGATGTGGCTTCTTGAATCATGATGGGCCAATAGTATCCCTATCGATAGAGTTGCCGATGGAGGCTAGTGTTGGCAGTTCCGCAAGAGCACTCGTGGATTTGGTAAAGCCCGAGTTTGGCCTCGTGGGGGTTGATGTAGCAAGAAAGGAAACCACTAGGGGCTCGGTATTAGAGAATGCCCAAGTAAACGACAAAGTGTTTCAAGTCTTACAATGGGAGAGACCGCTGTTTCTCAACAAGCGCGGTCCAAATAGGGCGCCCCAATCATCTGTCGGTGACTCTTCTGGCCAGAGTTAGGTGATCGAGCACAAGAGCGAGCATTTAAAAACTTCGATTTTTATGGGGATGTCGCCCACCTCGACTTTGGAGCCCAAAGTGGCCAAGGCGTTAGGATGGCAGTTGTGGGACCGTGGGGCGTGCTTTAGGCGGATGGCCACGAATTTGCCCATAAGGCGCTGATAAATGGTTCGGTAGGAGGCCAAGGCTGGCTCCTTGATAGCGAACTCACATGTGGTTTGTTTGATAACGAGGTTTGAGTCTCCACGAATGCAGAGGTGAGTCACTGCGATGTTGGAGGCTACCAGGAGGCCTAAGATTAAGGCTTCGTACTAGGCTTCATTGTTAGAGCATTTAAAGGCTAGCTTGTAAGAGAGGTTGAATTTGGTGCCTTGAGGAGACAAAAGGACGATACTTGCGCCTCCATTTCCGGAGGCAGAGGAACCATTGAATGTGAGGGTCCATTCCTCTTCAGTGGAGGCCACGTCGGCTTAGAAATCGTCGCCGGGTAGTTCTTTAGAAGGGGGTTCATACGTGCTGCTTGGGAAGTGGGCCAATAAATCGGCCAGGGCCTGGCTCTTGACTAAGGTAGGGGTTTTACAAGTGATGTCATATTCTGCCAAAGATAGAAGCCAGCAGGCTGGGTGGCCTGCAAGGGCAGGGCACGAGAGTAAGAATCTAATCGGGTCGCTCTAAGTCAAAAGATGGAGGGAGAATGCCAATAGATAATGGTGTAGCTTTCTAGTGGCAAAGACGAGGGCCAAGCAATGGCGCTCAATTGGTGTATATCGCGTTTTGACCTCTTAGATCATGCTGTTGATATAGTACACGGGTCGTTCAATTCCCTCAACTTTTTGGGCCAGCAGGGCTCCTATGGACCAGGGGGTAAACGTAAGGTAAAGCAGTAGAGGTTTTCCCTGCTAGGGAGGAATCATGGTAAGTGGGGAGAGTAAAGTGTCTTTGAGGGCCTGAAAGGCGGTTTGGTGCGAGGAAAACCATACAAAGGGGGCGTCCTTTTTCAGAAGGGGGCCGAAAGGTTGGATGATGATCTCGGCCATGGTAGGGATGAAACGCTGGAGATAGAAAGCTCGGGTAATGAGGGTTCGGAGTTCGTCCTGGTTAGTGGGGCGTGGCATGTCACGCACCGCTGTGAGTTTGGTAGAATCGGGGTTGATATTGTGTCGGTGGACAATGCAGCCAAGGAATTTGCCTGCGGTGACTCTGAAGGCGCACTTCAGGGGGTTCATATGAAGATTATATTTGCAGCACCATTTAAAGATGCAGTGGAGGTCCTTCAAATGGGATGCTTCTGCTTTGGACTTGACTACCGGGTCATCAATATAGCATTCCACTACCTTGTGGAACATGTCATGGAAGATCGCGGTCATAGCTCGCTAGTAGGTGGCTCCCGCATTCTTGAGGCCGAAAGGCATGACCATGTAGAAAAAGTTTCTGATTGGGGTTCCAAAGGCTATTTTTGAGGCGTCATCTGGTGTCATTTTAATCTGATTATATCCATTGAAACCACCCATAAATGAGAACATATGATGGCCTGCGGTGGCGTCGATCAAGGCGTCGATGCTGAGTAATGGGAACTCGTCCTTTGAGCATGCTTTGTTGAGATCTTGAAAATCAATGCGGACCCAAATTTGGCCATTCTTTTTGACGACTAGCACTATATTGGAGAGCCAAGTGGGGTGTTGAATGGGCTTGATTAATTTGACATCAAGGAGCTTGGCTACTTCGTCTTTGATTTGAGGCTCGACTTCGGGTTTGCAAAATGAATGCCCTGCTTGATAAGACGCGCAGTTGGAAGTACATTGAGGTGATGCATAGTGACCGCAGTATTGAGACCTAGAATCTCACTATAGTTCCATGCGAAGATGTCGAGGTGGCGCTTGATTAGATCGAGGAGGGTTGTTCGTTGTAGTGCAAGAAGGTCCTTGCAAATGAAGATCGAACATGTGGGCTCAGATGGTTGTGCTAAATTGACTTCTTCAAGCTCCTATTTTTGCGGACGCAGTTCGTCTTCGAAACACTCGGGTACGGGGAGGACTTCCTGGAGTTTGGACTTAGGATCTGCAGTGAGGACGAGTGGCTTTGCCCATGGTGCAAACCATAGTTGCACGGAAACCTAACTTGGGGGCGGAAACGCGTTTCCAGGACGGGTACGAAACTTGTTTAAAAAATTTGGGAAAATGTTTCGAAAACTCCTGGGAAACGTTTCGGAAACTTGTAGAAAACTCTTGGGATACTTAACGGAAACTTTTGGGAAATGCTTTAGAAACTTAAAATGTTAATTTTTATACATTTTTTCCCTTAAGTTCTAACTAAGTATCTATGAAATTATTTGCATAGGTTTTCCCTAAGTTTCCCAAATGTCTCTACTAGGTTCCCTAAGGTTTCTACTAAGTTTTCCAAAGGTCTCAATTAAGTTTCTTAAAAGTCTCCTTTAAGTTTCGAAAAAGTTTTCTATTAAGTTTTCCAATCGTTTCCCGCTTCCCGTTTTCCCTTATATTTTTTGGTTGCGCTTCCCGCTTTCGTTTCTCCTAACATCTCCTGCTTCTGCTTCCCATTTCCGCAACTATGGTGCAAACCTTCCTTGGTTGGGTTTTTGACGCTTTTTGGTTGTGCAAGAGAGTAAGGATAAAACGTAGCAGTCTAAAGAGGGTAAGGGGTGTTCCTGTTGGTGAGGGGACATGCCAAATGTGGGGCCAGTGGGAGGGTGGGTTGGCCCCGCACACAGTCGTAAGCGGTAGACCATCTTGCCATCAGCTCATCGAAACTTGGTGATAATCGGGGTGGCTTCATATGGTGGTGAGGCTCGAGCACATTTTGGATGGCCTCGGGTAGGTGAGGCAGTGCGCCCTCATTTTTAAGGCAATTTGAGGTTTCATTGGGGCTCGTTAGCAATATCCGACCAGCGAGGCAGAGGGGTGCTATACAAGGGGGCAAGGGTGTTAGATTCATCCAACTCATCATAAAGAGTAGCCTTGGCCATGTGAGCTTCCGCAGCTCAGAACGGGCGCAAGGACGCAGGAACGGTGATAACCTTGTTGTTTCAGATTGCTTTCATGCATTGGTGGTAAGTGGAGGGGATGGCTCCATACCGGTGGAGCCAAGTTCGACTGAGCAACATGTGGTAGTCGGTATCTATATCAATGACGTGGAACTTAGTGGATAGGGCCAACTCGAAAATCAACCCTCGTGTATCTGAGGGATCTGTGTGAGTGACTGCCAAAACCTCTAATATCGAGGGGTTCTCGGACTAAACACTCTTTTGGCAACCCCACAGCTTGGAAGGTGGCATAAGGCATGATGTTTATCAATGCTCCGCCGTCCATGAATCCTTTTTGAAACTCCATATCTTGTATGAAAATTGGCAAATAAAGGGGTCGGTTATGGGGATAGGAGTACACTCGGTCTGCCTCGGAGAAAGTGATGACGAGGTGGTTTTCCTTGAAGAAGCGCTTGACCGAGCCACCGGTCTCCATGCAAGCTTTGCCATTTGCGTCAGCCGCTCGTAAAAGGGCTTTGGTAGCCTAGTCTCTGGTGGCAGACGACAAGCCAAGCTTATAGAAGAAATGTTTAAACTTTGTGAAATTTTGGAGAACGATAGCTCGGTGGTGGTCGAAATTTGGGTCCCGCAGCTTAGACTTGGAGATGTGGTATACGACCAGTTTTTCGGACTCATCATGAAGGGAAATCATAAGGGCGACATCGTTATCATTCTGGTGCTTGGGGAGGGGGTCATTGAGTATATCGGTCTTCGGGAGTTGTAACGTGTCGTCTTACTTTCGCTTAAGGAAAATGTGCCGGAGGGCGTAATAGTCTTTGGTGAAATGTGTGATGATTTGGTGGTAGATGCAGAAGTTAGGGCTCACCCTGTCCGGCTGGGTGGGTTATTTCTTGACTTCAGATAGGACGATCTAGCCATTGGCAACCCAAGTTTTTAGTAGCGCTGCGACTGTTTTGGTAGAAACGGGCAAGGGAAGGGGGTTTTCGCCAAAAGGGTGCTTCCTGCTACTGGGGTTGCCGCGAATCGCTGGGGCGACCCCGTACGCGGATGGTTGGTGCAGGGGGCTTCTCCACGAGGGAGGCAATTGGCGAAGAGCCCAAGAATGGAAGTTGCTATGCGCAGAGTCTCTCACCGCGGTAGTAATGTTTCGCGCGCCGGTGATGAGACTAGCAAAATCCATGAATTTGTGGTTGATCATGTGTATTTTGTATTGGTTTTGCATTCCTTTGACACAAATATTAACCAACTGTTTCTCAACTACCGGGTCTTGGAATTCAAGGGCTGTTTCTCAGAACCTCTTAACAAATGACAAGAGACCTTCAGTTTTCCCTTGGGACTCATGGATCAGGTCAAATGCCAAAAGAGGTTCATCGGCATAGAAGAATTTGCCAACGAACTTCTGCACCATATTGTCCCATGAGAGGATGGAGTTGGGTAGGAGGTTGACATACCAAGAATAGGCTCATTCAGAAAGAGATTTAACGAACTCTCTTTACCGGAGGTTAAGATCGGCTGTGTGGACGCCTAGAGAGTCTACAAACCGAATGACATGTTCTTTGGCGTTTCCACTTTTTCCATCAAACTTGATGAATTTAGGTGCTACATACCCTTCTGGGTATGGCAGTTTCTAGATGGACTCGACATATGGCGGGCGAAAGTCAAGTTTGCCATTGAAGGGGGGAGCAATGGTTTCCTATCTGATCACTACGTGCATATGGTCTTGCAGCTGGGCAGAGGTAAGGACTGGATCAGGATGGAACAGGCTCGCCTGGTCGATTCGTGGAGGTGATCTACGTTACAGGTACTAGGGTTGAGTGTTTGGTCAGGAGTGGGGGGTTTTAAGCTCATGGTTACACTCTGAGTAGCTTCAGTGCTGGACAAGCCGAGTGGAATTACGGGAATGGGAGCGGGAGTGTTGGGGGCAACTTGCCTGCTCTGCATGGTACGCATGGTTTCCATCAGGGCATGTTGCGACTTTATGAGAGCAGAGACACTGTCGTTGAGTGTCAGGATCTGCTCACCTTGGGATTGGATGGATGAAAGGACCTGGAGGCCCTGGTTCTCTGGGCAGATGTCAGGGGTGAGTTCTACCCTTGCGTCGGTGACCTGGCTGGTGTTCAGGCCTAAGTTCGTCGTTTCATAAGCACTAGTCATCCTGAGTGGAGTATTGTTTGTATAGTTGGACCGAGAGCCTAGGGTTAATCAGAGCGTGGGCCCGTTTAGGAGTCTTGGCAATCACTGAAAATGGCTTACTCGAGTTTTCCGGTTGTGGAGGGGCGAGAACCAGGGCCAGACAAGAGAGAGAGAGAGATTTACGAGCTTGTGGTAGCTTTTGTAATAAATGTAATTAAGTTGTCTCTAGTTGTCATAAATATGCTAAGAGTATTTATAGTAGGTAATGATTAACACTATGTGGACACGTCGTATCCCTCAACTAGACATGCCTAAGCCTTACCATCATGACCTAGAGAGGCCATGTTAGGGCCGCAGCGGGCGATTGGATGTACACTCTGTCATAGCGTCAGGAGCTTGTCCAACCATTGCTCGCCACTTGTCTATTGTATTAAATGTGCAGCGAATCAGCATTTAATGCTTAAGATACAGTATGCGAGTGGTTCTGAGGGTAGATCTCTATCTCTTAGCTGGTTGAAAAGATTGGTCCCCCACGCGCTCGTGAGGCGCATGGCTCAATGGTCCCTTTGGTTCTAGCCTCCATTCCATTGCCTATGGAGAGGGGTCCCGAGCGAGGGTGAATTAATTTAGGAGGTTAGGGGCCTGAGCTTGTTAGATGGTGAGGCTCAGGACCTCGAGGCGTGCTAGTTTCTAGAGTTGTTTGAACGAGGCTTAGTGATGGAGCGTTGAGCTTGCCACGGGGGCGAGGGCACCGAGCCGATTCTGTTTTACCCATGTTTGACTTTGAGGTACCAATGGACCCACGTGGTCTGTCAGGTGGACAGATAGGGTGTCACGTGGCGCCTGTTGACTGGGTATCTACACTCTTTAATCGGCTTTCTCGATCAAACCCACCCAATGATTTATATTGATATCTAAGGTTAGTGATTTGCATGACGAAACTCCTTAGATCACCACGGGTTTGGAATTGGGTTGATTTATATTGATATCTAAGGTTAGCGATTTGCACGACGAAACTCCTTAGATCACCATGGGTTTGGATTTGGGTTTGAATCGAAGTTGTTGCCACACATGGTTGTGTGCATACGTGTGTATATGTGATATAGATTTAGTATATCAATACACAGAGTTCTTTGTTTTCTTATTTGAGTTGTGAGCCGATGATTGCTGTGGTGTGTGGTGTTGGCCGTGAAAAGAGGTGGGTGTTTTATATGGAAGTCGCTGGATTTGTGAAGAAGATACTGCTTGCAATGAGAGGGGATGAAAATAGAGAAGTATTTGCTGCATTTATTACTTTGTTAAGTTAGTATTATTTTTATTTTTACTACAAATGATATTATTTTGGATTAAATATTTAAGATAATTATGTTGTTTATTTTGTAAGTTAATTCTAGCATTTTAGTTAATGAATTACTATTTTGCTCTAAAAAATTACTACGTGTGCATTTTTCATCAAGCAAAAGGTTCACATTGTAAAAAAATTAAAAATATAAAAAATTAATTGTTAAAAAAAATGAGATTAATCGTAAAATATAGAGATGTAATGTGTAATTTATTCAAAAATAATTTTTAGCCTTTACCGTAGCATTTTTCAAAAGTTAAACAACCTGCATTCATTTCGTGCGAACCGACTCATCACTTCTCATATATTTTCGAGACGAAAATGATTGAACGTGCCTCGTCAGGAGAAAATATTCAATGCAACGGTAATATCACCTTATTATTATTGATGTGGTATCATAAGTTAATAATATACACTCACATGAGCATATTGTAATGAGATATCATATTAATTAATAGGATAGTGTTAATAAAATATTTCAACTAACTCTTAAATTTTAAATAATAAGAACAATAATCATATTTTAATGTAATTTTATTAACTTGTGATGCCATGTCGTGGTATAACCGTTATATTAAATATTTACTTCCTTATCGGAATTTTCCTATATGACACGTGCACTTAATCCACCTCGGCTACATGCACTACACTTGGTTGCATCTGCGAGCGATGAACTTTCTCTCTCTCTAACTGGCCTTTAAAAGCGCGCCGGTTTACGCTGAGAGTTAGTGAGTGCTTGCTGAATTCGAATTTCATCGACTTCGTCTTCGTGCCCTCTGGAGATTTTCCAATGAATTTGAATATGCAGATCCTCCTCATAGGACTTCCATTTTAATTTCAGTGAGAAAAAACAAACTTTGTTAAAGATATGAAGAATTGATTGTTAATATGTTTAGGCCCCTTACAAAATGATTGCTCTGTTGTTACTGATCGAATTCTTCCATGGTGATTCAGTATATACTGTATATACAGCGAAGCAAAAGCCTAGGTTTTGAAATCAATCATGAAAGCTAGATTGATCGTCTTTCCGATCAGAGGAAGGAACTGGTGCTTCAGCAGATCGATTGATTCTTCGACGTTGGAGTCACTGTCTGCCCTGGATCCTTCCACATTCAAAGATCTCTGGAAGAAGATCTCTACCTCCAATGGAAATCCCACCGACTCCAAGGCCGAGCTCGTTATTGATTTCGCTTCTAATAAGGTTCACGCCTGTTATCATTTCCATATTTTTGTGTTTGTGGGTGTATGCAGGTAGCCATTATGTTCAGAAAGAGAAACAAGTGCCTCCTTCATTTGAGAATCGTGATACTGACATTTATTGCAACATTTACAGATGAATCGAGCTTGGACGGGTCTTGAAAAGGCGCCTCCTGGAAGTTTCAAAAATAAGCTTTATGGGTAAACTTTACTAGATGCCATTTGTCTGTCACAATGTTGAGCTCAGAGATGGGTCTTTCATTTCTACTGAAATCGCTACTAATAGTCTTATTCTGATATTAGTTTGGGACTGCGTCTTTTGACTCGGGTTAAGCCTTCTGAGATTTTCTTGAAATCTATTTCTAAAGAGGTTACGACAGTTGAAGTTGCATACCCCTCAAGGTTTGTTTTCTTGCACTTGCGTTTCTCAGCCTTTTCGCTTTTTACGTATTCTTATTTTCAAATATTCCCGTCCCCAGCCTCTTTTTATATAGGGAAAGCGCTGGCCTAGTAGTTTTTTATTTAATTTAATTACTTGATCAAACAGTCATTAATTGCAATTGATCAGTCACTATCTCAGAAATTCTACAAATTGTAGGTACTATTTTCCCCCACTTACATTCCTCGCACTTTCTTCTGATATATTACATTCTGCACAGTGAAATTTCTGGAATCACTATTCCTTTTTTGGTTCCAAATGTTTCATGCCCTTTTTCCATCTCAAATGTTTCGTTTTTGACTAAGAGGGCTTGCATGGGCAGGTTTCTAGCGACATTTGGTGACCATAGTTTGATGGTTTGTGGAACATTTAGAATGGTTTTTAAATCGGTGATCTCATAAAAAAAAGCTTGGCAAAAGACTAGGAATGTGGAAATTTTGAAAAGAAAAGATATGCTTTAAGTTTGCAATTTTTTTTTATTTTTTTATGAGGAGCTTTAAGGTTGCAAACTTGCTAAAACTACAAGCTTTAATCTTATTGACTATATTAGGGAACAGAATAGGGCTGAAAAAGGAGAAACAACGGTCAAAATGCTAACTCCAGAAATCGATTCATGTTGAGAGAGATCATGATTTCCTTTCATATATAATAAGACTGTAAATAGAGTAGAATGGTGAATAGAGAATGCAGCCGACTCAAAGTAGTTATGATGTTGTGCTTCTGGAGTTCTTATTCTCATCTTGAAGTTCAGAAACTTTCCATAAGGCAGTTTTTTGTGCCTGTCTAGCAAATGCATTGTATGGTTCTCCCTGTTGAAGATTTGGAATTATTTTTGTTGTTTGTTGCTAATTTGTGTTTTAAATGCTTGAAGATGGTATAGCAGCCCTAGTCTCTTTTACATTCCCAATTGTTTATATTGTCTAAATTTTTTCAAATGTTAATGATTTTCTAGCATTCATCTTGCTGTTATGTTGAACTAGAATCATCTGTTCCTGCAAATTTTCCATTTTTTTTTTTTATAAGTATCTGTTCCTGCAAATTGTATGACTGATGTGCTATATGTGTGATCTGGCATTACATTCACGTCATGGTGAGGCATGTGTGTGAGAAAATAATTCAGGAGTAGTAAAAACATATCTATATATTTCTTGGTTTGGTGACTTATGGTTAACTATTTTAATAATGTTTTGCACATTGCAGTTTAAGTGCACGACATGTACGCCGAAGGTTAAGGCATATTGCCCTAAGGTAACTTTTACCCCTTTTTGTGAATTTGAAACCTGTAAGTTAGGAGCTGATTATTATATTTTATCAATGGTTGTGCTCCATCACTTACTGATTGTGTAGGCAGTTTTTGTTTAGAACAGGAGTTTCGGATGACCCTATATATCTAGTTCACCACTGAAGTTTACTTTTTACATTACTAGAACTCCTTGTGTCCTTTAAAACTGTAAAACTTGAGAGGATAACTCTAATTTGGGATGGGTTCAAACTCACATTTAGAAATGTTGGGGCCATGAACCGCTGAACATGATATAAAGTGAGCAAAGAAGGACATTATTTGAAATTACTCTCTCCCTTTTGGGCCATAGATGGAAGAAGAACAGGGTAGATAACATATTGAACAATTAAGATCAAAAGGATACTTGTTGCTATAAAAGATACAGTAAGAAGAATCACATTAAGAAGGAATATGTTTTATATAATAAGCCCTACAGAAAGAGAGACTGCACCGTGGCTAATTGCAGCTATTAACTAACATTTCCTTTCAACTGTCATCATTCGCAACAAACCACTGAATATGACCGCTTGATGGGTTTTAGGAATTTCATTATTTATTGGGTTATCTTTTGAGAGACATAGCACTAACTACAGACATTGGCGAATTTCGATTCACATGACAAACCACAAGTGGTAAGGGTAAAGCTCTGTGAAGTATTGTTTCCCCTTTTTAACACATCAACTTAAAAACATGATTGCTGTGTGCACGTGGGGAGGCACAACAGAGTTTGTTTAGTTCTGTTATTCCTTTTCAGAGCCTCGAATGTGTTTTTAATGTCATTTGATATATTTATCTTATTATATCAACTCTTCATGGTCCTTATGGTATTTGAAAAATTGATAATATGTTAATGTAAGAGGTGCTTCTGTTATCAGGGGAACTATTATTCACAAGAGATACTTCTACGGATCAGTTTCATTGCTTCCACTGACAACTGCTTTCGCCGTATGTATACATGTTACTATCAGAACATGAACTTCACTTTAGCCTTGTTTATTTTGCTGATTCTCAAAATTATTTCTCTAATTCTCAAAGTTATTTCTCGCTGTCTCTTTAAATATCTTTTCCTTGTGTCCCTATTACACACATTTATTTTGTAAAATGTATTGTACTGCACACATTCAAATTTTTTTTTCCTTCCTTTTAATGTTACTCAGGTTCTACCTTTGCCTAATATCCCATTCTTTTGGATCCTGTTTCGCACTTACTCTCACTGGAGAGCTCTCAAGGTGAGTAAGGTGTTTCCGGACATAGTAACTAGCTCTGCTGGTCTTACATGTTTTGCTTTTGTAATAACATCAAATCTTAATGTAAGGTGCTATGTGATAATTAACAAGGACAGTGGGTAAACTCCAGTTGGTAAATTCTTTTGTGATGTTGTTCATGCCAACTGAAAGTTCCACTATAAATGAAAAAACATAGATACTATTGGTAAAACTTCATTTGGTATCCCAACTGATTGGGTCCTGCCACACATTGCTTTTTTAATGCTCCCATTTGGACCAAAGTTTATTGTTAAAAAATAGTTGTAAATGTTTAGGGCATCCTCAATCCATGATCTTTTTGCCCTTGGTTTGCCCTTTATACCCGAGTTGAACTGCTTATGAAATCATTGGTCTTAATTGCAGTGGAGCAAACCATCTCAAGCTGTTCTCTCAAGTTGTCCTTTGTCAGTACTACCTCTAGCTGCTGTATACTAATTCCATGTGTAGTGTATACTTCTTCCCTCTCTAGTTGCATTGATATTGTAATCCATCCCTCTCAAGTTTCCTTATTTCAGCTGGCCATTTCATGTACATCCTACTTGGCTGTCAAGTTTTCACACCATAACGTTTGAGTGTCTTATAGCCACGCTTTACATTTTAATGGTGGGAATGTGTGGATCTCATATCACACTCCATTAGCATTCCATTATTCTTGTCCTGTACTATTTGCGTGGGTACATCCACTCAATCTCCTTATGGATGATTGTGATCTGTGAACAAACCTACGAACTCGTTGTCATCTTCCTGTCATCACATTCCATCTATTATTGTTTTCTTCGTTTACTTTTACTTTGGTCATTCCCAAAATGAATGCAAAACGCAATGGAGAGTTGCACAAACAACTTCATAGGCTTAGGAATTAAGATGCTATACGGGAACTTCATATTGTACTGCTACTTTTCTGGCCTCAAACTTGGAACTATTAGTAGACTTCATGTTCATGCAGTTTCGTACTATTTTGGGGGGTCCTTCCATTTAGTGCTTACTTGCAGGACATGAGAGTTGATTTTGATATATATATATATAGATATATATATTAATTATTGTTGTTTTGAGATCATTATTTTCTTTCGTACTTCCACTGTACTGTTTATGGTTCAAAGTTTTTTGCTCCCACATTTGGCCTGCCCCAGGTTTCTCAGATACTGATGGATTAGGCTCATTCTTGGTCCTAGTGTCTCCTAATAATGTCCTAAGGCTTTCATTTGGTCTTTCATAGTCCTTCCCCCTTTCTGCCATGCATGGGATTGAGTTTACCTGATTTATTAACTATGTTTATGTATTAATGTTGGTTTTTCAGGGAAGCGAGAGACTTCTTCAGCTAGTCTCAGACAGCTCTGAGAAGCTGAACTCTTCTGTTGCAACAGTGAACAGTAGAAAAAATGCACATGATGATACTGAAAATGGAATCCACAATCAAATAGGTCTTCCATGGGTAAGGAATTTCGTACTATCTTGAATTATTTGGGGATAATCAAAGGATGAGGTTGATTAACATGTGGAATGCTTTTAGACATGTTTTGTACAAGATAGTTTTCTGAATTTAAATGAGATTTCTTTATTTTTCTCTAAGGCATATTTTTTAATCATCTAAATTACCATGGATTATAGGGCCATGTTTCGTACATTTAGTTCCAAATACCAGTTGGGATCGATCCACACATGCTGCAAACCAAACCATTATTAGGAAGTGACATAGGAATTGTTGTTGGTGGGTTTGATGTTATTTTTATGTCACATTTTTATTTGCAGTTCCTTCTCTCTCTCTCTCTCTCTCTATGTATATGTATATGTTTATGTTTTTCTTTCACTTGGAAAATTTGACTTCTTTTTTTTCTTTTTTTATTGTCTGTGCGTGTTATAGGTTCTCTTATGTGAAAATGTGCAGCACTGCTTTTATCAATTCTTCATTATTTTGTGGGAAAAATATCATTATTTTGTCCAACCAAAATTTCTATTATTTTATTTTGTTAATGCCCATGTTTTCATTGTAATCCACTTGTATGCTTGCTAAGATACTATTAATTTTGGCTGAGTAGGTGTTGCAGCCATCGAAGGAACTTGAGCAACTCCTTCAACAGGGAGATGATCATGGTGGCCTCAGCAAGTGTACTATATCAGACATCTGCAAGACCTTTGATTTGAACACAATGGATGTTTTAAAGTATCAACATTCACTGTAAAAAAAAATTTCTTTTTCGCATGTGGAGCCTGAAATCGAAAGGTTTTGCTAATTGAAAAAACTTTGAATGTGCAAATGTGTTTTCCTCTCTACAGATACCCTAATGGGTATGGTTTATGTTTCCACTGAATCCATCAACAGACAGAGGCCATGTTTTGTGCGCTTGCCAAAACCTAGTGTAGTTTTTAATTTCATTGGTGCATATATATGCTTTCTAGTTCTAGCGGTGGTTTCCTGTCAAATGTCAAGATTGAATTGTTACCTAAACTTACACACATTTTAAAATTCAATAATTTTGAGCTCAGTTTTTAACTCAACTTGTTAAATTTGACTACTCATCCCAACTCAACTCAGGTTGTTTACAGAGTCAGATTTTTATTTATTATTTTTATTATGATGTTTTTCGTTCAGGTATTCGATAGATCTTACCAATGATTATTAATCTTATACCGATACCTAGAATACTAGCAGGTACGTATTATACCGACTTTCATATGATATAAATGAATGTGAATATCGTACCAGCCAATACTGGCTAATACCGGACAATACCGGTGGTATCAAATTTACCTGGCGGTACTAGTTTTATGTAATTTATTTTAAAATAATTTAATTTTATTGTCCTTTGATAATAATTATCAATTAAAATTTATTTTAGACATATACTAGATGATAATATATCTTTTAAGTGTTTTTAAATATATATTTGGGTTGGATAACAAGTTTACATTATATTAAACCCTTTGACATTTTAAATATTTATATTTTTATAGCATATAATATTTATAGCGATAAATTCAAGACAGTACTCAGTATTATACTGATGTCGGTACATACCGTATCAATAGTAAAAATAATACCTTAGTCAATACGAGATTGATAACTATGATCTTATCCTATAAAGCTAAATTTGAGCGACTATAGTTGGTAACTGAATATTGTCCCATTGGTACCGTTGTGAGTTGATTAGAGTCATTGGAATTTAGGCCGTGTTTGGTACAAGAAAATGAAAATGAATGGAATGAGAATGAGAATGGAATGGAATGGAATAAACATTTTCATTTCATTATTTAGTTAGAATAGAATAGAGTAAAATTTGTGTATGATATGAAAATTTAATATTATGTCTGTACAAAATATTAGTAATATATTATTTAATTATTATATATTATTAAGCATTTGTAATTGCGGCGGAGGCGGCAGTGGTTTAATTATTAAATATTTTTATGAATTTTTAACTTTTAAAAAATTTAAAAATTTTTATTTTTTTTAAAAATTTTAAAATAAAAAAAAAACAATTACCAAACATGTTTTATATTTTTTAAAAGAAATTTGATTACAAAAATCTTACTAAATTTTGTTTTATCTTATTTTATGTGGGAATGAAATGACTATTCTTACTCTTGAAATAAAGAATAGTCATTCTAACAAAATGTAAGAATAATCATTCTATGAAAATAATCATTCCACCTTTAAATAGTAGTAACAAACAATGAAATAGGAATAAAAGTGAGAATGACGATTCCATTCCATCCCCTTATACCAAACTTTCACCGACTCAATTTCAAACGGGATGAGCATCTGGGCCTAGAGGGCCTCAAAGGTCACGACTTACATAAGCCCACAGGTTGTATAGGCCGATGAGGTTGAAACTTGAAAGTTCGGCTGGCCTGTGACCAAATGGCACGTGCATGTCACGTGATATTCGTCCCATATAAAATGGAGGTTCCAAGGCTTGTTTGGATTCAGCTTCACTTCAGTGGGTTGTTTCGCAAGAAAAGAACATTTGAGGGAAGAAGTTAGCTGTCTGTAGAGAGAAAGAGGAGTCAATCAATGGCACCCGAACCAGAAGATGAGATCAAGGATGAGAAGAACCCTCGTCCTCTTGATGAGGATGATATCGCGCTGCTAAAAACCTATGTAAGTCTGTCTTTTGGAACCCTAATTTCGGCGCTTGATTGATTCGTTCTCAATACTCCGATTCGTTCAGGTTATGGACTACTTCATTTCTGAATCTATGCTTTCTTTCCCCTCTTCCAAATCGTTTCAGAGTCACTAATGGCAGATATTTGTATGGTATTGCCTATTCATTATCCATCAATGGGATTTCAGATCTTTGCCGTTAATAGTAGAGATTTTCTGTTTACGCTGATACGGTCAACTGATTCCCTTTCTTTTATTTTTGTTCTTTTTTTTTTGGGGTGGAATGGGCTGATTTTGTGAACTGGATTACCTCTAGTAGTGCAATCTTGGCTCTTGATATTCTAAATTGTTAAATTTATTATTGTCTTAAGAGTAAGGAAAAATATGAAATAAATTTACTTCTATAGAAAAGAAGCTTCATCGAGCATATGAAGCAACTGCTTTTGGCATTCTCTTTGCCTCCAGGTCTTCTAATTATATTGGTCGGTGACCATTAAATTGTCTCTATATTACAAAGGGGTATTGTATTTTCACTTTAATGGAACCATTGGAATTATTTTTGCAGGGTTTGGGACCCTATTCTACCAGCATAAAGAAAGCGGAGAAGGAAATTAAGGATATGGCTAAGAAGGTCAATGACCTCTGTGGTATGCTTTCCTGTGCCAATTATATAATTCATCAATTTGCCGAGTCTAGATTATCTAAGCTTGTAGGACAATTCTGTCCTTCTCTTTTCCAAATAAATTTATAATTTATTGGCCCCTCAACTCTTCCTGTGTTTTAACCCTTCTTTTGAAACAGAAAATTAAAAAATAATTTTTGTTTGTCACTTTAATTATTCTTTTAAAGAGTGGTCTTGCAATTTCTTCCAAGTAAGCTCTTCTTAAAAGGATTGATCATTTAGAGTTGTCACTTTTTGTTTCTTTATTTGCCTTTCTTTTTCCCCTTTGCATGCATCATCATTTCTTCTTGTATTGAGGATTCCAAACTTATACCTGAATATGCTGAAATTAAAGCATTGCTTTCATCATACCATAGGTATCAAGGAGTCTGACACTGGCTTAGCTGCTCCCAGCCAATGGGATCTTGTTTCTGATAAGCAAATGATGCAGGAGGAGCAGCCTCTTCAGGTGTGGTTTCCTGTGGTGGTTGAACCGAATTTTTCAAAATAGTTGATAACATTTCATTTCTTAAGCATTGATCGTTTTGGTAACCAGGTGGCAAGGTGCACAAAGATCATCAACCCAAACACTGAGGATGCAAAATATGTTATCAATGTTAAACAAATTGCAAAGGTATATTCTCTTTGGCCCCCATTCAATCCATTCACTTATACATTCTCCCCTCAGTTTTTGTCCTAACTTGATTTATTGGAGTCTTCTGAATTCTTTTTATGCTCTTTTGATTAAAAATTTGAAGAGCATAAAGGATCAGTGGAGAGTTTCAAGTTGCCAACTTGTTTTGATTTTTTACCAAATGGAAGAAAATATATTTGTCGAATCCATTTAATGATGCAAATTACAGATGCTGTAATTTTGCAGTAGCCATGGTGTTCTGGCTGATAAATTTCTAAATAAATTTGCTTGCTGCATTGGTGAGGTTTTCACTATGCAACATTAACTCAAATTCTGATTGCTCAGCAACTATGGAATTTCACCAATTGATTCATTTTGACAGAGAAAGTATGTGAACTTAACACTCTATATTCTTCTATAGTCTCCCAAAGAGATAAAAATCTATTATTTTAGCGTGAAAACATTTTTTGTTAACGTGTCTTATATCAAAACCAACAGAGCTGTAACTTTGAGAGACATAAATAGAAGCATCTTCTCTGATTGTATTCTTTTTTCTTTTTTTTTTTTTTTTTCCAAACTTCAGTTTGTTGTTGGGCTGGGTGACAAAGTTTCCCCAACTGATATTGAAGAAGGCATGCGCGTCGGGTAGGTTTACTCCTTGCATGCTTTAAACTTTTGAGTTGACAAACATTTTATAGCCATCCTTTGCTGAATCTTATGGTAATTTCTCGTGTTCTTCTTTTTCCATTCATAGATGACATGAGTTGTTTCCATTGATGATTCCTTTTCCTATCCATTTCAAATGTTTTTATTGGTAAATGTGCTTTTAAGTTGTAAAATAATCCACAAATAATATGCTTGCGCACTAGTGCTTTGACATTGCGTTTCAACATGAAAATTTCAAAACTAATATTTGTAACTTATATCTTATGCTTAATGTGTGCATGTCTTTGTGAGGCGTTTTTTTTATTTTGTATGTGCTTCAAATGGAGGACTGTTTGTGTTGAATATGACATTTTTTTTCAAACTTGGATATTGTGTTATTTTTGTGTCCATGGGTTAAATCTTTTAGTTCTTAAAATCCATTTCTTTCTAGTTTCACCTCATCAGCATTGATTTTTCTTGAGGAAAAGATCGTTTGTAATTACGAAGTGATGCAATCCTAAGTTTAGGAAAAGATGCTCTGATACCAATTGATGTAGTCCTAGGTTTACAATGCATGAACTAATAAAATACAGCTAAAGAACTCTATAAAATGAAGCTCAAACACCCCAAATTCAGCATGGTTTAGGAAATGAGGTGATATCACTATGAGAATAAGACTCAAGTCACTAGTCTATTAGTGGGTAATGAGGTGAAAGATGTGTTTGAAGTGCCTAGGAAAGTCCAAGCTTTACCTTGTGATTTTTAAAACTTTACCTTTGAGAAAATTCTTGATAGATTTTCGCCAGTGTGGAATGTGCAAATCCACTTGAACATGAGGAGATACATAGTGAGAGTCAGAATTGTCAATCACTAAAGGGTGATTCTCACAATCTGGTTTTATGTACTCCTTCACTAGAGCCTAAAGAACATAGGGAAGATGCTAGCATGAATTTTGTCTCAAGTTTGCTTAATAATTCTGTCTTTTTGAGATTTGAAAAGCTTTTTAACATGGCCCATTGCATTCCCTATCAAAAGAACTTTGATGCATGTCATATCGCTAAAATTTTTTTTTGGAATGTAAGTCATTTGCATAGCATATGTAAGGCATTCTTGAGTCATTTTTGGAGAATTTTATCGAATAGGCTTGGAGCTGTCCTACAATTTAGCAATGTATTTCATCCTCAAATGAATAGTCAGATTGAGGTAGTCAATCGCCCTTTCATTTCCCATTTTCTATGTCCTTCATCAATTCCTTACTCTCATTTTCACCAATCCATAGATGAGCATTGTAAGGGATACTATTTTTCAGTGGGAGATTTGTTTATGGTGAACTTTGAGAAGTTTGCAGGTTTTTCTTGACCTCCTAAGGAGTATCTTGAAGGTGATGACGATATTCAGACTTCATAGTGTAAGGGAACTCATTGGAGGTTCTTTGCTCGTTGGAGAGATCGGCCATTGATGGATTGTTATTGGATTGCCCAGACCGAGCTAAGACAACGTTGAGAAAATTGCTTCCCACAACTCTCAAAGGTTTACTCAACGGAGTCGAGTTTTTCCCACTCGGGGAGAACTGATGTAACCCAGGCTGGTAGCCACAAAATCAGCCACCAACTCAGGCTCAAAGTCAGCCACCAACAACCACCTTTTTGACAATCACTCGACAACCCTGTTCTTTTGTTTGACAAAGCCAGTAGCCTCTTTTGACAATAAACAGTCACCAATCAGCAGCTTTTGACAACCAAATCAGCAGCTCTTCTTGACAACTAGCAGAGAGAAGAAGTCCACAAATTTGGATAAGATCTCCTAAAAATTTGCTATCTATTTTCTCTCTTTATATAGGGTTAATGTGGTTGATGAGAAGTGAAAGCTGAGTATTGAAAAGAAAAAAAAACACTCCTGCGATTGGAGCCTATCCCCTTTCTCCTTTCCCTTATCTATTTCTCCTCTTTCTCCACCTCACTGTAGATTTCTGAATCTCTTTCTCTCAACATTTCTGTTGCTACTTCTTCCTTCTTTTCTCCTCTTTGCATTTCTCTATCTTTGCAGAATATTTCTTTTCTTCTCTCTCTGCAGAATTGCACTGCCTGTTCTTCTTCTTTGCTAGATTTTCTCTTTTTCTACTTCTTATCTCTACCCTTTCTATATTTCTGCATCTTTGCAGATTTTTCCTTGCTGCTGCAGCTTTTTCTTTCTAATACACCTTTCCTATTTTACCACTGCTGCCCCTTCTTTCTTCTTATTGTTGCTGATGCCCTTGCCAAATGATGTAATTCTAGGTTTAGGAAAAGATGCACTAATACCAATTGATGCAATCCTAGGTTTTCAAAATGTTGCTGTGAGATCAAATGATGCAATCCTAGGTTTAGGAAAAGATGCTCTGATACCAATTGATGCAGTCCTAGGTTTGCAATGCATGAACTAATAAAATACAGATGCAGAACTCTATAAAATGAAGCTCAAACATCCCAAATTCAGCAAGTATATTATTTCCAAAATAATAAACAAGTCAAAGATAATAAACAATCACACAATTTGAAAAGATATGAAAGTAAACAAACCACTTAATAGACTTTATTTGAAGACTGATTCATAACATAAAACTTACAAGAATTAAAGCTGAAAACCAAACCGATGTGTCTCCAACAAAGAGGAAAGCTTGAAAACAATATTAAGTAAATAAAAGGGCAGTAGCAGCGGTAGCAGCAGTAGCAGGAAGAAAGAAGGCGCAGCACTGGTAGAATAGGAAAGGTGTATCAGAAAGAGACACCTGGAGCAGCAAGGGAGAATGTGCAGAGATACAGAAATATAGAAAGGGTAGAGATAAGAAGTAGAAAAGGAGAAAATCCAGCAAAGTAGAAGAACAGGCAGTGTAATTCTGCAGAGTTACAGAGTTGCAAAGAGGGAAGAAAAGAAATATTCTACAGAGAGGAGAGAAGAGAAGAAGGAAGAAGTAGTAGCAGAAATGTTGGGAGAAAGAGATTTAGAAATCTGCAGTGAGGTGGAGAAAGAATTCAGCAGGAAGAAAGGGGAAAGAGAAGAGAAACAGATAAGGGAAAGGGAAAGGGGGATAGGCTCCAATCGTAGGAGTGTTTTTTTTCTTTTCAATAATCAACTTTCACCTCTCATCAACCACATTGACCCTATATAAAGAAAGAAAATAGAGAGTAAATTTTCAAGAGATTTTATCCAAATTTGTGGACTTCTTGTCTCTCTGCTAGTTGTCAAATAGAGTTGCTGATTTTGTTGTCAAAAGCTACTGATTGGTGACTGTTTATTGTCAAAAAAGGCTGTTGGCTTTGTCAAATAAAAGAACAGGGCTGTTGAGTGATTGTTAAAAAGGTGGCTGTTGGTGGTTGATTTTGTGGCTGCGAGCCTGAGTTACATCACGAAGTCTTGAATGTACTAAGTTTTCAAAGATGGTTATAGCTATCTAACATAGCTTTTCTTTGTGTATAGGTATGCTACACTAGGCACTTTGGTCGAGGTTTGTGTGCAACAATTTGTTGGATATAAGTTTTGGACAAATTTTTCAAAAATAAATGAATAAATAAATAAAAGATCATAGGGGATCCACGAAGTTCACAAAATAATTGTGTAACACTTCTTTGAAAAATTGAAGGCCCGCATTTGTTGTTGGCCGTGAAAGGTTTGTCATATATGTTGGTTTAAGCAAAGTAACTTGAGTTATAGTTGTTAGGAATCTCCTAATAAAATGGGAAGTAAAGGGTCATTAGACATTTTGGGCCGTGTTAGCAATGCTTATCATTGGACTGGGGACAGGCATTTCCACATCGATGACTATGCAGATCCCAACCCAACCCTGTGTTACCATAATTCTCTACTACCGTAGCCATTTACATATTTGGAACGCCGTTTCGAAACATGGTACACTAGCATTTCAAAACGATGAATTTAGTGATCCAATGCGATCCTAAACTTTTTTTTTTTATTTATTTCTTTAAAGGTCACCTAAGGAGGAAAAAAATCCAATATAATTGAACCAAAATATCGGAAGAATAGAGTTTGGACATAATAATATGTGAAAAATGGACCATAATACTCTTAGAATGTGTTTTTAGATGATTAATTTGAAAAAACATAGATTATATTTTATTAAATGACTTGTCCTAAAACTACCTTAATTCTAATAGTGTAATTTACACAAACCCCTACTGTATCATATTTTAGAACACATGGCATACCACATTTCTATTCGCATTCTACGTATTGAACGATCAGCGTTCCAGGTAACATAGACCCAACCCTTTTCCTCTGAAAACAAACTTTCGAAATGCTAAGATGTTGGAATTTTTTATGCTGCTTCATATTGCAGATGCAAAAAAAATGGAGGTTTTTGAAAACAAAGGGTGCAGATTTGTATTTGGCCTCCGGATCCTACTGACTCCTCTGTATCGAAATTGGCTCAAGAATTGTCTTACAATTTCACAGGATTCCTTGAAGTCGTATCCCTTAATACTGGGAAACCCTAATTGTGGCCCAACGCAGACCCGTCATATGCTACTTGCATTGTATATTATGTGTTCCGGATCTCATTTCAACCCCCTTTCATCTGTGATTCTGCCAATACTTTGAGCACTAACCTGGACATGCACCAGCATTTTGCCTTGTGTCGAGTCCATGTGATATTGCCTTTAAATGGGTTTTGTAGCTGAAAAATATTTGTTGGCATTTTATTTTTCACATCTTATTTACATGTCCGTAGCGAGTGTCATTTTCCGTCTCTTATTGTTTACTTATTTAATAATTAAGCTTTTGGCTCAAAGTTATGGTACATGGACTCATCTGTGAAGTAAAGGACATGAGATATGTGTCCAGCATGTCTAGTTGGACATGCACCCATTTTACCCTACAAAATAAAATGAATTCTGGATCCGTAT
Source organism: Euryodendron excelsum (assembly GCA_033060915.1). NCBI lineage: Eukaryota > Viridiplantae > Streptophyta > Magnoliopsida > Ericales > Pentaphylacaceae > Euryodendron > Euryodendron excelsum. Next base: position 38,468,949 of record CM065394.1, read on the forward strand.
GTTTTCAAATTTTGCAGACATTTGAATTTTCAACTTTATTTTTCTGTTTCAATTTGTTTGGTTTTGGTTATTATGGCTGATTTAATCAGTTTAAGCCTTGATAAACCATAATAAAGGTTATGCCCCACCATAAGTACATGTTTTCTTTTCTCTGGGTTTTTGGATCGTAAAAGATTCAAAAGAAAATAGGAATAAGGTTTATCGTCTGTTCACTGATATAGTTGGGAGCTATTACTCATTTGTCACATGCTTAAGACTTATTTCCTTCCGAACTCAATATAATGGATCAATCAAAAGCCAAACAGCTTTGAGCAAGGCTGGGGCCTAGACAAAGCCATAGCCTTACTGAATTTCGCTGGTTTCTGATATTTGAGCCAAACTTGGGCCCAGTGGCCCAGTTTAGTCCCTAACATATCATGCACGGTTTGTAGGCACCTTTCCCCTGTTCCTTTTTTTTTTTTTTGCTACTTTTAATAACAATTTGTACGCTTTTATATTAAATCTTGGAAACTTCTGAAAGGAATTAGTGAAACCCAATAGACTATGTGCCAACACTATACACTTTTTTTAACAGAATTTTTGTAGTTCTTTTGCACATATTGACAGTTCAGGAATTAGATGTGTGGACCTATTTTACAACTGCAATTGCTGACAAGTTGTTCATTTAGAAGTAGAGGTGTCCTTGCAAAATGGTTTCACTGTTGAGTGACCCTCCTATATCTAATGGAAATATTTAATCTTTTAATTTTTTATGTAGTATTTCCAGTAATGCTATTGAAGAGCATGGAACACTTATTTGGCTTTAATGCCCAAGTTTTTTAAGATAAATACTTTCATGGTTTTGGATCTTTGTTTTTTTTTTAATCTTTTCCTATCTGATTCTTGCACTTCCCTCTTTATCTTTTTGTTACATAATTCTGTTCAGCTTTATGATCTCTTGTTAGTCTGATCATTTTGTTGCTGATGCAGAGTTGATCGGAACAAGTACCAAATTCAGATTCCATTGCCACCCAAAATTGATCCGAGTGTAACCATGATGACGGTGGAGGAAAAACCAGACGTCACATACAATGACGTTGGTGGATGCAAGGAGCAGATTGAGAAGATGCGAGAGGTTTGTATTTTGTATTTTCACGTGTTAAATTAGTGACATCCTTTTGCCTTTTCTCTTGGCACATCTAGATTCTGTATTGTGTACATATAAAAGAATTATCTGTCAGCTCTGGTTGGATTCTAGATTTGGTTAGTGGTCTCTAACTTGAATATAAGCTCTGTCGATCATACTAATATTTTTGCTGCAGGTTGTTGAGCTGCCCATGCTTCACCCTGAAAAGTTTGTGAAGCTTGGAATTGACCCTCCCAAGGGCGTTCTGTGCTATGGTCCACCTGGTACTGGTAAGACACTTTTAGCTCGAGCAGTTGCTAATAGGACTGATGCATGTTTCATCCGTGTTATTGGAAGTGAGCTTGTTCAAAAATATGTTGGGGAGGGAGCCCGTATGGTTCGTGAACTATTTCAGGTACTAGCTGTCTCTTATGTTAGGATAGTCAGACAAAACTTATCTTGTAACCCTCTTAATATTTGATTGATTCTTCATTGTGGCAGATGGCACGATCCAAAAAAGCCTGTATCGTGTTTTTTGATGAAGTAGATGCCATAGGAGGTGCACGTTTTGATGATGGTGTGGGTGGAGACAATGAGGTTCAACGCACAATGCTGGAAATTGTGAACCAACTTGATGGATTTGATGCTCGAGGAAACATCAAAGTTCTGATGGCAACAAATAGGTTAGTTCGCTCCTCGGTATACAACTGATGTTTTGTGTTGCTCATTTTATGTATTGCTGCGCTCGTCAGTACTATTTTGTTTTTGGATGCAACCAAATACCAATGTTTTTGGAAAATATTCTGTTGCTTTAGCAGGTACTTGTGTTTAAATATTACCTTGAAAATATTAACAAATTTATGTGCTTTCTTCCACTTTTTGTTATCTTTTGTCCTCTTGCCTATCCATTTCTGACTTTAAAATAACTCCAGGCAGCGTGAAAATTTTAAATCTAGAGCATTTCTGGACTGATCATAGTATGACAAAGAACTATATCTGGGGGTTTGGTAACCCAAAAAAAAATTATTGTTTTGCAGGTTATTTTCTTTGTAACCCTTGTGGATGTCTTGTCTGTGTGATGTGTGTTATTTTTTTTGGTGTTTGGGCTTTTGTTACTCTTGTAACTTGGATAATGTCTGCCTGCTTACATTGTGGCCTTTGTTGCTTTTCAGACCTGACACACTGGACCCAGCATTGTTACGTCCGGGAAGGTTAGATCGCAAAGTTGAGTTTGGCCTACCAGATTTGGAGAGTAGGACACAGATATTTAAGATCCATACGCGAACTATGAACTGCGAAAGAGACGTTCGCTTCGAACTGCTAGCTCGCCTCTGCCCAAATTCTACAGGTATTGGTGCTTTCCTCAAAGATCGCTTAATCTTTATTTTACCTCTTCTTATATCATTATATTATTGGTGCTGACCAAAAAATATAAAGTCGCTTATGACCTTTTCTTTTTCCATTTAAATGTTGTTAAAGGCAGTTTCAAACTTTTTTTTGTTTTGATTAATTACCTTTTGTGTGTGAGCACACACACCCTCGAAAACATAAATTCTCTCATGATATATGCACTTCATGGTCGACTGAACATGTTGCTTCAATGTCTTGTATAGAAATATTGGGTTTTCCCTCTGCCACCATTATGTCAGAGATCTCTCCCACTTCTCCTTTAAAAAGAAAGCACAGAAACACTACCCCAAAAACAAAGCATTGCAGAGCCTGCTCTTTGATTTCTTCTGCTATATCATCTTAAATCTTGAAGAGGGTTTTTTGACCTTTGGATTTTCTCATTCAGGAGCTGACATAAGGAGTGTGTGTACGGAGGCTGGAATGTATGCCATTCGAGCACGGAGGAAAACAGTAACCGAGAAAGACTTCCTTGATGCTGTGAACAAAGTCATCAAGGGGTATCAAAAGTTCAGCGCGACGCCCAAGTACATGGTCTACAATTGATTGAGCCACTGCTCTTTCTTCTTGAAGATAAAGTTGGTCGTGGTTATTATTTGTTTGCTTAGCCATCCTCCTCCAGTGGAACCTGGAACTGCTTGTGTTATAGCTGATGGGGGTACGGATTGCAATGAATGCTCTCCACTTTTTCAATTTTCAAACTGACTGGGAAAACTCGATTACAAGAAGTAGCTGGTGCTATTTGTTTGATTATGGTCCATAAATGCTATCATGATAGGCTACAGATTTGCCATCTTCTGTTCTGCTTTGTGATTCTCAGACAGAATGAAATTTCAATTTACTGACACTCAATTTTATTCTTGGAGCCTAGTGGTTTTGAGAAGTTTATGTTCGTCTTATACTGTCTTTTTTATTATGGTTTTCATTGCAGGAGATGAAGGTTAGTTTAAGTTCCTTGCCAAACTAGTGGCTTTACCATCAAGGGCGGCAGTTGATGCTAGTGGTAAAGCGGAGACTTGATTAACTCATTCAACATGGCAACCCGTGATGCTATTAGTTAATAGAACGATACAAAGTCTAAGAAACAAAAAATTAGCAATCCTTTCAGAATTTTCAGTAATCATTGCAGATACCAAACGTCATTCTTTGCTTAAATGTCAATTTCCGCTTCAATTCTTGTTCGACTTTTAATCCACAGGAAAATGAAAGGGCAAGATCATCAGTTTTTGTTTTTAGTATAAACAAATTTCCACTATTCTTCCAAGACTTCAGCCTTCAGTATCATATCAAGCATCAAAGGAGAATGAAAGCGAATACAACAATGGCAGGAAACGGGAAAACAAAAAATGAAAAGAAAAAATATAGATTGCTTTTAGGGGTGCTTTTACAGATGAGAAACAAGATGAAGAAATCCATGGCCATTCAAGGTATGTATTCATCAGGTGCGTCTGGGTTGCCGGTCTGCCTAGATGCACCTTGCTCATTCCCAAGTGTTCTCTTGCTCATGTTTGCCCGCTGCACCAGCCTAACCAATGCTTGGACCACTTCTGACATAGGTGGTCGGAACTCAGGCTCCGGCTACCCCCAAAATTAGGAAAGAAGGGAAATCAGAATATTGCATAATTGATTTGAAGTGCAAACATTAGTTAACAAATGGTATGAGGCTCAATTCAAACTCATCACCTGAACACAAAGAGCAATGACATCAGCAAACCGTGAAAGGGATTTAACAGGATATAGCCGTTCAAGTGCTGGATCAACCATCTTAGAGAGAGCATCGATGTCATGGAGCTGAGGTGTCGCCCAACGAACCAAAGATTGCTCAGTTCTTGGTCTTGAACTGCGTCAAAAATTACTCACAACGATCAGAGAAATGGCAAGTGTATCATAATCTCTTATTCACGTACAAAAGTAACAGGCACAAAGTTTACCTATCAAATGGTTTTCGTCCTGTAAGAAGTTCTAACATGACCACTCCAAAACTGTAGACGTCACTGTTTATGGTATATTGACCAGACATGGCAACCTCCGGTGCACTATATCCAGACCCAGCATTATGGTTCAATGCCTGCAAAAGTCACCAAGGGGAGAGTGGGGGCAAAAAACAATTTTTTTAGTGCAGGTTGAAACACAACCAACTTCTAACTGCAATAAATCGTCCATTTGATCTAGGGAGCCATCATAGTGACAAAAAAGAAGAGTAAACTGTCACTGGCTCCCCATAAGCAGCAGAAGAAATGAGTAAATCAACTTCACCCACCCACCCCCCGGCTGCCCGGCGCAAGAGAGAGAGAGAGAACAAAAACCGAAGCAACCTTTAGATTATCTCGGACATCCTAAGTACAGTCTTCCCGATGAAGTCTCCCCAGGAGAAAAAACTCAAATCAATTCATAAGATGTTACTAGGAATAATCACCACTAGTTCTTTGAAACACGAGTGTATTTGGTTTCTGTACTCCGTCTCTCCGTCTCTCTGTCTCTCTCTGCAGAGCAACAAGAGGACCTAACCCCTAACATTAAGGGTTGAAGTCCAATGAGGTACCATTGAGTATGAAGCTGGCGGTATCATCTTAAGTTTGCTAACATACAGGGGAAGTATTTCTGCCAAATTTTGTCTCATTTGCATTCAGATTGTATTGCCCAGTAGACACCAAGAAAGGTTTATACAGCTACTCTAAGTTGGAAAGTTAGTGCTCTCGGCATTAGGAAACATATGGTCACAGAACCAAGCCTGCAATGGCACAACTTTTTGTCCCAATTTCAATTTTCACGATTGTCTTTGTTGCTGGGCTGCCAACTACAGTGAAGTGTCCATGGTATTTATCTAGTAAATAAAAACTTGCCTCTTGCAACGAAGATTATCAGATAAATGAGATGCAAAATGAGAATTATGTAAAGCAGGTAATTCCTATTCCTTCACATTAAGCAATTCCAAGTAATTGTAATAGAACTGATCAAGAGACTCAGGATCTACCTGATCTGCATCCAAGACTAAGCTTGCCAACCCAGTGTCCGACAGGTGAGGATTCAGCTCTGTGTCCAATAATATGTTGGCTGATTTGATACTTTTATGAACAACCGACGGTGAGCAAACTTCATGTAAATACCTGAAAAATAAGTGTCTTTAGTTAGCACCATAGAAGAAACGAAAAGTATATATTGCAAAAGGAAATCCAACGAACTTCAACAGGCAATTGATCTGTTTCATGCGTAACAGCACCTACGAAGACTGTTTTAAGTAGTTGATTGTTTTTAAAATTTAATTCCTAGACACTCATAGAGGCCCTAAAATATGATCTGCATTTTACAGAATGAGGAAGGAAAACCATTTACTGAAAAACTACTCTTCCTTAACACAGCATTAGTATATAATATGAAATAAAAGCAAAGTGAAGTAGAACTCCTAATCTCAGGCTGAAAATAAAATTAAAAGAAGGAAAAAAATAAATAAAACCTTTCCATCCCACTTTTTTTGCAATCAACTTACTCTAGTGCACGTGCAGTCCCCAAAGCAATCTTGACACGACCATTCCATGTTAATGGCTTGCTATATTCATCTGAGAGATGCAGGAAGTCATGCAGAGAACCATTTTTATGGAACTCATAAACCAGCAGGTGCTGTCCATGCTCTGAACAATAACCGACCAGCTCTGTTATATTGGGGTGACGCAATTGGGCTATGTCTGAAACTATACCCAGAAAATCTTCAGACAAGTGACTGGGAAGAGCAGATGAATTTATTTTCTTCACAGCAAGAACCTACAGTATCACCAAGAAAGAAAAAAATGTGAAATCATTGAACAACTCGTCGAATAATTGAGTGCCGAATGAGGAAAAGCTCAAAGAAACAAAAAATGGTCTTTCAAAGGGCTTCAATTCAAATGTCCAGCGAGAGTTGCAGACAAAAAAGAAAGAAGTGGGGAAGAGGGAGAAGGGGGGTATTTGAGTAAGGAAACCAGTCATGTGATTTTTTTTTTCTTTTTTCTTTCTTGTTTTTAATTTGAAAATTAACATCTTAAGAAGAACAAGCACAGTATGTGTATGTTTAAGACAAATGTTCCTTAATGATAATGAAGATCCCTATAACCAATCACTATCCCCTTGTTCAAATTTGCCATGTTGCAGGAATGTAAATTATTTGACCTTTTTTTCTTCTTTTTTCGATAAGCAGGAACATAAATTATCTGTCATAAACAAAAGTAGCATTCATGACCAGATTAAGAAACTGTAAACATTAAACTCCAGCTAGAAAACAAACAATTATTGAGGTCAAAACTGCATGTAGTTTATAAGTTGATACATTTACATAATCAAAGTGAAACTAGCAACTCAACTACTGCTAGTTTATAGTAGAATACCTTTCCATCATCAAAATGAGCCTGAAAAATACGTCCAATGGACCCCTCGCCTATAAGATTTTCGATATTAAAGCTGTCTGTAGCCATCTGCAGGTCTGCTATTGAATATGATACAGCATTTATTGGAGCTGTATTGACTTTCTTGGTAACGATGGGTTTCCTTGAGAAATCATCTCCATCAAATGATTTGTGACGATCAATAGGAGGAGGTCTTAGATTTATTGGGGCCGATGTTTCATACATTTTTGTGTTGATTGTAGATGAAGTTTGAATATACTTCATTTCTGCAAAAATGATGCCATAATTTTCTAATTAAATGCAGTGCCCGAGTAGTTCCAAAGGAATGGAAATACAGTAAAATTTGATTCTAACAAGACCGCACTAGAGCAAGCTAGGCTCTTTGCCTTTTTTTTTCTTCTTCTCTTAAATAGGTTTGAAGTTAGCTTATTTGCATAGCATAAAGAAAACTTTTAGCCTCAACTGTCGAGCTTCAAAGAAAAAGTAGTATCTTAGTTTGAGTTTCATCACTAAACATTATTTTTAACATAAACTGATAGCACTTCAGTTCAAAGAAGGGTTTGGGTAATTTAATGAGTACTGAATCATGCATTTGGGTGATAATTGTAGAGAATCGGAGTATAAATTCATGAACACAGGAATTGAAGGAAGATCTAGTTCGGCGAAGTAAGTTAATAAAATCTTGTAATTAAAAGGATGACAAGACAAGGCTCAGTTCTTTGCACCTGCCTGTCCAAGTTCAAGCAAGCTTCACAGTTCTTTGCGGCACATGGAAACATAAACTTTCCCGTTTTCTCTAGGGAGGTTTGTCAAACAAATCAAAACCCCATGAAGCACTTTAATTAATGCCACAGCCGATATAAACAAGAGATAGGAGAGCATTTCCAACAACAGTTGACATATGGAGATCAGTACCTTGCACTTCATGAGAAGCAAGTGGAGCGAAAGGCTGATTTTCAAGCTTTTCTACATCCGTGGATGACCTTCTGGACCTTCTCTTCATAATAAAGAATGCTACCACTGCCCCAACAACTAAAATGGACATCACTATTCCAGCTACACCTGCACCCCCTATACCTGATTTTTTGCTGCCACCGGCGCTACCACCCCCATCAGATGGGTTGTTATTGCTACCAGATTTATGGTTTCTGTTGGCCCTGCTGGCTGGAGACGTGCCAGGTGGAGACGGGGGCGCAGGCCCTGAGCTCCATGAGTTACCGTTCTTCCTGTTAGAGTATCATGAATCTCAAATTTAAAAGAACAAATTTCCTTATGCAGAAAATTAAAAATAAAATTAATAATTAATGCAGTGTGAAATGCTTACTGGAGATTTATATTCTTCAACTGGTTAGGAATCCAACCACTGAAGTGGTTATTTTCAACGTTTCTGATAAACATGAATCAGTTTAAATGTTCAAATAATATGTTTCTTCCCAGAAAACTGAAACATATAGTTCACTGAGTTCTAAATACACAATCACTTACAGATTTTCAAGGGGAAGATTGGCGAGAACATCAATAGTGCCTGTAAATTGGTTGTTCTGCAAATACCTGCATAATGATAAAATGAGAACCAATGAATGACCACAAAGAAATATAAGTACTACAGTACATAATGTTTAATGTACTCACATATTGGTCATGCTTGAAAGGGAGCTCATACTTTTTGGGAGCTCACCCGTCAGAGAATTAAATGAGAGATCCCTGAAGCATTGAAATAGATTAATGTCACTGGCTTCAAGCAAAACAAAAAGCCGTAATCACATATGGTAATCATATTATCCTTTTCGTTGATATGTGATGAACTCTCTCCACCACAAGACGGGGAAGAAGTTTGAGAAGTTGAATTACCCCAAACCCCCTTTTGAAGAGGTAGTCAGCACTTGTAAAATTTTCTAGAGCTACATGCTCAAGAATGCTGCAACAACCAGTATTAGTTTGTTCTATTCTTAATATATGTATATATATGTATGTGTGTACCAGAGAGTCAACCAGACGTTGTTTGGGACTTTAAATAAAATAATAAATAATTAAAACAATGAAAACCAACCAATAAGGCAGTATGAGCATATAATAAAAGAAAATAATGAACAAGCAAATAATTGTTAGTACTAAAATTTGCAACATTGAACTTGAAATTGATAATTGAAATTGAAAATTACATAAACATTTGAAGATTACCAGTAGAATCTGGAAATCTTTGATACTTTGAACTTCAGAGGTTGATTACAGAGAAAATCTAAAGAGAGAGAGAAGTTGAACTTAAACTTGGCCTGCCTCCAAATGGGAGAGTCAGGGTTTATACAGAAAGAAAACTGGAACGATTGAAATAGTGACGGTTTGTCAGTCGCCAAACTAAAACTATTGAAATAGTAACTATCGGTGGCCGAAAGTTGGTTGTCTCATGTGAATAGTGAACAGTAAAAGTCGCTTTTACTGTAAAATTGTTGACTTTTGCCGGAATTTGTGGGAAGAGCACCGAAAGTTGATGGCTTGATCAGTGGTGTGTTTGTCTTACTTTGATAACTTCTTGTCGACTCTTTGAGCAAGTCTTAACTGGTGTGAAGATGCCATAACAGTCATCTTCATTGTCTCAAACAAGATCTATAGAAGATACTTAAGAGTCTTGATCTGGATTGGATGGAAAAGCCTCATCATCACTATTAGAGAGAGATGATAAGGTTTCAAGCAAGTGTTGGCGAAGCTCCTTCTTGGATTTGGCTGCAGCTAATTGTGGAATTAATTAGCTACGATTGAGAAGAAATTGAGGATCAGAAGTCATAGCAATGACTGGGTGTTGTTAGAAGAATTTGTGGACTGCTTGAGAGGTGACAGTTTGGGTCGCCAATTGTCCCACCATTTGACCTGAAAGTTTTGGGCAAGATAGGAAAAGGAATTTTGAGAAATGATGGTATAGTTCTAGACACAAATCCATGGGATGGAAAATTGAATCATAAAAGGTAAAATGCAAGGGAATTTGAATAAAACCCTATCAGGTTTGAATTGGATTTGATAGAGGAGGAATGTCTCATGGATAGATGAAGAAAAAATTTGAGGTATTTACCCAAAGTGAGTCCACCACGAAAAGAAATAATTTGGAAAATTGAAAGGAAAGTCTTCTTGAATGTAAACATCCAAAAGTGACTGAATTTGGGATTTTGAAAAAAGAAAGTATTAAACCAGGCTTGTTGGTAATCACAATAGTTGAAAGTAGGAGGGTTGTATACTTCGAAAAAATGGCGGGGACAAAGAGGATGAGGCCCCTATTGTTCTTGGGTTAAGACTTGGTTAATGTAAACAGTAGAATAGGCAATGTGGAATTGATCAGAATTATAATGATTTTTGAGGGAAATGGAATCAGTTTCAATGAGAATGAATTCATAAAAGTGTTGGGTATGCAAAAGGGAGATTTGGAGATAGTGTGTGTTCGGAGCGAACACTCTAGGAGGAATTTGAAATGGATCCTCATTCCATGTTTGATTTTCCAAAAGAACAATAGTTTATTCGCATTGAGTTTTGAGAAAATATTTGGATTTGACCATGGAGTTATTAGCCACCATAGAAGAAAAAGTAAAGGGGTGAGAAGCCACCACTTGTTGTTGTTAGGGATTTGTTCCAGTTTGAGCATAAGTTTGAGATAATTGTTGAGTTTGGTCAATAAGTGTTTGGTTATACCAATCACTGGGGGACATGGGAGGAAGTGTTTGGAGAGGAATTAGTTTCATAGCATAAGTAGCTTTGGTTTTGGGTTGAGTTTGTGCAGGGGTTTTGCCGGGATCTCGACTGGGTTTAGGAGGCATGGTTGGATTCTCCCTGTAAGAATTCCCAAGTAAGAAAATCTGGAATTGAATTATCAGTTCTTTAATATAAGAAATTTTGAAATAAAAAACAGAAAGGATAGCTTGCCATCGTGCAAAAATTTACTTAGAAGCTATATTTTGTACATCTTTAAAAATAATATTTTTGGCAGCTTGGCAATCAATATGAAGCAAAAATTCTTGATTTAATAAATCACTTTGAAATTTTGAAATACATAAAACAATAGCTAAAATTTCCTTTTTAATAGTACTATAATTCTTTTGGGTAAGATTCCAGGTGCCAGAGATAAACCTAACCAATTGTTCTTTATTATTGAGGACTTGTTTAAGGATACTACCATAACCTACTTCTGAAGCATCAGTCTCAACTATTTTAAAAGTAGTGGGATTTGCTAAGGTGAGACATGGAAGAGTTTGAACATGTTGTTTAAGGGTTTGGATAATTTTAGTATGGTCATGTGACTAAGCAGGAGGATCTTTCTTGAGACGTTGTCTTAATGGAGTAGCAATTTGACTTAAGTTTGGATAAAAGTCGAAAACATAATTGAGATTGCCTAAGAACCGTTGTAATTGATTTTTATCTTTAATTTCATCAGGAAATTTATCAGCAAATTGAATAGAACGTTCAATAGGAGTAATTGTTCCTTGGAATATGTAATGACCTAAGAATCGGACATGAGTTTGGTATACACTAATTTTCTTGGCAGAAAGAAATAAACCATTATGTTTAACAACATGTAAAAATTGTTGGAGATGTGTCCAATGTTGGATGATAGAGTTAGAAAATATTAAAACATCATCAATATAAACAATTGTAAATTGAGAATGAGGATTGAAAATATCATTCATAATTTTTTGAAATTCACTGGGGGCATTTTTTAAACCAAAAGGCATTACATTCCATTCATAATGGCCAAAAGGCAGAGTAAAAGCAGTTTTGTATCTATCTTGTTCATCGATCTGAATTTGCCAGAAACCAGATTTCATGTCAAATTTAGAAAAGATTTTGGCATGACAAAGGTGTTAAAGAAGATCTTTCTTATTGGGAATAGGATACCTAATCCATTGGAGTGCATCATTAAGAGGTTTGTAATTGATAACTAAACGAGGCGCACCACGTTCAATTTTGGCATTTTTGGGTACATAAAAAGCAGCACAGCTCCATGGAGAATGGCTAGGTCTAATTAATTTTTTGTCAAGGAGATCTTGAATTTCTTTTTTACAATATTCAAAGAGTTCGTGGTTCATTTGCATAGGGCGAGCTTTGGTGGGAATTTGTTTGTCAGTAAACTCAGAAGGATAGGGTAAAGTAACAACATGTTTGTGCCTAGAGCAGAAAGCATTAGGCAAATCAGAACAAACTTCGTGTTGTAATTTGGTTAAAAATTTACTTATAGTTAGTTGTAAAGTTCCATCTTTTAATTTGGTTTCAATTTGGTTGTGAATTTTTTCTTCTTTAAGGAATAATAAATGTTTTTCTTTTCGGAGAATAAGATTGATAGTATGAGGGGAAATAGCAAAATTTTTAAAAGATTGAGATCCTTAGTTCGAGGAGGGCAAACAAATGGAAAAATAATTTGGTTATTATTTAGAATTGTATTGATACCTTCAGTAGTGACTTGAAAAAGTTGGAGAAGGCTAAGAAAAGGGGTTCCTAAAATGACTTCTCTGGAAAGGTTTTTGACAAGAACAAAAGAAGTTTTAATACATACATTATTATTGCAAATATGAGCATTAGAAATTTTATATTGGATCTGGAGTGGGGTTCCACCAGTAGCAGAGAGGCGTTCACGTGTTTTTTCAAAATATTTAGTGGAAATTAAACCTTCTTGAATATAATTAAGATCGGCGCCGGAGTCAAAACGAAATTATTGATTAACAACAATAGTAATTGTGACATTCCATTTTTGATAAAAGATTTGTGAAAGTAAGAAAATATCAGTATGGGTTGGTGTCGGAATTATAGGTGTACTAATAGAAGGGGAAGAGTGTTGAAGGAGTAACACTTGATTTTTAAGATTGTCAAGATCAATTTTGAAATATTGTGTTCAAGTTTTAAATCGCGTAATTCTTTTTTAACAGAGTTGATTTCAATTTGTAAATCTTGAATAGTTACAGGGGAAGACTTGGCAATGGAATCAAAACGTGGTCATCGCGACCACAGTTCTCAGATGTCGGATCATCTGCTAGCACTCAATTTCAATCTTTTCCGCCTAGGAGTTCTTTTTCTTCTGTTACTTCTTCTTCTATGGTGGCTCCTCGCCCCATTTCTTCTTCTGTGGTGGCTAATAACCCCATGGTCAAATCCAAATATTTTCTCAAACCTCAATGCGAATAAACTATTGTTCTTTTGGAAAATCAAACTTGGAATGAGAATCCATTTCAAATTCCTCCTAGAGTGTTTGCTCCGAACACACACTTTCTCCAAATCTCCCCTTTGCATACCCAACACTTTTAGGAATTCATTCTCATTAAAACTGATTCCATTTCCCTCAAAAACCATTATAATCCTGATCAAACCCACATTGCCTATTCTACTGTTTACATTAACCAAGTCTTAACCCAAGAACAATGGGGGCCTCATCCTTTTTGTCCTCGCCGTTTTTCTAAAGTTTACAACCCTCCTATTTTCAACTATTATAATTACCAACAAGTCTGGTTCAATACTTTCTTTTTTCAAAATCCCAAATTCAGTCACTCTTGGATGTTTACAGTCAAGAAGGACTTTTCTTTCAATTTTTCAAATTGATTCTTTTCGTGATGGACTCACTTTGGGTAAATACCTCAAATTTTTTCTTCATCTATCCATGAGGCATTCCTCCTCTATCAAACCCAATTCAAACCTAATAGGGCTTTATCCAAATTCCCTTGCATCTTACCTTTTATGATTTAATTTTTCATCCCATGGATTTGTGCCTGGAACTATACCTTCATTTCTCAAAATTCCTTTTCATATCTTGCCTGAAACTTTCAGGTTAAATGGTAAGATAATTGGTCGGCTGCTCGAACTATCACCTCTCAAGCAGTCCATAAATTCTTCAAACAACACCCAGCCATTGCTATGGCTTCTGATCCTCAATTTCTCCTCAATCATAGCCAATTAATTCCCCAATTAGCTACAGCCAAATCCAAGAAGGAGCTTCCCCAACACTTGCTTGAAACCTTATCATCTCTCTCTGATAGTGATGATGAAGCTTCTCCATCCAATCCAGATCAAGACTCTCAAGTATCTTCTACAGATCTTGCCCAAGACAATGAAGATGACTATTATGGCATCTTTACTCCAGTCAAAACTCGCTCAAACAGTCCACAAGAAGTTATCAAAGCAAGACAAATACACCACTGATTAAGCCATAAACTTTCGGTGCTCCTCCAAAAAATTCCAGCAAAAGTCAACAATGTTACAGTAAAAGCGACTTTTACTGTTCACTATTCACATGAGACAACCAACTTTCGGCCACCAATAGTTATTATTTCAACAGTTCCAGTTTGGTGACCGACAAACCGTCACTGTTTCAACAGTTCCAATTTTCTTTTCTTTCAATATAAACCCTGACTCTCCCATTTGGAGGCAGGCCAAGTTTAAGTTCAACTTCTCTTTCTCTCTAGAATTCCTCTATAATCAACCTCTGAAGTTCAAAGTATCAAAGATTTCTAAATTCTACTGGTAATCTTCAAATGTTTATGCAATTTTCAATTTCAATTTCATTCAATTATCAATTTCAATTTCAAGTTCAATGTTACAAATTTTAGTACTAATAATTATTTGCTTGTTCATTATTTTATTTTATTGTATGCTCATACCGCCTTATTGATTGGTTTTTATTGTTATATGACAATTGTAGGTATAAGTGTCCAACTTTCTTCCGTACAAGGACACTTAGATGACTCATCACTCTTTCGTACTGCTCCTCCTCCTCACACGTTTGGCTCCGCGTGGTAGCCACTGAGGCGACGCGTACACTAAGACAGCTCACTCACTTAGAATAGTGTGAAGAGCGCCTCCTCCGAGTTAAGACATCGAGAGGTCCTCGCCTATTGGTGACCTCGGAACATTTCCTCCACGGCATTCACCCATGGCTTTGTGCTTGACACTTCCTGGCACAACCATGGAACTTTTCTGCCGAGCGCACCTCCATACTTAGCATAATTCTCCACACAAGCATGCCTCCATAACCTAGGTTGGGAGCAAGACCTAGGGACCTCCGCGCGGGACCACAAGGAAAACAAGTGGATTGGAGGCTATAGTTGAGGGTTCGCCGAGAGGCCTGGCCCCCTCGGCTGGTCTTAAAGAGAGAGAGAGATTTCCAAGCAAACGATAAGCGCATTTAATGCCTGAGCCGCCTGAATCACTTTCATCATTGCCACCCACAGAGGCGTAGAGTTGACATTTTGAATGTCTACTTTCGAGAAGCCTTCAGATATGAGGAACCAATTAACAAGAGGCTTCCGTCACAGGTCTAAGGAACCAATCACCAAAGACCTCGATGGTTGAAGAACCAATAGTGAACGACCTCCCTCACCTATATAAAGGGAACCCTCCTCTTCCATCAATAAGACACTCATCTTACATTGAATGCTCACCACCAACCTCTCTCAAAGTTTCTCCAGCTCGCTTGGGACATTGTCACTCTCTCTCTTCTTAGGACTGCCTCAACTCTCTCTCCTCCACCTCAGTGGTCCTTCGTCTAAACAGTGCCTACTGTTAACTTTCCAAAGGGTCAACCTCTATAGGTTTGACCACTCATCCCTCACACGACTCTGCACACAACAATGAAACATCTCAAACGTGGCAAGGAAATTAGAAACTACTGAAGTACAAGAACTGAAAATTACAGAAATCTATAATCATTTAGTCCTGTACATCACAAGGAAAGACAATCCTGCTGTTAATGCCTCAACTATGTCAAGGTATGCAGAAATGAGATAACCCCAAATGGTGGAAGGGTGATGGAGGGAGATCTTACAATGTAGAGAGGGCTGAAAGCTGTCCAAACATGTCATTCAGTTGGCCTTGAAGTTGATTGTGACCGAGATTTCTACATTCAGGAAAAAGTAACAACGAGAGGTTAGGTTGAAACTTTAAATATGTTTTACACAAGAAAGTGAACAAAACAAAAGAAGAAGAGGAAAATTCTAGTTTCGAGTGTTTACTAACAGGTATTTTAGCGAAGTCATCTGAGAGAGGGAATAAGGGATGCCACCACTGAAGCCATTTCCAGCAAGATTTCTGCATTATAAGAGAACTGCTAATGAAACCACGACGAGGAAATTAGAAGGCACAAATAGGAAAGCAGGAAAAAACTGCAGATATGAAGCATACAATTGCTGCACTTTTGGAGGAAGCTGATAAGGTATCTGGTTTCCAAGATTATTATTGCTTATGTCACTGCACAACTCTCAAATCAACACATCAAAAATATTAAGGAGAAAGATGAAAACATCAGCACATCATCTTAGAAGGTTACTGATCTTACAAATTGGTTACCGCTGTCAAACTTGTGAGCTGGTACCCCATTGACCCAGAAAGTCCAAGACCAGATAATTTGCTAGTGGGAAATAAACAAGCAGGATATATGTCAGAGGTCAGCAGCATCAGTGATGTCAGAAGACCACAAGCAGGAGGAAATGAAAGGGAAACAGAAAATTACATTTCTGTGACTCTTGAGCCCGAGCAGCTAATGCCTTTCCAAGACTCCCCACATGGATCACCGCCACTTGAGCTCCATTTGGTTAACTTAGGCGGTGAATTTAAACTGCTATACATGACCCTAAGAGCAGCAGCTGTACATCAAACACGCCATACAAACAATCAGTATTAACATTTGATTCATTTCTCTGGAAAGAAGTTCATAGCAAGTTCAAATACAAGTTCCAAAATTAAACGATGCTACTGTTTTTAAATGGACAATAGAGCATGAAAATCTCACTAAAAGAACACATAATATTAGTATTGTTAGATGGATATATGAGTTCATTTTTACTGCTACTTCAATATTCAGTCTCCAATAATCAAGATTGATATAAAAAAATGAGGTAAAAACAAAGAGGCCACTTCTAGGATGACATTTGATGAAAAGTAATAACCTACACCACCTCAAATCCAACTGGCCTCGTCTTTCGGTTTTATACTTAGGATGAGCTGAAATTATGGTCTGTGTTTGTGGGATTGTTTTCTGATGTTGCAGAACCCAACCGTTCATAAGCTAACAAAGCAATTAAAAACAATATCATAAACAAAAAGATGACACAAATTTTAGAAAAATAGACTTGACCGGAACCACAAGAACATCTTTGGTAATAAAAATTTCCGAATTTCAAACCTTAATCCTATATTTGGTTATCTACTGCAGAGCCACATTTGCAGCGACACTCCAATGACTAATTACTTGAAATGGTGAATTGGAAAACAACTTCAGAAACATCAACTCCTCTGCGCAAGTAGCTCTGAGCATCCCTCTCAAAAAAAAATAAAATGAGAAACGGAGAGAGGGAGTTCTTCCTCTCTAACATTAAGAATCTTCGTGAAATATATATTTTCACTCGGTATTAAAATGTAAAGCTCAAAACACAACTTTCATAGCAGAAAAATCAACAGAAAACTTTCACATTCTACTGGAATCAGGATTGTGAAACAAAAAAAAAAAAAGAAAAGAAAAAATCTTTCAGTCATATGAGAATCGTCTTCGCCAGGACTACTAATGCAGCCAAATTTAATCCAAAAGCTGAGGAAAATAGAGATTTATATACTTATATTTATGTGTAATATGAAGTTGTTGGAAGCAGAGCAGTTGGGTACAGATGGAAGGGGTAAATGCTGACCGTCAGATGGATCTGTGTCGCCATTGATGGAGCTCGGCCGCCACACCAGAATGCCAATGACTAACACCACCGCCACCTCCCTCATCTCCCACATCTCTCTTTCTCCTCCCTCAAGATCGTCCCTTCTTTGGGGTCCAAAAATAAAAAGCTCTATCAACTCTTCTCTTCTTTAGTTTCTTATTATATGTACACACGTTTGTATATTCTACTATTCGATACTTCGTGTACCCATTGCTGAGTAAAGCTGGCAGGCACGATCTGCTAGTCCTAGCAGAATCCAAAGAGAGACATATATATATATATATACATACACATGTATACGAATATAAATGTGGGTTTATGGTATCTCTCTTTCAGCAAAATAAGGAAAAATATGAGATTTGACATTATATGAAATGAAGTCCTTTCCTTAATGGCATTAGATCGATCAACAGAATAATTAAATTGTTTAGAATACACAAAACTAAGAAGTGGCTTTCATAGCATGATTGGCATGGTGTGAGATTTACAGTTTTTACTTATGATGCCATCACTTGATACAAGGACAGATTATATACATATATGCGTGTGTGTATATATATAGAGAGATAGTCACGAGACACCAGCTAGGGGCACTGTCTGCCTCGTTGAATGAGCACAAACCCATCACTCACTCACCGATTTTTCTTTTGTTTTCTTCTTCTTTTTTAGCTCTTTTCACGGTGGATTAATTGGGTTTTGGATCTAACCATTCGTATCGAACAAAAGTCATAAACTTTATCAATTGGAACGTGTAATCGAAGCATGGGTTAACTTCAAAACCAAAAACCAGTGGTATTTGACAGAAGGGGACTTCATGTTCTTCACTTTTTCTTTGCTTTGGGCCCCTTTTTACTGTTCTAGTGCTTATTTTGTTGTCATTTCAAGTTTGGTAATCAGATTTAACAGATCATTGTCCTATCGATTGTGTTCGGTGCTAAAGGTGGGGTTATTCTTCTGCTGCGTCATTTCAGTAATTATGATTACCTAAAACTCTTCCATTGCAATCAACATGACTGCACAGTTTCACTTATTTTCACCGCTATTTGATTTGGTGAGTAATAGGAAGTAATTGAGCCAAACTTATAAAAGGAAACTATACCAACCCTCCAAATTCAATTTAGAAGAATTACATATAAGGACTTATGTGAACTATAAGTTATGTGTTGGTACATAATTTAATGCTATGGTTAATTATGACAACACCAGCTTCAAACGGAAGTCTCTAATAATCAATTCTAGCAGTGCAAAAGCAGTATATAGTTTAACAATCTTGCCATTGTAACCAAAAGACCTTTGCTTTCTTTTGGAAGGTCAAAAAAATTCACTTCTGAGAGTATTACTACGTAATATTGGCACAAAAACGCTACCCTAGCGTAAATCATTTTGAGGACAACTCCTTGTCTAAATAATTCATATGTTATTTAAAATTGATAAATTTTAATAGAGCTTGCTTTAGACAGGAGTTTATACAGTCTTTCGTTTCATACAAAATGAATAATTATTAAACTAAAGTCTTTAATATATTTTTAAAAGTTAATAATACTTAAAAACTTTTAAACTTAAAATTTGAAAAAAAAAAAGAACTATAAATCCCAAGTTTTTCACATGTTTACTCTCTTTATATTCAAAATTTGAATCCGATTTTCCCTACCCACAACTTCCGAAGCATACCCATATGTTGGTTTCTATATCCAATTCCAACACCCCCTCGCTTTGTCGCGCCGCCGCGCCCCCCCCCCCCCCCCCCATGGGCCCCACCACACACACACACACACACACACACACACACACACACACACACATCTGGTTGCTCTCTGGTAGTTGAAAACGAATCCAATTCCAACACCCCTCATGCTTTGTGTCAAGGAGGAGTGGTTGGTAGATCAAGAAGGAGGCCCACCCAATTTGTTTTAAGTATGGGTCATGGGCCCCATCAAATATTAGGTAAAGGTGTTTTCTTTAAGAAATGTTCTCTCTTGCTTTGGTTCATTGCCTGAGTTCCTCTTGGCTTTACGTCGTATATGCCAATTTGAGGACTGTTCAAATATATATACACACACGTATATATAACTTCAATTGAGCTGTTTTCAGGTAGGCCTGGCTCCTACACCTACTTAGTGTACCACATGTTCCTTTAAGCTTCTTTTAAGTTGTGTGGCATCGAGGATGATTTCTTGCTTAGTAACGCTCTACAAGTAAAAGAGTTATACAGAATTTATAATTAGAATAATTTAATTGTATAAAAATGAGATGAATGATTTTGTTGGATAAAAATAATTTATTTTAAAATAAAACACCTACTAGTAGCTCTTAATTATAAAAATATTACTATAACATCATTCTAATGACATTTTTTATATAATTTTTTTGAAAAAATAGCAATTTCCTAACTTGCCATATGCACCTGTCATGTTAGTTTGAAAAGAATTTTCCGAATCATCTGGAGGGGTCAATTCCTTAGCCTCATAAACGTCATGGTCTAGCCCAATCCTCTATATCATGGGCTCAGAAGGACCATCTTTCTGGGCTGGGTTTTGCTCCCATTCTAATCCACAATCATCATGTACAGTCACAGTGAGCCCAGCGAGGCAACTAACCGCCTTCCCCTGAATTTTCCAAAAATTCTAATTTTTCTTACCATTTTATATATGTTTCTCAATTTATTCTTTCAAAATTTTATAAATGCCCTTTAAATAGTTAATTTGCTCCAAAAATTCTAATTTTACGTGCAATTTCAGAAAATATTTCTTAATTTGCCTCCTAAAAATTTTTATATGCTCCACTTAAATAGTTGTTTTGCTTTTTATATACTATATATGTATACTTATATATATATATATAAAACTCAAGTGTTCTATTATTGATTATGAAAAAATGTCTGAGTTGTGATTACGGTTTGCTCGCTGACGAATTTCCTGACTCACTGATCATATATCAAAACAAGCAAAGCCATGCACAAGAAAATGATGAAATGGGGTGGAGTAGACTCTTTAACTGACCCACTTTCAATTACATGTCTAAGAAAACAGAAAGATTTTAAGATCGCATCCGGATCCAGAATAGCCAGAAAAGGGTAGGCTTTCTTTGGAGGGTATGTCCTAAATTCCTAACAGACTTGGACCTTTTCCGTTTCTCTTTCGTTTGTAGACATGATGACTGACGAGCCCGCCTTTTCCATTCTCAATGCGTCCACGCATTTCCATGAGACCTAATATTCCCCCCAATAATGCTTAACTAAACATTACAGCAAAAAAAAAAGGAAGAAAGAGAAAAGAATTAAAGAAAATAAAAGATAAAGCTCCTTTCTAGGGTAGCAAACTTCCAGCCAACCCATCCTAGGTCTAATGCTTGCATTTTTTTTTTTTGTCACAGGATATTCAAGTCTTTAATCGATGATTCTTTTGAGCTCATGCAGAATGACGGTCCATGTAATTTATGTAAATTTCATATATTATATGAATAATGATATATCATAAAAGGGCATGAAAAGATATCGAACTTAAGATCTCATACTTAGTACGAAAACAAGTCAACCATTAAATTAGCTGTTATAGTTCTAAATCTAATCTAATGCTTGTGGTTGTGTTGGTACTTGGTACCATAATACTCCTAGGCAAGCGTGGGATCTTATGCTAGAGGATGTAAATGGGATAGACGGATATAGAATAATATAATAAGCCTTTCAAAATCTATTTAAAGACTAACAAAGCTATTCTATACAATAACAGGGGCTGTTTGTGGTAATTCGACAAGTAGACCATGTCAAGTCCATTTCTATTAGGTTGTCTAGTTTTTTAACAAACCAGCCCCTTCTTCGTTTGATTTTAATTAGGTTTTTGGTCGCTTTTCTCAAACAAAGGGGGCCTCTTGAACTTTCGAAACGTATTTACTAAACAATACGAATTAAGTTATGACCCCCTAAAACTGATTTTGATCTTACCAAGCCCTTAGTTTTGGGTCAAGCAGTAGAAAAGTTCTTGTACCTTTAAAAAGGAAGGACATAGTACATATAAGATAGCGTTCTGCTAAAAGTTTTAAGTAATTGGAGTAAGAAGATACATTATATATTACGGCTAACACAAATTATGGAACCATAAATTAAACTAATAAAAAAGTCAAAAGCTAACAGCCAATAAAAATGTTGCGCCCAAACGAGTACTTAAGCATAATGTTGATTGTTTGTAGTTTTGCACCCATTAAGTCAACACGAGGGCAATTCGGTAATTGTTTATGGTTGTTATAGTTCTGTTTTTTTTTTCTTTTTGTATTTTCAGAAATAAAAAATTAATAATACTAAAAATATCATCATTTTTATATCGATATAAAAACAATTTTGAAAACTCCAAAAGCACTTTTTTTTCCCCTTCAAGTTAAGTTATCTTCTAAAAAAATTTTAAAAAATAAGTTACGAAAATGTTTATTAAATACAATCTTGATAAAAAATAATTTTTTAAATCAATTTGTCAGATGTGATTTTGTAAAATTTAAAAAAAAAAAAAATGTAAATACCAAATAGGCCTTCGGTCCCATGGGAAACATAGATAGCAAAGCCATGCAGATTGATTTGATGATACAATAACGTTTTTTTCCCGGTACTGAGGTAACTGTAACGGCAATCTGTTAGCCCAACCAAGAAGAAGAAGAAATAGCAAAAAGCTTCCTTTAGGTAAAGAGGGTTTGTAGTTTAGTACACGTGACCTTACCTCCTTCCTCGACCTGAAAGCTATAAAATGTCAACCCCAACCCGCATTAATGTCGTGTCAATCCATAGTAATCCCCCAAGAATTCTGAAAGAAGTTTCTTGAATAGTGTCATCATAGTATTATTCAAACAGAAATGGCTATTGAAGATGACAACATTTATACTGAGAGTTTCGGGTATTTAATTGTTCGGCCTGAAAATGGCGGAATCAGAGACCTCTTCCGATTCTTGTTATCGGCCGACAAAGCAAGCGCCGCTAAATTCCTTCAGAGCTCCGACGAGGACGTGGTTGTGGAGGAGTTATTGGGTGGCGGCGGCGGTGTGACGCCTGACCACCGGTGGGTGATATTTGTGTCGATCATAGTCCGCAAGATGATAGCCTTTTTGGGTAAGCCAATGGAGTGGATTGGCTACTTGTTCGAGTTCTTTCTCAATCTCCTCTCCGACAACGGAAACCTCCCTGGTTTACTCTACAACCTCCTCCACGGTAACTCATACATGATTTACACTTCTTGTTATATACACACACCACCTATATACGTATATGTATGTTTGAATGTTGGAATTATCTTGCCGCTTTGGGTGTTTAATCCTGTTTCATATGTCATCCTTTGAGCTATACATAATTTTAGATTGACATTGTTGTGACCATTATGGCAGGATTGGAGTTCTAATATTGCATAATCTTACGAATGATTCAGTGATTAGGATTTTCAATGAATATTATATGAAAAATAAAGAAGGACCTCTTGAAAATAAAAGGTTTATGGAATAACTGTTGCAAATATATATATAGGGAAGTTTTGAGAAGGTTGAATGATATCAAAAGAGGAATTTATGTGATTCTTCTGTTATTCATAACCTAAATCCTGTAATTTACAACCCATTTGCAATTTGTCTTATAATCTTACCTGGATAATGAAAAGTTGAGTCTAGATATAACATGTTTGTATATGCCTGCTAAATCTGGTTTCCTTCTCTTTATCTTTATCAAAAAATCTTGTATTATTTCCACAGAAAAAAATTGTAGCAATGTGATTTGTTAATGCAATGTTTGAGGAAGCAGGAAAGGTGGTGATGCCTCAGAGAGGCTCGGAGACATTCATAAGCGCAATTGGGCATTTAGACGGGCGAATAGATCTATACAAGAGGGACTCTTTAGTGGAAGGAACTGGTAAACCTGCTTCTGGAGGGAGAGATTTACAGGTAGAAATTGGAAACCGGGCTCTTATGGACCTCTGTATGATGGCCTCCAAGTTAGCCTATGAGAATGCCAAAGTTATTAGAAATGTCGTAAATCAT